>LR738714.1:251632910-251763881 GCA_902687465.1 Secale cereale | reverse complement strand
AGGAGATGTGGCAGCGGCGGCGGCGGCTTGAGGTGTGGGAAGAAGAGAAGCGGCGGCGGCGGCAGCGGCTACAGGAGATGTGGCGGCGGCCGCGGCGGCTTGAGGTGTGGGAGGGAGGAGGCGGCGGCGGTGGCTACAGAGGGAGTAGCGAAGGCGGCGGCGGCGGTAGGGTTTAGCAGTTGGCGCGGCGGCTTGAGGGTACGGAAGCGACAAAGGATCGCGGTAAAACTGATACCATGTAGAGAGGATATTTGGTGCAACTCATTGTATTCCATGGAGTTGGTTACATTATATATACAGGATGTCTTGCGTGACAAGGTAACTAATCCTACCATATCTCTAGGAGTTAGCTATACAAGGCTAGAGAAGATAAGATTAGAAATACAAGATATGTCACGTTCAACATGCTGGAAGAGCGCTTTGATGGTATACAGGCGGAGCACGTTCCCCGAGTGGAGAACGACATCGCCGATTACCTGTCAAAGTGCGCTGCCCTCAAGTTACCTGTGGAACCAGGTACGTTTGTGCTTCAGCTTTCTCAGCCATCCGTTGATCCATCAAAAGAGCGAAACAAGAGGAGGAAGTCAGGACCGGGCAAGTACTTTCCCGCCGAGCTCCCTGGAGCCGCCGGCAAGGATGTTGCCGGAGACACTGAACACGCCACGGGACGGCTAGCTCCGGCGGAGCGTCAAGCTCTTGCCGTCGAGACAACCGCTCCTATAGCGAAGGAAATGCCTTTAGTCCTCTCCGTCGAGCATGGGCACAGCATACCGTCCGATTCCTCCAAACTGGGGAACTTCCTGAGAAGCAGGAAGAAGCGGAAAAAGTAGCCCGTCGATCTGCTATGTACCAGTTCGTCGATGACGTCCTGTACAGAAAGAGACCAAATGGCGTGAAATTGAAGTGTATCCCTCGAGAGGAAGGACTAGGGCTGTTGGCAGAGATACATGGAGGCATATGTGGATCCCACATAGGGTCAAGAGCCCTTGCCGGCAAGGCATTTCGGCAAGGCTTCTTCTGGCCCACTGCCCTCCAGGATGCGACGACACTGGTCACCAGGTGTGAAGCGTGTCAGTTCCATTCAAAGAAACTTCATCAACCAGCTCAAGCCCTTCAAACCATTCCTCTCTCCTGGCCCTTCTTGGTCTGGGGGCTCGACATACTGGGCCCTTTCCCCCGCGCTGTCGGGGGCTTTGAGTACTTGTAGTCGCATTCGACAAGTTCACAAAGTGGCCAGAGGTGGAGGCAGTGAGGAAGGTCACAGCTCAGTCAGCCGTCAAGTTCTTCAAGGGACTAGTGTGTCGTTCTGGTGTAACCAACAGGGTCATCACCGACAACGGCACACAGTTCACAAGCCGCACCTTCATGCAATATATCCAAGACCTCGGCAGCAAAGTCTGTTTCGCTTCTGTTGCTCACCCAAGAAGCAATGGTCAAGCTGAGAGGGCAAACGCTGAAATACTGCGAGGCTTAAGGACAAAGACCTTTGACAGGCTGCACAAGAGCGGAAGGCACTGGATTGATGAATTGCCGACGGTTCTTTGGTCGATCAGAACGACACCAAATCGAGCAACCGGCCAGACACCCTTTGCCCTGGTATACGGGCAGAAGTAGTTCTCCCCACTGAACTCATATACGGGTCACCTCGAGTGCTCGCTTATGATGAGCTTGAGCAAGAACAACTGCGGCAAGATGACACGACGCTCCTTGAGGAAGATCGTCTTCGGGCGGCTGTGAGAGCAACACGCTACCAGCAAGCCTTGTGCCGCTACCATAGCCGCAAGGTCCATGCCCGAAGCTTTGAGGAAGGCGACCTTGTTCTTCGGCGCGTTCAATCGGCCAAGAATACAAACAAGTTGACGCCGAAGTGGGAAGGCCCTTATCGGGTAATACGAGTCACCAGGCCTGGCGCAGTCCGCCTGGAGACCGAAAATGCCATTCCGGTGAGCAATTCCTGGAACATTGAGCATCTTCGCAAGTTTTACCCATAAGGCGCGGCTTGCCGGGCCCCCCCGGCAAGCCACCTTTTGTACGAGCCTTGCCGACAAGGCATGTAACCCTTTGTACAAAGCCAGGCGCAGACCCTGAGCATAAATAAATGAAGCGCTGGCGCCCTAAGTTATAGCATGCATGCTGAGTCGAGTCTTGTCCTTGGTTAGGGTTGATAGTGCTTAGCGGCGGCTAACCCCTAGCTTCGAGGTCGAGTTTGCATCTCTTTGTCTTTCTTTTCTCTCCTTTGGTTCGCAGGACGGACAGATATCCTTGCCGAAACCACTTGGGGAGAAGGAAAAGGAACAGATCAACATCAAGGCCCCGGCAAGCCAGTGTTGCCGGGGGCTGCAAGAGCAAGGATTCACCCACGGCAAACCAGGGTTGCCGGGGGCTGCAGCTTCAGATAAGTTCTTCATCCCTTATCATGCATTCCATTATGGACTGAGGTATGTGAAACCTCGTTCTCTTCCTTAAACTACCGTGCTCCCATAACTCTGGGACCTAGGGCTCGTTCCTGGGACCAAGTTTGGTCGTAGTCGCGGCAGCGAAAGGATGAAACAAGGGGCCTAAACCCACTTCATCCCTGCCTCCGCCAAAGGCGTGAGAAAGGTCGAGCGAAGTAGGGAGACGCAAAGGCCTGTTGCCGGGTGAGAAAGTGTTGATCTTAGAGATATCAAGGATTTATTCCTTGTCGTGGGTTTCACCCACAAACGAATGACCCGGCAAACATCCCTTTTTCATTAAAATCATTCCACTCAGGTACAGTCCGTAGGGAATGAAAAACATGAACAAGGGGATTACAAGTTTTAAATTTAACAAATGCCCGAAGGCTTACAAACTAAAAAGAGGCGAGAAGGGCAAAAGTAGCGCCAGGGTGAGCTACGGGTGGCAGAAGACGCCAAGAAAACATCTTGGTGGCCGCCCAAAGGCTGGATGGTGATGGCGGCGCTGGAAGCAGAGCTCGAAGACGAGGCGGCAGGACGTCAGTACGCGTCAAAGGCGTTGGTGCCCGCGTACTCCGACATGACAACCTTGCCGCCCGCCCTCTTCCTCTTCCGCAGCCTCCCTACGGCAGCCGCCAAGGGGACGGCCCCGAGAAGTTCAAGGAGCCGGCGACGCGGATGATGGGGTCGCCGGTGCCACCAGGAGCGGCGTCCGACACCTAGTCGGACCCGTCATCCTGCCGCCTACCGCCCTCGTCATCGCTGCCGCTGTCCTCCTCGTCACCCTCGCTCGAGGAGGTGTCTTCGTCATCAGAAGAGCTCTCCACGCAGCACCTTGCGCGAGTCCCGAAGTGTCTGAAGACCTTGACGGAAAGAAGGCCACCCTCTATCAACTTAAAATGGAGAGTGAGCCCATCCGTCAAGCTGTGGATACGAGTAAACGTCTTCCATCCCTGACGAAGATACATCACATGAGGAGCGGGGAAGTCGACGCGGACCCGCGTGCCACTGATCTCGCAGCCCCTCATGTCCAGCCGCAACGACTCCGGGGATCCAGCTCCATCTCCCGCGCAAATGGAGTTGGGAGACGAAGGCGACGGCGCTGCGGCCGACGCAACCTGACGAAGAACTCACAAGGGTCATCCCCAACATGACCCTCCACTGGAGGAGGAGCTGAAGGTGGGGGCGAGGCCGGCGGGCCACCCCGTCCTCCTCTTCCCCGAGCACCCCGGCCTCGCCCCCGGCCTCGCCCCCTCCCCCTTCCCCTCGCGGCCGGCTCTGCCACCGCAGGTGCAGGAGAAGGAGGGACGCGTTGTCGAGCGGCGAACCTCGTCGCCACTGTTGAAGGGCCGGGATTTCCTCTCTTCATGGCGAATGGAAGAGAGGATCAGAAGCTGAAGGAGGAAGGAGATGGAAGAGTGCGGGGCACCGTCCCTCCCCTCATGCTCTTTATAAAGGGGCGGGGCTGGGGCTCGACCGCCCCGCTCGGCCAATCAAGACACAGAAGGCGCAGGGAGCCAGGACCGACATGCCGCCCCAACCAGCGACGGCCCGGTTTCCCGCCTCTACCGTTTGCCACCCCGAGCGCATGGGAGGCACGTGGCAGACGTGCAGAACCGAGGGGACGGGTGAGGTGACTTCTCCCCACCCCGTGATCGTGGGGAGTGGGCGCCTTGAGGACCGCGCCTCGGCCCATTCAGTAAATAGGTCATGCCTCCACGCCTCCCCCCGTTTATGGGGAAGGCGTGAGGCCGCCTCTTTACTGCGACATGACGCATGCCTGTGGAAACCACCCCGCGCATGCCGCCCACGTCACGCACGCCCCTCCACCCCGCGCCGCGCACGCGGATCATGGGAGGCGCAGCGCGCGGAAAATCTTAAAACGGTAAAAACCGTCCCGCCTGCCCGCGCATCGTTCTGGGCCTAGCCCAACAACGTGTCGCGCTTATGTGTGGCCCAGGCCCGGGGCTCCTGTCGGTGTACAAAAAGAGGGGTACACTTTTTGTACCCCTATGACTATGCACGGGAAGTCTGAGCCACGGGCACCACCACACCAAGCACGGCAAGGGAGGTGAGCCAGGGTAAGATCGAAGCTTGATGGAGACTGAAGCCCAAAGCCAAGACCACAAAGCGCAAAGGGACGAAGCGGATTCCCCCGGCAAAGGTCCTTGCCGGGAGCTAGTTTCAGAAGCCCCGCCAAGATCCTTGCCGGGGGCGGCTTTATCAGCCCCGGCAAGACCCTTGCCGCGGCGACTCGCCCCACACCTACGGAGCGGATCACCCTTGAGTCCACTGCCCCCATGGGGCAAGGATTCGGGAGACATCCCCGTAGTGGCATGCAGATCTTTGTGAAGACATTCAAGACCAGATACACATTAAGAAGACGACAACCCTTGGCGGGATCCCGGCCAAGGAAGACCACAAGACCTCCGGTAAGCACCTTGCCGGGGATGACAGCAGGCGCCGCGGCAAGACCCTTGCCGGGGCCCCGGCAAGACCCTTGCCAGGGACATCCGCAGGGCCACCATCAGGCCCACACCAACTAAGCCTCCACCGCCCCATGCAGCTGCCAACCCAACCAGCTGGACAGGCACCTGCGTGGCGACATACAGATCTTCGTGAAGACCCACCATTGCGCCACCTCAGCTGCCTGCCTGCCTACATGGCATCTCAGGCATCGCTGGCCAGGGCGCGTGTCGACACAAGAAGGAGCGGCGACGGACAAGACGGATGTCTCCCCCGTCCCTGATAAAGCAAGGACACCTAAGCAAGACACATTAAATGCGCCTTGTCATGTAATGCGAGGGATAACCTCGCATCATTGTACCCTTTCCACCTCCTGTGTGGCACTGTGGCAACCCCTTTTCCCTATAAAAGGAGGCCCGAGGCGACCAGGAGGAGGATTCGGCTTTCTGGAGCTCCTCACGCCGCATAGCTTGCTGAAGAACACAGATATACAATCCACCAAAGCAGCAGTAGGGTTTTACGCATCCTCGTGGCCCAAACCTGGGTAAAGGAACCATGTGCTATCTGTTGGATCCGCTCTTCTCTCAACCCCGCGCCCCGCAACTGTAGTAGGGATTCTTGTGATCCCATAGGTGTCGATTTAATACACCCGACAGAGTTTATGATCAAGGTTATCTATGAAAGATATTTGGTTCTTCTCTGAACTTGTTATGTGTGCTCATAATATCCTTGCAAGTCTCTTCGAATTATTGGTTTGGTTTGGCCTACAAGATCTATAGTTCTTGCAATGGGTGAACTGCTTGGCTTTGGGTTCAATCTTGCGGTGTCCTTTCCGAGTGACAGTAGGGGCAGCAAGGCACGTATTGTATTGTTGCCATTGAGGATAAAAAGATGGGGTTTACATCATATTGCTTGAGTTTATCCCTCTACATCATGTCATCTTGCTTAAGGCGTTACTCTGTTCATATGAACTCAATACACTAGATGCATGCTGGATAGTGGTCGATGTGTGGAGTAATAGTAGTAGATGCAGTCAGGAGTCGGTCTAGTTGCCTCGGACGTGATGCCTATATACAATGATCATGCCTAGATAGTCTCATAATTATTCGCTTTTCTATCAATTGCTCGACAGTAATTTGTTTACCCGCCGTAGAATATCACTATCATGAGAGAAGCCACTAGAGAAAACTATAGCCCTCGGGTCTATTCTCAACATATCAATCTACATCTACTTTAATTTTATGGCTTTTATTTGCTGTTTTATGAAACTAAAAACACCAAAAATATAAACTATCATCTCTATCAGATCTCACTTTCGTAAGTGACCGTAAAGGGATTGACAACCCCTTATCGCGTTGGCTGCGAAGTTCTTTTTTGTTTGTGCAGGTGCGAGGGACTCGCGCATGGTCTCCTACTGGATTGATACCTTGGTTCTCAAAAACTGAGGGAAATAGTTACGATATTGTGGTGCATCTCCCTTTCCTCTTCGAGGGAATACAACGCAAGCTCAAGAGGTAGCAAGAAGAATTTCTGGCGCCATTGCCGGGGAGGCTTACGCAAAAGTCATATACCAAGTACCTATCACAAACCCTTATCCTTCTCGTTACATTTATTTGCCTCTCGTTTTCCTCTCCCCCACTTCACCCTTGCCATTTTATTTGCCCTTCTTCCGCCGTGTGTTTATCATTCGCTTGCTTCTTGTTTGCTTGTGTGTGTTGGATTGCTTGCTTGTCACTATGGCTCAGAACAATACCAAATTGTGTGACTTATCTAATACCAACAACAATGATTTTATTAGCACTCCAATTGATCCTATTACCGATGCTGAATCTTGTGAGATCAAGCTGCTTTGTTGAATCTTGTCATGAAAGATCAATTCTTCAGAACTTTTATGCTGGCTTGAATTTTGCTTCTAGAAATCTTTTAGATTCGGCCGCCGGAGGCACTTTCATGGAAACTACCTTAGGAGAAGCTACCAAACTCCTAGATAATATTATGGTTAATTATTCACAATGGCACACCAAAAGATCTACTAGTAAAAAAGTGCATGCTATCGAAGAAATTAGTGTTTTGAGTGGAAAGATGGATGAACTTATGAAATTGTTTGCTGCTAATAGTGCTTCTTCTGATCCTAATGATATGCCTTTGTCCACTTTGATTGAGAATAATAATGAATCTTTGGATGTGAGTTTTGTTGGTAGGAATAATTTTGGTAACAATGCTTATAGAGGTAATTTTAATCCTAGGCCTTTTCCTAGTAATTCCTCTAAATTTTTTGGTAATTCCTACAACAACTCTTATGGAAAGATGCCTTCTGAATTTGAAACTAGTGTTAAAGAGTTTATGATCTCGCAAAAGAATTTTAATGCTATGCTTGAAGAGAAATTGCTTAAGGTTGATGAACTGGCTAGAAGTGTGGATAGAATTACTCTTGATGTTTATTCTTTGAAACTTAGATCTATCCTACCTAAGCATGATATCAATGAGTCTCTCGAAGCCATGACAATTTCAATTGATGAATACAAAGAAAGAACCGCTAGAATGCATGCTAAAAGAGAAGATTATATTAAATCGTGTTCTTCAAGTTATCATGAAAATAAAGATGAAGATCTGAAAGTTGTTGATGTGTCTCCTATTAGATCCTTATTTTCTAGTATTAATCTTGATGAAAATAGGATTGAAGATGATTATGCTTTAAAGTGTCCCAATGATTCGGAGTTTCTAGATCTTGATGCTAAAATTGCTAAAAGTGGGAGTGAAGAGATTAAAACTTTGCATAGTGATGAACCCACTACTTTGGATTTCAAGGGATTCAATTATGATAATTGCTCTTTGATTGATTGTATTTCCTTGTTGCAATTCGTGCTAAATTCTCCGCATGCTTATAGTCAAAATAAAGCTTTCACTAAACACATAGTTGGTGCTTTGATGCAATCTTATGAAGAAAAACTTGAGTTGGAAGTTTCTATACCTAGAAAGCTTTATGATGAGTGGGAACCTACTATAAAAATAAAAATAAAAGATCATTAATGCTATGCTTTGTGTGATTTGGGTGCTAGTGTCTCCACTATCCCAAAAACTTTGTGTGATTTGCTAGGGCTCCATGAGCTTGATGATTGTTCTTTAAATTTGCATCTTGCGGATTCCACTATTAAGAAACCTATGGGAAGAATTAATGATGTTCTTATTGTTGCCAATAGGAATTATGTGCCCGTAGATTTCATTGTTCTTGATATAGATTGCAATCCTTCATGTCCTATTATTCTTGGTAGGCCTTTCCTTAGAACGATTGGTGCAATTATTGATATGAAGGAAGGAAATATTAGATTCCAATTTCCGTTAAGGAAAGGCATAAAACACTTTCCTAGAAAGAAAATAAAATTACCATATGAATCTATCATGAGAGCCACTAATGGATTGCCTTCCAAGGATGGCAATACCTAGATCTATCTTGTATCGTGCCTAGCTAGGGGCGTAAAACGATAGCGCTTGTTGGGAGGCTACCCAATTTTATGTTTTTTGTTACTGTTAGGGAATAAATATTGCATCTAGCCTCTGATTAGATGTGGTTTCATGTTTTGTTTTGTGTTTGTGCCAAGTAGAACCTTTGGGAAGACTTGTGTGAAGTTTATATTATCTTGCTGTGAAAAATAGAATCGTTAGCGCTCGCTAAAGTAGTCGTGAGATTTTACTGGAGCATCCTTTTTAGTTGATTCTTTTTTCAGATAATTTTTAGACAAATGTCTCAAATTTACCAATTTAGTATGAAGTTTTTGGAGTTTCAGAAGTAGGCGAACCCTGCAGATTACTACAGACTGTTCTGTCTTAGACAGATTCTGTTTTTCATGTGTGTTTGCTTATTCCGATGCATCTATGAGTAGTATTGGAGGATATGAACCATAGAGGAGTTAGATTACAGTAGGTTTAACACAAATATAAACAAATAATGAATTCATTGATGTACCTTTGAGTAGTGGTTTGCTTTCTTACACTAACGGAGCTCACGAGAATTTTTGTCTAAGTTTTGTGTTGTGAAGTTTTCAAGTTTTGAGTATTGCTTTGATGGACTATGGAACAAGGAATAGAAAAGGCCTAAGATTGGGGATGCCCATGGCACCCCAAGTAAATTCAAGATAATCAAAAGCCTAAGTTTGGGGATGCCCCGGGAAGGCATCCCCTCTTTCGTCTTCATCCATCGGTAACTATACTTGGAGCTATATTTTTATTCGCAACATGTGTGTTTTGCTTGGAGCGTCTTGTATAATTTGAGTCTTTGCTTTTTAGTTTGCCACAATCATCCTTCTGGACACACCTATTTTAGAGAGTTAAATATGGCCTAGAAATTATTAGAACACTCTATGTGCTTCACTTATATCTTTTGAGTTGAATAGCTTTTGCTCTAGTGCTTCACTTATATCTTTTAGAGCACGGTGGTGATAATATTTTGTAAAAAATTGTTGAACTCTCATGCCTCAGTTATATATATTTGAGAGTCTAATAAAACAGCATGGTAATGTGTTTAGGCTAAAGAAACTAGTCTTCACATGATAGACATCCAATGTCAATGTAGTAAAAAAATTCACACCATGTGCATTGAATATGATGAGATGTTGGATGCTTGATAATTGTTTTGAGACATGAGGATAGTGATATTAGAGTCATGCTAGTGGAGTTATTATGAAATTGAGAAATACTTGTGTTAAGGTTAGTGATTCCCGTATCATGCACGTATGGTGAACCGCTATGTGACGGAGTTAGAGCATGAGGTATTTGTAGAGTGCCAACCTTTGTGTGGAGGTCAGGGGCGCGCGATGGTTAACTCCTACCAACCTCCCCCCTAGGAGCATGTGTTGATTGCTTTGTTTGATGACTCATAGATTTTTGCAATAAGTATATGAGTTCTTTATGACTAATGTTGAGTCAATGGATTATACGCACTCTCACCCTTCCACCATTGCTAGCCTCTCTTGTACCGCGCAACTTTCGCCGGTGCCATAAACCCACTATGTATCCTTCCTCAAAACAGCCACCATATTGTTCCTCAAAACAGCCACCATACCTACCTATCATGGCATTTCCATAGCCATTCCGAGATATATTGCCATGCAACTTTCCACCGTTTCGTTTATATGACATGCATCATATTATCATATTGCCATTGCATGATCATGTAGTTGACATCATATTTGTGGCAAGGCCACCATGCATAATTTTTTATACATTTCACTCTTGTTTCATTGCACATACCGGTACACCGCCGGAGGCATTCATATAGAGTCATACTTTGTTGTTGTAGTATCGAGTTGTAATATCGAGTTGTAATGAAAGTGTGATGATCATCATTATTAGAGCATTGTCCCATGAGAGGAAAGGCTAAATCTATAAAGCCCCTCTGCAAAAAAAGAAGAAGAAGAAAGGCCAAAAAAAAAAGAAAAGCCCCAAAAAAAGGGAACAAAGAAAAAAAAAGAAAAAGGGACAATTGCTACTATCTTCTTTTCCACACTTGTGCTTCAAAGTAGCACGACGTTCTTCAGTGTAGAGAATCTCATGCTTAGTCATTTTCATATACTAGTGGGAATTTTCGTTATAGAACTTGGCTTGCATAATCCAATGATGGGCTTCCTCAAATGCCCTATATCTTCGTGAGCAAGCAAGTTGGATGCACACCCACTAGTTTCTTTTGTTGAGATTTCATTCATATTTAGCTCTAGTGCATCCGTTGCATGGCAATCCCTACTCACTCACATTGATATCTATTGATGGGCATCTCCATAGCCCGTTGATACGCCTAGTCGATCTGAGACTATCTTCCTCTTTTTGTCTTCTCCACAACCACCTCTATTCCACCCATAGTGCTATATCCATGGCTCACGCTCATGTATTGCGTGAAAGTTGAAAGGTTTGAAAAGATAGAGTATGAAAACAAGTGTTTGGCTGAAATCGGGGTTGTGCATGATATGAATATTTTTGTGTGATAACGAGGGAGCATAGCCAACACTATATGATTTGTACGGGTAACTTTCTTTAGCCATACTATTTTGAGAAGACATGATTGCTTTGTTAGTATGCTTGAAGTATTATTGTTTCTTATGTCACTTGTTTGGTGAATCACCACTTGAATGCTTGCTTTTGCACTAATGCTAACCACATTATTTTTTCCAAGTATTTGTCGTTCCTGCTCCTTTTGAAGGAATCACTACACGGTGCGATGATAACCCACAAATGTAGGGGATAGCAACAATTTTCGAGGGTAAAGTATTCAACCCAAATTTATTGATTCGACACAAGGGGAGCCAAAGAATACTCTTAAGTATTAGCAGCTGAGTTGTCAATTCAACCACACCTGGAAACTTAGTATCTGCAGCAAGGTAGTTTAGTAGCAAAGTAATATGGTAATAGTGGTAACAACAATAAAAGTAAAGGTATTGTTTTTGTAGTTTTTGTAATAATAGCAGCGGAAAGGTAAATAAGCAACAAGCAATATGTGAAAATCTCGTAGGCATTGGATCGGTGATGGGGAATTATGTCGGATGCAATTCATCATGTAAAAGTTATAACCTCGGGTGACACAGAACTAGCTCAAGTTCATCAATGTAATGTAGGCATGTATTCCAAATATAGTCATACGTGCTTATGGGAAAGAACTTGCATGACTTCTTTTGTCCTACCCTCCCGAGGCAGCGGGGTCCTAGTGGAAACTAAGGGATATTAAGGCCTCCTTTTAATAGAGTACCGGACCAAAGCATTAACACATATTGAATACATGAACTCCTCAAACTACGGTCATCACCGGTAGTGGTCCCGATTATTGTCACTTCGGGGTTGCCGGATCATAACAAATAGTAGGTGACTATAGACTTGCAAGATAGGATCAAGAACACACATATATTCATGAAAACATAATAGCTTCAGATCTTAAATCATGGCACTCGGGCCCTAGTGACAAACATTAAGCATAGCAAAGTCATAGCAACATCAATCTTAGAACATAGTGGATACTAGGGATCAAACCCTAACAAAACTAACACGATTACATGGTAAATCTCTTCCCACCCATCACCGTCCAGTGATACGTCTCCAACGTATCTATAATTTTTGATTGTTCAATGCTATTATTTATGAAGTCTTGGATGTTTAATGGGCTTTATCATTCACTTTTATATCATTTTCAGGACTAACCTACTAACCCAAAAGCCTAGTCTAAATTGCTGTTTTTTTGCCTATTTCACGGTTTTGCAGAAAAAGAATATCAAACGGAGTCAAAACGGAATGAAACCTTCGTGAGAGATATTTTTGGAGGAAATCACACTAGAGGAACTTGAGAACCATGCCAGGGGAGCCTCGAGTGGCCCTCGAGGGTGGGGGGCGCGCCCCCCTTCCCAGGGCGCGCCCCCTGCCTCGAGGCCCACTCGAGCGTCCCCTGGTGCCCTCCTTCTTCTTATATAAGTCCACGTACCCTAGAAAGTCCGTGAACAGAGAGAAAACCCTAATTCCACCATCGTAGCTTCTGTTCCTGTGGAGATCCCATCTTGGAGCCTGTTCCAGAGCTCCACCGGAGGGGGATCCATCACGGAGGCCTTCATCATCATCATCATCGCCCTCACCATGAGCTGTGAGTAGTTTACCACAGACCTTCGCGTCCATAGCTAGTATCTAGATGGCTTCTTCTCTCTCTCTCTCTCTCTCTCTCTCTCTCTCTCTCTCTCTGGATCTCAATACAAAGTTCTCCTCGGTCTTCGAGGAGATCTATTCGATGTAATCTCTTTTTGTGGTGTGTTAGTCGAGATTCGATGAATTGTGAGTTTATGATTATGGTTATCTATGAAAGATATTTGGTTCTGATCTGAACTTTTTATGTGTGCTCATAATATCCTTGAAAGTCTCTTCGAATTATTGGTTTGGTTTGGCCTACTAGATCTATAGTTCTTGCAATGGGAGAAGTGCTTGGCCTTGGGTTCAATCTTGCGGTGTCCTTTCCCAGTGACAGTAGGGGCAGCAAGGCACATATTGTATTGTTGCCATCGAGGATAAAAAGATGGGGTTTACATCATATTGCTTGAGTTTATCCCTCTATATCATGTCATCTTGCTTAAGGCGTTACTCTGTTCGTATGAACTCAATACACTAGATGCATGATGTATAGCGGTCGATGTGTGGAGTAATAGTAGTAGATGCAGGCAGGAGTCGGTCTACTTGTCTCGGACGTGATGCCTATATAAAATGATCATGCCTAGATAGTCTCATAATTATTCGCTTTTCTATCAATTGCCCGACAGTAATTTGTTTACCCGCCGTAGAATATCGCTATCATGAGAGAAGCCACTAGAGAAAACTATGGCCCCCGGGTCTATTCTCAACATATCAATCTACATCTACTTTACTTTTACCGCTTTTATTTGCTATTTTATTAAACTAAAACTACCAAAAATATAAACTATCATCTCTATCAGATCTCACTTTCGTAAGTGACCGTAAAGGGATTGACAACCCCTTATCGTGTTGGATGCGAAGTTCTTATTTGTTTGTGCAGGTGCGAGGGACTCACGCGTGGTCTCCTACTGGATTGGTACCTTGGTTCTCAAAAACTGAGGGAAATACTTACGCTACTGTGCTGCATCTCCCTTTCCTCTTCGAGGGAATACAACGCAAGCTCAAGAGGTAGCATCCAGCAAGCCTATGATTGAATTACTCACGCACAACGATGAGCATCATGAAATTGGTGATGGAAGAAGGTTGATGATGACGATGGCGACGATCTCCACTCTCCGGAGCCCCGAACGGACTCCAGATCAGCCCTCCCGAGAGAGATTAGGGCTTGGCAGCGTCTCCGTATCGTAAAACGCGATAATTCTTCCTCTCTGATTTTTTTTCTCCCCGAAAGTGAATATATGGAGTCTGGGGGTACGTCGGTGGAGCATCAGGGGGCCCACGAGGCAGGGGGCGCGCCCCCCACCCTCGTGGACAGGGTGTGGGCCCCCTGACGTAGATCTTTCCGTAGGTATTTTTTATATATTCCAAAATAATTCTCCGTGGATTTTCTGGTCATTCCGAGAACTTTTTATTTTTGCACAAAAATAACAACATGGCAACTCTATTGAAAACAGCGTCAGTCCGGGTTAGTTCAATTCAAATCATGCAAGTTAGAGTCCAAAACAAGGGCAAAAGTGTTTGGAAAAGTAGATACACTGAGGCGTATCAACTCCCCCAACCTTAAACCTTTGCTTGTCCTCAAGCAATCCAGTTGATAAATTGAAAGTGATAAAGAAAAAACTTTGACAAACTCTGTTTGCTCTTGTTGTCGTAAATATGTAAGCCAGCATTCAGGTTTTCAGCAAAAATCATGAACAAACTACATTCACAATAACTTTCAGCTCTCATGTCTACTGACATCAATCGTATAATCAACTAGCGAGCAATAATAATAAACCTCGAATGAAAACACTTTCTCAAAACAATCATGATATGATATGACAAGATGGTATCTCGCTAGCCCTTTCTGAGACCGCAAAACATAAATGCAGAGCACCTTTAAATATCAACGACTGAGTAGACATTGTAATTCATGGTAAAAGAGATCCAGTCATGATCATACTCAATGCAAATTAATAGTAATACATGCAAATGACAGAGGTGCTCTCCTACTGGTGCTTTTTAATAAGAGGATGATGACTCAACATGAAAGTAAATAGATAGGCCCTTCGCAGAGGGAAGCAGGGATTTGTAGAGGTGCCAGAGCTCGATTTTTAAATAAAGATGAATAACATTTTGAGCGGTATACTCTCATTGTCAACATAACAACCAAGAATCTCGATATCTTCCATGCTACGCACATTATAGGCGGTTCCCAGATAGAATGGTAAAGTTTATACTCCCCCAACCACCAACAAGCACACTCCACGGCTAGCCCGAAACAACGAGTACCGTCCAAACCAACAACAGCCCTAGGGGAGTTTTGTTTAATTATTATGAATTGAGCATGGGACTGGGCATCCCGGTTACCAGCCATTTTCTCATGAGTGATGAGCGGAGTCCACTCATCGTGAGAATAACCCACCTAGCATGGAAGATACAGACAGCCCTAGTTGATAAATGAGCTGTTCGAGCATACAAAACATAATTTCATTGAAGGTTTAGAGTTTGGCACATACAAATTTACTTGGAATGGCAGGTAAATACCGCTTATAGGAAGGTATGGTGGACTCATTGCAATAACTTTGGGGTTTATGGAAGTGGATGCACAAACAGTATTCCCGCTTATTACAGGTGAAGGCTAGAAAGAGACTGGGAAACTACAAGCTAGAGAGCGACAACAGTCATGAACATGCATTAAAATTAATCAACAATGGATGCAAGCTTGAGTAGGATATAAATCACCATGAACATAAATATCGTGAAGGCTATGTTGATTTTGTTTCAACTACATGTGTGAACATGTGCCAAGTCAGACCACTTGAATCGTTCAAAGGAGGATACCACCCTATCATACCACATCACAACCATTTTAATATCATGTTGGCATGCAAGATAGACAATTATAAACTCTGAGCTAATTAAGCATGGCATATGCATCTATGATTTCTAATTGTCATTGCAAGCATGTTTCATTCATAACAAGCTGAATCAGGAATGATGAACTATCATATTTACAAAAACAAGAGAGGTCGACTTCATACCAGCTTTTCTCATCTCAATTAGTTCATCATATATCATCCTTATTGCCTTTCACCCGCACGACCGAACGGTGTGGATAATAATAATAGTGCACGTGCATTGGACTATGCTGGAATCTGCGAGCATCTAATACAAGAGAGAAGACAAGGTAATATGGCTCAAGGTTAAATCAATCAATAAAGCATATGAGAGCCACTAAGCATTTTAATCATGGTCTTCTACTCTTGACCCCCAAAGAAAAGAAAATAAACTATTTACACGGGAAAGCTCCCAACAAGCAAAAGAAGAACGAGAAATCTTTTTGGGTTTTCTTTTAATTATTACTACTACAAGCAAGGAAAGTAAACTAGCTAGAAGCTACAACTAATATTTTTTTGTTTTTTCTTAAGGTTTTTCTGACACACAAGAAAAGTACTAAGAAAAAGAATTGAAACTAAGCATGGATGGTACAATGAAAGAGTGTGAGCACCGACAACTAGAATAAGTGTGTGAGCATGAATGTAAAGTCGGTGAGAAACACGTACTCCCCCAAGCTTAGGCTTTTGTCCTAAGTTGGTCTATGGCCACGGATCGAAGCTACTCCCTCTAGTGTACTGAGATGTGTCCTCTGGGTGCCACTGGTTGGCAAGCTCATCCAGATCCCACCCATAAACAAACTAACGGTAAGGATCGAGTGGTGGCTCTGGCTCAGGCTCTGAAACTCGTGCCTGGCTCTGGTGCTTGTAGAAAGCATCTGACGTAACAAGATATATGCCCATGGACAGATCAAACAGAGATGGTGCGGGCAAGGTAACAATCTCACAATATTTTTCATCAAACCTTAATTTATAATTAAGCAACCTATCCTTGTCTTTAACAATTAAATCATGTGCTATCATGCTCTTGTAATCTAGATAAACAGGGGCAAGAAATTTTTCTTCCTTCTCATGATGCCTAATAGGTATTCTAAAATGTTCAGCAAGGCGAGAAGCAAAGATGCCTCCAAGGACGGGGCCCTTTGAGCGGTTCAAACTCAGTCGTTTAGCAATGATGGCACCCAACCTAAAAGTTGTTTCTTGAAACAAAGCATGGCGTAAAATGACAATATCAGGGGCACTAAGGATTCCACTGTTCCCGCGACCAATTAAACATCTAGTAGCAAATAAAGAAAAGTAGCGCAGAACAGGGAAATTTATACTAGTAATTCTTGCCCCTGAGACTTGTCTAGTTTCCCCTACAGCTATCATGTCAATAAACCCTTCAACGTCTTCACGACGTGTTCATCAAGTCTACCTTCAAATGGTATCTTGCATACTTCACAAAACTCAAAGAATGATATTTCCTTAACCTCATCATACAAACGAAACTCCACTGTAGGTAGTGTTTTCTTAGCATGAAAATGAAAATTTTGCGTGAAAATATTAATGAGTAAGAGATACTGTTCACGCTGGTCGTGGAGGAAGTCAGTGAGGCATGCATTATTTGCCAACCAATAAAAGTCTTCGTAAATCCCGACGGCTCTCATGAACTCATTACAAGGCCATTCACATGGCCAAACTTCCGCCATGTGAGGGAGATTATATTTGGGCTTGTTATTTTCTTCCTTCTTCTTCTCCTCTAAACTTTTACTGGAAGAACCCCTCAACAATCTCTTTATCATTTTCCTCCTCTGTTTTTTTTTTTGAAATTTTTAGTAACTCAAAATAAAAGTTAACCAAACTCAACAAGATTGATAGCAACAACTCCTACAAGTTAACCAAACTCCTAAAAGTTAACCAAGGAAATTTGACATGCAAGCTCAAGAACAAGGTCACCACAGTAGCAAAAATTTGCAATAAATAAAGCACTGGAACAAAAACTAATTGGACCAATGGGGGAGTCACATACCAAGGAACAATCTCCCCAAACAGTTTGGTGAATGGTGCTTTGAGCAAGGAGATCGAAAATGGCAGCAAGATGAGCTAGAACTCGTGCTTGAGCTGGTTGGTGATTTTTTTGGGAAGAAGAAGAAGTGTATGAGTGCAGGAATAAGTGGAGGGGGCCACATGGGGCCCACGAGGCAGGGGGCGCGCCCTGGACCCCCGTGGCCAGGTGCTGGCTCCCCTCGTTGTGTTTTTTGAGCCATATATTCTCAAATATTCTAGAAAAAATCATATTTCATTTTCAGGGCATTTGGAGAACTTTTATTTTCGGGGTAGTTTTTTATTGCACGGATAATTGTGGAAACAGACAGAAAATACTATTTTTGCTTTATTTAGTCTAATTAACAGAAAGTAAAAGGAGGGTACAGAAGGTTGTGCTATCTAGATTCACCCATCTGATGCTTGTCAAAAGGAATCCATTAACAAGGTTGATCAAGTCTTGTTAATAAACTCTTTCGAATAACATGAAACCGGAGAATTTTCGAATAACACTAGGTTACCTCAATGGGGATATGTATGTCCCCAACAATAAGATATCATATGTCTTCTTGACAATAGGAAGAGGAAATTCAAAACCTCCAATAGTAATAGTTGAAATTTTTCCAATATAATTGATACTGTGGACTTGAGGTTGTTTCCTCGGAAAGTGTACCGTATGCTCATTACCATTGACATGAAAAGTGACATTTACTTTGTTGCAATCAATAACAGCCCCTGCAGTATTCAAAAAGGGTCTACCAAGGATAATAGACATACTATCGTCCTCGGGGATATCAAGGATAACAAAGTCCGTTAGAATAGTAACATTTGCAACTACAACAGGCACATCCTCACAAATACCGACAGGTATAGCAGTTGATTTATCGGCCATTTGCAAAGATATTTCAGTAGGTGTCAACTTACTCAAGTCAAGTCTACGATATAAAGAGAGAGGCATAACACTAACACCAGCTCCAAGATCACATAAAGCAGTTTTAACATAGTTTCTCTTAATGGAGCAAGGTATAGTGGGTACTCCTGGATCTCCTAATTTCTTAGGTATTCCACCCTTAAAATTGTAATTGGCAAGCATGGTGGAAATTTCTACTTCAGGTATCTTTCTTTTATTGGCAATAATATCCTTCATATATAGAGCATAAGGATTTTTTTAAGCACATAAATCAAACGCATACACAAAAAGATAGGTCTAATCATTTCAGCAAAGCACTCAAAATTCTCATCATCCTTTTTCTTGGATGTTTTAGGAGGAAACTACATGGGTTTCTAAACCCATGGTTCTCTTTCCTTACCGTGCTTCCTAGCAACAAAGTCTCTCTTATCATAACGTTGATTCTTTGATTGTGGGTTATTAAGATCAACAATAGGTTCCATCTCTACATCATTATCATTGCTAGGTTGAGCATCATCATGAACATCATCATTCATATTATCACTAGGTTCATGTTCATTACTAGATTGTGTCTCAGCATCAGAAACAGATATATCATTGGAATTCTCAGGTGTGTCAGCTACAGGTTCACTAGAAGAATGCAAAGTTCTATCATTTTTCTTTTTCTTCTTTACAGAAGAACTAGGTTTACCTAAATTAGCTCTCTTAGAATCTTGCTCAATTCTTTTAGGGTGGCCCTTAGGATACAAAGATTCCTGAGTCATTTTACCACCTCTAGTAGCAACTCTAACACCATAGTCATTATTCTTACCATTTAATTCATCGAGCAGATCATTCTGAGCCTTGAGTACTTGTTCTACTTGAGTGGTAACCATGGAAGCATGTATACTAATGAGTTTCAATTCTCCTTTAACTCTGGACATAAAATCACTCAAGCGTTCAATCATATAAGCATTACATAGCAATTGTCTACCAACATAAGAATTGAAGTTTTCTTGCTTCACAATAAAATTGTCAAACTCAACTAAGCATTGGCTAGCAGACTTATAACGAGGAATATCACCTTCATCAAATCTATAAACAGAATTTACCTTTACTACCCATGTCGGGTTATCAAGACCATGTATTTCTTCAATAGCTGGTAAATTCTTAATATCTTCAGTTTTAATACCTTTTTCATTCATAGATTTCTTTGCCTCTTGCATATCTTCAGGACTTAGAAATAGAACACCCCTTTTCTTCAGAGTTGGCTTAGGGGCTGGTTCAGGAAGTGTCCAATTATTTTCATTGGCCGGCATATTATTCAATAGTAATTCAGCTTGATCAATCGTTCTTTCCCTGAAAACACAACCAGCACAACTATCCAGGTGGTCTCTGAAAGCATCGGTTAGTCCATTATAAAGACATCAAGTATATCGTTCCTCTCAAGAGGATGATCAGGCAAAGCATTAAGTAATTGGAGAAGCCTCCCCCAAGCTTGTGGGATACTCTCTTCTTCAATTTGCACAAAGTTATATATTTCCCGTAAGGCAGTTTGTTTCTTATGAGCGGGAAAATATTTTGTAATACATCATATCCTGGGGACTACGCACACAACCAGGATCAAGAGAATTAAACCAAGTCTTAGCAACACCCTTTAACGAGAACGGAAATAGCTTAAGGATATAGTAGTAACGAATATTTTCATCATTGGTAAACAGGGTGGCTAGATCATTCAACTTAGTAAGATGTGCCACAACAGTTTCACACTCATAGCCATGGAAAGGATCGGATTCAACCAGAGTAATTAACTTAGGATCAACGGAGAAATCATAATCCTTATCAGTAACAAAGATAGGTGAAGTAGCGAAAGGAGGGTCATGTTTCATTCTAGCATTCAAGGACTTTTCTTTCTGCCTAGCTAATAATTTCTTAAGATCATATCTATCGTTGCAAGCAAGAAAGTCTCTAGAAGTTTCTTCATCCATAACATAACCTTCGGGAACAACAGGCAATTCATATCTAGGGGGAGAAGCTTCATCGTCACTTTCATAAATATTATCTGTTTCAATATTTGCATTCTCCCTAACCCTAGCAATTTGTTCATCTAGAAATTCACCTAGTGGCACAGTATTATCAAGCATAGAAGTAGTTTCATCATACATAGCAGAAGTGGCATCATCAAGAACATACGACATATCATATTCAATAGCATGAGTAGGTGTCGCAAATTTAGCCATAATAGATGGTGAATGAAGTGCAAAGCTACATGGCAGTTCCTTACCTCCCCTCTTAGTTTTTGAGTCCGTCAAGTTCTTCATAGTGTTCAACAGATATAAATCCCAAGCGACTTAAAGAATAGAGCTATGCTCCCCGACAACTGCGCCAGAAAATAGTCTTCATAACCCACAAGTGTAGGGGATCGCAACAGTTTTCGAGGGTAAAGTATTCAACCCAAATTTATTGATTCGACACAAGGGGAGCCAAAGAATACTCTTAAGTATTAGTAGTTGAGTTGTCAATTCAACCACACCTGGAAACTAAGTATCTGTAGCAAGGTAGTTTAGTAGCAAAGTAATATGGTAATAGTGGTAACAGCAATAAAAGTAACGGTATTGTTTTTGTAGTTTTTGTAATTGTAGCAGTGGAAAGGTAAATAAGCAACAAGCAATATGTGAAAATCTCGTAGGCATTGGATCGGTGATGGGGAATTATGTCGGATGCAATTCATCATGTAAAAGTTATAACCTAGGGTGACACAGAACTAGCTCCAGTTCATCAATGTAATGTAGGCATGTATTCCGAATATAGTCATACATGCTTATGGAAAAGAACTTGCATGACATCTTTTGTCCTACCCTCCCGTGGCAGCGGGGTCCTAGTGAAAACTAAGGGATATTAAGGCCTCCTTTTAATAGAGTACCGGACCAAAGCATTAACACATAGTGAATACATGAACTCCTCAAACTACGGTCATCACCAGGAGTGGTCCAGATTATTGTCACTTCGGGGTTGCCGGATCATAACACATAGTAGGTGACTATAGACTTGCAAGATAGGGTCAAGAACACACATATATTCATGAAAACATAATAGGTTTGGATCTGAGATCATGGCACTCGGGCCCTAGTGACAAGCATTAAGCATAGCAAAGTCATAGCAACATCAATCTTCAAACATAGTGGATACTAGGGATCAAACCCTAACAAAACTAACTCGATTACATGGTAAATCTCATCCAACCCATCACCGTCCAGAAAGCCTACGATGGAATTACTCACGCACGGCGGTGAGCATCATGAAATTTGTGATGGAGGAATGTTGATGGTGACGATGGCGACGATCTCCACTCTCTGGAGCCCCGAACGGACTCCAGATCAGCCCTCTCGAGAGAGATTATGGCTTGGCGGCGGCTCCGTATCGTAAAATGTGATAATTCTTCTTCTCTGATTTTTTTTCTCCCCGAAAGTGAATATATGGAGTCCGAGGGTACGTCGGAGGAGCATCAGGGGGCCCACGAGGCAGGGGGCGCGCCCAGGGGGAGGGGGCGCGCCCCCACCCTCGTGGATAGGGTGTGGGCCCCTGACGTAGATCTTTCCGCAGGTATTTTTTATATATTCCAAAATAATTCTATGTGGATTTTCAGGTAATTCCAAGAACTTTTTATTTCTGCACAAAAACAACACCATGGCAATTCTACTGAAAACAGCGTCAGTCCGGGTTAGTTACATTCAAATTATGCAAGTTAGAGTCCAAAACAAGGGAAAAAGTGTTTGGAAAAGTAGATACGTTGAAGGCGTATCATGCGACATTAGAGAGTGCCAACTTTGAGCTTCAAGATGATGAGTACTTGGTGAACGTCCACTTCTACATGGTGACTTCATCTCTTTCCCACGGTGATTTGGTTTACGATCCGAGGTCGTAACTTTCCCAAGGGCGGGATGATCCGGAGCATCCCGCGGACATCACCATGTCATGAGTCCATTTGGCCAGTGAAGAGTGCGACCTCTACTACTCATACATAAAGGTGAATCATCTCATTTACACATGTTCACTTGACCCCTATGAGGATGGTATACTACTTGACACTCCACTCGTGTGCATGCATAGGTATTGTCGGAGCTTCACGGACGACGACGAGGAGTGCAAGCGCAAAGGATCACCTACACCATCCGTGAGGGAAGCACAGAAGAGAAGACGGAAGAAACAGAGCTGTTGCAAGCTATAGCCACCAGACATCCGACCAACACCAAACATCCGGTACCCGACGTAGCCCGGACGGCCAGAAGAACTCCAGGCGACGAGTGCTCTAGGGGCCGGACAATCGACGAATGTCGGACGTCCGACATGTCCCAGCGACCGGACGACTGACGACAACCATACGACCGGTGCCACCTGTTTAGATCCAAAACATCAGAAGTCCGACGTCCTCCGGACGTCCGCCACCTACCGGACGTTCGGTGCCTGCTTGCGAGCAGCCGGGCCTTTTGTCCATGTATGCCTTTCCTCACTTATACCTTCGTGGCTTAGATTATATATACTCCTTCCCCACCTCATTTCTAGGGTTAGCGAAGTGATAGGTCATTTGATAGAGAGCTTTGCTCCTTGTACCTTCTCCTCTTCAGAGAGAGAGAGACTACTCCATTGGAGGCCAAGACCTCCATCTAGGAGAAGATCCTGAGATATTCAAGACCTCCTCACGAAAAAGATTCTTATAGGATTCAAGCCTCCATCTCCTTTGGATTTGGGATGAACTCTATCTTGTATCTCTCCCTTTTTTGTTCATGCACCTTGTGGATCTATGTGTTGTTTGTCTAGTGGATGTCTGATTGGACTAGTTCTTGAGTGTTTTCGCTTGTGATTTCTCTCCATTGTTCCCCGTGTTCATCGCGTTCTTCATGGGATACCATCGATTTTGTGAAAGCTCGACCTTAGGGTCTCCACCCTACACCACCTATCCCCGACGATTTCTGGATCGTGTGGGAAGGACCCCCTATCGCCCATACTCACTTGGCGACGGTTCCAAATGCCGTCGCGGAAAGGGGTTAAAAACCGTCTGTATAGCACCGACACGTACCAGTGGATCTAGCATAGCAATGACATCAAAAAAGGACAAGCCATGAAAACATCACGCCAGCTATCTTACGATCATGCAAAGCAATATGACAATGACGGTGCGTGTCATAATAGATGGAATGATGGAGGTACATGGCAATATCTCTCAGAATGGCTATGAAAATGCCATAATAGTTAGATATAGTGGTTGTTTTGAGGAAGGGTATAAGGTGGTTTGATGCACCGGCGAAAGTTGCGCGATACTAGAGTGTCTAGCAATGATGGAAGGGTGAGAGTGCCTACAATCCATGGACTCAAGATTAGTAAAAAAGAACTCATATAATTATTGCAAAAAGTTCATCAGCCCTTGAAGCAAAGTACTACTACGCATGCTCTTAGGGGGAGGTTGGTAGGATTTAGCCATCGCGCGCCCCCGACTTCCACGCAAAGATGAAAAATCAAGACACAATGCGATTCAATTTGGTTACATAGTTAGGAGACCATACGTGCATGCTACGGGAATCACAAACCTTAACAAAATTATTTATTTAACCTCACAAATTATCACTAGCATGACTTTAATATTACTATCTTAATATGTCAAAACAATTGAAAGGAATCAAACTTCCCCTAGATTCAATGCTCTATATGAAAGTTTTTATTATACCCTCTTTGGATGCCTATCATATTAGGAATAAATTCATAACCCAAGCAAATTATCATGTTCTTTAGAGATTCTCAAAATAATATAAATGAAGCATGAGAGTTCATCAATTTCTATAAAATAAAACCACCGCCGTGCTCTAAAAATATATAGTGAAGCACTAGAGCAACTGACAAACTACTCCAAAAAGTTATAAGTGGGGATCAATGAGTAGTCAAATAATTAACTAACTATGAGAAGTTCCTCTCTCATTTAAGAATTTGAGATCTTAAGTACTTTATTCAAACAGGAAGCAAAACAAAATAAAATGACATTGCAAGAATAGCACATACCATGTGAGGAAGCAAAAACTTAGTCTGAGCCGATACTAACCGATAATTGTTGATCAAGAAAGGTGGGATGCCTACCCGGGCATCCCCAAGCTTAGATGCTTGAGACTTCTTGAAATATTAACATGGAATGCCTTGGGCAACCCCAAGCTTGAGCTCTTATGTCTCCTTAATTCCTCTTATGTCACAGTTTTGCTAAATCTCAAAAACTTCGTCCATACAAAACTAAACAAGAACTCGCGAGATAAGTTAGTATAAATCAACTCAAAACCTTATCATTCTTTACTGTAGCAAATTACTAAAATTATGATTTAACATTGCATACTAAATGTCTCTGCATATTCAATACTCCATTTTTGGACAACAGGCCGCGGCGGATTTAAACGAGAAGTTCAATACGCCGGCGAGGGCGACTTAGGCACGGCCGAGGCGAACATATCGCCGGGGCGATACACAGTGAACACAACCCAGTGGATGCGTAACGTGGAGGCGCGGGTCAGGGAAGCTTGAAGTAGAGCGAGCCAGTGTACGGGGCGGCTAGAGGAATTTAGCGGGTGGCGCGGTGCGAGCTACGGCGGAGGGGGAGCGGAGCTCAGGCAACACGCTGGGGACAGCGGAGGCGGGTCCTGATAGAGGCCGAGGCGAGCAACAAGGCAGGAGCCATGGGGCAGGTCGACATGGCGGGTTGCAGAGGCACGACCAAGTCGCGCGCACAAACAGCGTGAGGCGGAGCCAAGCAGGCAACTGAGTGGTGAAGCAGCGGAGTTGAATCCGAGCAAGGTTGCGGCTACAACGACAACTGGCAACTTGGCGCGATGGCGGAGGTGAGCGGCAGCAGTAATGGCAGCTTGGCCATGGCGGAGCAGGGTGGCTCAACAAAGCTGACCGGCGACTCAATGTAGCCCCGGCGGCTCAGGCAGATCGGCGACTCAATACGGCCCCGGTGGCTCACCGCGGCAGGGGCGTCGGCAGATGCGGGAGCCGGCGCGGGGAGGAAACAGGCCTTAGCGGCGGCTTGAGGGTCGAGGATACTCGCCCGTGGTGGGTCACGGCGACGGTGAGGCCCCACGGCGGCTCATAGCAGATAGGAGGCAGTGATCGTGTCCGCGAGGCAGAGACGGCTCCAGTCATGGGTGAAGGCAACCTGGCGATTTGAAATGGCAGCAACGACTCAAGGCAACGCATGAAGTAGAGCGTGGCGGCTCAAAACCGAGCAGTAATGGGTCCATGGTGATAGTGAAGACAATAGGGAGAAGCCCGGCTGCACACGAACAGAAGGGCAGGCGTCCGCGGCACAGAGGCATCCGACGGAGGCTAGCAGTGGCCTGACCACAGCAGAGTCGGGGCACGACAAGGGCGACGGCCGCAGAGAGCGGCTTGCAGATAGAGGCCGGCGGCTTGGAGGTAGGAAAGCTCGAGGTCGGCCATAGCGGAGGCGGTTTGGCGCGCGCCGGCGCGGTTCGCAGGCGGAGGCAGGCGGCTCGGAGGCGCACCGGCGTGGGTGGAGCCCAGCGTCGAAGGCGGGACGGTGAGGCCTGGAGAGTCCGAGTCGATCCCCCCGTCCCTGTGCTCGTCCTTGTCATAGTCAGTTTGTCCATCCCTGATCCGTGTCATCCAGGTCGTGGACTCGTGGCCCCTCTTCTTCTTTTTCTTCTTCTTTTTCTTCTTTTCAATGCGCTGAGCAATCTGGTTAGTTCGGTTTATTCTGCCATGTATAGCAACTTTTTGGAACCGGTAATATACCTTGATGGACGTGGCATGTGATGGTAAAAATAAAGCATGGACTAATACTCTGTACTAGTGCCTCCACACGTTGTAGTGGATAATGGTGTAGTAGTTGATTTTGGTCTCCCCGAGAGGAATCATTGACCGATCAAATCTGGAGTTGTGGCCAAAGAATCAAATAGCTTCCTTAGACTTGACGCGACCCCACATGCTCCAGTTTGGAATAGAAGCGGCGGTAGCGCTGGCGCATAAGCCCCTCCCAATGTTCCACCTTGTACATGTGCTAAGGCTGTCATGTAGGCAAAAAGTCAGATGTGGCAAGGTAATTAAGAGGAGAGAGATGAGTGTGGTGACCTCAGGAAAAAACAATGCTAAGCGCGAGAATCTAGGCAAAATACTTAAATTAAAGAATCCCACCAATGCATGAAAAATTTTAGTTGCAAAATCATTAAATAAAGCATGCTTAGCACCAACAAGTTAAGCACCAATGCATTGGGGGCTTTAGTTGATAAAGCTTTTAATGTGCTTAGCACCTCATGTTAGCACCAATGCATTCGAAGTAGCCTAAGACAACACATACGTACCCATATCGATACAGTAATACCTGACCTCAGTTGACATCTTTGTGATCTCGTGTAGCGTGCCGCTCTCCCTGGATCGCCTCAGATTTGGACGGTTGTATGTTCAGTGGCACCGGCAGCGTGGATTGCCTCAGATTTGGATGGATCTTCTCAAGACATGAATCTGCACACAACAGGGACAATTCTCTGATACGTCTTCAGCTAGCAATTGCATAGGCGCCCCGACGCAACCCTAATTTTTCTCAATCTCAATCTCATATATGACAGCTCCAAAATTAAGTGACGATTCTGAGACGATGAAAATTTCTAGCTCCGCTCAAGGTTATCCCACGCCGGTTTATCTTGCATGACTGCTCCATGCCAGCTCTTCTTCATCCAACCAATCGCAAGCTTCTCGATCCATGAAGAATTCCCTTCAAGAACACAACACCATCGTGCGTTACCCCATGGTGGGCGCCAATTGTCACGGTTTTGTCATGGCAAGATGTCCTAGCGTGAGGACTTAGTCGTGAGGCCAACGCAACTAGGTCGTAGCTTGAATGGGTTTGAGAGGGACGAGAGACGCGAGATTTTACCCAGGTTCGGCCCCTCACGATGGAGGTAAAAGCCTACATCCTGCTTGATTGATATTGATCATGATGACGATCTAGGTTACAAAGGGCGAGTTTCGCTACTTCTATCTCGAGAGCATCTACTTTCATCTTGTCTATACTATTCTGTTTGTCTATAACTTTTGTCTCTTGGGGTGCCAAGCCCCTCCTTATATAAGTTGAAGGGGCGGATTACATGACTAGTCCTAGTAGGATTAGGAATACTCTATTACAAGTGGAATCCTAGGCTTGCTTCCCTTGTAAGGGAAATGTTCCCTATGCCTTTCCTCTCAAGCCGGCCCGCCATAACATGAGTCGGCCTTCCCATGAGCCGCCTTCTAGGCCGTCAGGTCTTGTTGCTCATCTGACCCGCCTGTCGGGTCACTAGTAAGTCGCCCAGTCTTCAGGCCGGGTCATATATCAGGCCGGGTTAAACCGCGGGGTATATCCTTGACAGGGTCCGAGGAAGAAATCCCTCAGTAGATGCGTGTGGCTGGTAAAACAGAAGTGCTTGAAAGAAAATCAACCAAGCCGCCTAAAATGCTGAAGAAGAAGTCTGAATTAGAACATGTTGAAGAAGAAGATGAAATTCCCTCAGCTCACAGTCCGCAAGAGGATGAGATAGTCACTGATTCCAAGACCCTGTTTTGTGATGGAAATCCCAAGAAGAGTGGTCACGATAGAGAGAGAAATATCGTGGCGGAGATGTGTGATCGCAAAACATACAAAGTGCCTACTGGAGTTGAAACTGCCACTGAAAGACATAACATACCGCAGAAGGTTCGCCGCCATTGGGCGAAGAAGTGGTTTAACTATGAAAATGTAAGAAGAAAATACCATATCCTATTTGCATTTACTCCACCATGGAATGATGGCATCGCACAGGGCTACCTAGGCCAAGATGATGAAAAAGTCAGGCCAGCTCCTCCGCGCAATGATCATGCTAATTTGTTGAAAACAACTTTTGATTTCCTAGAGGAGGTGGAAAAGAGAGCAAAGGCCAAGGCCAAACATGAAGCTAATGCCTCGAAAAAATATCAGGTGGAACAGAGAAAAGTGAGTTGACTCAACAAGATGTGCAAGAGAAGAAGGAAAGGGCTTCTGCCCGGGAGGAAAATAAGAAGAGGAAGTCAGGTTCTCCTCGAGCTTCGAAGAAGAAGTCTGTTGCCAGAAAGTCAAGGAAGGCATTATCTGCCTCATCTGATGATTCTTCCAATGATAATGTTGGCGAAGAAATTCCCATGTATGATCTACAAGCCTTGCTTAACAAACCCTATCAAACACCGTCACCAACAAAAGTTTCACTGTCGTTGAGATCATCTTCAAGGCTTGCTACTCAGGCATTAGATAAGCCTTGGAGTTGTGCTACCCCTGCAACAAAGAGAAAGTTGTTGCCTGAAGAAAAAGTTCACGTTGCTGCCAAGAAGGCCAGGACAATTGTTCCTGCTCCCTCAGAGGAACATAAATATGACTTTGATCTCATCTTTGATATCACTGAAGGTGCTTGCTATGATGGAAATCCATCTGACTTGAGCAGTTTGGGTCTGCCTGAATATGTTACCAAGATAGTAGCCAAGCAATTTGCAGAGCTGACAAATATCACCAAAGAACTGAATCAAGTTGTTGAGGACAAGAAACTCCTTGAGAAATTGAGGAAGGATGCTAAATCTGAGCCTGAAGGAAAAGATATAAACAGTGGGATTCTTGAGATTACCAAAGCCCTCACTGCTATGAGGAACAACAATATTGTGTGGCACTCCAAGATAAATTGGATGTGTCTCATCTTTGTGATCGAAGAAATGAAGAGATTACTCATCAAGAAGATCTTGCTCGACGAAGAGAAAGAGAAGAGAAGCGTCAAAGAGCATAGGCAAGAGCCAACAAGCAGAAGGGTGTAATGGATCGTCGAATCCAATCTGTATCAACTGAAGCTCCTGTTGAGTCAAGTGTCCCAGTGCAACAGATACCACCATCTCCTCTACCCGAGGAAGAAACCAGACAGCCAGCTGAGCCAGTAGTTATGTCTCCAGTTATTGCTCAAGAAAGAGATGCAGTGAATATCTTTCTGAATGAAAATGATGAAGAGAATGTCGTGCTGGCACATCAAATCTCAGAAGAAAAGATTGATGAAGAGATTGAAGTATAGAGGGTTGTTTCTGCTCCTCCAAAGTTTATGCAAGTTGAGCCCTCCAGATCCACCAAGGAGGATGATAATATTGAGGGGGGCAAGATGCTTCCCAAGGAAATACCACCCCGATCTCCTGATCTGGCGCCCCTACCCATATGGAGGTTGATCTCACTCCTGATTCTTTGGCTTCACAACCAGAGTAGGAAGAAAAGAAAGATGAAGGGCCCATGGCTCAAGAAGAAAAATGACAACAAGTTGTACCACCAATTTTGCCACAACAGTCTGAAGAAAGAGATGTAGTAAGTCAAGTGACCAAAGAAGTTGTCGCCACCTACTGAGAGTTCACCAAAAGAAAAGTCCCTAGTGTCTGAAAATGAGAAAGCCGCTGAAGGAGTTCAAGCGAAAGAAAATGAAGTTCAGCGTGCTCCCATGCCATCAGTTTCAAAGAAAGCTAATAGCCCCCCTGCTCCATTAAAGCCAATCGATGAAGATGTGCCAACTTCTGATGATGTTGAGCCAATGAAAATCAGTGATGAAGTAATTCGGAAAAATCCCTAGGAATCATTCCCACTGTTTACAGTTGAGTATGTGTTGGTGGTACACAAACATGGGTGTATGTTTCCCATTGACTTCTGTATGGACAGCAAGCCACCAACCCGACAAATCTCAGCAACCAAGGCCACACCAAGGAGAAGAAGTTAGCCCTTTGAGAAATCAAGGGGCGGATTAAGAAGACCAAGTCGATATAAAGTAGCAAGAAGTCACTAAAGAAAAATCTCCCTTGCCCAGAAGACAAGTCCCAAGGTTGTCCTGGCAGACTTGCCGGGGACGTGGAGTGTGGGCTTACCCCACCAAGGCTCCATCGTTCCATCTCAGAGCAACTCAAGTCGCCAATCGGTGCGGTGTCAAGTCCTCAAGTGCCTAAGTGGCCGTAATTCTATATGTGGCAACCGCTTCCAAAGGAAATAACCTACAGAGGACACCCGTCCACTGACATATAATGCAAGCAGGCAAGAAGGTGGCGGATCGACCCGGTAAGGCTTGCCGGGCTATGCCATGATGTGACACTAAGCGGCACATTTAATGCGCCTTGTTCTGTGTGCAGAGTTAGGAATGATACCACTGTTTGCTATCTAATCGGTACACAATGATAGATTTGCCACTGTGGTAACCCCTTGATCTATAAAAAGAGGACCTTGGCAACCGTAGAAAGGATTCACACCATTGTACACTCATGCGCATGTAGTTGCTCTCGCCCCTAGGCCACCTTGCCGGGTCAGAGCGATGCGTCTCCACTACGGTCCACTCCATCAATCCACCAAAGTAGGAGTAGGGTTTTACGCCTCACGACGGCCCGAACTTGGGTAAAAACAGCCCGTGTCATCGCTTCCGTACTGCTCTGCGCCCTCCGCTCTTTGTGTAACGCGCTCTCCCCCCTTGCCGAACCACAAGGGGCCGATGGCCCCATAGGTGTGATAGCCTGGCTTATAAGGGATGATAGACTACTCATATCAATAAGGAATTCATTCTTTTCCGGGAGCCCATTCACATAGAACCCCAAAGTTAAGTGTGCTCAGCTTGGAGTAATTTCAGGATGGGTGACCGACCGGGAAGTTGCTCCTGGGGCGCACGAGTGAGGACAAAGTGCGCAGAAAAGACTAGTATTGATATGTGGGGCTAGTCTAGATCCCGCCAGGAGTAACGACCACCGATGGGTTTGTCCGGGGCGTTACAAGTTGGTATTAGAGCCGACCCACGCGGTTACACGGATGTTTGCGGACAGGTGCTCGGTCACGTTGTTCATGACGTTTGTGACCCGTCGTGGCACACGGCATGGCACATGTATCGGACTGGATGCACAGACATTTGTGCCAGGAGGGAACGTTCCTATGGCCTGACGAGGACGTCATTTCCTCTGAGTGAGGGTGTATGTGATAGCCTGGCTTATTAGGGATGATAGAGTATTCATATCAATAAGGAATTCCTTCTTTTCTGGGAGCCCATTCAGATAGAACTCCAAAGTTAAGCGTGCTCAGCTTGGAGTAATTTCAAGATGGGTGACCTACCGAAAAGTTGCTCCTGGGTGCGCACGAGTGAGGACAAAGTGCACAGAAAAGACTAGTATTGATATGTGGAGCCAGTCTAGATCCCGCCAGAAGTAACGACCACCGGCGGGTGTGTCCGGGGCGTTACAATAGGTGACCGTGTTTTGCCACGACAATATGGCCCAAATGGCCCTGCATTTAATGGAAAACTTAATTTCTCAAAGCTTGCATTCTTTGGGGTCAGCCCTTATGAAGAAGAAAGGACTTCACAGTCATCGAGGTTTTGGTCTGAAGAACATGCGGTCTATTATGCTCGAATCCTGTTTCACAAGAATAGAATTCTCAATCACAATAAGTTAAACTTCGCTCAGCTTGAAGAAATGACCTGCTTCCGTCATGCAATTGAGCTAATTGAACATTCCCTCCTGAAAGGTTTCATGCACTTTAATCATGGCTAGAATAGTGAAATTATCCTTCAATTCTTTTCCACTCTCTAGAACTTGAAAACACCTCCACCTAGACTCTAGAATGGATGACTGGCATAAAAAGGATGAAGTGTTCAGCATATCATTTTGTGGCTTTACTAAATCTTCCTCGATGTGAGTTTGAAAAGGAAAGAGATCATAGGCTACATTTTTGGGAAGTGTCCGAAGCACAACTCCACATTCTGATGGATCCCACCATGGTTGTTGATGAATGCATTATCGTTGATCCAAAGAAGTTGGTCTATGACAACAAACTGTTATTCCACATTCTATGCAATACTCTCACGCTAACGAATAGACCAAATTCCATTAATGGCATTGTGGGAAATGTGCTTGTGGCCATGTCTCAAGGGATTAAGTTTGATATTCCTGATCTTTTCATTCAAAACCTCGCATGTGCAGCTGATAGCCCTCAGTCATTGAAGCCGTATACCCTTCGCGATCGAGCAACTCACAAATGAGAAATTTTTCTGTGTCGATGTACAAAAAGGGGGGTACACTTTTTGTACCCCTATGACTTTGCATGGGCAGTCTGAGCCACGGGCACCGCCGCGCCAAGCAAGGCCAGGGAGGTAAGCCAGGGTAAGACTGAAGCCCAAAGCCAAGACCACAAAGAGCAAAGGGACGAAGCGGGTTCCCCCAGCAAGATACTTGCCGGGAGCCAGTTTTAGCAGCCCCGGGAAGATCCTTGCCGTGCCGGCTTTAGCAGCCCCGACAAGACCCTTGCCGCGGCAACTCGTCCCACGCCTACGGAGCGAATCACCCTTGAGTCCACTGCCCCCATGGGGCAAGGATTCGGGAGATATCCCCGTAGTGGCATGCAGATCTTTGTGAAGATATTCAAGATCAGATACACACTAAGAAGACGGCGACCCTTGGCGGGATCCTAGCCAAGGAAGACCAGAAGACCTCCGCGGTGACCCTTGGCAAGCACCTTGCCGGGGATGGCAGCAGGTGCCGCGGCAAGACCCTTGCCGGGGCCCCGGCAAGGCCCTTGCCGATGACATCCGCAGGGCCACCATCAGGCCCACACCAACTAAACTTCCACCGCCTTATGCAGCTGCCGACCCAACCAGCTGGGCAGGCACCTGCATGGCGGCATGCAGATCTTCGTGAAGACCCACCATTACGCCACCTCAGCTGCCTGCCTGCCTACATGGCATCTCAGGCATCGCTGGCCAGGGCGCGTGTCGACACGAGAAGGAGCGGCGACAGACAAGACAGATCTCTCCCCCGTCCCCGATAAAGCAAGGACACCTAGGCAAGACGCATTAAATGTGCCTTGTCATGTAATGCGAGGGATAACGTTGCATCACTGTACCCTTTCCACCTCCTGTGTGCCACTGTGGCGACCCCTTTTTCTATAAAAGGAGGCCCGAGGCGACCAGGAGGAGGATTCGACTTTTTGGAGCTCCTCACGCCCCATAGCTAGCTGAAGGACACATATATCCAATCCACCAAAGCAGGAGTAGGGTTTTACGCATCCTCGCGGCCCGAACCTGGATAAACGAACCGTGTGTTATCTGTTTGATCCGCTCTTCTCTCAACACCGCACCCCGCTAACCATAGTAGGGATTCTTGTGATCCCATAGGTGTCGTTCCAATACCCCGACATATTTGGCGCACCAGGTAGGGGGCTGCAGTTGTGAGAATCGTCTTTCGCAGTTAGTTCGACGCTTCTTCATCATCATGGCACCCAAGAAGAAGACGACGGTGGCGGCTGGCCAGTCGGAAGCCGGACAGCCCGTCCCGACGCGGGCGAGCAGCGGACTGGTCGCGGAAAGGAACCGGGGCGCTGCTCGCGAACACCAACACCATCCTAGCAGCCGGAGTGTGGGAGGTGGCGATGTTTGTGTGCCTGGTAACGGGCCACACACCGCCAAATCCAAAGACGGATCCACGCCCTCCGCGAGTGGCGCGGGGCCTTCCAGGATTGCTGCCGCATCACCCGAAGGCGACGCAAGGGCCTCCAGGACTCCCACGCCGGCGCCAACAGCGCACTCCTCCCAAGCAGCGTGCGACGAATGGCGTCATCACGCCGAAGATCCTGGGCGTCGCCACGGGAAGAGCCCCGAGCGCCACTCTCGAGACGTAGAAGACCTGCCCGCCCGTCGAAGCGGTGGTGAAAATGGCATGCGACCGCTGGATCGTGATGGAGCTCCTCCTGACATGGTCAGGGATCGAAGCGCGTCGCGGTCCGTGTAGGTTTCGCTACCGCTAACCCCAGCAAAAGCCCTGGCGCGTGCGCAGTTGCTCCTCGACTTTCCTCCCGTTATGGGGAAACTCGACGAATGGAGAGCCACCATCCGAAGCCTTGTCGTAGTCGCCAACAAGGATGAACCAAATCCAGCGAGGCCCCCAGGTCGACGCTCCGATGGGGTCCCACACGCCGGTGGCGGGAGGACCGGCAGCACCGTGGCCACGGTACATTCGCCTCCTCCTCGCCCGGTACCGAGTGTGTCGACTCGTCGAGACGTCGCGGGTGACGCCATCTCCATAGCGTCGTCCGACCCACGAACCCACGGCAACCAGCGTCAAGTTCTTCAGGAGCAAGCTCATGAAGACGCTCAAACCACCATCGAGTGACAGCGCGGAGCGCGCCACCAGTCAGACTGGCGAGCAAGGCCTACTGTGGACCGCCCAGCACCGGAGAGCCCTGGAGGTCTACCTTACGAGGTAGGCTGTCCGGCTTTTACCCGTGAGCTGCGGCAGTTCCAGTGGCCCACTCACCGCAGCTTCAAGCCTGACGTTGGCGAGAAGTACAACGGCAAGACCCACCCGTCGGAGTTCCTCAGCATCTACACCATCGCGATGCAAGCTGTCGGAGCCCGCGACGATAAGGAGCTTGCGAATTACTTTCCATTGGCTCTTAAGCCCAACGCCATGTCGTGGTTGATGCACTTGCCGGTAGACTCTATTTCCTCCTGGTCGGATCTGTGCCATGAGTTTGTTGGCGCCTTTACTGGAGGTCACCAAGCCCATGGTCAAGCAAGTGACCTGCACGTCATTCCCCAGAAGGGAGGCGAGAGTCTGCGCAAGTATATACAGAGGTTCAGCCGGATACAGTACAATATCCCTGATGTTCACCCTGCCGCCATCATCAGCGCGTTCCATCAGAACGTGCGTAACCGTAAGATGCGTGAAGAACTGGCAATGAACAAGGTGAAAGATGTGGTGGAACTCTATGTTCTTGGTGACAGATGTGCCCGGGCTGAAGACAGAAGGAAGTACCCCGGCGAAGATGCCGGCGTGGAAACCGACTCTTCAGATGAGGATAATGCCGCCCCGACGAAGAAAGGCCGGCACCGCAATAGGAAGCGCAAGGGTAAAGCCATGCTTGCCGTCGAAGGATCTGATGGCGCCTGCTCCGCCAAGAAAACCAAGACAGATGACCCCGGCAAGGAAATTGTCGGGTGTGTCGCCTGCCGGGCCTTGGCGGCTTCCGAGAAGCCAGGAAACCCTGACAAGCAATACTACAAGATCCATCGCACCAAAGGCCATGATCTCCAGAACTGCCGACAGGTTGAGCTCCTTGCTGAGAAGCAGAGGGCTAAATATGAGAGGCGGGACAAGGAGAAGGGCCAGGACTGTGCCGGGGCGTCCGGCAAGAAGCGTGACGGCCAAGCAGGCCGTCGCGGCAAGGATAAACAACAGGAGAGGCCCGCCCGGGGCCGTGACAGAAAGCCAGAAGACGATGATCACGAAGAGGACGACGAGTCCGGCGACCAAGAGTTTCAGAAAGCCACGGAGGAAATGTGCGTCGATGGCGGCGCCTCGCTGCATACTTCTCACCGCCAGCTTAAACAGTGGGCGCGTTAGATTACAGCGGCGGAGCCGTCGTCTGGTGCCCAAAGGCCGCTGAAATGGTCCAGCACGCCTATCATTTTTGACGTTGAGGATCACCCTGATCGCACTACCGCGGTCGGGTGCTTGCCATTGTTGGTTTCACCGACAATACGCAACCTCAAGGTGACAAAGATGCTAGTCGATGGCGGGGCCAGTCTGAACTTAATCTCGCCTACCGTGATCCAGAAGCTGCAGATTCCTGACGGAGACCTCGAAGAGACGGGCACGTTTCAGGGGGTCAACCCGGGAAGAAGTCAAGCAAATGGGAAGGTAACGCTGCCCGTGACTTTTGGAAGTGATTTGAACTACAGGACAAAAAGGACCGTGTTCGATGTTGCCAAGATACCCTTGCCTTAAAACGGGATCCTTGGCCGCCCAGCGCTGGCCAAGTTCATGGAAGCGTCACACTACGCCTATGTAATGCCCAGGATGGGATTATACCTCCTACGTGTCGAGGCACGACTTAAAGGTATAAGACCATTCTAGAATGATCTCAAGTTTGGTATCTTTGCACGACTCATGTAAAAAAAGGGATGAAATTGCAAAAAAGGATAGCTGGCTTACACTCGCCACGTCACACAATACATTACATAAGCAAATCATCATCCAAAACATCACAACCCGACTACGGGCGAAGATACAAAAGAAAGACACCAAATACATAAAGCCACAGGTCCGAATCGCCCCTAGTAGAAACCACTACTGATCGTCGAATCACGTCACATACATACGGCTATGCTCTTCATCGAACTCCCACTGAAGTTCTGATCCATCTCCTGCATCGTACTCAGCTGTACCTGCATCTGGTGTTGTAGTATCTATGAGCCACAAGGACTCAGCAATCCCATAACCATGGGTATCAAGACTAGCAAAGCTTTATGGGTAGGAAGAGGTAAAGTGGTGAGGTTGCAGCAGCGGCTAAGCATAATATGGTGGCTAGCTTACGAGTACAAGAATAAGACGAGCATCTACGCAAACGGTCGCAAATTAGTAGTGATCGCTAAAGATCCTGAACTACCTACGAGTCAAACATAACCCCACCGTGTTCTCTTCTCAAAGTGAAAAGAGACAGTCACGGTTACTCACACAGTTGTGTGTTTTACTTCGGATCCTCTGTCAAGTTTTCTACAACCGGACATTAAGAAATTCCAATCTGCCACATAACCGTGGGCACGACTTTCTAAAGATCATAACCCTACAGGGGTGTCCCAACTTAGCCCATCACAAGCTCTCACGATCAGCTGAAGTAATAATAATTATTACCCCTTATCTTAGGGACAATCCGATCAGGCTCGGTATCTCGGTGCACAAGACATTTCGACAATGGTAAAACAAGTCCAGCAAGACCTCCTGGCGTGCCGACACCCTGATAGTAGCCGCGCGTATCTAGTCTCAGGCCACGTCCGGATGAGCAATACGTATAGCAACCGAAGACCCCAGATAACTGGGTAGCACCGCAAGTGGCTCTAGTTTGGGAACAACACCATCAGCACTGCCTCCCCTGCTATGTAGAATTAAGAACCCGGGGACATGACCCCCTATGCAATTAATTAAATAAGTTGTTATTATGAGGCAAATTAAGACCAATGTTGGGCCTTGCTGGAGGAGTTTTATTCAAAGTCGAACTGTCAAGGGGTCCCCATATACCCAACCGTGTAAGGAACGCAAAATCAAGGAACATAATGCCGGTTTATCGACTCCTAAGGTGGCATGAGTGGAACAAAACACCGAGCAAAAGGCCAAGCCTTCCACCCATGCCCAGTATATAGGTGTGTTAATAATAATAATAGATATTGTGATATTCCAACAACATGATCCAACATGGATCAATCTTCATCTTCACCTGCAACTAACAATGCTAGAAGAGGGGCTGAGCAAGCGGGTAACATAGCCAAACAACAGTTTGCTAGGACGGTTTCAAGGTTAGAGGTTTCATGGCAACAAGGAGAGGGGCTGACAATAATGATGGGTAGCGCGATATATAACGATAGCATCGAGACAAGTAAGCATGGCAATGATAGTAAAGGTATCCAAGGGTATGGTCATCTTGCCTGGGATTCCGCAAGGAAGAAGAACAAGGCCATGAAACAGACGAAGAAGAAGCCTTGAAGAAGAACCACGGGTAGACGAACAAACCCTCACGAACGCAACGGAACAAGCTCTAACGAGAAGAAGCAAGCAACACGGTAAACACACCACACGAGACATGACAATATGCTCAACCAAGTATGATGTAAGACATTTCTATATAGGATGCACTACAAGTCTGTACATGAGGCAAAACATGGCAAGGTAGGAAGCACAGAAAAACAACACAAGTCTATATATGATGCAATACATGGCAAGGTATGATGCAAGACAAGTCTATAAAGGAAGCAATACATGGCAAGGTAGGAAGCACAGAAAAACAACACAAGAACATGACAATATGCTCAAGCAAGTATGATGCAAGACAAGTCTATATATGATGCAAAACATGGCAAGGTATGATGCAATACATGGCAAGGGGTGAAGCAAAAGTAAACTAACTATTTAGACAAGTTTAAATGAGGCCGGAACAACAAACAACAATTCCGGAAAATCCCCATGTTCATATTATGAATTTTGGTACTGTTCTGCCTATTACACCATTTTAAAGTTGTTAAACAGCAAAACTAAGTGCAACATGTTATTCTACACATTTTCCACCTCATTTACATATAAAGTTTATGAAAAACCGAGCTACGGTTTTCTAGCAAATAGGGTTTGGTCTTGTTTTAGACAGGTGGGCTATATGTAGTAGGTGGATAATAGGAGGAGATAATTTGGATCACCGGATCAAAATCGGACGGACGAGAAGAAATAAGTAGGGAGTCCAAATAAGAAAAAGGAGATGTTTTAGGGATGTTTGGGGATGATCCGGACCCATCGGTACTGACAGATCAGTTCGGGTTCGGGCAAGTTTCGGACACGCAATCGAGGGGGTCTAGGTAGGCCTAGTGGGCTGTGTAGAATGTGAGGCTGAGAAGAGAGAGAGAGAGAGATGGCTGCCCAGCAACAGGTCTCAGAGCACTGAAACGTCCGACGTTTATCCGGCTATAGTGCCGCTATAAGTTTATCGGTTGGGCTATCAAACGAGCTCCGAATGCAACGAAATTTGACAGGTGGTCTACCTACGCTATAATAAGACCGCACGCCAAGTTTCAACCCATTCCGAGAACATTTTCTAGCCACTTATAAAATAAATATTCGGAGGTGCCACGGGCGCGTGCGAGTGTGTCTGGACTCAGAACGGACAACAGAGAGAACTGGGGAACCCGAACAAATACAAGTTTTGAAAACATGCTGATGAAATGCACATGATGACATGGCAAAGTGCAACACGCAAGCAAATGACATGGCAACGATGATGAATAACTGGCTGACACCTGGCGCATCGGTCTCGGGGCGTCACAGCCTACAACACCCTGAAGATGCCAGGGCCTGTGACGATCATCACCATCCCATCCGATAAGAAAGATGCGCTGATTTGCGGTGACCAACTATACCAACAAGCAGTTGCAGCAGCTGCCGCCACTAGGGCACTTGCTCCTGCCACCGGAGCCCCAGGCGGGAAGAAGAAGAAGAAGACCAGTGAGACCTCGGACACCCACTCCGGCAAGCGCACCTCTTCGGAGTGTTGTGCTCCCGTCGAGGACGTGCCAGAGAGCTCCACCGGAAAGAAGAAGACCGGCGAGACCTCGGACACCCACTCCGGCAAGCACACCTCTTCGGAGTGTCGTGCTCCCGTCGAGGATGTGCTAGAGAGCTCCGCCGGCAGATACAAGAAGTCCAGGGCCACACCGCTGGGAACCAAGAAGGTTTCTGTCAAGGAGGACGACACAGGAGGGGCTTTCACCATAAGCTCCACCCTTGACGACAAATAGGAAGACGCGCTCGTCACCTTCCTGCGGGCAAATGTCGATGTGTTTTGTGACAGCCCTGCAGGGTTATGATCATTCGAAAGTCGTGCCCGCGGTTATGTGGCAGATTGGAATTTGTTAATGTCCGGTTGTAGAAAACTTGACAGAGGATCTGAAGTAAAACACACAACTGTGTGAGTAACCATGACTGTCTCTTTTCATTTTGAGAAGAGAACACGATGGGGTTATGTTTGACTCGTAGGTAGTTAAGGATCTTTAGCGATCATTACTAGTTGCGACAGCTTGCGTAGATGCTCGTCTTATTCTTGTACTCGTAAGTTAGCCACCATACATATTGCTTAGCCGCTGCTGCAACCTCACCACTTTACCTCTTCCTACCCATTAAGCTTTGATAGTATTGTTACCCATGGTTATGGGATTGTTGAGTCCTCGTGGCTCACAGATATTTCAACAACAGTTGCAGGTGCAGTTTTCCGATGTCTTGACGTGAGAGCGATGATCGTTGTTTGGAGTTCTTTCTTCTTCTTCTTCTTCTTCTTCTTCAGTCTTGGTTTAGGTTCCAGGTCGGCAGCCTGGGATAGCAGATGGATGTCATTGTGCTTTTCATGTTTGCATCCGTAGTCGGATGCCTGGTATTGATGTTGTATTCATGTGACTTGTATGTATTGTTGTATCCCCCATGTATGTATGTAATGGTACGATGTAATGATATCCATCTTGCTAAGCGCCCGAAATGCGGTTGTGCCCCAATCACGTAAGTGTCACGTGATCGGGATAGAATCGCATCTTGGGCCTAACAAGTTGGTATCAGAGCCTCGACCGACCATAGGAGCCCCCTTGATTCATCGTAGCTTGGCCGTTGTTGAGTCTAGCAGAAAACTTTTTCGGAGTCTAGTTATATTGGAGAGTAGGAATTCTTTTTACTCCTCAGCCCCTTCGTCGCTCTGGTGAGGAATCTTGACGTAGGTGTTTTGAATTACTTCTCTTCCCCTTCAATTTTTTTAGGATTTCGTGGTTAGTTTTTCTTTCGTTGCGTTGTTAGTTCTTTCATCTGGTGCATCTATCGTCAAGTGGACTCAAGCCTCTTCGTCTTTGCAAGTTCAATCGTTCTTTCCGACCGATGTTATTTCCCCTTCCGATGTGGTCTTTCTTTTTCCCATCCGCCCACCCTTTTTGCTTCTCGGAGCCGGAGTCCATAATAAAGTATCCTTCCTATTCGTGTGATCCTCTGCATTCTTCCTCAGTTATTTCAACTGGTGATTCTCGTCTAGTTCATCATTCTTCATCTCTTTTCTTCTCCGGTGGATTTCAATTCCAATTTCTCGGAGTTGTTCATATTCTTTCCTCAGTTCAAATGTTTCCTCTTGCTCGTTTACCTCTCGCCATTTTATTATTCCGGAGTTCCGAAGATATCTCAGGAGTTTTGCCTGTGTTCTAATAAATTCGAGGTTGTCACCTCATTCGAGTCTTTTAGTCGTTCCGATGCATCATCCCCTTTTCAATCCTTTTCAACGGTGTTTTCTCTGCGGTGGGCTCATAACCCACAGGTTTATTCCCAGGATCTTACCTGACTCTTTTCTTTCCCGGAGTGTTTCCAAATTCTTTTCAAATGTGACTTAAGTATGGATTCCATCAGTCTTATGCCTTCTCCAAGATCGCTTTCAATTATTTTCATCGTTGATCCGACCTTCTTCATTCAGAGTATTCATGAATTCTTTTCTTGTGTTCCTCCGAAGGCCATCTTTCAGAAGATTTATTCGTTCTTAGTTTTCAGCTCCGTCCATCATTTCTTTGCAAGGATGCTTCAAATTCATTGTGGTGTAAGTTGTCACCGTCTTCTCCATTCTTTTAATTCCATCATTTCAATTATTCCGGAGGCATTGTCTTGTTCATTTCATCATGTTTTTATTCCATCTTCTCAGGTTCTTGTCCTATTCCATTCATGTCAACCGGTGTGCTATTCCTTCCAGTTTTAGCCAGAGTGTTGCCCGAATTCTTTCGTGGAGATTCCTTTCTATCTCTTATTAACTGGAGTGGCTTTCAATGTATTCTTGTTCCTTCATCTCGTGTTTCTTGCCTTCCAACCTATTTGGTTCTCGTGTGTTCCTTGTTCCTCTTTTGTAATGGAGCTTCTCTTTCCCGTTCATCTCCATTATATTTTTTTCCTTTCGAGTGGCTCAACCTCTCAAGGTTCTTTCGTTTCACTCTTTTGTTCTCGAAGAACTTTGTTATTCCTTTTCTCTTCCGTCTCGTTCCTAAGTTCTCGGGACGAGATCTCTTGTTAGTAGGGGAGTGTTGTGACACCCCGAGACCGGTGCGCCAGGTGTCAGCCAGTTATTCGTCTTCGTTGCCATGTCATCTGCTTGCGTGTTGCATCTTGCCATGTCATCATGTGTGTTGCATCATCATGTTTTCAAAACTTGCATCCGTCGGAGTCTCCTCGTCCTTTCCGTTGTCCGTTCTGAGCCCAGACACACTTGCACGCGCCCGCGGTGCCTCCGAATATTTATTTTGTGAGTGGCCGGAAAACATTCTCGGAATGGGTTGAAACTTGGCGTGTGGTCTTATTATAGCATAGGTAGACCACCTGTCAATTTTTGTCGCATTCAGATTTCGTTTGATAGCCCAACGGTTAACCGTGTTAACCGCCAGAAGCCTTTTCCCTTTTGTCCCATCACCCCTTTCTCACAGCCCACCAAGCCCATCCTAACCCCTCCATGCTCTTGGCCATTCGATCACGATTGCGTGGCCGCGAACGGCTCCTCATTTGGACACTCCTAGCTCCCTCTACCTATAAATATGTGGCTCATCCCGAAATTCCCGCAGATGAAACCCTAACCCTCTTCCCACCGCGCGTCGGACATGTCCATATCTGCCGCCGGACATGTCCGCCGCCCGCGCAGCCAATCCGGTGCTGCCACGTGGCCTCTCCAGCCTCCCCCGCCGCCGGGCCCGCATCGCCCAGATCCGGCCCATCCGGCCCGAAGCGCCGCCGCCGTTCGCCCGAGGCCGCAGCCGCTCGAGGGACGCACTCGAGCTCCTCCCGCCTCCCTCGGGACCTCTGCACAAGGGCGTCAGCCTCCTTCCTCGTCAGCGTCGCCGGCCGGCCACCGGAGTCCGCCGCCGGCGAGCATCCGCGCCCCGCCAGCTCGCCCCGCCTCGGATCGCCGCCGTAGCTGCCTCATGCGCTGGCCCCTCGCCCGTATGACCTTGCCTCCGCTCGGATCCAACCTTTCCCTCGACGGATCAGGCGGATCCCGCTGTCCCTTGCGCCACCGGAATCTCGCCGGCGTCGGGCGAGGCCCAGCGCTGCCGCGTGCTACGTCCGCTCGGGAGCGAGCGGGCATGGCGCCTCCGCTCGGTGGCCTCCCCACATGGGCCCCGAGGCCCATCGCCCTTCGGCCTAGCCACCAGGCCTGCCTCTGCTTCTCCCTCCGCCTCACCGTTTTGGGCCAGGCCCAAGGTGAGCAACACCACCTATTCCCGCCCCGAGCGTCCCGTAACTATCTGACGCTTAGTTTTTCTTCTGTAAAATGCCTAAGTATTTTTGTGTCAGCATTTTGTTGCATTCTTGTGGAGCTAATAACTTTTTGTGTGCTTATCCAAATTGAGTGTATCATATGTCAAAATGATCATGGTGATGTGCTCTACACTTTGTTCCATTGTGCCATGCTCATTTGAGTTCATCTAGGTGCTCTAATCTTTGTTGCAAGAGTGCTACTTGTTATAAACTGTTGCTACTTGTTATTTTGTTGCCATGTTTGAGATGTGATAACTTGGTGCATGTTTATCCAAATGGAGCTTATGATATGTCAAAATGTTCATTGTGAAGTGTACTACATGATGGTTGCTATAGCATGCTTGTTTGAGTACATATTGCCATGTTAATATCTGTTGCAAAAGTGCATTTGGCTGTTAAGTTCTGAAACTTGTTATGAGATGCTGATTTCAATTGCTCTTTGCTATTGATGTGTTTGTCCTCATGCCACATGCCTAGATGTTTTAGAAGCACAATTATATGGTCTTTGCTGTGGTGCAAACCATTTTCCATGATATGCCTTGAGGTGACTTAAACATGCTTGTAAACATGCCATGCCAACATAACTGTTTTATACTTAGTGAAGTTTCTGCTAAGTCTGGAATCTGTCATATCCAGATGCCATGTTTGCTTGATGCCCCACTCAAATCCATGCTTGTTTTGGAGTGGCCAATGATCATGTCTTGTTGTTCATGTTATTGTCTATCTATTCATGCTCTTATTTGCTCATATGACCTGCTGTAGCTTATTTATTTCTCGCTCTCAAGTTGCTATAAAATATAACTGTCAGGTTTTTAACAGCATGTTCAATTTGGTGTAGCTTGTTGCTATTGATCCATGCCTCCTATGGAGTTGCTCCAATGGAGTTGTTTGCTGTAGGATATATCTACTACATGTCCAGGCTCTTTATGTTCTTATTAGAGTTGATATGCATGTTGTTTTGTGCCTCCGAAGACAGCATCGTGATGATGTTTTTGCCTTCCCAGATTTTGGCTAAGTCTGGATAATTTTATTGCAACTTGCCATGCTTGTTTAAATGTGTTCCAGCAAGCTTTTGGGTGTGTTCTAAGTTCCTACTTGTTAAGTAACATGTCTACTTCACATCCATGCTTCTTGTTATGAAGTTTGGGTGTTGCAGCATATATTTACCTTGCTCCAAAGTTGCTATGTGGCTGTTAACTTCAGCTTGTTGTTATATCTTGTTTATTGTGTATCTTTTAGACCGTTGCTCCGTTTTGGGTGTGCCTTACATGCAACTTGTGTGTTTTTGCATGTAGAATCATAATATCATATTGTTTTCATGTTTGGAGTGAGTTTGCTTGATGTTTGGGTGCATCTTGCACCGTTGCCATGTTTGTCTTGTTTTGCTCATATCTTTTAGACCGTAGCTCCGAATTAAACAAACTTTATATGAAACTTGTCTAGAATTTTGTGTAGATCATCATGGTGCATGTTAAACTGCTGTTTAACAACTTTAACTTAAGCTTGTTCAGATCTGTACTAATTTCAAACTATGCATATGAGGACTTACCGGATTTGTAATATGTAGTTTCCGGCCTCATTTAAACTTGTTGACTTGTGTTGTTTTTGAGTGCTTCATGCTTTGCCATGTATTGCATCATATATAGACTTGTCTTGCATCATACTTGCTTGAGCATATTGTCATGTTCTTGTGTTGTTTTTCGGTGCTTCCTACCTTGCCATGTGTTGCATCATATATAGACTTCTCTTGCATCATACTTGGTTGAGCATATTGTCATGTTCTTGTGTTGTGTGTTTACCGTATTGCTTGCTTCTTCTCGTTAGTGCTTGTTCCGTTGCGATCGTGGGGATTCGTTCGTCTACCCGTGGTTCTTCTTCAAGGCTTCTTCTTCGTCTTCTTCATGGATCCGTTCTTCTTCCTTGTGGGATCTCATGCAAGATGACCATACCCTTGGATACCTTTACTATCATTGCCATGCTTATTTATCTTGATGCTATCGTTACATGTCGCGCTACCCATCATTATTGTCAGCCTCTCCTTGTTGCCATGAAACCTCTAACCTTTGACACCTTCCCAGCAAAACCATTGTTTGGCTATGTTACCCGCTTGCTCAGCCCCTCTTATAGCGTTGTTAGTTGCAGGTGAAGATTAAGATCGTTCCAGGTGGGAACTTGTTGTTGGAATATCACAATATCTATTATTTTTATTAACACACCTATATACTGGGCATGGGTGGAAGGCTTGGCCTTTTGCTCGGTGTTTTGTTCCACTCATGCCACCTTAGGCGCCGATAAACCGGCATTATGTTCCTTGATTTTGCGTTCCTTACACGGTTGGGTATATGGGGACCCCTTGACACTTCGTCTTTGAATAAAACTCCTCCAGCAAGGCCCAACATTGGTTTTAATTTGCCTCATAATAACAACTTAATTAATTAAATTTGCATAGGGGGTCGCACCCTCGGGTTTCTTTTCTACATAGCAGGGGGGCCAGTGCTGATGGTGTTGGTCCCAAACGGGGGTTCGACGGGGCCACCTTGGGGAAACCCAAGGGCTGGTTTTACTCGTAAAATCACCCATCTGGACGTGGCCTGAGACGAGATACACGCGGCTACTATCAGGGTGTCGGCACGCCGGGAGGTCTTGCTGGACTTTTTTTACCATTGTCGAAATGTCTTGTGCACCGGGATGCCGAGCCTGATCGGATTTCCCTAAGATAAGGGGTAATAATTATTATTACTTAACTGATCGTGAGAGCTTGTGATGGGCTAAGTTGGGACACCCCTACATGGTTATGATCTTTCGAAAGCCGTGCCCGCGGTTATGTGGCAGATTGGAATTTGTTAATGTCCGGTTGTAGAAAACTTGACAGAGGATCCGAAGTAAAACACACAACTGTGTGAGTAACCGTGACTGTCTCTTTTCATTTTGAGAAGAGAACACGGTGGGATTATGTTTGACTTGTAGGTAGTTCAGGATCTTTAGCGATCATAGTTCAGGATCTTTAGCGATCATTACTAGTTGCGACCGCTTGCGTAGATGCTCGTCTTATTCTTGTACTCGTAAGTTAGCCACCATACATATTGCTTAGCCGTTGCTGCATCCTCACCACTTTACCTCTTCCTATCCATTAAGCTTTGATAGTCTTGTTACCCATGGTTATGGGATTGCTGAGTCCTCGTGGCTCACAGATATTACAACAACAGTTGCAGGTGCAGGTTTCCGATGTCTTGACGTGAGAGCGATGATCGTTGTTTGAAGTTCTTTCTTCTTCTTCTTCTTCTTCTTCTTCTTCAGTCTTGGGTTAGGTTCCGGGTCGGCAGCCTGGGATAGCAGATGGATGTCATTGTGCTTTTCATGTTTGCATCTGTAGTCGGATGCCTGGTATTGATGTTGTATTCATGTGACTTGTATGTATTGTTATATCCCCCATGTATGTATGTAATGGTACGATGTAATGATATCCATCTTGCTAAGCGCCCGAAATGCGGTTGTGCCCCAATCACGTAAGTGTCACGTGATCGGGATAGAATCGCATTTTGGGCCTGACATGTTTGCATGGCAAGCATCCGACTTCCCCGGTGTTCCCAGGGAGGTGATTGAGCACCACCTTGCTGTCTGTCGTCATGCGCGGCCCGTCAAGCAGAAGGTCAGGAAGCAAGCTTTGGAACGACAAGAGTTCATCACAGAGGAGATCCGGAAACTAGAAGGAGCGGGTTTGGTAAGAGGAGTGCTCCATCCAACGTGGTTGGCCAATCCAGTGGTAGTGCGCAAGGCAAATGGGAAGTGGAGGCTGTGTATTGATTACACATATATCAATAAGGCTTGTCCTAAAGACCCCTTCCCGTTGTCGCGCACCGACTAGATTGTTGACTCCACGGCTGGGTGTGACCTGCTGCCATTCCTCGATGCCTACTCCGGCTACCATCAGATCTTCATGACAAGAGAAGACGAAGAGAAGACAAAATTCATCACCCCATGTGGTACGTATTGTTTCGTACGAATGCCTTTCGGGTTGAAGAGTGCTGGCTCAACGTTTGCAAGGGCAATCCAGATTGGTTTTGAACCCCAGCTCCATAGAAATATGGAGGCTTATATGGATGATATAGTGGTCAAAACCAAGAACAGACCAACCCTTATACCGGATTTACAAGAAACATTTGCAAACCTATGCAAGATCAATCTCAAGCTGAACCCTGAGAAGTGCGTCTTCGGCGTCCCGTCCGGCAAGCTTCTCGGGTTCTTTGTGTCACAGTGTGGGATAGAGGCCAATCCGGACAAGATCAAAGCTATATAACAGATTGAAACACCCAAACGGGTCAAGGATGTGCGTCGGCTTGCTGGCTGCGTTGCCGCCATGAGCAGATTCATTTCCAAGTCTGCCGAGTGCGCCCTTCCCTTTTTCAAGATTTTGAAAAAGGTGGGCCCAATGGAGTGGACGCCAGAAGCCGAAGCAGCATTGCAAGATTTGAAGAGGTATCTTTCCTCCACGCTAGTACTAGTTGTGCCTAGGCCACAAGAACCGTTGCTGCTATACTTGGCGGCAACAAACCAGGTGGTCAGTGATGCACTAGTGGCGCAGAGAGAAATTGATGATGAGGTGATGGCAGCGACAGAGCCTGATGCCATTGGTGCAGAGACGACACGGCCGGTTGGAGTGCAGCCAAGGAAGAAAATGATGCAGCACCCGGTCTACTTTGTTAGCTCCCTCTTGCAGGTGGCTAGGTCAAGGTACTCCGGTGTGCATAAATTGCTCTTCGGCCTTCTTATGGCCTCGAGGAAGCTGCGTCACAACTTCGAGGCGCACCAGACCACTTTCGTCACTCGCCTCCCTCTGCAACGGATATTGCACAATCCAGATGCAACGGGAAGAATTGTAGAGTGGGCACTGGAGCTATCCAGCTTTGGCCTCAAGTTTGAAAGTACCTCGACGATTCAAAGCCGAGTCCTGGCGGAGTTCGTTGCAGAATGGACCGCAACGCCTGATGAAGAAGTCCAGGAAACTGCCCTCCCCAGCAAAGAGGCGAGTTGCGACTGGATCATGTACTTTGATGGAGCTTTCTCCTTACAGTGTGCCAGGGCTGGCATACTGCTGGTCGCGCCCACTGGAGAGCACCACAAGTACGTGGTCCAGATGCACTTCCCCAGGGAGGTATCAACAAACAATACTGCTGAATATGAGGGGCTGCTTGCTGGTCTTAGGATCGCGGCAGACCTCGGAATCAAGAAACTCATTGTCAGGGGCGATTCGCAGCTTGTCGTCAAACAAGTCAACAAAGATTACCAGAGCCCATTGATGAAGGCCTATGTCAATGAAGTGAGAAAGCTAGAAGAGCGTTTTGAAGCTATACAGGCGGAGCACGTTCCCCGAGCAGAGAACGACATCGCCGATTACCTGTCAAAGCGCGCTGCCCTCAAGTTACCTGTGGAACCAGGTACCTTTGTGCTTCAGCCTTCTCAGCCATCCGTTGATCCATTAACAGAGCAAAACTAGAGGACAAAATCAGGGCCCGGCAAGTACTTTCCCGCCGAGCTCCCCTGAGCTGCTGGCAAGGATGTTGCCGGGGACACTGAGCCCGCCACGGGACGGCTAGCTCCGGCGGAGCGTCAAGCTCTTGCCGTCGAGACAGCCGCTCCTATAGCGGAGGAAATGCCTTTAGTCCTCGCCGTCGAGCCCCAGGCTCCAGCGTGGGCACAACATACCATCTGATTCCTCCAAACTGGGGAACTTCCTGAGGAGCAGGAAGAAGCGGAAAAAGTAGCCTGTCGATGACGTTCTGTACAGAAAGAGACCGAACGGTGTGAAATTGAAGTGTATCCCTCGAGTGCAAGGACTAGGGCTGTTGGCAGAGATACATGGAGGCATCTATGGATCCCACATAGGGTCAAGAGCCCTTGCCGGCAAGGCATATCGGCAAGGCTTCTTTTGGCCCACTGCCCTCCAGGATGCGATGACACTGGTCACCAGGTGTGAATCGTGTTAGTTCCATTCAAAGAAACTTCATCAACCAGCTCAAGCCCTTCAAACCATTCCTCTCTCCTGGCCCTTCTCGGTCTGGGGGCTCGACATACTGGGCCCTTTCCCCCGCGCTGTCGGGGGCTTTGAGTACTTGTACGTCGCAATCGACAAGTTCACAAAGTGGCCAGAGGTGGAGGCAGTGAGGAAGGTCACAGCTCAGTCAGCCGTCAAATTCTTCAAGGGACTAGTGTGCCATTTTGGTGTACCCAACAGGGTCATCACCGACAATGGCACACAGTTCACAAGCCGCACCTTCATGCAATATACCCAAGACCTCGGCAGCAAAGTCTGTTTCGCTTCCGTTGCTCACCCGAGAAGCAATGGTCAAGCTGAGAGGGCAAACGCTGAAGTACTGCGAGGCTTAAGGACGAAGACCTTTGACAGGCTGCACAAGAGTGGAAGGCGCTGGATTGATGAGTTGCCGACGGTTCTTTGGTCGATCAGAACAACGCCAAATCGAGCCACCGGCCAGACACCCTTTGCCCTAGTATACAGGGCAGAAGCAGTTCTCCCCACTGAACTCATATACGGGTCACCTCGAGTGCTCGCTTATGATGAGCTTGAGCAAGAGCAACTTCGGCAAGATGACGCAACGCTCCTTGAGGAAGATCGTCTTTGGGCGGCTGTGAGAGCAGCATGCTACCGGCAAGCCTTGCGCCGCTACCATAGCCGCAAGGTCCGTGCCCGAAGCTTTGAGGAAGGCGACCTTGTTCTTCGGCACGTTCAATCGGCCAAGAATACCAACAAGTTGACGCCGAAGTGGGAAGGCCCTTATCGGGTAATACGAGTCACCAGGCCTGGCGTAGTCCGCCTGGAGACCGAAAATGCCGTTCCGGTGAGCAACTCCTGGAACATTGAGCATCTTCGCAAGTTTTACCCATGAGGCGCGGCTTGCCGGCCCCCCGGCAAGCCACCTTTTGTACAACCCTTGCCGACAAGGCATGTAACCCTTTGTACAAAGCCAGGCGCAGACCCTGAGCATAAATAAATGAAGCGCTAGTGCCCTAAGTTATAGCATGCATGCTAGGTCGAGTCTCGTCCTTGGTTAAGGTCGAGTTTGCATCTCTTTGTCTTTCTTTTATCTCCTTTGGTTCACAGGACACACATGTATCCTTGCCGAAACCACTTGGGGAGAAAAAAACGAACAGACCAGCATCAAGGCCCCGGCAAGCCAGTGTTGCCGGGGGCTGCAAGAGCAAAGATTCACCCACGGCAAACCAGGGTTGCCGGGGGCTGCAGCTTCAGATAAGTTCTCTATCCCTTATCATGCATTCCGTTATGGATTGAGGTATGTGAAACCTCGTTTTTTCCTTAAACTACAGTGCTCCCATAACTCTAGGCCCCGGCGTAAGGATGAAACAAGGAGCCTGAACCCGCCTCATCCCTGCCTCCGCCAAAGGTGTGAGAAAGGTAGAGCGAAGTGGGGAGACGACAAGGCCTGTTGCCGGGCGAGAAAATGTTTATCTTAGAGATATCAGGGATTTATTCCCTGTTGTGGGTTCTACCTGCGAACAAATGACCCGGCAAACATCCATTTTTTCATTAAAAACATTCCACTCAGGTACAGTCCATAGGGAATGAAAAACATGAACAAGGGGATTACAAGTTTTAAATTTAACAGATGCCCGAAGGCTTACAAACTAAAAAGAGATAAGATGCCCGTAATCCCTTTCTTGTCCCTCTCCTCAGGAGGCAGGTCAAGGAGGCGAGAAGGGCAAAAGGAGCGCCTAGGCGAGCTACGGGTGGCAGAAGACACCAAGAGGACATCTTGGTGGCCGCCCAAAGGCTGGATGGTGATGGCGGCGCCGGAAGCAGAGCTCGAAGATGAGGCGGCAGAATGTCAGTACGCGTCGAAGGCATCGGTGCCCGCGTACTCCGACATGACGACCTTGCCGCCCGCTCTCTTCCTCTTCCGCGGCCTCCCAATGCCAGCCGCCAAGGGGACGGCCCCGAGAAGTTCAAGGAGCCGGCGACACGGATGATGGGGTCGCCGGTGCCACCAGGAGCGGTGCCCGACACCTAGTCAGACCCGTCATCCTACCGCCTACCGCCCTCGTCGTCGCTGCCGCTGTCCTCCTCGTCACTCTCGCTCGAGGAGGAATCTTCACCATCAGAAGAGCTCTCCACGCAGCACCTTGCGCGAGTCCCGAAGTGCCCGAAGACCTTGATGGAAAGAAGGCCACCCTCCATCAACTTAAAATGGAGAGTGAGCCCATCCGTCAAGCCGTGGATATTAGCAAACGTCTTCCATCCCCGACGGAGATACATCACATGAGGAGCAGGGAAGTCGACGCGGACCCGCATACCACTGATCCCGCAGCTCCTCATGTGCAGCCACAATGACTCCGGCGGATCCAACTCCATCTCGCGCGCAAATGGAGTCGGGAGACGAAGGCGACGGCGCGGCGGCCGGCGCAACCTGACGAAGAACTCACAAGGGTCATCCCCAACATGGCCCTCCATTGGAGGAGGAGCTGCTAGCGAGGGCGAGGCCGGCGGGCCACCCCGTCCTCCTCTTCCCCGAGCGCCCCGGCCTCGCCCCCTCCCCCTTCCCCTCGCGGCCGGCTCTGCCACCGCAGGCGCAGGAGAAGGAGGGACGCGTTGTCGAGCGGCGACCCTTGCCGCCACCGTTGAAGGGCCAGTTTTTCCTCTCTCCATGACGAATGGAAGAAAGGAGCAGAAGCTGAAGGAGGAAGAAGATGGAAGAATGCGGGGCGCCGTCCCTCCCCTCCCGCTCTTTATAAAGGAACGGGGTTGGGGCTCGGCTGCCCCGATCGGCCAATCAAGACACGGAAGGCGCAGGGAGCCAGTGACCAACCCGCCGCCCCAACCAGCGACGGCCCGGTTTCCCGCCTCCACCGTTCGCCACCCCAAGTGCATGGGAGGCATGTGGCAGACGTGCAGAACCGAGGGAACGGGTGAGGCGACCTCTCCCCACCCCGTGATCGTGGGGGGTGGACGCCTTGAGGACCGCGCCTTGGCCCCATTCAGTAAATGGGCCGCGCCTCCACTCCTCCCTCCGTTTATGGGGAAGGCGCGAACTGACCCTTTACTGTGACGTGACGCATGCGTGCAACCGACCCCACGCATGCCGCCCACGTCACGCACGCCCCTCCACACCGCGCCACGCTCGCGGATCGTGGGAGGCGCAGCGCGCGAAAAATCTTACCGCGGTAAAAACAGTCCCGCCTGCCCGCGCACCGTTCTGGGCCTAGCCCAATAACGCGTCGCGCTTATGTGTGGCCCAGGCCCGGGGGCTCCTGTCGGTGTACAAAAAGGGGGGGTACACTTTTTGTACCCCTATGACTGTGCACGGGCAGTCTGAGCCACGGGCACCGCCGCACCAAGCAAAGCCTGGGAGGTAAGCCAGGGTAAGACTGAAGCCCAAAGCCAAGACCACAAAGAGCAAAGGGACGAAGCGGGTTCCCCCGGCTAGATCCTTGCCGGGAGCCAGTTTTAGCAGCCCCGGCAATATCCTTGTTGGGGCCGACTTTAGCAGCCCCTGCAAGACCCTTGCCGCGGCAACTCGCCCCACGCCTGCGGAGCGAATCACCCTTGAGTCCACTGCCCCCATGGGGCAAGGATTCGGGAGACATCCCCGTAGTGGCATGCAGATCTTTGTGAAGACATTCAAGATCAGATACACACTAAGAAGACGGCGACCCTTGGCGGGATCCTAGCCAAGGAAGACCAGAAGACCTCCGGCAAGCACCTTGCCGGGGATGGCAGCAGGTGCCGCGGCAAGACCCTTGCCGGGGCCTTGCCGGGGCCCCGGCAAGGCCCTTGCCGAGGACATCCGCAGGGCCACCATCAGGCCCACACCAACTAAACTTCCACCGCCTTATGCAGCTGCCGACCCAACCAGCTGGGCAGGCACCTGCGTGGCGGCATGCAGATCTTCGTGAAGACCCACCATTACGCCACCTCAGCTGCCTGCCTGCCTACATGGCATCTCAAGCATCGCTAGCCAGGGCGCGTGTCGACACGAGAAGGAGCGGCGATGGACAAGACAGATCTCTTCCCCGTCCCCGATAAAGCAAGGACACCTAGGCAAGACACATTAAATGCGCCTTGTCATGTAATGCGAGTGATAACCTCGCATCACTGTACCCTTTCCACCTCATGTGTGCCACTGTGGCGACCCCTTTTTCTATAAAAGGAGGCCCGAGGCGACCAGGAGGAGGATTCGGCTTTTTGGAGATCCTCACGCCCCATAGCTAGCTGAAGGACACAGATATCCAATCCACCAAAGTAGGAGTAGGGTTTTACGCATCCTCGCGGCCCAAACCTGGATAAACGTACCATGTGCTATCTGTTTGATCCGCTCTTCTCTCAACCCCGCGCCCCGCTAACCGTAGTAGGGATTCTTGTGATCCCATAGGTGTTGTTCCAATACCCTGACATTCTGGGCTCTTGTTCCGAAGGTATTCCTGCCACCAGTTCATGATACTCTGTGCATTGTGAAGAATATTGGAAAAGGAAAGGAACCTGTTGATGCTTCTACAAATGCGTTTGAAAATGCTCTAAAGGTCAAGACGGATAGGGTTGAAATCCGTCGTGAAAAAATCCATCTCTTTATGAGATTTGCATTCGCACCCAGCAAACACTAGAAAGCCATATCAAGATGGACATAAATAAAAGGTGGAATTGATGACTGAGCTGAATTTTCTTTACGATCATACTTGCCAATTCCTTCTGCATGAGAAGGAGACAAAGAAGCGCTCACAGACTCTGTTAAGGAAGCATTACTCTCCATAGAATTTAGCCACAAAGGGCATTCCAAAGGATTATGACTATCTGGACTTACTCGATGTTACTCGCGTCCGAAGACAAACTCCAGCTCTCCCACATCGTTCTACTTCACTGGACCTGTTGTTTGTCAGACATGATGATGAAATTGCAGACACAGTCGGTACTCTTGTCTTCAAGCCAGATGTTCATTGCTCCAAGTCACCCAGAGCCAAGGCTTCCACTCCTGCTTCTGCCTCGACCATTCCTCACTCTTTGGATTCTAATTCATTGAGTGGAGTTAATTCTGATTCTAAGGATTCTCCCAAGGAGTAGTTCCTCGTATGTGTTCCCATTCCTTTTTGACACTTGTTGACAAAAAATGAGAGAATTACATCGAATGATAGTTTATCAGGGTTTTTGCAGGGCCTGTTCTTTCGTGTTTTTGTTTTCTGTTAAACAATTTGCTTCATGAACTTATTGCACCACAGGTGGTGTTGAAATACTCGAACGTCATGTAACGTTAATAACCCCTGCCTCCAATATTATTTGCTTCACACTATCTATTTGCAGGTACCATCGAATGTGTTTTCCCCTTAAATGAATACCTTCGATAGTTATCTTACAGGGAAAATGAGGTCTAGGGTCCGTACTTTCGCTACTGTAATATCTCAACAATGCTAATATAATTGGATCACATAACCATCCCTCAAGGTGCGATGAAGAGTCACTCCAAAGTTCCTATATAGCTGAGAACGTAAGAAGTAATTGTTTGTAGGGTACGAAACGACCTCGATGTTATTCTTTCCGATCGATCTATCAAGAGTTCGTACTAAAATAACATCAAGTTATCCTTTCTAACCGATCTATCAAGAGTTCATACTAAAATAACACCATATGATACACATCAACCAACTCTAATGTCACCTAGATACTCCAATGTCACCGTGAGTATCCATGAGTTAATTATACGATATGCATCAAACAATTTCAGATTCATAATACTCAATCCAGCACAAAGAACCTCAAAGAGTGCCCCAAGATTTATACTGGAGAAACAAAGACGAGAACATGCATCAACCCCTCTGCATAGATTACCCCAATGTCACCTCAGGAATTGATACGTCTCCAACGTATCTATAATTTTTGATTGTTCGATGCTATTATTAATTTTGGGACTAACCTATTAACCCAAAGGCCCAGTCCAAATCGCTGTTTTCTGCCTATTTCAGGGTTTTACAGAAAAGGAATATCAAATGGAGTCCAAACGGAATGAAACTTCGGGAGAGATATTTTTGGAGCAAAATACGCGCGGGGGACTTGAGAACCACGGAATAGGGCTGAGGTGGCGTACACGTGGGTGGGGGGCGCGCCCCCCTGCCTCGTGGGCCCCACGTCTGGCCCCCGGTGCCCTCCTTCTTCCTATGCATATCTACATACCCCAAAAACATCACACGAACAGAGAAAACCCTAATTCCACCGCCGCAACCTTCTGTTCCTGTGAGATCCTAACCAAGGGCCTGTTCCGGAGCTCCGCAGAGGGGGGGGGGGCTCTTCCACAGAGTGCTTCTACATCATCATCATCGCCTCACCATGAGTTGTGAGTAGTTTGCCACAGACCTACGGGTCCATAGCTAGTATCTAGATGGCTTCTTCTCTCTCTTTGGATCTGAATACCAAGTTCTCCTCGGTCTTCGAGGAGATCTATTCGATGTAATCTCTTTTTGTGGTGTGTTTGTCGAGATCCAATGAATTGTGGGTTTATGATCAAGATTATCTATGAGAAATATTTGGTTCTTTTCTCAACTCATTATGTATGATTATAATATCCTTGCAAGTCTCTTCGAATTATTGGTTTGGTTTGGCCTACTAGATCTATAGTTCTTGCAATGGGGGAAGTGCTTGGCTCTTGGTTCAATCTTGCGGTGTCCTTTCCCAGTGACAGTAGGGGCAGCAAGGCACGTATTGTATTGTTGCCATCAAGGATAAAAAGATGGGGTTTATATCACTATGTTTGAGTTTATCCCTCTACATCATGTTATCTTGCTTAAGGCGTTACTCTATTCTTATGAACTTAATACTCTAGATGCATGCTGGATAGCGGTCGATGTGTGGAGTAATAGTAGTAGATGCAGAATCGTTTTGGTCTACTTGTCTCGCACGTGATGCCTATATATAATGATCATGCCTAGATAGTCTCATAATTATTCACTTTTCTATCAATTGCTCGACAGTAATTTGTTTACCCGTCGTAGAATATCGTTATCATGAGAGAAGCCACTAGAAAAAACTATGGCCCCCGGGTCTATTCTCAACATATCAATCTACAATCTACTTTACTTTTCCGCGTTTAGTTTCTGTTCTTATATCCAAAAATACTAAAAATATCAAACTATCATCTTTATCGGATCTCACTTTCGTAAGTGACCGTAAAGGTATTGACAACCCCTTATCGCATTGGCTGCGAAGTTCTTATTTGTTTGTGCAGGTGCGAGGGACTTGCGCGTGGTCTCCTACTGGATTGATACCTTGGTTCTCAAAAATTGAGGGAAATACTTACGCTATTGTGCTGCATCACCCTTTCCTCTTCGAGGTAATACAACGCAAGCTCGAGAAGTAGCAAGAAGAATTTCTGGCGCCGTTGCTGGGGAGGCTTACGCAAAAATCATATACCAAGTACCTATCACAAACCCTTATCCTTCACATTACATTTTTCGCCTCTTGTTTTCCTCTCCCCCACTTCACCCTTGCTGTTTTATTGGGCCTTCTTCTGCAGTGTGTTTATGGTTCACTTGCTTCTTGTTTGCTTGTGTGTTGGATTTCTTGCTTCTCAGTATGGCTCTCCCTATCAGTATTGACCCTCACCTCAAGAGGCTGGAGGAGATGAAAAACAATATTAGACATTTTATGTCTGTGCAATTTGAGCATAATGATTTCTTCAGAAACGAGCTTAAAGAACAGAAATTTTTTATGGAATATATGAATAAAGACCTTGATGATATGTCTAAGGAATTTTATGGTTTGAAATCTCAGTTTGCTCATCTTGAGAACTTAATAGCCCAAATTTAGGATAAACATTCCACCTTAGTTAATAAGATGGCTGCTAAATCATAAGAGCATGAAAATAAAGATGAAGATCTAAAAGTTATTGATGTGTCTCCTATTAGATCCTTGTTTTCTAGTATCAATCTTGATAAAGATAGGATTGGAGATGAGTCTACTTTAAGGTGTCCCAATGATTCGGAGTTTTTAGATCTTGATGCTAAAATTCTTAAAAGTGGGATTGAAGAGATTAAAACTTTGCATAGTGATGAACCCACTAATTTGGATTTCAAGGGATTCAATTATGATAATTGCTTTTTGATTGATTGTATTTCCTTGTTGCAATCCGTACTAAATTCTCCGCATGCTTATAGTCAAAATAAAGCTTTTACCAAACACATAGTTGATGCTTTGATGCAATCTTATGAAGAAAAACTTGAATTAGAAGTTTCTATCCCTAGAAAGCTTTATGATGAGTGGGAACCTACTATTAAAATTAAAATTAAAGACCATGAATGCTTTGCTTTGTGTGATTTGGGTGCAAGTGTTTCCACTATCCCAAAAACTTTGTGTGATTTGATAGGGTTCCATGAGCTTGATGATTGTTCTTTAAATTTGCATCTTGCGGATTCCACTATTAAGAAACCTATGGGAAGGATTAATGATGTTCTTATTGTTGCCAATAGGAATTATGTGCCCGTAGATTTCATTGTTCTTGATATAGATTGCAATCCTTCCTGTCCAATTATTCTGGGTTGACCTTTCCTTAGAACGATTGGTGCAATTATTGATATGAAGGAAGGAAATATTAGATTCCAATTTCCGTTAAGGAAAGGCATGGAACACTTTCCTAGGAAGAAAATTAAATTACTCTATGAATCTATTATGAGAGCCACTTATGGATTGCCTTCCAAAGATGACAATACCTAGATCTATCCATGTATCGTGCCTAGCTAGGGGCGTAAAATGATAGCGCTTGTTGGGAGGCAACCCAATTATATATTTTTTGTTTTTTTCTGTTTAGGAATAAATATTGCACCTAGCTTCTGTTTAGATGTGGTTTTGTGTTTTAATTAGTGTTTGTGCCAAGTAGAACCTTTGGGAAAAATTGTGTGATGTTTATATGATCTTGTTGTGAAAAACAGAATCATTAACGCTCGCTAGAATGGTTACCAGATTTTAATGGAGTGTGATATTTAGTTGATTCTTTTTGCAAATGATTAATAGACAAATTCCTCACGTTTACCAATTTATTTCTATTTTTTTGGAGTTACAGAAGTATGCAAAAGTTACACATTACTACAAACTGTTCTGTTTTTGACAGATTCTGTTTTTCGTGTGTTGTTTGCTTATTTCAATGCATCTATGAGTAGTATTGGGAAGTATGAATCATAGAGAAGTTGGAATACAGTAGGTTTAACACCAATATAAACCAAGAATTAATTCATTACAGTACCTTTGAGTAGTGGTTTGTTTTCTTATACTAACGGAGCTCACGAGATTTTTGTCTAAGTTTTGTGTTGTGAAGTTTTCAAGTTTTGAGTATTGCTTTGATGGACTATGGAACAAAGAGTGGCAAGATCCTAAGCTTGGGGATGCCCAAGGCACCCCAAGGTAAAATTCAAGGACAAACAAAAGCCTAAGCTTGGGGATGCCCCGGGAAGGCATCCCCTCTTTCGTCTTCATCTATCGGTAACTATACTCGGAGCTATATTTTTATTCACCACATGATATATGTTTTACTTGGAGCGTCATGTATAATTTGAGTATTTGCTTGTTAGTTTGCCACAATTATCTTTGCTGGACACACCTTTTTGAGAGAGATAAATATGGCCTAGGAATTGATATAACACTCTATGTGCTTCACTTATATCTTTTGAGTTGAATAGTTTTTGCTCTAGTGCTTCACTTATATCTTTTAGAGAACGGTGGTTATTATATTTTGTAGAAATTGTTGATCTCTCATGCTTCTCTTATATCCTTTTGAGAGTCTATTAAAACAGCATGGTAATGTGCTTTGGCTATAAAACTAGCCTTCACATGATAGACATCCAAGATCAATGTAGTAAAAACTTTCACACTAAGTGCATTGAATATGATGAGAAGTTGGATGCTTGATAATTGTTTTGAGATATGAGGATAATGATATTAGAGTCATGCTAGTGGAGGTATTATGAAATTGAGAAATACTTGTGTTAAAGTTAGTGATTCCTGTAGCATGCATGTATGGTGAACCGCTATGTGACGAAGTTAGAGCATGAGGTATTTGTAGAGTGTCATCCTTTGTGTGGAGGTCGGGGGCACGCGATGGTTAACTCCTACCAACCTCCCCCTGGGAGCATGTGTTGATTGCTTTGTTTTGATGATTCGTAAATTTTTGCAATAAGTATATGAGTTCTTATGACTAATGTTGAGTCCATGGATTATACACACTCTCACCCTTCCACCATTTCTAGCCTCTCTTGTACCGCGCAACTTTCGCCGGTACCATGCACCCACTATATATGCTTCCTCAAAACAGCCACCATATATCTTCCTCAAAACATCCACCATACCTACCTATCATGGCATTTCCATAGCCATTCGAGATATATTTCCATGCAACTTTCCACCGTCTCGTTCATATGACACGCTTCATATTGTCATATTGCCATGCATGATCATGTAGTTGACATCGTATTTGTGGCAAATCCACCGTGCATAATTTTTTCATAAATGTCACTCTTCATTCATTGCATATCCCGGTACACAGCTGGAGGCTTTCATATAGAGTCATACTTTGTTCTAGTATCGAGTTGTAAATCAATAAAAGTGTGATGATCATCATTATTAGAGCATTGTCCCATGTGAGGAAAGGCCAATAAAAAAGGAGATGGCCGAAAAAAATAGAGAGGGGCTAAATAAAAAAAGAGGAGAAAGCCCCTCCAAAAAAAGAGAGAGAAAAGAGAGAAGGGGCAATTGCTACTATCCTTTTCCACACTTGTGCTTCAAAGTAGCACCATGTTCTTCAAGATAGAGAGTCTCATGTTTAGTCACTTTCATATACTAGTGGGAAATTTCATTATAGAACTTGGCTTGTATATTCCAATGATGGGCTTCCTCAAATGCCCTAGGTCTTCATGAGCAAGCAAGTTGGATGCACACCCACTTAGTTTCTTTTGTTGACATTTCATACATTCTTAGCTCTAGTGCATCGGTTGCATGGCAATCCCTACTCACTCACATTGATATCTATTGATGGGCGTCTCCATAGCCCGTTGATACGCCTAGTCGATGTGAGACTATCTCCCTCCTTTTTGTCTTCTCCACAACCACCACTCTATTCCACCCATAGTGCGATGTCCATGGCTCACACTCATGTATTGCGTGAAAGTTGAAAGGTTTGCAAGAATAGAGTATGAAAACAAGTGCTTGGCTGAAACCGGGGTTGTGCATGATATGAATATTTTGTGTGATGAAGAGGGAGCATAGGCAGACTATATGATTTTGTAGGGATAACTTTCTTTAGCCATAGTATTTTGAGAAGACATGATTGCTTTGTTAGTATGCTTGAAGTATTATTATTTCTTATGTCAATATAGACTTTTGTCTTGAATCATTTAGATCTAAACATTCATTGCACAATTAAGAGAATTACATTGAAAATTATGTTGGTTAGCATTCCACATCAAAAATTCTGTTTTTATCATTTACCTACTCGAGGACGAGCAGGAATTAAGCTTGGGGATGCTTGATACGTCTCCAATGTATCTATAATTTTTTTATTGTGCCATGCTATTATTTATGATGTTTTGGATGTTTAATGGGCTTTGTTATACACTTCTATATTATTTTTGGGACTGACCTATTAACCCAAAGGCCCAGTCCAGATTGCTGTTTTTTTTGCCTATTTCAGGGTTTTACAGAAAAGGAATATCAAACGGAGTCCAAACAGAACAAAACTTCGGGAGAGATATTTTTGGAGCAAAATACGCACGGGAGACTTGAGATCAACGGAATAGGGCTGAGGTGGTGTCCACGAGGGGGTGGCACACCCCCCCCCCTACAGGGCGTGCCCCTTGCCTCGTGGGCCCCACATCTGGCCCCCGGTGCCCTCCTTCTTCCTATATATATCTACGTACCCAGAAAACATCAGACGAACAGAGAAAACCCTAATTCCACTGCCGCAACCTTATGTTCCCGTGAGATCCCATCTTGGGGCCTATTCCGGAGCTCCATCGGAGGGGGGGGGGGGATCTTCCACGGAGTGCTTCTACATCATCATCATCGCTTCACCATGAGTTGTGAGTAGTTTACCATAGACCTTCGGTTCCATAGCTAGTATCTAGATGGCTTCGTCTCTCTTTTTGGATCTCAATACCAAGTTCTCCTCGGTCTTCGAGGAGATCTATTCAATGTAATCTCTTTTTGTGGTGTGTTTGTCGAGATCTAATGAATTGTGGGTTTATGATCAAGATTATCTATGAGAAATATTTGGTTCTTTTCTGAACTCTTTATGTATGATTATAATATCCTTGCAAGTCTCTTCGAATTATTGGGTTGGTTGGCCTACTAGATCTATAGTTCTTGCAATGGGAGAAGTGCTTGGCTTTGGGTTCAATCTTGCGGTGTCCTTTCCTAGTGACAGTAGGGGCAGCAAGGCAGGTATTGTATTGTTGCCATCGAGGATAAAAAGATGGGGTTTATATCACTATGTTTGAGTTTATCCCTCTACATCATGTCATCTTGCTTAAGGCGTTACTCTGTTCTTATGAACTTAATACTCTAGATGCATGCTGGATAGCGGTCGATGTGTGGAGTAATAGTAGTAGATGCAGAATCGTTTCGGTCTACTTGGCTCAGACGTGATGCCTATATATAATGATCATGCCTAGATAGTCTCTTAATTATTCGCTTTTCTATCAATTGCTCGACAGTAATTTGTTTACCCGCCGTAGAATATCACTATCATGAGAGAAGCCACTAGAGAAAACTATGGCCCCCGGGTCTATTCTCAACATATCAATCTACAATCTACTTTACTTTTCCGCTTTTACTTTCTGTTCTTATATCCAAAAATACCAAAAATATCAAAATATTATCTCTATCAGATCTCACTTTCGTAAGTGACCGTAAAGGGATTGATAACCCCTTATCGCGTTGGTTGTGAAGTTCTTATTTGTTTGTGTAGGTGCGAGGGACTTGCGCGTGGTCTCCTATTGGATTGATACCTTGGTTCTCAAAAACTGAGGGAAATACTTACGCTACTGTGCTGCATCACCCTTTCCTCTTCGTGGGAATACAACGCAAGCTCGAGAAGTAGCAGGAATCCGCAAGTTGAGTACCAAAACATATATCAACTGAATCAATATGTTACCCCATTTTCACCACGTGTATTCATAGCAAGACATACATGAAGTGTTCTCAAATCCATAAGAGTATTCAATCTAATAAGAACGAAATCTCAAATGGAAAACTCAATTCATCACTATAAGATAGAGAGGGAGAAACACCATATGATCTAACTATATTAACAAAGCCCACGATACATCAAGATCGTTCCATATCAAGAACATGAGAGAGAGATTAAACACATAGCTACTGGTACAAACCGTCATCACTAACGGTGGACTACTCCCTCCTCATCTTGGTGGCCGTCGGGATGATGAAGATGGACACCGGTGATGATTTCCCCCACCGGCGAAGTGCCGGAGAAGGGCTCTAGATTGGATCTCGTGGTTCTAGAATTTGCGGCGACTGGAACAAAATTTCGTCGACTCCCCTATGGTTTTTGGAATATTTGGAAATTTATAGGGCGAAGAGGCGGTGTGGGAGGTCATCGAGTGGGGCACAACCCCCCCTAGGCGTGCCTGGGCTTCCTGGCATGCCTAGTGGGTTGTGCCCACCTCAGGCCTCCCATCTAGTACTTCTTTGGCCCACTGGTTATCTTCTGGTCCAAAAAAATAACCATAAAGTTTCGCTGCATTTGGACTCTGTTTGATATTGATTTTCTGTGAAGTAAAAAACAAGCAAAAAAAGAAACTGCACTGGGCACTATGTCAATAGGTTAGTCCCAAAAAGTGATATAAAGTTGTTATAAAATGATTGTAGAACATCCAAGAATGATAATTTAACAACAAGTAACCATAAAAAAATTATAGATACGTTGGAGAAGTATCAGCATCCCCAAGCTTAATTCCTACTCGTCCTCGAGTAAGTAAATGATAAAAACTGAATTTTTGATGTTGAATGTTGCCTAACTTTCATCACATAATATTTTCTTTACAATAAGGAAATTTGGACTTTTATATGATTTAAAGCAATAGTCTAGTTTTGACATGAAGATTTCAATACTCAAGCACACCAAAAAGCAACCGTGTCTTTCAAAATTTATACTGTAAAGAAAGTTATCCCTAGCCCATCATGCTCAATCATTGATCCAATCATGCAACATGTCCAAGTATTAACTATATCTAATGCTCAACTGTGATAATAGTGTTCCATAGTTGGTGCTTTATAAGAGAAGATGAGACTCAATATTTTTTTGCATAAAGTAAATAGATAGGCCTTCGCAAAGGGAAGTAGGGATTTGTAGAGGTGCCAGATGACAGAGGCAAAGGTGTCCCATCTTTTGTTGAGATGGTGGCTATCGTTTTCAATGGAGTAGACTTTTATAATCCAACTACGAACATGCGAGGACGTCTCGCCTTAGCAATCGGTAAACTAACTCCGAGAGGTTATTGACCACGACGGAGCACGATCAACCTGACCACTCCAAAGGTTCGTCATGTTCTCCCAGTCAGTCTCATTGACTTGTGATCCTGCCATGGTTAGTAGTAATAGAAACACACAAAAATATGATCCTACTGACTACTAGAAAATGGTGTTGGTGGGGCGTCACAAATCCTTCAAGCAAATCTCAAATTCTTACCAGTTCTTACTCAGCAGCAGGTGCTGACCGGCAACCGTTGTAGCCAAAAATATCAAAGCTTGGACAAAATTATTGCCAGGTGGTGTCAAACGCACGATGTAGATGTATGTGGAGCTAGGAAGTCTTATGATATGGTAGCAAAAATGTCAGCAATAATCAATTCAATGATGCAAAGTTGATTAAACGCTCAACAACGGTACTATGCTGGTCCTAAGGTAGACCGTACTAGAGACGCGAGCCTAGAACACTAGCAAAATCACGGCGCTGCACGTAATCAAGGGGAAAGCACACTCTGTTTTTTTCTGCCTCTTTTTTTGCGCTCTTTTTTTTTGCGCTCCTCTTTGTTTACTAAAAGACACTATAATGGCGAGTGTCTCAAAACTCTTCCCAAATCAAAATAACATGATCGGCACAAAAAAATTGACATTTTTTTTCGAAATTCATGGCAACGACGACCAAAAAGTGCGACAAATAATCACTATGATGGCGAGTGTCTCAAAGCGCTCTTAGAGACCTAAAAACAGGATAGGGATTTTTTTTCCGAGACCTACTCAGGCAAGGAAACACGAAACTGAAACTAGATGATCTCGGAAACAAATCTAAAACCAAAAGAACTCTGATCGGTGGTGGAGATAGGGTGGTAGAATATGGCAACGATGATGGTATATGGCAGGGGTGGTGGTATATGGATACGGATTGGTGGTGTTATATGGATACAGATCGGTGGAGGTATCTGGATACAGATCGATGGTGGTATGTGGTAGGGCAATGAAGATGTTGCAGCTGCGGCATGACAACTGATGACCAGAACTCGACAGTCTAAAAGACTAAACGCTAAGACTAGCAACTTGACATGATGATGCAACTGCAAATTCAACAAAGCAAAATACAAAAAAGACTATGCAGAGGCTCAGATGGGTTCAGATATGACGAACTAACCCTAATTTTTTGGTGACTTTTTCATGGAGTGTAGGTACGAAGAACATACTCGATCTAAACTACGAAAAACTGTAAAATCTCACTGAGCTACCTGGAAATCTGATTGTGACGCCCCGAGACTGATGCTCTAGATGCCTTCCGTGTACTTTTCATTGTTGTCGAGTGTTTCAATTGTTTGTTGCCATGATCATGATGAGTGCCACTGTCATGTTTTGCTTATTGCATCTAGTTCATCTTTGGTTATATTATATTGCACCATCCTTGTTGTTTTCGTGGTCATCTCACTTTGTTATATGCTATATGTTTTGATATGGCTCTTGTCGTTTATTGCATCATGATCACCATGTGGGTTGCATTCTTCATGTTGATATGTTGGTTGTGCTCTCCATCTTGTTTTCCTCCTCCTATGGTTGTTTGCTTCTTCATCTTTTCATCAAGGCCCTTCTACAAGTGCAACCATTTCGCTTCTTCCTTTCTTCAAATTTCACCCATTAACGCAAGTGTCATTTTTCTGCCCCAAATAATGTTCATTATTTTCCTATAAATTCTAGACCATGCCTTGTACCTCTGTGACAAATTTGATCTCAATTGGACCTGTTTTGTTTGGGATAAATAATGCCTCAAGTTTGAATTCAAACTTGGAATATTTTTCTTCCTCTGAAAATTTCCGAAACAATTTTTATAAAGTCGTCCATAATTCCAGGAGCTTGAGGATATTTTTATATCTATCAAACTCCTCTCCTAGCCCCCTAGCCCTTTTCTTTTATTACAACTATTTATTTAAATAAATAGAATTTGAAAAGAAATGGAAAAGGTGCTTACCTGGGCTTCCCGCGGCATGCAGCCCACCTAGGCGCCGCAACCGCAGCAGCTACCAGTGGCCCAGCTCCAGCCTCCCGCAGCCCGCTAGTCCGCAAGCAACAGTCGTCGTCGACCTCCTGTACGGCAGGCCATCCAGAGGACCCACGTCGGCGCACCTGGTGATTTGACGGCCGTCCGGCGCCCTAGAGGTCTATAAATCTTGTCCTAGCCCTAGTCCCAACCTTCCTCGTCCACTTCCAACCCTCTCCTTCCCTCGCCGCCGCCTAGGTATAGCTCCACGCCCTTGTGGTCGCCGCGTTCGCCATGACCCGAGCGAGCAAGAGCTCGAGCTCGGGGTAGCCTCTTCGTCGTGGCTCCGTCCTCTCCTACCGCCGTGGTGAGGACCGCCAAGTTCCCCCACGACTCCCCCCACAGCGCACACGGCCCCTGCGCCCCAGGAGCTCCCTCATCGTTGATGTCTTCTTCCCTGCGTTTGGGACAGGACGTTGCCGATTTCTCGCCAGTCCTCGCATCGTCTGCGTTGTGCATATCGCCGCTTCTTCATGTCCTAGGTCAGCTAGGTAACTCCATCTTCGTCTCTTCCTTTTCTCGCGCCCTCTAGTTGGTTCCGTAGCCGTGCCCATGCCGTCCACTTCGGTTCCCCTCGCCGCACTGCTTCTCGCGTTAGGACACATGCTCGCGCACCCATCTGCACGCATGTGTTGCTCGCCGTGCGCCTTTCTTCCCTGCTTGCCGCGCCTCTCCATGGCCCCGAGCCGAGCGCAAGCCGTGCCCGAGTGCCCGCTCACTCGCGAGCCACCCCCCTCGCTCACTGGAGCCACCACATGATCCCGCACACCTGTCATCGCTCGCGTGCAGCCCAGCAGTCGCACACCCCTCTTCTCACACACGCAGCACCACCCATGCACCCACGCGCCCATTCTTCCCCGGCACACGCGCTGTGCGCATAGCAGCCGTCGAGCAGCACTCGTGCTTCCACTCCTGTCTTCATCATATACGCCATGTATGATGTGCTCGAGCTCCTGCACCCATTCGCCTCTTGCACATACGCGCACCGCACGCACGCGCCCGTCCTGCTTTGCCTCACAACCGTGCCTCTGCTTCGCCCCTGCCTCGCGCGCAGCCTAACCACACCATCTAACTTCTGCTGCACGCCATGCCAGAGGCGAGCACATGCTTGTTCTCGAGGTCCCGCATCTCCTAGCCTTTGCATGCGCACGTTCTGGCACCCCGCACCCTCGCATGTATCCCGCACATCCGCTGGTGCTCCTCTGCTCCGACGGTCGCCTTCTTGCTCACCGGCGTCGTCAGCTAATTCCTCTGTGAACGATGGAGAAGAAGGCCTGGCCTTTGGTTCTGTTCAAGTTCAGATACACCCTTATTTTGCACAATCAATAGCGGCAACGCAGTGGATTGGGCCACAGACTTCTACAGGTCAAACCCGAGGTCGAATCCCCTTAGGAACATATTTAGAACCCCAATTTTTGCCTCTATGGCCTCTATGACAGTGGACCCCATTTGTCATCCTCTCAGCGCAAGTACCCTCTCCACACCCCAGTCCTGCCACCTCAGCACCCCGGGCCCTCTCGTCATTGACAGTGGCTGGCCCAGTTCGTGTCCCCTACTGTTTCCTTTTTGTTTTTGCATATTTTCAGAAATGCCACTATTTTGTATTGTTAATAACTAAATATGCAGGCATCCAAATTAAACAAACTATAGATGTAAAAGTTTAGAATTTGATGTAATTTCATAATAACCAACTTGCATCCATGTTAAAAATGTTTAACTTACTGTTTGTTTAAATTTGTGAAAATAACATGTTAAAATGGTTTAATTCATAACTTAATAACCGTAGCTTGGTTTTAAATAAACTTTATATGTAAATGGGGTAGAAAAATGCATAGAATAACTTGGTGAACTTTATTTTCATGTTTAACAACAATAAAATTATGTAATATGCAGAACATGACCAAATTAAAAATTTGCACACGGGGATTTCCTGGAATTATTGTTTGTTGTTTCCGGCCCCATTTAAATTGCTTATATAGTATAGTTCTATTGTTTGCACCTCTTGCCATGTTAAGAACATTTAAATTTGTTGGGTTCATAAACGAGAGCGAACTAAATAATTGAATGTGGTGTTTCGTCAATATGCAACTTGTTGCATATTGAGCTCCACTTAATTTGTAGTATTCTTTTTGTTGCACTTTGCCATGCCATGCCTATTTAATCTTGTCATGCATCATACTTGGTTGAGCATCATGTCATGTTTATGTGTTGTGTGCTTACCATGTCATTTTCTTCTTTCCGGTTATGCTTCTTCTCATTAGTTCATGTTTCGTTGTGATTGTGAGAATTCGTTCGACTACGCTGGGTTCGTTTATGTGGCTTCATCTTCTTCATGGACTTGTTCTTCTTGCTTGCGGGATCTCAGGCAAGATGACCGTCACCTTGGATCTCATTACTATCATTGCTATGCTAGTTGTCTCGATGCTATCGCTATATGCCGTGCTACCTATCTATTTGTCAGCCTCTCATTGTTGCCATCAAATCTCTAACCTTTGACACCATCCTAGCAAACCGTTGTTTGGCTATGTTACCCCTTGCTCAGCCCCTCTTATAGCGTTATTAGTTGCAGGTGAAGATGAAGATTGCTCCATGTGGATCTTGGGTTGTTTGGAATATCACAATATCTATTACTATAATTAATGCACCTATATATTTGGCAATCGGTGGAAGGCTTGGCCTTTTGCTCGGTGTTTTGTTCCACTCATGCCGCCTTAAGAACCGATAAACCGGTGTTTTGTTCCACTCATGCCGCCTTAAGAACCGATAAACCGGTGTTATATTCCTTGATTTTGCAATCCTAACGCGGTTGGGTATATTGGGACCCTTTGACAGTTCGCTTTGAATAAAACTCCTCCAGCAAGGTCCAACATTGGTTTTAATTTGCCAACATAATAAAACTATTAATTAATTTATTAATTTTGCATAGGGGGTCGCGTCCGCAGGATTCTTTTAAACATAATACAGGGGAGCCAGTGCTGGTCCAAACTGGGCGATGTCCGGCGCCCCCTGGGAAACCAGGGTCTCAACCAACCCGACGTCTTGCCCATACAGTGGCTCCTGAGAATGAGATACGTGCCACTCCTATCGGGATTGTCGTGTAATGCCCAGGATGCGACTATATCTCCTACGTGTCGAGGCACAACTTAGAGACATAAGCGCATTCTGGAATGATCGCAAGCGTGGTATCTTTGCGCAACTCATGTAAAATACAAGGATGAAAGAGAAAAAAAATAGTTGGCTTACAATCACCACATCACACAATGAATACAATAGCATACATTCATCCAAATAACACAGGGTCCAGCTACGGACGAAAACCCAAACGAGAAAGATACCATAAAAACACAAGGCCCGATCACCCCTATTAGGAACCACTACTGATCGTCGAAAAACGTCACAACATACGGTCACACTCTTCATCGAACTCCCATTGAAGTTCAGGTCCATCTCCTGCATTTTTCTCAGCGGTACCTGCATCTGGTGTTGTAGTATCTGTGAGCCACGAGGACTCAGCAATCCCATAACCATGGGAATCAAGGCTAGCAAAGCTTTATGGGTATGAAAAAGGGTTGTGGTGAGGTTGCAGCAGCGGCTAAGCATATGTATGGTGGCTAACTTACGAGTACAAGAATAAGATGAGCATCTATGCAAACGGTCGCAAACTAGTAATGATCGCTAAAGATCCTGAACTAGCTACGAGTCAAACATAACAACACCGTGTTCTCTTCTCAAAGTGAAAAGAGACAGTCACGGTTACTCACGCGGTTGTGTGTTTTATTTCGGATCCTCTGACAAGTTTTCTACAAACGAACATTAACAAATTCCAATCTGCCACATAACCGCGGGCACGACTTTGGAAAGATCATAACCCTGCAGGGGTGTCCCAACTTATCCCATCACAAGCTCTCACGATCAGCAAAGATAATAATAATATTACCCCTTATCTTAGGGAAGGCCCGATCAGACTCAGAATTCCCGGTGCACAAGACATTTCGACAATGGTAAAACAAGTCCAGCAAGACCTCCCGGCGTGCCGACACCCTGATAGTAGCCGCGCGTATCTCATCTCAGGCCACGACTGGATAGGTGATCCTACGGGAGCCAGATACCTCGAGTTTCCCCGCGACGGCCCCACAGTCTCCCCGTTTGGGACCAACACCATCAGCACTGGCCCCCCTGTTATATAGAAAAGAATCCTCGGGGACGCGACCGCCTATGCAATTTAATTAATTAATTAAGTTGTTATTATGAGGCAAATTCAAACCAATGTTGGGCCTAGCTGGAGGAGTTTTATTCAAAGACGAACTGTCAAGGGGTCCCCATATACCCAACCGTGTTAGGAACGCAAAAATCAAGGAACATAACGCCGGTTTATCGGCTCCTAAGGCGACATGAGTGGAACAAAACACCGAGCAAAAGGCCAAGCCTTCCACCCATTGCCAAGTATAAAGAGGTGTTATTATATAAGATATATTGTGATATTCCAACAACAAGTTCCAACATGGAATAACCTTCATCTTCACCTGCAACTAACAACGCTATAAGAGGGGCTGAGCAAGTGAGTAGCATAGCCAAACAACGGTTTGTTGGGAAGGTGTCAAAGGTTAGAGGTTTCATGGCAACAAGGAGAGGCTGACAACAAAAGATAGGTAGCGCGACATATAACGATAGCATCGAGACAACTAGAATGGCAATGATAGTAAAGGTATTTAAGGGGATGGTCATCTTGCCTGAGATCTCGCAAGGAAGAAGAACGAGTCGATGAAGAAGATGAACGGGCGTAGACGAACCAAGCGTAGTCGAACAGATCCTCACATCACAATGTTACCGGAACTAAGAAGCAACACCGGAGAGAAACAAACAACATGGTAAACAGATATATCATAACCATGGCATGATGCACAAGCAAGTATGATGCATGTCCGGTTTAAATATGCATGGTATGGCAAAATCCACAAACAATACTACAAGTTAAGTGGAGCTCAATATGCAACGAGTTGCATATTGACGGAACACCACATTAAATTATTTAGTTCGCTCCCGTTTATGTACGCCAACAATATTAAATGTTTTTAAACATGGCAAGAGGTGAAGCACAAAGAAACAACATATCTAGACAATTTAAATGAGGCTGGAAACAACAGACAACACTTCCGAAAAATCCCCATATGCATACTTTGAATTTGGTACTGTTCTGCCTAAAACCACATTTTATTGTTGTTAAACAGCAAAACCAAGTTCACCATGTTCTTCTACACATTTTCTGCCCCCAAAGCATATAAATTTTATTAAATTTGGAGCTACGGTTATTTAGTTATGAATGAAACCATTTTAACATGTTATCTTCACAAAATTAAACAAACAATAAGTTTAAACATTTTAAACATGCATGAAAGTTGGTTATTATGATTCTACATAGAATTCTAAGCAATTGATATGTTTACACCAATTTTGAATCGATGCACGGTTTGAAAGTTATTATATGCATGAAGTAAAAGGGTTTTTCTGCAAAACTATTTTCTCAGGATTAAAGGATAAATTCGTAGAGCAGAAAAAAACACTACGGGCTGAATCTGGCTGGCCGGCCCAATTGGAGGAGGACAAGGCGCAAGACGAAGACGAACGGCGCGGTGGCTTCAGCCGGTGCAGGGCGCGGCAGGTCCAAAGCTGGCAGGGCAGCGCCGGTGTTCGGCATTGGCGGCGCTGCGGGCCTCAGCGGACAGCGCGGGCCGCGGGGCAGAGGATGAGGAGGTGCTCGGGGATGCAGGTTGTGGTCGCTGGGGTCCCGTTCCCTGTCAGATCGAAGTGGAGGCGGCCGACGGACTTGAAGCTCCAAGTGCCTCTGCGTTCCCTGCGAAAGAGAGGGAACATGGAGATGAGAGGGAGATAAAAACACGAAGGGAAAGGAGAAGAGACAAGGGCGCGGTGTGAGGGAGCTGGCCTGGAGCTGCTACTGTGGTGGCGCTCGACGGCGGCAGAAGGGAGAGGACGAGGGGGACGAGGCAGGGCTCAGGCAGGAGAAGCCCTCCCGCTCGAGGGGCTTGGCCTCGGGCGCAAAGGGCGGCAGCGAGGTCTCTGGCTGCCGGCTGTTCGAGGAGGTCGGGATCGAGCCTCCTGCTCGATCTAGAGGTTGGGTGGTAGCTGAACAAGGAAGAAGGTGGGTGGCTGTGGTTGGCTCGATGTGGACTCCGAGGAGGATTTATGGAGAGGGTGGAGGCGGATGGAGTGGATGGATGCGACAGACGCCCTAGATTTTAGGGTTAGTCCGCCTAAATACTAAGTGGATTTTGGATAGGGTCTATTTGGTCCCTTCGATTAAAATCGGACGGCCCGAGAAAAAAATAGGCTAGGGAGTCCAAATAACAAAACGAAGATGTTTTAGGGATGTTCGGGGATGATCTGGATCCAACGGTAATGACAGCCCGATTTGGGTCCGGGGAAGTTTCGGGCATGCAGTTGAGGGGGTAAATGTGGGCTGTGTAGAGTGATTGGGCTGAGAAGAGAGGGGGCCCGGCGACTGTTTCGGAACACCGAAACGTTCGACGTTTATCCGGCTATAGTGCCGCTATCTGTTTATCGGTTGGGCTATCAAATGAACTCCGAATGCGACGAAATTTGACAGGCGGCCAACCTACACTATAATAAGACCGCACGCCAAGTTTCAACCCATTCCGAGCACATTTTCCGGCCACTTATAAAATAAATATTCGGAGGTGCCGCGGGCGCGTGTGAGTGTGTCTGGACTCAGAACGAACAACAGAGAGAACTGGGGAACCCGAACGAATGCAAGTTTTGAAAGCATGCTGATGAAATGCACATGATGACATGACATAGCAACGACGACGAATAACTGGCTGACACCTAGCGCATCGGTCTCGGGGCGTCACAACTCTCCCACACTAACAGAGGATCTCGACCCGAGATCCTAGAGATGGCACCAGATAGAAGAGGATAAAGGAAGAGGTAAAACAAAGTTGCTTCTTCGACAAATGAGTGAAACCAATGAACCTTGAGAGGTTGAACAATCTTGAAGGAAGGAATACAATGGAGATGAACGAAGTTAAAAGCACTCCGGTAAAAAGGAGGAACAAGGAACATTATGAGAACCTTGTAGGTTGAAAGACACGAACAAGAGCTCACGGACCAAAAGAATATGAAACTGCAACGATATAGCCAAGCAATAAGAATGACATAATTTGGACAATAGTACTCCACCTGAAAATGGAAGGAATTAACATGAGCTAGAGAATATTCGATGATCTTTGATGAAATCAACAATACACTGCCTCCGGAACAATTGAAAGAATGGCACCAGGGGTAAGAAGAATTCAGACAACACTCCGGTTGAAAATAGAGGAAAAACTAGATAAGATGACGGAACTTGAATGGAGAATACAACACTCCGGATAAATAGATAAACAAGGAAAAGAACATGATCTTGATATGATAAGATGATGTTTCGCAGAGAGCAATATCACAAGTTTCCGGAATGAAAGAATAGAATATAGATTTATGACAGAAAAGAACGAAGAAGAAAATGACAACTTCTCCCACAAATGAATTTGAAAGAGCATCCTTACAAAGATGGATTGGACAAAGTTGATGGAAATTCAACAACGAGAAGAATAAGCTTGATGTGGGCTTATGGAAAACATCTCAAGTTATGAGGTGACAGCCAGCCACTAATGGAAAACAAATGATTGGATTGAAATCAACGAAGAGATGAAAAACTTCTTTCATCGAGAGGATAAATAAAGAATTTGGGTCATTTATAAGCACCACAATAGCAACAATCCTTAGGGAAAGCTTTAGGTGAAATACAACTCAAGATAACTCCAACGAATAAATTGAAGGGTTGAAAAGATCTCCTGAACAAGGAAAATGCTGGTTTTAAATATCTCAATCTTGATAACTCGTGAATCATAAATCATGAAGGAATTCTCAAGAATGACATAACACCACCTCAAAAGATAAGGTAGAAAGAATTGCACTTCGGAATGCATGATGAAGAATGCTTGAGCTCCAACAAGAATCTTGAAGAACACTTCGAGGATGAATTAAATCATGATGAACCACCATGAAGAACTCCGGTAACAAAATGATGAGAAGTGAAGGATGAAAATAATAAGATTGAAGCCTTGCAATGATTTAGATGGATCTTTGCGATGAGAAAAAAAAATTGAGAGAGCTTAGAACACCGGGAGACAAGATGAAACCAAGAATTTATTCCTACTGAACAAACTCCGAAGGAAGGGATTAATCACTTGTATGAAACAAGAATAAGAATTATGTTATGTGTATCCTTCATCAACATAAATCGATGAGAAGCAATGGATTTAGCATACTACTTATTCTCGTTGCAAAGAATTAAAGAGAGATCTCACACAAACTTGAGAAAGTATTCAACGAATCACCGGTAGGATTTCAGAAAGAACGAATGAATTGATATGATGACAAGGTAAATGAATTTTTGAACGAACCACCATAAGAATATGGAGACAAACGAAGAGGCATCAATTAAGAATAGTTGGTGATTGAAACAACTATGAGGATGTCATGAATCTAGAACCACGAATCTTCAAGAGAACGTGCCAAGATTCAAGAGGAACTCTTCTTCGGTCTTCAAAACCTGAGAATGACGACGAGATACCACACCATGAATTGCTGAGGCACTCCAGAATGCAAGAATGAAAATGTTGAAGCAACGATAGAGGAATTTGAAAGGGATCTTGGAGAAGGCATATGACTGATGGAATACATTCTTACGTCACACTTGAAAAGAATCTGAGACTAACTCCGGAAAATTAGAGGAGTTAGGTAAGATCCTCGAAAAAGACCTGTGGGTTAGGGCCCACTGAAAAGAAACACCATTGGGAAAGATTGCTTGAGAGATAGTGCAGCAGTTGTATTAAATGGCTGGAATAAGATAACAACCTCACAACAGCTTGAACGGATTAAGAATGGAAACACGAATGTTCCGAGATATCATGAACACTCCGGATAAGAATTAGAGAAAGTTGAATAAACAAAAGAGACTCTAACAAGAATTCCAACAAGAGAAAACATTGGAAAAAAGAAGAAGAGATATGATCAACACCGAAGCTTGGATTTAGTCCACCAGAGAAGAAAAAGAGAACGAAGAATGTTGAACTTGAATCTTCCTGAGCATCTTCCTGAGAATCACCGGATAAGGACATAGAAGGAAAGGAATGGAGAAAGATCACATGAATAAAATGGATACTTGATTAAGAATTCTGGCTCCATAAAGAAAAAGGGGTGGGAGGGTGGGAAAAAAACAAAGACAACTTGGTACGAACGAAACGGAGACCATTGAGAAAAACCTAGAATTGGTCTTGCACATGTTGAAAGGATCGGGTTAACTTGACGAGAAGCACGCCGGTTGAAAAGAAATTACATGAAAATCTCTATGATCAAGAAGGATTAGCACTCCCATAGAAATATGAAAACACCGATTAGGAAAAGTATGGAATCAACACTTGACATCGAAGCAACTCGAATACCAGAATCAAAACAAAAACAAAGGATAGACATGTCGCAACATAATCTTCATAATATCATTCGAACAGAGAATTGAACGAATGAATTCCATAGCTTAATGGTACAACAACTTGTCGAGAAGCCACTTGAGAGAACAAAATGATAGAATAAAACAACAAGGTAACAGATGGAAAAAATACATAATAGAGATTTCGTCCCACATGTTCGTGCTGATGCCCCATGGCACGTGTTACAAAGGGCCTTGTCATCCCCGGATCAGCATAGCCAAGGATCCTTTAAGATGCAACTCCCAATTGGAACAACGCCCATGAAACCTCTTCACTATATGTTGAACCCCAAACCTCATATCATGCACCCATTGGAAGATTACCTACGATCTACTTGAAACCCACCTATTAATTCCCGAAGCTTTTCGGTTATGCAATCTGGTGTTGGGGATACAGGGGAAGCACCGCGCACTCAACTCTAAACCTACATCCAGCTCTATCCATCCGTCAACACATAACCAGTCATCTTCGGAAATTGTTTACCTTGGACCTTCGAAACGCATCCGCTATACTAGCTGTGGCAATACTCCCGAACTATCCCGCCAGTACTGGGTGACGTCGGGGTTATCTCACCACTAACCGCATAGAAGAGTTTTCGATGTCGGTCGCCTCTGGTATTCTAGAACCGCTACGATACATTTGTGACGACAACACCTCGGAGCTCAACTCCCCAGGACACTGCCACAACCCCTAAATGTCAGGAGGCATCGAGAACAATGTTCTCGTCACAAAGATATCGGAACAATCCAAACAATACACGTGTGATCCTAAAAAAATTGGTGAAATTTTTGAGAGTAGAGGAGCTAGAACAACGCCACGAGTCCTCACCAGAGCGATAAAGGGGATGATGAGTAAAAAAGAAATCCTACTCTCCGATATATATATATATATATATATATAGGACTCAAAACATGTTTGTGTGTGTGCCTAGACTCAACCGTCAGTGATTCGATCAATCAGGGGGCTCCTAGGTCGGAGAAGGCTCTGATACCAACTTGTAATGCCCAAGATGTGACTATATCTCCTACGTGTCGAGGCACGACTTAGAGACATACGCGCATACTGGAATGATCGCAAGCGTGGTATCTTTGCGCAATTCATGTAAAATACAGGGATGCAAGAGAAAAAAATAGTTGGCTTACAATCGCCATGTCACACAATGAATACAATAGCATACATTCATCCAAATAACACAGGGTCCAGCTACGGACGAAAACCCGAACGCGAAAGATACCATAAAAACACTAGGCCCGATCACCCCTAGTCGGAACCACTACTGATCGTCGAAAAACGTCACAACATATGGTCACGCTCTACATCAAACTCCCACTGTAGTTCAGGTCCATCTCCTGCATTGTTCTCAGCGGTACCTGCATCTGGTGTTGTACGTAGTATCTGTGAGCCACGAGGACTCAGCAATCCCATAACCATGGGTATCAAGACTAGCAAAGCTTTATGGGTATGAAAAAGGGTAGTGGTGAGGTTGCCGTAGCGGCTAAGCATATGTATGGTAGCTAACTTACGAGTACAAGAATAAGATGAGCATCTACGCAAACGGTCGCAAACTAGTAATGATCGCTAAAGATCCTGAACTACCTACGAGTCAAACATAACACCACCGTGTTCTCTTCTCAAAGTGAAAAGAGACAGTCACGGTTACTCACGCGGTTGTGTGTTTTATTTCGGATTCTCTGACAAGTTTTCTACAACCGGACATTAACAAATTCCAATCTGCCACATAACAGCGGGCACGGCTTTCGAAAGATCATAACCCTGCAGGGGTGTCCCAACTTAGCCCATCACAAGCTCTCACGATCAGCGGAGATAATAATAATATTACCCCTTGTGTTAGGGAAGGCCCAATCAGACTCGGAATTCCCGGTGCACAAGACATTTCGACAATGGTAAAACAAGTCCAGCAAGACCTCCCGGCGTGCCGACACCCTAATAGTAGCCGCACGTATCTCGTCTCAGGCCACGACTGGATAGGTGATCCTACGGGAGCCAAATACCTCGAGTTTCCCCGCGGCGGCCCAGCAGTCTCCCCGTTTGGGACCAACACCATCTATACTGGGCCCTCCTGTTATGTAGAAAAGAATCCTTGGGGACGCGACCCCCTATGCAATTTAATTAATTAATTAAGTTGTTATTATGAGGCAAATTAAAACCAATGTTGGGCCTTGCTGGAGGAGCTTTATTCAAAGACGAACTGTCAAGGGGTCCCCATATACCCAACCGTGTTAGGAACGCAAAAATCAAGGAACATAACGCCAGTTTATCAGCTCCTAAGGCGGCATGGGTGGAACAAAACACAGAGCAAAAGGCCAAGCCTTCCACCCATTGCCAAGTATATAGAGGTGTTGTTATATAAGATATATTGTGATATTCCAACAACAAGTTCCAACATGGAACAACCTTCATCTTCACCTGCAACTAACAACGCTATAAGAGGGGCTGAGCAAGCGGGTAACATAGCCAAACAACGGTTTGCTGGGAAGGTGTCAAAGGTTAGAGGTTTCATGGCAACAAGGAGAGGCTGACAACAAAAGATAGGTATCACGACATATAACGATAGCATCAAGACAACTAGCATGGCAATGATAGTAAAGGTATCCAAGGGGATGGTCATCTTGCCTGAGATCTCGCAAGGAAGAAGAACGAGTCGATGAAGAAGACGAACAGGCGTAGAGGAACCAAGTATAGTCGAACGAATCCTCACATCACAACGTTACCGGAACTAAGAAGCAACACCGGAAAGAAACAAACAACATGGTAAACACACATATCATAACCATGGCATGATGCACAAGCAAGTATGATGCATGTCCGGTTTAAATATGCATGGTATGGAAAAATGCACAAAAAATACTACAAGTTAAGTGGAGCTCAATATGCAACGAGTTGCATATTGACGGAACACCACATTCAATTATTTAGTTCGCTCCCCTTTATGTACCCCAACAATATTAAATGTTTTTAAACATGGCAGGAGGTGAAGCACAAAGAAACTACCTATCTAGACAATTTAAATGAGGCCGGAAAAAACAAACAACACTTCCGAAAAATCCGCATATACATACTTTGAATTTGGTACTGTTCTGCCTAAAACGACATTTTATTGTTGTTAAGCAGTAAAACCAAGTGCACCGTGTTCTTCTACACATTTTTCTACCCCAAAAGCATATAAAGTTTATTAAATGTGGAGCTACGATTATTTAGTTATGAATGAAACCATTTTAACATGTTATCTTCACAAAATTAAACAAACAACAAGTTTAAACATTTTAAACATGCATGAAAGTTGGTTATTGTTATTCTACACAGAATTCTAAGCAATTTATATGTTTACAACAATTTTGAACCGATGCACGGTTTGAAAGTTATTATATGCATGAAGTAAAAGGGTTTTTCTGCAAAAATGTTTTCTCGGGATTAAAGGATGAATTCGCAGAGCAGAAAAAAACTCTACGGGCTGAATCTGGCTTGCCGGCCCAACGGGAGGAGTGCCTGTGGGGAGCTCACCCTGGGCGGAGGCCCCAGGTCGATGGAGAGGGAGGCCGGCAGGGGCGCGTTGGGCCTTGGGGAAGGCGCAGTCAACGCGCACGACTGGATCGAGCAGAACTGGAGATGGCGTCTACGTCCTCGCGTGCGGAAGCAGGGGAGGCCGGCGACGCGATATGGTCGAAGCAGAGGACGAGGGTCTCGGTGATGGCGCTTGTGCAGAGGCTTCGACGAGGGACTGCGAGACGAGGCGCAGGACGAAAACGAAAGGAGCGGTGGCTTCAGCCGGTGTAGGGCGCGGCAGGTTCAAAGCTGGCAGGGCAGCACCGGAGTTGGGCATTGGCGGCACTGCGGGCCTCAGCGGACGGCGAGGGCCGCGTGGCAGAGGAGGAGGAGGAGGTGCTCGTGGGCGCGGGTTGTGGTCGCTGGGGTCCTGTACCCTATCGGATCAAAGTGGAGGCGGCCGACGGACTTGAAGCTCCAAGTGCCTCTGCGTTCCCTGCGAGAGAGAGGGAACATGGAGAAGAGAGGGAGATAGAAACACGAAGGGAAATGAGAAGAGACAAGGGCGCGGTGTGAGGGAGCCGGCCTGGAGCTGCTGTTGTGGTGGCGCTCGATGGCGGCGGAAGGGCGAGGACGACGGGGACGAGGCAGGGCTCAGGCAGGAGAAACCCTCCCGGTCGAGGGGCTTGGCCTCGGGTGCAAAGGACGGCAGCATGGTCTCTGGTTGCCGGCTGTTCGAGGAGCTCGGGATCGAGCCTCCCGCTTGATCTGGAGGTTGGGTGGTAGCTGAACGAGGAAGAAGGTGGGTGGCTGTGGTTGGCTCGATGTGGACTCCGAGGAGGATTTGGGGAGAGGGTGCCGGCGGATGGGGTGGATGGATGGGACAGACGCCCTCGATTTTAGAGTTAGTCCGCCTAAATACTAAGTCGATTTTGGATAGGGTCTATTTGGTCCCTTCGATTAAAATCGGACGGCCCGATGAAAAAATAGGTTAGGTTGTCCAAATAACAAAACAAAGATGTTTTAGGGATGTTTGGGGATGATCCGGATCCAACGGTAATGACAGCCCAATTCGGGTCCGGGGAAGTTTCGGGCGTGCAGTCGAGGGGTTAAATGTGGGCTGTGTAGAGTGATTGGGCTGAGAAGAGAGGGGGCCCGACGACTATTTCGAAACACTGAAACGTCCGATGTTTATTCTGCTATAGTGTCGCTATCTGTTTATCGGTTGGGCTATCAAAAGAACTCCGAATGCAATGAAATTTCACAGGCGGCCAACCTACACTATAATAAGACCGCACGCCAAGTTTCAACCTATTCCGGGAAGATTTTCCGGCCACTTATAAAATAAATATTCGGAGGTGCCGCGGGCGCGTACGAGTGTGTCGGGACTAAGAACGGACAACGGAGAGAACTGGGGAACCCGAACGAATGCAAGTTTTGAAAGCATGCTGATGAAATGCACATGATGACATGACATAGCAACGACGACGAATAACTGGCTGACACCTGGCGCATTTTTCTCGGGGCGTCACATGTCGACACATCGGGCGGTCTTGCTGGACTTGTTTTACCGTTGTCCAAATGTCTTGTGCACCGGGATTCCGAGTCTGATCGGGTTGTTCCTAAGATAAGGGTTTTTTACCTTTGCTGATCATGAGAGCTTGTGGTGGTCTAAGTTGGGACACCCCTGCAGGGTTATGATCTTTGCCCGCGGTTATGTGGCAGATTGGAATTTGTTAATGTCCGGTTGTAGAAAACTTGACAGAGGATCCAAAAATAAAATACATCAACCGCGTGAGTAACTGTGACCATCTCTTTTCATTTTGAGAAGAGAACACAGTGGGGTTATGTTTGACTCGTAGGTAGTTCAGGATCACTTAGCGACCATTACTAGTTTGCGATTGTTTGCGTAGATGCTCATCTTATTCTTGTACTCGTATGTTAGCCACCATACAATGCTTAGTCGCAGCTGCAACCTCACCACTTCACCTCTCCATACCCATTAAGCTTTGCTAGTCTTGATGGCCATGGTTATGAGATTGCTGAGTCCTCGTGGCTCACAGATACTACAGCAATAGTTGCAGGTGCAGGTTTCCGCTGACTTGACGTGAGAGCGACGTTACTTGTCTTGGATTTCTTTATTATTATTCTTCGTCAGTCTTGGGATAGGTTCCTGGTCGGCAGCCTGGGATAGCAGGATGGATGTCGTGTGCTTTTCCTGTTTTTATCCGTAGTCGGATGTCTTGTGTATGATGTGTTGTATTCATGTTGCAATTGTATGACTTGTATGTATCCCCATCTATTTATGTACTGGTACGATGTAATGATATCCATCTTGCTAAGCGCCAGAAATGCTGTTGTGCCCCAATCACGAGGTGTTCACGTGATCGGGATAAAATCACATCTTGGGCGTGACAAGTTGGTATCAGAGCCTCGATCGACCATAGGAGCCCCCTTGATTGATCGTAGCTTGGCCGTTGTCGAGTCTAGAAGTAAACTATTTTGGAGTCTAGTTATATTGGGGAGTAGGAATTCTTTTTACTCCTTAGCCCCTTCGTCGCTCTGGTGAGGAATCTGGACATAGGTGTTTTGAATTACTCCTCTTCCCCTTCAACTTTGTTTAGGATCACACGGTTAGTTTTCATTCGTTGCAATGTCAGCTCTTTTGATCCGGTGCAAGTCTCGTTAAGTAGATTCGACCCTCCTCGCCTTTTGCAAGTTCAATCCTCAGTTCTTTCCAACTGGCGTCGTTTTCCCTCGACCGAAGTGGTGTTTCTTTTTCCCACGCGCCCACCCTTTTTCTTCTTAGAGCCGGAGTCCTTAATCGAGTATCCATTCTACTCGTGTGAAGCCTTTGTATTCTTCTTCGATTATTTCAACCAGTGATTTCTTGTCTCGTTCGTCATTCCACATCTCTTTTTCTTTTCCGGTGGATTCGTTCAACTATTCGGTGCTCAATCATATTCTTTTCCCTCGGCACAGATGTTTCCCCTTGCTCGTTCACCTCTCGCCATTTAATCATTTCGGAGTGTTGAAGACATATTAGAAGTTTCTTTTTTGCATTCCAATTAATTCGAGTTTGTCACCTCATTCGAATCTTTCAATCGTTCTGGTGCATCATTTCTCATTCAACAATCCTTTCCAACGGCGTTTTCTTTTTGATGGGCTCATAACCCACAGGTCTTTTCCTAGGATCTTACCTGACTCTTCTAATTTTTGTAGTTATTCTCAAATTCTTTTCAAGGTATGATGTAAGAATGGATTCCATCAGTCATATGCCTTCTCCAAGATCGCTTTCAAATTCTTATCATGCTTGGTTCAACATTTCCTCTTTTCATTCTTCTAGAGTGTCTCAACAATTTTGGTGGTGTTACTCGTCATCCTTTGAAGACCGAAGAAGGGTTTTACTCTAATTCTTGTCCGTTGTCTCGAAGATTCTTAATTCAAGATCGTTGGTATCTCCTTAATTGCTCTGATAATCAAGAATTATTTTCTTACCCATCCGGAGATTTTCATGAATTCTTTCCTTTGTGATCCTCCGAAGGCCATCATTTTAGAAGAGTTCTTCATTCTCAGTCTTCAACTTCTTCCTCCAAATATTCTTAATTGATGTCTCTTCGTTCGTCTCCATATTCTTTCGGTGCTTCGTTCAAGTAATCTTTAATCAGTTCGCGATCTCTTCGTTCTCTTGCATCTAAATTCCACCAAGTTCTCTATTCATTTTCCTATTCTTTTGGTGGTTAATTCTCTTGTATTCGCTCAATTTCAATTCTTCCTCGTGGATCGTTCTTTTATTCACTTGGCTTTAATTTTTACGATGCTTCGCTCAAGAGTTCTTTTCATGTGTAATCATATCAATTCATTCGTTTTTTCCAATCCTACAAGTGGCTCATGAAGACTTTCTCAAGTTTCACTCTATATCCCTCTTAATCATTTTCAATGCGAATAAGTGGTATGCAAATCCGTTTCTTCTCATCAATTTATTCGGTGGAGGATAAGCATAACATAATTCTTATTCTTTCTCATCAAGTGGATTTAATCCCTTCCTTCGGAGTTTGTTCATCAGGAATAAATTTTAATCCCAAGTGTCTTTCATCTTTTCTTTTCTGGAGTTCAAGTTCCTCGGCCATCTCGTCGGAACCCCATCTAAATCATCACAAGGCTTTAATCATATTCTTCTCATCTTCATTTCTATCTCATCATTCTTTTGTCACCGGAGTTCCTCACAGTGGTTCTTCCTGATTTAATTCTTTCGCCAAGTGTTCATCAATAATTCTTGTGGAGAAGCTCAAGCGTTATTCTTTTTGCGTCTCGAGATGCAAATAATTCTCCATATTCTTTTGAAGTGGAGTTTTGCATTTCTTCGCTCTTCTCAGATATTCAATCATTTGGTTGTGGCATAATTTCACCTCAAGCTTTGAGATGTTGTCCATAAGTCCAAACAAAGCTTATTCGTTTGTTGTTGATTTTCTCAACAACTCCGTTCAACCCTTCTTCGTGAAGATGCTCTTTCAAATTCATTGTTCTAGAAGATTTTATTCTTTCTCCTTTCTACTCATTCCATTCTTTATTTCTTCTGGAGGAATTGTCTTGTTCATCTCGTCATGGATCGTTCTATCTAGTCAAGTTCTTGTTCCATTCCATTCATATTCAAACGGAGTGTTATAATTCCTTTTCTATCTCTTATTAGCCGGAGTGGTTTCGAAGTCATTCTTGTTCCTTGAGCTCTTGTTTCATATCTTTCAACCTACAAGGTTCTCGTATTTCTTCTTTGATTCCTCTCTTGTACCGAAGCTTCTCAATCTTATTCATCTATGTTGCATTCTTCCTTTCAAGTGGCTCAACCTCTCAAAGTCCTTTGGTTTCTCCTTCTTCCTTTTTCCTCTTCTGTCTTGTTCCTAAGATCTCGGGACGAGATCTTCTGTTAGTGGGGGAGTGTTGTGATGCCCTGAGACCGATGCTCTAGATGCCTTCCATTTACTTTTCATTGTCGTCGTGTGTTTCAATTGTTTGTTGCCATGATCATGATAAGTGCCATTGTCATGTTTTGCTTATTGCATCTGGTTCTTCTTTGGTTATATTGCATTGCACCATCCTTGTTGTTTTCGTGGTCATCTCACTTTGTTATATGCTATATGTTTTGATATGCCTCTTGTCGTTTATTGCATCATGATCACCATGTGGGTTGCATTCTTCATGTTGATGTGTTGGTTGTGCTCTCCATCTTGTTTTCCTCCTCCTATGGTTGTTTGCTTCTTCATCTTTTCTTCAAGGCCCTTCTACAAGTCCAAACCATTTCACTTCTTCCTTTCTTCAAATTTCACCCATTGACGCAAGTGTCATTTTTTTGCCCCAAATAATGTTCATTCTTTTCCTATAAATTCTAGATCATGCCTTGTACCTCTCTGACAAATTTGATCTCAATTGGACTTGTTTTGGTCGGGATAAAAAATTCCTCATGTTTGAACAAGCTCCACGCGGACGGGGTTGCTTCTCCTCTGCAACAGAGAAGACACCGGCCTGCGCCGACGGCAACGGTGAAAACGGCGGCGGCCCGAAGGCGGCGGCGGGTGTGCGGGGAGTGGCTGCTGCGAGGCTTGGCCGCGAGGGGTGCAGAGGCGCTCGAGCTCGAGCGTTGCTCGGCTCGGGGCCATGGCATGGCGCAGCAAGGCAGGAAGCGTGGCGAGGACCTGGGGGTGTGCGCGCGAGTGTGGCTCGGCTCGGGCGTGCGCGTGCAACGGATGCGGTGAGCGCGATCTGGCGCGGTGCGCGAGCGCGTGGGAAACATGGGCGACGACCTCGTGGTCTGGCCTCGGGTTGAGAATGGAGAGCTACGCGAGCCGACCGGCAACGACGACGACGGAAAACGACGGGAAAGGAGATGGAAAGGAGCAGCGGCTCACCACGGGCTCGAGTGACTCGACGAGGACGTTGGGAGGTGACGGAGAGGGCGACGAGGCGCTGATCAGAGCGACGCTCTTCTGAATCGTGAAGCAGGGGAAGCAGGGGAAGAAGATGGCGCTCCCAATGATGCGAATACGAGGTGGCGTCCGATCCGTGATGGAGAGGAAGTAGTCGACACCGGGGAAGCAGTAGGACACGACGCCGGTGGCTGGACCCAACCGGAGGGTCGCTGGCGACGCGGATGCGCTCTTTGTAGCGCTCGGGGTAGGAGAAAGGGGCAGGGGAGAAGAACCCCTTTTTGGGTGGCGGCGGAGACGGGGAAACCCTAAGGGGTGTGGCTGATATAAAGGGGGTGCGAGGACGCGCTGGCCTTGACGTCCATGAGCTCGAGCTCATGGCGTTGACGCTCTGAAGGCAGAGGAGGGAGACGGCACGATTGCGGGACAGGTGAGCGTCGAGGGGGGGAGACGCTGACATGCAGGCCCGGGAGCGAGGGAGGAAGACGGCACAACTGCGCGTGCGGGCTGCGCGCGTGGGGATCTGGCTGGGCCGCGGCCTGGTAGGAGGAGGCCGACGTAGGCTGTGGCTGCTGGGCTGCTGCTGGCTCTCACCTTCTTATTATATTCTTTACAAACTCTGTTTAATAAATAAACAAATGAATAAAAGGAAAGGTACAGGGGCCTAGGAGAGCAGTTTGATAGATATAGAAATATCCTCAAGCTCCTAGAATTACACACTATTTTATAAAATTGTCCCGGGCATTTTTAGAGGAAGTAAAATAACTCAAGTTTGAAAATAATTCAAACTTGAGCAATTTTAAAACCTAACCAAAACAATTCCAAAACTGGTGTAGCTTTGCAAGGTGACTTAGGACAAGGTGACAAGGGTGTGGAGAGGAGATGAACATTAAAGGAGAAGGGGTTTTGCCAGTTGCAAAAATTATATAATAGGAAAGAAGAAAAAGAAGGAAGTGAGTGGTGCTAGAAGAAGAGGGGTAGGGTTAGAATGGCCATGGCTTGCCACCACCATCACACCACAAACTCAAGGTGACCTCACATCACAAGCTAAGGATGAATAACACAATGACAAGTAAATGGATGCTTTGTTGATCATGATGCAAATGAGCAATTCATGGATGCACAAGAAAATAACATGACAATGCAATACCAAAAGAATGCATAATTGACAACAACCCCCAAGGATCAAATTGATAAAAGCTTTATTGCCATATATGGAAGGTATGACATATGGGGTGTTACACCTATGGGAAGGATTAATGATGTTATTATTGTTACAAATAGGAATTATGTCCCCGTAGATTTCATTGTTCTTCATATAGATTGCAATCCTACATGTCTTATTATTCTTGTTAGACCTTTCCTTAGAACTATTGGTGCAATTATTGACATGAAAGAAGTAAATATTGGACTCCAATTTCCATTAAGGAAAGGAATGGAACAATTTCCTAGGAAGAAAATTAAATTGCCTTATGAATCTATTATGAGAGCTACTTATGGATTGCATACCAAATATGATAATACTTAGATCTATTTGCGTTCTTATGCCTAGCTAGGGGCGTTAAACGATATCGCTTGTTGGGAGGCAACCCAATTTTATTTTCTTTGCTTTTTGCTTCTGTTTAGTAATAAATAATTCATATAGCTTCTGTTTAGATGTGGTTTTATGTTTTAATTAGTGTTTGTGCCAAGTAGAACCTTTGGGAAGACCTGGGTGAAGTCTTTGCGATCTTGCTGTAAAAAAATAAAACTTTTGCACTCATGAGATTAGCTGCCATTTTTAGTGGAGAGTGGTTTTAGGTTGATTCTTTTTGCAGATGATTAATAGATAAATTTCTCACGTCCACCAATTTATTTCAGAATTTTTAGAGTTACAGAAGTATTCGAAAGTTACAGATTTTTAAAGACTATTCTGTTTTTCGTGTGTTGTTTTCTTATTTTGAAGAATCTATGAGTAGTATCGGGTGGTATGAGCCATAGATAAGTTGGAATATAGTAAGTTTAACACCAATATAAATAAACAATGAGTTCATTACAGTACCTTAAAGTGGTGGTTTGTTTTCTTAACTAATGGAGCTCATGAGGTTTTCTGTTACGTTTTGTGTTGTGAAGTTTTCATGTTTTTGGGTAAAGATTTGATGGACTATGGAATAAAGAGTGGGAAGAACCTAAGCTTAGGGATTCCCAAGTCACCCAAGGTAAAATTGAAGGACAACCAAGATCCTAAGTTTGGGGATGCCCCGGGAAGGCATCCCCTCTTTCGTCTTCACCTATCGGTAACTTCACTTGAGGCTATATTTTTATTCAGCACATGATATGTGTTTTGCTTGGAGCGTCTTGTATGATTTGAGTCTTTGTTTTTTAGTTTACCACAATCATCCTTGCTATACACACCTTTTGGGAGAGACACACATGAATCGGAATTTATTAGAATACTATATATGCTTCACTTACTAGTAAGATGCCTGTGCGCTGCACGGAACACCAAAATTCATTGATTCAGGAGTTGTTTATTTGACAAAGTATGTGGTGGTCTTCTCATGTATAACAAATATCGATAGGTTTCTTCGGTTATTTATTATGATCTAAAGCTCACAAGCATCCATGGTGAATAGTAAATGTAGGCAAAATAGATTAAAAAAATCTTTTGCAAACAAAAGCGTTTGACTGTTCAACCTGCATCCAAAACTTCATGAAAGAAATTACACTTGTGGTGCTTTGCAAAAAAAGATCTTTAAAAATTACTTTTGAGTATCGATTTTTTTATTTTTTCTAGACCACCATGAATGTTATTTTTCACAAAATGCTGCACACAGCTAGAACGGTTCAATATGTTTGTTGCCCAAATGTTAAGATTTGCTTGAATTTATTTAATATTATTTTAGCCCAGGAACCAAGTTCATGCCCCGTATTTCTCTGATATTTCTGCAAAAATGTTGCATCTCATTTCTACATGTCATTGTCAATTATCAATCCCGGGTAGAATCTTGTGCAAGTGGATGCTCTAGAGACAACTTTGCTGCATGTGCTCCTTGCTCCATTGTTCTCACAAACCTATACCAAGATATATATATCCCCGCTCCCCAAAAAAAGATTATTTCATAATGCATCCAATCCAGTAACAACATACTTGAGTTGCAGTTTTAACTTCTAACTAGAAATGAACACTAAAAATTGAATTGTACATCTAACTGATTTTTCTCTCTCAGCAAACATCACATTTAATGGTTCGGTACAAACATAGACTCAAGCTATAGCCTGAACATAACTAGAAATGAACTCGCATATCTTCAGGCGAGGAGCGAGCTTTCATCCAGCCTAGTGTTGTTTCGCTTTCGTAGAACAAAGAATCAACGTCTCCATGGTCAAGTATTTCTTCAAAAGAAGATAGAACAGAAAAAAACTTGCTCAAGAAAAGAAATCTGAATATAAGAAAACCAAATCTTGCTTAATTAGACTCCATATATTGTGCACGATTAACTTAGACGATTCCTTTCTTGCAGGAAAATTTAAGCGCGCTAGATTTAATCCAGCAAGTATGGGCAGGATCATGACCGATGAGCCACATCGACTCGGTCTCACCATTTGCGGCAAGCCACTCATGCGCCTCACATTATGCTATGGTGTGCTCTGACACGGCTTTTTTGAACCTCCCCGCCAGGGCTCTGGCAACACAGCAGGCAGTACCCAAGGACCTATCTATTTTTTTCCAGTGTCTTTTCTGCATTTGGTCTAGACAAATGTGTTTCTAGGATCTTTGTAGGGGCTGGTGAATCTTCTAAGATAGACACATCAGAGGGAAGGAGAACCTGAATTGGCTAGAGGCTACGGCCATAGAACATTTCAAAGCTCTTCCAGATGAGCAAGACAACCATGTACAATTTATTATCTCTATAGAAGATAAAATTTTGGTCATAAAATATGTACCAAATTATGTTATCGGGCTACAAGAATTCACACCTGATAAAGTTCATTCAACTTGCATACTCATATTCATGTAAATCCATACCTCCAAGCACAGAAGAAGCCTCTTTCCACATAAAGTAAACTTGTCCAGATTCTTCTTGCTTTGAGATTTTTTTGGTAATAAAGTTGGACAGGTAAGAGAAAGTGGGGAAACAAAAGTAGCACGTGTAACCATCACCAATGCCAAATTAATGGAGCTCAAGGGGATACATTTCATTGGACTGCATAGTGTATTAGTATATAAGATGCGTGACAAAACGATATTGTCTGGATTTGAACCTCAAATACATCACACACACACACACACGCACACAAACACACACACACGTGCACACACACATATGGAAAGAAGCAGAGAGCACGTTCTTGCAAAATTAAACAGCTAGAGAGTATACCTATTTGTTTCACTGACAATCTTCCCCCTTCCTATAGAGAATCGTCTCAGAGATAAAATACAATGTGGACAAGGCATGTTTGTTGTGCATATAATAACATAAGCATCACAGTTCTGATGTCAAATAGGAGTAATAGAATCACACATATTCTGAGAGAAATCATGCACATACTTGTTTGGTTGTGACCCTGATGAGCTTTCAGTTACATTGTACCAGGTATAGTGTGATATTAAAGCCTCGTTCAGGAATTCACCAGCTCCTATAATCTGTGGAGCGACGGTTTGCTCGCTCCCAGATTTTGTACTACATCTCCATCCGCTCCCGGAGGGGAGCGTGGAGCGGAGTATTCTTGAACGGGGCGTAAGATACCATAGGGAAAAAAACTCCTGAGAGTACCACTCAAATTAAGCAACTGCCATGCAAAGCAAACAATCAATATCATTTATAGCTACCTGATAGTGGGTGCTTACTGCTTACTACTACATCCAGCGTGTAAGATAAATAATCCATGAGCAACGTAATAACAACTTCATGATCGGTAATCATAATTGTCTAGGTGAAACAATCTGAATCAAAAGGCCTAGGAGTAAGGAAAAAAGATAAATAGGTGAGATTAACTAATAATATGAAGTAGGATGCAGTTGCGATGCTGGATTCCTGCTCTGCCAGAACTAAGGGCTGATGCTCAAGTGCCCGCAACCATACTTCCATATCCCCTGCCAAATCAGAAACATCTCATATTCAATCAAGAAAACCTTATGAAAAAAGATCGATTGCATGTTCCCAAGGTCAAATACATCATATATAAAATTCATAAGCCAAACCTCCTCCTTGCACTGATCCAGTGCATAAATAAAGGAAACCTCTGAAGCTATTGTAGCAATGGTAATAATGAGACCCCACAATTTCATAAACCTCAATGCACTATTAGAGAAGATAATTATCTGCACAAGTTATTGGTAAAATAATTTAACTACATTGTTGAATATGTATCTTACATAAAACAATAGTGTGCTGGAGTTGGTTACACCATTTTACAAAAAAAAAACAATCCATTTGACAACATTGCATTGTTAGGTGGAATTCGCACAGAAATAAGCTGCTTATTTGGAAAAAAAATTGCCACACAATTCCAACTCACAGTCACTGCCCATATGGTAGCTTATACTGTCTTGAGTGCCATTGGAATCTCAAATAGATTTTGTACTTACATACGTTTCACTTGTGCTTTAAACAAAAGGCTGCAGGTAGGTTAAAGAAAAAGCGATAATGGCAATTTTGCAAACTACAAACCATAACGTCGAGAGACCAAATGGGAAATTCAACAATCTATTAATCAAAGAGGCAAGAGCTCACGTGGTTAGTTCAGCCATTCTATGAATCAGAGAGAGAAAGCTCATATTGGCAAGAACAACAACACTAACGCTTCCTTCTTCAGCTTATCCTCATATGGGCATGATGTAGTTTGAACAGAGCAAGTCCCATCTAATTTGGGAGGCACCACGGGTGGGCATAATGACCTTTGGCACGGGGAGTCAGTAGCCGAGCAGAGTACATCCGTGTCAACCATTACAATAGAACATGACGTGGAGCGTGTCTGCGGGGAGAGGGAAGTAGAAGTCGGTGGCGGCACCGTCACCGAGGATGAGCACCACGCAACCGCCGCCGTACTTGTGGAGGTCGATTTCAGAGGAGATGGGGAGCGGGTGGAGGAGACGGCGATGAGGAGTGGGATGTGGTGGTGTGCCTGCTGCCGCAACACAGGGATGGGGCAGGAGGGGCGTTGGTGCCACTAGCGCAACCGGTGGCGTGGAGGGGATGGCAAGCAGGAAGGGGGTGATGGCGATAATAGGTGGAGGGAGTGAGGCCAGAGAGGAGGAAGGAGGAGAGGCGTCGGTGGACTGTGACAGCGGTGTGCTTGGCGAGGTCGGCCTCGGAGCAGACGGGTGAGGGGGGAGGGGATGGTGAGGAGGTGGTGGTCGTGGTCGTGGTGGGCGGTGGGATGAGAGGAGCTGGGTGGATGGCGCCGACAGCAGCCGCCGCGCGAGATCGATTCCAATCTTGCCGACGGGTGGTTCTTTATGTGGCTATTTCCATGGAAGGTCAGGTCAGTTGGGGCACATACTGGATTGTTCGGGAGAGATGGGGTTAGCTGCAGATGTGTGACGAAGTAATGGGGGGTTTTGTGTAAATTTTTCACAGAGTGCTTCGTGTGCGTTAGATGCAGATCTGACGGCCATAAATGCAGGATGGCAGACACACCATCATCACTGATACGTCTCCAACGTATCTATATTTTTTTATTGTTCCATGCTATTATTTATGAAGTCTTGGATGTTTAATGGGCTTTATCTTACACTTTTATATCATTTTTGGGACTAACCTACTAACCCAAAGGACGAGTCCAGATTGCTATTTTTTGCCTGTTTCAGGGTTTTGCAGAATAGGAATATCAAACGGAGTCCAAACAGAATGAAACCTTCGCGAGAGATATATGTTTGGAGAAAATCACGCATAGGGGACTTGAGAACTACGTCAGGGGAGCCTCGGGGTGTCCACGAGAGTGGGGGCGCGCCCCCTGCCTCGTGGGCCCCTTGAGCACCCCCCAGTGTCCTCCTTCCTCCTATATAAGTCTATGTACCCTGAAACCATCGACAACAGAGAGAAAATCCTAATTCCACCGTCGTAACCTTCTATTCCCGTGAGATCCCATCTTGGAGCCTGTTCCGGAGCTCCACCGGAGGGGGATCCATCACGGAGTTCTTCATCATCGTCATCATCGCCCTCACCATGAGTTGTGAGTAGTTTACCACAGACCTTCGGGTCCATAGCTAGTATCTAGATGACTTCTTCGCTCTCTCTGGATCTCAATACGAAGTTCTCCTCGGTCTTCGAGGAGATCTATTCAAGGTAATCTCTTTTTGCGGTGTGTTTGTCGAGATCCGATGAATTGTGAGTTTATGATCAAGATTTTCTATGAGCAATATTTGGTTCTTCCCTGAACTTTTTATGTGTGCTCATAATATCCTTGCAAGTCTCTTTGAATTATTGGTTTGGTTTGGCCTACTAGATCTATAGTTCTTGCAATGGGAGAAGTGCTTGGCTTTGGGTTCAATCTTGTGGTGTCCTTTCCCAGTGACAGTAGGGGCAGCAAGGCACGTATTGTATTGTTGCCATCGAGGATAAAAAGATGGGGTTGATATCATATTGCTTGAGTTTATCCCTCTACATCATGTCATCTTTCTTAAGGCGTTACTCTGTTCTTATGAACTCAATACACTATATGCATTCTTGATAGCGGTCGATGTGTGGAGTAATAGTAGTAGATGCAGAATCGTTTCGGTCTACTTGTCTCGGATGTGATGCTTATATACAATGATCATGCTTAGATAGTCTCATAATTATTCGCTTTTCTATCAGTTGCTCGACAGTATTTTGTTTACCCACTGTAGAATATCGCTATCATGAGAGAAGCCACTAGAGAACACTATGGCCCCCGGGTCTATTCTCAACATATCAATCTACATCTACTGTACTTTTACCGCTTTTACTTTCTGTTCTTATAAACCAAAAAAACCAAAAATATAAACTATCATCTCTATCAGATCTCACTTTCGTAAGTGACCGTAAAGGAATTGCCAACCCCTTATCGCGTTGGCTGCGAAGTTCTTATTTGTTTGTGCAGGTGCGAGGGACTCGCGCGTGGTCTCCTACTGGATTGATACCTTGGTTCTCAAAAACTGAGGAAAATACTTATGCTACTGTGCTGCATCTCCCTTTCATCTTCGAGGTAATACAACGCAAGCTCAAGAAGTAGCAAGAAGAATTTCTGGCGCCGTTGCCGGGGTGGCTTACGCAAAAGTCATATACCAAGTACCTATCACAAATCCTTATCCTTCGGATTACATTTTTTTGCCTCTCGTTTTCCTCCCCCCCACTTCACCCTTGCCATTTTATTTGTCGTTCTTCTGCAGTGTGTTTACCGTTCGCTTGCCTCTTGTTTGCTTGTGTTGCTATGTGCCCTCTATTAGCTTGCATCTTCTCTTGCTAAATTATGGATCCTCATCCACTTGCTAATCTCTTTAAGAGATCCAATTATGTTGACCCAATTGCTAGTGAGCTGCGTGCACTAAATTATCTTTATGGGGTTTTGCTTGAAATTTATGAATCTGAAAATTGTGAGGAATTGTTAAAAGAAAAAGTGATTCATGATAGCTTGTTAAATAAAAAGCATGATTGCAATGATGTTATTGTAAATTCTATTAATGTCAGTTGTGTTAATGACATGCAAAACCCTAAGCTTGGGGATGCTTATTTTGCTATGCCCGCTACTTGTTGCAATGATCATGATTGGGGTGATGATTCTTACGATCTTGAAGATTTATTTAAACCCCATCATGATTATGAGATTGATAATAATGTTTGCCATAATATTGAAAGTGGATTTGAAAGAATGTCAACTTTTGATCCCACTACTTTAGATATTGATCAATCTTATGAAATATTTGTTAAAAGTAGGTTTGGGAAGGTCGTGACTTTTGTTAATGTTGATCCCACTATTTTGGAAGAATGTCAACTTTGCATGCATGTGGATCGTGTTGAGAATATACTTTGTGATAGGTATATTGTTGAATTGGCTTATGATCCTACATGCAATTATTATGAGAGAGGAAAATAAGGTCATAGAAATGTTCATGTTACTAAATTACCTCTCTTCATGTTGTGATTAATCTTGTTTCTTTATTCTTCTTTGCATACACTAGATCTTACTTGCTATGATAATTTGTTTGCTTATAAAATGCCTATGCATAGGAAGTATGTTAGACTTAGATGTGTTTGTCACATGTTTTATGATGCTCTCTTTGTGCTTCAATTCTTATCTTTCATGTGAGCATCATTGAATTCTCAAGCCTATCTTAATGGCTATAAAGAAAGCGCTTGTTGGGAGGCAACCCAATTTTATTTTATTTTATTTGTTTTTGCTACTGTTAGGGAATAAATATTGCATCTAGCTTCTGTTTAGATGTGGTTTCATGTTTTGTTTAGTGTTTGTGCCAAGTAGAACCTTTGGGAAGACTTGTGTGAAGTTTATATGATCTTGCTGTGAAAAACAGAATCGTTAGCGCTCGCTAGAACGGTCATCAGATTTTACTGGAGCGTGCTATTTAGTTGATTATTTTTGCAGATGATTAATAGACAAATTCCTCACGTTTACCAATTTATTTTGAATTTTTTGGAGTTACAGAAGTATGTGAAACCTACAGATTACTACAGACTGTTCTGTTTTTGACAGATTCTGTTTTTCGTGTGTTGTTTGCTTATTTCAATGCATCTACGAGTAATATTTGGTGGTGTGAACCATATAGAAGTTGGAATACAGTAGGTTTAACACCAATATAAACAAAGAATGAATTCATTGCAGTACCTTTGAGTAGTGGTTTGCTTTCTTATACTAACGGAGCTCACGAGAATTTTTGTCTAAGTTTTGTGTTGTGAAGTTTTCAAGTTTTGAGTATTGCTTTGATGGACTATGGAACAAAGAGTAGCAAAGGCCTAAGCTTGGGGATTACCATGGCACCCGAAGTAAAATTCAAGTATAATCAAAAGCCTAAGCTTGGGGATGCCCCGGGAAGGCATCCCCTCTTTCGTCTTCATCCATCGGTAACTATACTTGGAGCTATATTTTTATTCACCACATGATATGTGTTTTCCTTGGAGCATCTTGTATAATTTGAGTCTTTGATTTTTAGTTTGTCACAATCATACTTGCTGGACACACCTATTTGAGATAGTTGAATATGTCCTAGGAATTGCTAGAACACTCTATGTGCTTCACTTATATCTTTTGAGTTGAATAGTTTTTGCTCTAGTGCTTCACTTATATCTTTTAGAGCACGGTGGTGGTTATATTTTGTAGAAATTGTTGAACTCTCATGCTGCACTTATATCTATTTGAGAGTCTATTAAAACAGCATGGTAATGTGTTTAGGCTAATAAAACTAGTCTTCACATGATAGACATCCAATGTCAATGTAGTAAGATTTTTCACACTAAGGGCATTGAATAAGATGAGATGTTGGATGCTTGATAATTGTTTTGAGATATGAGGATAGTGATATTAGAGTCATGCTAGTGGAGTTATTATGAAATTGAGAAATACTTATGTTAAGGTAAGTGATTCCCGTATCATGCACGTATGGTGCACCGCTATGTGACGAAGTTAGAGCATGAGGTATTTGTAAAGTGTCAACCTTTGTGTGGAGGTCGGGGGAGCACGATGGTTAACTCCTACCAACATCCCCCCTAGGAGCATGCGTTGATTGCTTTGTTTTGATGACTCATAGATTTTTGCAATAAGTATATGGGTTCTTATGACTAATGTTGAGTCCATGGATTATACGCACTCTCACCCTTCCACCATTGCTAGCCTTTCTTGTACCGCGCAACTTTCGCCGGTGCCATAAACCCACTATATATCCTTCCTCAAAATAGCCACCATATTATACAGCCACCATACCTACCTATCATGGCATTTCCATAGCCATTCCGAGATATATTGCCATGCAACTTTCCACTGTTCCGTTCATAAGACACGCATCATATTGTCATATTGCCATGCATGATCATGTAGTTGACATCGTAGTTGTGGCAAAGCCACCATGCATAATTTTTTGTACATGTCACTCTTGATTCATTGCACATCCCAGTACACCACCGGAGGCATTCATGTAGAGTCATACTTGTTGTAGTATCGAGTTGTAATATCGAGTTGTAAATCAATAAACGTGTGATGATCATCATTATTAGAGCATTGTCCCATGTGAGGAAAGGCCCATAAAAAAAGAGATGGCCCAAAAAAATAGAGAGGGGCTAATAATTAAAAAAAGAGAGAAAGCCCCTCCAAAAAAATGAGAGAAAAGAGAGAAGGGACAATTGCTACTATCTTTTTCCACACTTGTGCTTCAAAGTAGCACCATGTTCTTCATGATAGAGAGTCTCATGTTTAGTCACTTTCATATACTAGTGGGAAATTTCCTTATAGAACTTGGCTTGTATATTCCAGCGATGGGCTTCCTCAAATACCCTAGGTCTTCGTGAGCAAGCAAGTTGGATGCACACCCACTAGTTTCTTTTGTTGAGCTTTCATACATTTATAGCTCTAGTGCATCCGTTGCATGGCAATCCCTACTCACTCAAATTGATATCTATTGATGGTCATCTCCATAGCCCATTGATACTCCTAGTTAATGTGTGACTATCTTCCTCCTTTTTGTCTTCTCCACAACCACCTCTATTCCACCCATAGTGCTATGTCCATGGCTCACGCTCATGTATTGCGTGAAAGTTGAAAAGTTTGAAAGAATAGAGTATGAAAACAAGTGCTTGGCTGAAATCGGGGTTGTGCATGATATGAATATTTTGTGTGATGAAGAGGGAGCATAGCCAGACTATATGATTTTGTAGGGATAACTTTCTTTAGCCATAGTATTTTGAGAAGACATGATTGCTTTGTTATTATGCTTGAAGTATTATTATTTCTTATGTCCAAACAGACTTTTATCTTGAATCTTTCAGATCTGAACATTCATGCCACAATTAAGAGAATTACATTGAGAAACTACATTGGTTAGCATTCCACATCAAAAATTCTTTCTTTATCATTTACCTACTCGAGGACGAGCAGGAATTAAGCTTGGGGATGCTTGATACGTCTCCAACGTATCTATAATTTTTTATTGTTCCATGCTATTATTTATGAAGACTTGGATGTTTAATGGGCTTTATCTTACACTTTTATATCATTTTTGGTACTAACCTACTAACCCAAAGGCCCAGTCCAGATTGTTGTTTTTTGCCTGTTTCAGGGTTTTGTAGAAAAGGAATATCAAACGGAGTCCAAACGGAATGAAACCTTCGCGAGAGATATTTTTTGGAGAAAATCACGCACAGGGGACTTGAGAACCACGTCAGGGGAGCCTTAGGGTGTCCACGAGGGTGGGGGGCGCGCCCCCCTTCCCAGGGCGCGCCCCTGCCTCGTGGGCCCCTCGAGCACCCCCGGTGTCCTCCTTCCTTCTATATAAGTCTACGTACCCCGAAACCATCGACAACAGAGAGAAAACCCTAATTCCACCGCTGCAACCTTCTGTTCCTGTGAGATCCCATCTTGGAGCCTGTTCCGGAGCTCCATCGGAGGGGGATCCATCATGGAGTTCTTCATCATCATCATCATCGCCCTCACTATGAGTTGTGATTAGTTTACCATAGACCTTCGGGTCCATAGCTAGTATCTAGATGGATTCTTCTCTCTCTCTGGATCTCAATACAAACTTCTGCTGGGTCTTCGAGGAGATCTATTCGATGTAATCTATTTTTGCGGTGTGTTTGTCGAGATCCGATGAATTGTGAGTTTATGATCAAGATTTTCTATGAGAAGTATTTGGTTCTTCTCTGAAGTTTTTATGTGTGCTCATAATATCCTTGCAAGTCTCTTCGAATTATTGGTTTGGTTTGGCCTACTAGATCTATAGTTCTTGCAATGGGAGAAGTGCTTGGCTTTGGGTTCAATCTTTCGGTGTCCTTTCCCAGTGACAGTAGGGTCAGCAAGGCACGTATTGTATTGTTGCCATCGAGGCTAAAAAGATGGGGTTTATATCATATTGCTTGAGTTTATCCCTCTACATCATGTCATCTTGCATAAGGCGTTACTCTATTCTTATGAACTCAACACACTAGATGCATCCTGGATAGCGGTCGATGTGTGGAGTAATAGTAGTAGATGCATAATCGTTTCGGTCTTCTTGTCTCAGATGTGATGCCTATATACAATGATCATGCCTAGATAGTCTCATAATTATTCACTTTTCTATCAATTGCTCGACAGTAATTTGTTTACCCACCGTAGAATATCGCTATCATGAGAGAAGCCACTAGAGAACATTATGGCCCCCGGGTCTATTCTCAACATATCAATCTACATCTACTGTACTTTTACCGCTTTTACTTTAAGTTCTATCATCTCTATCAGATCTTACTTTCGTAAGTGATCGTAAAGGGATTAACAACCCCTTATTGCGTTGGCTGCGAAGTTCTTATTTGTTTGTGCAGGTGTGAGGGACTCACGCGTGGTCTCCTACTGGATTGATACCTTGGTTGTCAAAAACAGAGGGAAATACTTACGCTACTGTGCTGCATCTCCCTTTCCTCTTCGAGGGAATACAACACAAGCTCAAGAAGTTGCTATCACCAACTCAGTTTTTTATAGAAGTAGGGATATCTTTTGAGCTAGATAATTTTGCTTTAGTGCTTTACTTATATCTTTTTAGAGTACGGTGGTGGTTTTATTTTGTAAACATTATTGATATCTCATGCTTCACTTATATTATTTTGAGAGTATTTTAGAACAGCATGGTAATTTGTTTTGGCTATAAAACTAGTCCTAATATGATGGGCATCCAAGATGGGTATAATAAAAACTTTCATATAAAGTGCGTTGAATATTATGAGAAGTTTGATGCTTGATGATTGTTTTGAGATATGAGGATGGTGATATTAGAATCATGCTAGTAGAGTAGTTGTGAATTTGAAGAGTACTTGTGCTAAGGTTTGCAAGTCCCGTAGCATGCACGTATGGTAACCATTGTATAACAAATTTTAAGCATGTATTATTTCTTTGATCGTATTCCTTTGTGTGGAGGTCGGGATCGCGCGATGGTTAACTCCTACCAACCCTTCCCCTAGGAGCATGCGTGTAGTGCTTGGTTTTTGATGACTTGTAGATTTTTGCAATAAGTATGTGAGTTCTTTATGACTAATGTTCAGTCCATGGATTATATGCACTCCCATCCATCCACCGTTGCTAGCCTCTCTAGTACCGCGCAACTTTCTCCGGTACCATACACCCACCATATACCTTCCTCAAAACAGCCACCATACCTACCCATTATGGCATTTCCATAGCCATTCCGAGATATTTTGCCATGCAACTTTCCACCGTTCCATTTATTATGACACGTTCCATCATTTTCATATTGCCTTGCATGATCATTTAGTTGACATCGTATTTGTGGTAAGGCCACCATTCATAATTTTTTCATACATGTCACTCTTGATTCATTGCACATCCCGGTACACCGCCGAAGGCATTCATATAGAGTCATATCTTTTTTCTAGTATCGAGTTGTAAGTAAATAGAAGTGTAATGATCATCATTATTAGAACATTGTCCCATGTGAGGTTATCAAAAATAAAAGAGGCCAATGAAGCGCAAAAAAAAGAGGCCAAAGAAGCCCACCAAAAAAAAGAGGCCAAAGAGCCCCAAAAACGGAGAAAATAAAAAAATGAGAGAAAAAGAGAGAAGGGACAATGTTACTATCTTTTTCTACGCTTGTGCTTCATAATAGCACCATGCTTTTCATGATAGAGAGTCTCCTATGTTGTCACTTTCATATTACTAGTGGAATTTTTTCATTATAAAACTTGGCTTGTATATTGCAACGATGGGCTTCCTCAAATGCCCTAGGTCTTCATGAGCAAGCAAGTTGGATGCACACCCACTTAGTTTCTTTCGTTGAGCTTTCATACATTTATAGCTCTAGTGCATCCGTTGCATGGCAATCCGTACTCACTCACATTGATATGTAATGATGGGCATCTCCATAGCCTATTAATATGCCTAGTTCATGTGAGACCATCTTCTCTTTTTGTCTTCTTCGCAACCACCATTATATGCCACCTATATGCTATGTCCATGGCTAACGCTCATATATTGCGCGAAAGTTGAACTTTTTTGAGAATATCAAAGTATGAAACAATTGCTTGGCTGAAACGGATGCACTACCTGGCGCGCCTTCCTTCTCAAAGAGCAACGAAGACGAAGGAGCGTTGGGCTAACTGCTAGAGCCGATTCTCACAACCAAGCCCCCTACCTGGCACGCCAAAGATGTCGGCGTATTGGATCGACACCTATGAGATCACAAGAATCCCTACTACGGTTGCGGGGCGCGGGGTTGAGAGAAGAGCGGATCAAACAGATAGCACACGGTTCCTTTACCCAGGTTCAAGCCGCGAGGATGCGTAAAACCCTACTCCTGCTTTGGTGGATTGTATATCTATGTTCTTCAGCTAGCTATGGGGCGTGAGGAGCTCCAAAAAGCCGAATCCTCCTCCTGGTCGCCTCGGGCCTCCTTTTATAGGGAAAAGGGGTTGCCACAGTGGCACACAGGAGGTGGAAAGGGTAAAGTGATGCGAGGTTATCCCTCGCATTACATGAGAAGACGCATCTAATGCGTCTTGCTTAGGTGTCCTCGCTTTATCGGGGACGGGGGAGAGGTCTGTCTTGTCCGTCGCCGCTCCTTCTTGTTTCGACACGCGCCCTGGCCAGTGATGCCTGAGATGCCATGTAGGTAGGCAGGCAGCTGAGGTGGCGCAACGGTGGGTCTTCACGAAGATCTGCATGCCGCCATGCAGGTGCCTTCCCAGCTAGTTGGGTCGGCAGCTGCATAGGGCGGTGGAAGCTTAATTGGCGTGGGCCTGATGGTGGCCCTGCGGATGTCCACGGCAAGGGCCTTGCCGGGGCCCCGGCAAGGGTCTTGTCGCGGTGCTTGCTGTCATCCCCGGCAAGGTGCTTGCCGGAGTCTTGTGGTCTTCCTTGGCTGGGATCCCGCCAAGGGTCGTCGTCTTCTTAGCGCGTATCTGATCTTGAATGTATTCACAAAGATCTGCATGCCACTACGGGGATGTCACCAGAATCCTTGCCCCATGGGGGCAGTGGACTCAAGGGTGATCCGCTCCGTAGGCGTGGGGCGAGTTGCCGTGGCAAGGGTCTTGCCGGGGCTGCTAAAGCCGGCCCCGGCAAGGATCCTGCCGGGGCTGCTAAAACTGGCTCCCGGCAAGGATCTTGCCGGGGGAACCCGCTTCATCCCTTTGCTCTTTGTTCTCTTGGCTTTGGGCTTCAGTTCCATCGAGCTTCGGTCTTACCCTGGCTCACCTCCCTTGCCGTGCTTGGTGTGGTGGTGCCCGTGGCTCAGACTGCCCGTGCACAGTCATAGGGGTACAAAAAGTGTACCCCTCTTTTTGTACATCGACAGGAGCTCCCGGGCCTGGGCTACACATAAGCGCGACGCGTTGTTGGGCTAGGCCCAGAACGGTGCGCGGACAGGCGGGACGGTTTTTACAGTGGTAAGATTTTCCGCGCGCTGCACCTCCCACGATCCGCACGCATGGCGTGGTGTGGAGGGTCGGGCGTGACGTGGGCGGCATGCGCGGGGCGGTTTCCGCAGGCATGCGTCACGTCACAGTTAATGCGAAAGGAGGCGGCCCGCGTTTCCCCCCCCCCTAAGAAGGAATAACCGCGGGCGCGCTGCTCATTTCCTCCGCTTTCCTCGCGCCTCTTCCAATCTCAGAGCCGCCGCTTCCTATCTTCCTTCCTTCCGAAGCTTCCACTGTCGCCTGCCGCCGTTGCTTTGCCCTCCCCCTCCCTCAGACCTCCAACTTTCTCAGCCGCCATGGCGTCCAAGTCCGTCAAGGGCAAGAGGGCGGCCAAGGGCGCCGGGACCGTGGAGCCACCGGAGAGGGCGCTATTGGGGGACCGAACGAAGTCCGCCTTATTCTTCCCCTCGATGGTCGACGTCCACGAGCTCCGGGCCGCCTTCAAGCCCCTTTGGGGGGTGAAGACGGGGAGGGGGGGGGGCGATTTGGGACATCCGGCGAAGCGCGTCATTCCTGCCGCTTGCGCCGAACCTGGCCCAACTCGGTACCCCTTCTTCGTCGACTACTTTTCTTGCGGGTTATGTCCCTCTTTCTCCGATTTCTTCTGCGATATCATGCACACCTTCGGCTTCTGCCTCTTGGATTTTACTCCGAATGCGGTGGCGTGCATGGCTTTCTTTGCGCACCTTTGCGAAGGCTTCGTCGGGGTGCAGCCCAACACGGCGCTCTTCCGCCACTATTTCACCCCTCGAATCCAGCCGGGAGGTGCCGTCTCTGGATGCATCACCTGGATTCCAAGATTCAAGGGAGCGTACCCGGACGACGCCGTGAAGGAGAGGTGGGATGAATGGCGCGTCCGGTGGTGCTGGATTGAAGACGAAGACCCGCCAAGATTCTGCAAGGTCCGCCGAGTGCCGCCAGTCCGTGGCAGCGACTGGAGCGACGTTGACGTCGCCGACGGGAGGCTCACCGTCGCCACCACCAGGATTCTCCGGCTCACCCAGGCCGGACTCACCCTTGAGATGATCGGGGCGGACTTCATTCACCGTCGGATAGCCCCGTTGCACAACAAGGGGAGCCCAACCTGGCTCTTTAGGAATCCGGCTGACGTTATGCGACTCCGCCCTGGCCACGACCACAACCTCATGATGATGGGACATGCCCATTTCTACCAGCGGCTCTTCCAGCTTGATGTGGGTCATGACGGCGAGGTCGAACGGACCGGCAAGGCCGCGAGGGCTACCGTAAAGGCCGGCAAGGCCATCAAGGGGCCGTTCTTCAAGTTGCCAGTGGGGGTGGTCCCATTGTGCAACAATTCGCATCGGTCCGAGATCATCGCCATGATGCCGGACTGCAACGCGCACGGCCCTATCCCGAGCTGGCAGGAGCCGGCGGACACGGACGTGCAGCAATTCTTCGACTCTCTGGTTGAGGTGTATGTAAATCCTGACGCCAAGCGGTGGCTTGTCATGGACACCACCCAGGCAGAGCTGGACTACATCACCACTAGGGTGAGGGAGGCGCAACTTGCCATGGAGGCCGGCAGCGCCGGGGGTGTGGAGGACAAGGCCGCAACGGCTGGGGAGGAGGAGGAGCTCGCCCAGTGGGCGGCGGCCGCCGGGGAGGCTAGCAACGCCGGCTCCGGAGCTCCGCTTGTCGAAGATGCGGTCGACGAGTCGTCGTCGGAGGAGGACGTGGCGGCGGGCTCGGCGCCAGCCAGGGGAAGAGGGCGAGTCCTGCGGCGGGCTAGTTCCGGCGATCCGGTCCGGCCTGGCAGGGCCACGCAGCCTCAATTGACCCTGGAGGGGTCCGGGCGCCACACGAGGGCCACGACAACGAGGAGATTGACGAAGGCTGCTGAGAAGAAGAAGGCAACAACCCCTTCTCCATCTGGGCGCGCACAAACTCCGCCTTCTTCGCCTCCCCCGGCAAACGTTGACTCGGATGTCGACGCGGAGCTCCCCTTTGATCTTGGGCCTCTCAGCCTGAAGAGGAAAAGGAAAACGGTGGAGGAGGAGGATATGGACGACGAGTAAGTACTCAGTTCCTTACTGCCATTTCCATTCCCCTGAACTAAGCCACTCATCTTGATCAATTTTTGCTTCTTCAGGGATGTAGAGACGTTGGCCCAGAGGATAAAGAGGGCGAAGGCCTCGGTGAGCAGCCAGCCCTTGGCTGGGGCTTCAGAGACGCCACTGGTGGTGTTGAGCAGCCCGGACAGCAGCCCCCGGCACAACCCCCAGCGTAAGTTCGTCACCCTCCTCTTGCTTGACATGTGGTAGGTGTTCGATGCTATGGTGCTGACCTTGTCGGTTTTGTAGGATGGGAGCGGCAGTAGGAGGAGCCGCAGGGGGCTACCCCCAACACACCACCCCCATCGACTACGCCGCGGCGAGGGGCGTCCCCGGCAAGGCCACCAAGCATGGAGCCCAAACCCATGGAGGAAGAGGGGAACTTGGGCGTTGGTGGCTCTGCCACGGCGCCAAATACTGACGGGGAGGGGGCTTCTGCTTCACAGCCTGGCACTGGTGAGTCACCTGCCCTTCGTCTCTGTTTTTCATTATTCTTTTTTTGGCTTCATCGTCCCCATTACTGCCCAGGCCCTCCTTAAGGTATGGAGGGCGTGGACGCCATCGTCGGGAACATTGCTGAGGAGGCCACGGCGGAGGCCGATAGGATCGCCGCCGAGGAGGCCACCAAGGATGCTGGCGCGGCCGCCGCCGACGAGACCGCCAAGGGTGCCAACGGTGGGCCTGCCGGGGAGGCCGGCAAGGCCACAGCCGAGGAAGAGGTGGTTGATGATCAGCCTTCTTCCTCCAGAATCTCGGGCCCTGGTAGGTATGTGAAGGTGGGCGACGATCTCTTCGTCCATCTTGCAGGGGCATCAAGTTCCCGAGCGCCCGCTAGAGGGGAAGTCTTCGACGGCGAGGTGCTCGCCGCCACCGGGCTCGAGGTGGTCGATGAACCGTGCGTCGGCGGCGATGGTTCTCCAGAAGAGCAGCTCTTCCGTGCTATGGGGGGCATCTTCCGGAAGCTCCAAGCGCTCTACCGTGCCCGTCTGGAGAAGGTTAAGTCCAGGATGGCAACGGTGGACGAGGCGGAGGTGGACTTCAAGGCGTGTGTTGCTGAGGCGCAGACCTGGTTTCACCAGACCCGCGAGGAGCAGAGGGCCTTCCAGGAGGAATTGGCCAAACGCGATGCAGAGCTCACCAAGAAGAGGCAGTGAACTTGGCTGCCGCGGCCGAGGCCGCCCGGAACCAGCATCAAGCCGCCTTGGATTCCCAGGAGGAAGACCTCTCCGCGCGTGAGGCGAAGCTTGCCGCAACGCTCCGCGGCAAGGATGAGAGCTCGAGGTCCTTGTCAAGCGGCGGACTCACGAGCTGGGGCAGAGGCACAAAGAGGCACTCGATGCCTAGGCTCTGGTCCATGCTGGCAAGGTGAAGGAGCTGGAGGTAGAGCGGGATGAGCTGAAGGAGCAGGCCCTCAAGCTGTCCGACGAGAAGAACACGCTCAACTGTGCCTTGGCAGAGGCGCATGGAGCGGCCATCAGCAGGGCTGGGGAGCTCTCCGAAGCGCAAAACTCCGTCAGAGATCTCAAGCTGAAGCTGGAGAATCTCGAGAAGATGCTGTCGGAGAGCTCGGCTCGGGAGAAGACCTTGACCAGGAGCCTGGAGGAGGAGAAGCAGCTGCGGGCAGACGAGGCCGCCTCCCACCAGGAATACGTGGCGGGCGAGAACAGATGGATCAGCCGGCTGGAGGACGTCGCCGGCAGGTTCACCTCGCAGTTGGCCCTTATGGGGATGCCAAACGTGAGGTATGCCCCTGAGTGGAGCGGGACCGTCAACGCCAAGCTGACCCTGTTCTTTGAGGGCGTCCTCGACACCTTGGCTGATCTTCACTCCAACAGAATGGCCACGCTGGCCGGGGAGGCCCGGCGACTTTGCCGGGGGGTCATGACCAAGGTCCTCACCAAGATGGCGTACTGGAATCTCGCTCTTGACTTTGAAGCCGCGATGGATAGCTTGCCGGAGGGTGCTGACCTCACGGTGCTCAAGGAGCGCATCAAGCCCGTCATCAGCTGCATTGACGAAATCAAGAGGGTGGAAGGCCAGCGCTGGGATTAGGCATCCCGTTTTTCTTCGCCGCTACGGGTTCATGACCAAGACAAATTTTATCTTTAGTTAGAACCACAACGATGATATGATGTAATATAACTTTGAAGCACTTTTGGAGTTATGCATGTTATTTCCCTGTTTGCTGCCTCTTTGTATGTCCTCCCTACGCTAGCTGGGTAGGCTTGCCGGCGCGGAAACCCAAGGCGGCATCTTGGGGACGGGTCCCCATTGGCCTGCCGGGTGAGCGTGCTACCAGGTGAGCCACCTTACCGCCCTCAACGTAGCCTCTCGAACTGTCGAGTTTGACTCGAGGCAGAGTCGATAGCCTTGCCAATTGCGGAAGGCTACCCTACCGTTTCCAACACAGTCGTTTGAACTATTGAGCGGACTCGAAACAGAGCAAAGGCATTGCTGATCGGGAAGGGCCCCATTCGCGTACAGGTTTCCTTTTGTACAAAGAACGACAACTCCAAGGACAATAACCTTATATAATAGAATAGAAATACCCGGGGTTCAATGTAACTTAGATTCTGTTTGTAGCCGCTCGAGTGCTGATCTTCCGGCCTCCTTCCTTCTCAAAGAGCCACGAAGACAAAGGAGCGCTGGGCTAACTACTAGAGCCGATTCTCACAACCAAGCCCCCTACCTAGCGCGCCAAAGATGTCGGCGTATTGGATTGACACCTATGGGATCACAAGAATCCCTACTACGGTTGCGGGGCACGGGGTTGAGAGAAGAGCGGATCAAACAGATAGCACACGGTTCCTTTACCCAGGTTCGGGCCGCGAGGATGCGTAAAACCATACTCCTGCTTTGGTGGATTGTATATCTGTGTTCTTCAGCTAGCTATGGGGCGTGAGGAGCTCCAAAAAGCCGAATCCTCCTCCTAGTCGCCTCGGGCCTCCTTTTATAGGGAAAAGGGGTTGCCAGAGTGGCACACAGGAGGTGGAAAGGGTAAAGTGATGTGAGGTTATCCCTCGCATTACATGACAAGGCGCATTTAATGCGTCTTGCTTAGGTGTCCTCTCTTTATTGGGGACGGGGGAGAGGCATGTCTTGTCCGTCGCCGCTCCTTCTTGTGTCGACACGCGCCCTGGCCAGCGATGCCTGCAATGCCATGTAGGCAGGCAGGCAGCTGAGGTGGCGCAACAGTGGGTCTTCACGAAGATCCGCATGCCGCCACGCAGGTGCCTGCCCAGCTGGTTGGGTCGGCAACTGCATAGGGCAGTGGAAGCTTAGTTGGTGTGGGGCTGATGGTGGCCCTACGGATGTCCACGGCAAGGGCCTTGCCGGGGCCCCGGCAAGGGTCTTGCCATGGTGCTTACTGTCATCCCCGACAAGGTGCTTGCCGGAGGTCTTGTGGTCTTCCTTGGCTGGGATCCCGCCAAGGGTCGTCGTCTTCTTAGCGCGTATCTGACCTTGAATGTCTTCACAAAGATCTGCATGCCACTACGAGGATGTCTCCCGAATCCTTGCCCCATGGGGGCAGTGGACTCAAGGGTGATCCGCTCCGTAGGCGTGGGGCGAGTTGCCGCGGCAAGGGTCTTGCCGGGGCTGCTAAAGCCGGCCCCAGCAAGGATCTTGCCGGCGCTGCTAAAACCGGCTCCCGGCAAGGATCTTGCCTGGGGAACCCGCTTCGTCCCTTTGCTCTTTGTGGTCTTGGCTTTGGGCTTCAGTTCCATCAAGCTTCGGTCTTACCTTGGCTCACCTCCCTTGCCGTGCTTGGTGTGGTGGTGCCCGTGGCTCAGACTGCCCGTGCACAGTCATAGGGGTACAAAAAGTGTACCCCTCTTTTTGTACACCGACAATCCCATGTTGGGGCCTTTTCTGGTGCTCCACCGGACGGGGAATCGATCACGGAGGGCTTCTACATCAACACCATAGCCCCTCCGATGAAGCGTGAATAGTTTATCACAGACCTTCAGGTCCATAGTTATTAGCTAGATGGCTTCTTATCCCTCTTTGATTCTCAATACAAAGTTCTCCTCAATGTTGTTGGAGATCCATTCGATGTAATATTCTTTTGCGGTGTGTTTGCCGAGATCCGATGAATTGTGGATTTATGATCAAGTTCATCTATGAATAATATTTGGTTCTTCTCTGAATTCTTATATGCATGATTTGATATCTTTGCAAGTCTCTTCGAATTATCGGTTTAGTTTGGCCTACTAGATTGATCTTTCTTGCAATGGGAGAAGTGCTTAGCTTTGACTTCAATCTTGCGGTGTCCTTTCCCAGTGGTAGTAGGGGCAACAAGGCACGTATTGTATTATTGCCATCGAGGATAAAAAGATGGGGTTTATATCAGATTGCTTGAGTTTATCCCTCTACATCATGTCATCTTGCTTAATGCGTAAGTCTGTTCTTATGAACTTAATACTCTAGATGCATGCTGGATAGCGGTCGATGTGTGGAGTAATAGTAGTAGATGCAGAATCATTTTGGTCTACTTGGGAAGGACGTGATGCCTATATTCATGATCATTGCCTAGATATTCTCATAACTATGCACTTTTCTATCAATTGCTCGGCAGTAATTTGTTCACCCATCATAATTTATGCTATCTTGAGAGAAGCCACTAGTGAAACCTATGGGCGCCGGGTCTATTTTCTATCATATAAGTTTCTGATCTACAAGTCTAGTTTCCTATTTTTTTTATTTTGCAATCTTTACTTTCCAATCTATATTAAAAAAATACCGAAACATTTATCTTATTATCTTTATCATATCTCACTTTTGCGAGTAACCGTGAAGGGATTGACAACCCCTTTATCGCGTTTGTTGCAAGGTTCTTGATTGTTTGTGCAGGTACTAGGTGACTTGCGTGTCATCTCCTACTGGATTGATACCCTCGTTCTAAAAAACTTTGGGAAATACATATGCTACTTTGCTGCATCACCCTTTCCTCTTCAAGGGTAAACCAACGCATGCTGTAGAGGTAGCAGTGGCTATCGTTTTCGGTATACTGGACTTTGACGATCCAACTATGAACGTGCGAGGACGCCGCGCCTTAGCAATCGCGAAACCAACTCTGAGAGGTTGTTGACCACGCCGGAGCACGATCAACCTGACCACGAGGGTCTATTTCCTACAAGCAAATGAAGAACAAGCAAGAAACTGAGATTGCAATCTGGATATTGCGAATATAAGAGGAAAGCTTTATTGAACATGATGGGGTTCTGTGACGTCTTTGTCTGGTCGTTGAACACAAACGAAATACGTGAAGTTGCAGCTATGGCGAACTTTAATCTAAACAAAACCCAAAGTCTAAGTGATGCCCTAAGGGCTGTATATATGAAGAAAGAGAGGGGGAATTTCGTGGCCCCTTGGAGAAGGGGTCCGAAGCCAACCCTAACTCGGTTTTCCCAACACATACGAACTCTAAAAATAGCCTATACTTTACTATTTCGAAATTACATGGGCATGGCCTAAAAATAAGATGATGCAGCACCTAAAATAAGCTATGGAAGAAATTTATGAATGGGTATCTTGAATATTTCGTTCATGTCCTTGGAAGTCATCACGGAGGCTTCAAAGTACCCAAATACGCACTAGAAACGTCGTTCTGGGTCCCTTCGTGCCCGCCTTGCTCGATACTACTCCAGCGTTCATCCCTCTTGTCCATGTTAGGCCCTTCATTAGTAATCAACACAAATGTATCCAATTTAGGTAGCATCATATTCTCGTGAACATTAGAATCGTTACCAAGAAACAAAAGTACCTGGTAATTCAATTAGCGCGCGCGAGCTCTGGTAACTCGTACAGTATTTATAATAGCAGGGGCAACGAGTGTAACAATGGTATTGATGTCCTCATCACCAGAGCTCAAAGCTTAAATTGAGAGATCAAATTTTGAGAGGCATATTTTCCACGTCAATAGGAACAACTAATAGTTCCTAATACTTTCCATGCTAGATACATCATAGGCAATTCCCAAACATAAAACAAAGATTATTCCTTTTTCCACCATACTTTCACATTCGACAGCTAGCCGTATCCACGGGTACCGTCCGTACCAACACTTTCCAAGGAATTTTTTATTTGATAACATAAAGTAAATTTCTTTTTCTTTTCAGGACTGGGAATCCCTATTACCGCCATACTCTCGTGCAATGACAAGTGAATAAACACCCGTATTGAGAATAACACATCTAGCATGAAAAAATACTAGCCACCCCTCACCGCTTCATGAGCGATACGGGAACACAAAAGAGAAGTTTATTTTGAAATTAGAGTTGACATGTACAAATTTACTTAGGACGGCACAGAAATACGACACATAGTTAGGTATGGTGGACTCATTTGGCACAACTTGGGTTTTAGGATTTGGATGCACAAGTAGTATTTCTACTTAGCACAAGGTGAAGGTTAGCGCAAAGATTGAGAAGCGACCAACCAAGGAACCAAAACCATCATAAAAGAACATTCAATATAACTAACACCGAATAATGCAACACAAGTAGGATGTAATTTCATTGCATAACAATTGACTTTCGTGCTTGCATGGGGAATCACAAACCTTAACACAAATATTCTTACTAAAGCATAATTACTCATCAACATAACTCACATATCACTATCATCATATCTCAAAACTATTACAAACAATCAAGTTTATCATATCTAATGATCTTCATGAAAGTTTTTATTATATCCCTCTTGAATATCTGTCACTTTGGGATTGGATTTATATAATACCATTGCTGCTAACAAGCTCTCAAATAAATGTAAGTGAAGCACGAGAGCAAAAGACAAACTACTCCAAAAAGATACAATGGAAGATCAAATTAGTAGTTAAGTAAATAGGTAGCTGTGTGAGGACTCTCTCTTATTTAAAAACCTTCAGATCTAAGCATTTTATTAAAATAGTAGGCAAAACAAAATAAAATGACATTTCAAGAATAGCACTACTCATGTGAAGAAGCAAAAACTTAGGCTCAATTGATACTAACCGATAGTTGTTGATGAAGAAAGGTGGGATGCTTACCGGGGCATCCCTATGCTTAGATGCTTAGGACTTCTTGAAATATTATCTTGGGATGCCTTGGGCATCCCCAAGCTTGGGCTTTTGAGTCTCCTTAATTCCAATAATGTTAAAGACGAAAGAGGGGAGGCCTTCCAGGGCATCCCTAAGCTTAGTTGCTTGGGTATTCCTTGAAGATTACCTTGGGGTGCCTTGGGCATCCCCAAGCTTAGTGTATTGCCACTCCCTATTCTCCTCATATTGATATCTCACCCAAAACTTGAAAACTTCAATCACACAAAACTTAACAAAACCTTTGTGAGATCCGTTAGTATGACAAAGCAAATTATTCACTTTGGATACTGTCAAAGACAAGAATCACAATTGTTTCCACACAACGCCTAGTATAGTATATCATTTCTACAATATATATTAACCAATATAAGCCATAGAAACTAGAAAACAAGCAAACTATGCATTGAAAACATAATCTATCAATAACAGAACAGTTTGTAAAGATCTGAATTGAAATCATACTTCCGCAACTCCCAAAATTCTAGAAAATTAGGAAAGAGTAAACAATTTGTATGAAAATCATTTGTAAGAAATTCAGAATTTTATCACGATCCAGTGAGGCACATAAATTCCAGCAGTGGGCACAAAAGTATATATTTTTGCATAGAATTAGGTCAACTATCATCCCCACCTGGTAGACGTTCCTCCATGGTTAACAAAATGCACACAGTTTAAATTATATAAATGTTTGAGATGTTAAAGTGGCAGCTATTTGTTTGAAAATGCCGTTGTTGGCTGTTATTCGAGTGCGCCTTCTCTCAAATTGGACAAGAAAAATACCACTACTTAGTAGACCATGGAAAATTGATAAAAATTCCGTACACCATGGTAGAAACAATCAGTATACTCTTATTCATAAGGATAAACATATTACTTTGCTTCCTATGCCTCATGATTCTATTTTGAAAGATGATATTCATCGACTAGTAAAGCCAAACAGGAGCAAAGTAAGAGTAAAAATCAGTTGTGGCAAAAGAATTTTAGCAGCAAATGAAACCTAATAACAATCCATCATCTCATGTTGCATCTGAAATTAAATTGAAAAGTGGATGTTTACTTGCGACCAAATCTGATATTGATGATCGAGATTTCAGCAAATCTGTTTGCTATGCTTTTGTGTGCAAAGAGGCATTTTTTTAATTCAAGGACGTGCCTTCCTCTTTGCCTCTTGCTGTCACTAATATTTTGCAGGAGTTCATTGACGTCTTTCCACAAGACGTACCACCGAGATTACCACCTATTCGAGGGATCGAGCATCAAATCGACTTAATTCCCGGTGCATCGCTACCCAACCATGCACCATACGTACCAATCTAGAGGAGATGAAGGTTATATACACGAATCCCTTAGTCCTTGTGTTGTTCCTATTATTCTAGTGCTGAAAATGGATGTTACATCGCGTATGTGTGTTGATTGTAGAGGCATCAATAATATTACCATTCTTTATCGTCATCCTATTCATAGGCTAAATTATATGCTTTATGAAATAAGTGGCTCTACTATTTTCTCCAAAGTTGATTTGCGTAGTGGGCTACCATCAACTTCGTATGAAATTGGGAGATGAATGGAAAACAACTTTTAAAACTAAGTTTTGATTATATGAGTGGTTAGTCATGGCGTTTGGGTTAACTAATGCACCTAGTACTTTCATAAGATTAATGAATGAAGTTTTACGTGCTTTCATTGGACAATTTGTGGTATTTTACTTTGATGATATAACGATTTATAACAGATCTTTGAAGGAACATTTGTAACATTTATGTGTTATTTTTATTGCTCTACGTGATGCATGTTAGTTTGGTAACCTTGGGAACTGCACCTTTTGCACCGACCGAGTATCTTTTCTTGTCTATGTTGTTATTCCACATGGAATTGAAAGTGATAAAGCCAAGATTGAAGCTATTGAGAGTTTGCTACAGCCCAAAACGGTCACACAAGTGAGGAATTTTCTTGGACTTGCTGGTTTCTATAGGTGTTTTGTGAGAGATTTCAGCATCATTGCTGCACTCCTCAATGAGCTTACAAAGAAGGATGTGCCTTTTGATTGGGGTACTGCACAGGAAGAAGCCTTCACGGTATTGAAAGATAAGTTGACACATGCTCCATTACTCCAACTTCCAAATTTTAGTAAGACTTTCGAGCTTGAATGTGATGCTAGTGGAATTGGATTAGGAGGTGTGTTATTACAAGATGGTAAACCTGTTGCATACTTTTCTGAAAAATTGGGTGGGTCTAGTCTGAACTATTCTACTTATGATAAGGAATTATATGCTCTTGTTCGGACTTTGGAAACAAGGCAACATTATTTATGGCCCAAAGAATTTTTAATACATTTTGATCATGAATCTTTGAAGCATATTAAAATTCAAGCAAAATTGAGCCGTAGACATGGAAAATGGGTTCAATTCATTGAGACTTTCCCTTACATCATTAAACACAAGAAGGGTTAAGAAAATGTTATTACTGATGCATTGTCGCGTCGTTATACTATGCTTTCACAACTTGACTTTAAAATATTTGGTTTGGAGACCATCAAAGAACAATATGTGCATGATGCTAAATTTAAAGATGTATTGCAGAATTGTAAAGAAGGGAGAACATGGAACAAGTTCGTGGTTAATGATGGATTTTTGTTTCGTGCTAACAAGCTATGCATTCTAGCTAGCTCCATTCATCTTTTGTTGTTGCTGGAGGCGCATGGAGGAGGATTAATGGGACACTTTGGCATGAATAAGACAGAGGACGTACCCGCTACACATTTCTTTTTGCCAAAGATGAGACGGGATGTTGAGCGTTTTGTTGCTCGCTACACTACATGTCAAAAAGCTAAGTTACGACTCAATCCTCATGGTTTATATATGCCTTTGCCTGTACCTAGTGTTCCTTGGGAAGATATATCCATGGACTTTGTTTTGGGTTTACCTCGAACAAAGAAGGGGAGGGATAGCACATTTGTTGTCGTAGATAGATTTTTGAAAATGTCACACTTCATACCATGTCATAAAAGCGATGATGCTGCTAATGTTGTTGATTTCTTCTTTCGTGAAATTATTCGCTTGCATGGTGTGCAAAATACTATTGTTTCATATCGTGATACTCAATTTCTTAACCACTTTTGGAGATGTTTATGGGCTTAGTTGCAGACTAAACTTATTTTTAGTACTACATGTCACCCCCAAACTGATGGACAAACTGAAGTAGTTAATAGAACTTTGTCTACTATGCTTAGGGTAGTTTTGAAGAATAACAAGAAAATGTGTTAAGAATTCCCTCATATAGAATTTTCTTACAATCGTTCGCTGCATTCTACTACTAAGATGTGCCCTTTTGAAATTGTGTATGGTTTTTTACCTCGTGCACCTATTGATTTGTTACCACTTCCATCTTCGGAGAAGGTTAATTTTGATGCTAAACAACGTGATGAATTGATCTTAAGAATGGATGAGTTAACTAAGGAAAATATTGAGTGCATGAATGCTAAAGATAAACGTGCTGGAGATAAGGGTAGGAAACGTGTTGTCTTTGCACTTCGAGATGTTGTTTGGATACATTTGCGTTAGGATAGGTTTCCTAATTTGCGCAAGTAAAAGGTAATGCCACGTGCTGATGGTCCTTTTAAGGTGTTAGAGAAAATAAATGATAATTCATATAAACTTGAGCGGCCTGCAGATTTTCGGGTTAGTCCCACTTTTAACATTGCAGATTTGAAGCCTTATTTGGGTGAGGATGATGAGCTTCCGTCGAGGGAGATTTCATTTCAAGAAGGGGAGGATGATGAGGACATCAATACCATGTTACACCTAAAAGAGCATGTCCCTTCCTATGTGGTTTTGTTGATTGATGACAATGTGTTTGTGGACTAGTCGTGTGTGCTAAGTATTTCAGAGATTAATTGTGGGGACCCCGACTTAAGAGTCGAGATCACCGAATGCACGTGTGATCCCAGAGATCAATGCTCACTGAACACACAGAAGATGAATAACAAGAGTCTTACATCCATACATACCGTCTTACACAAATTATGACCATTATGGCCAAGTCTTACATAGATAAAGCCTCATGGGCTGAATAGCAAATAAACTCGAGTAGCGGAACTCTTCGTAGATAAGTAGAACCCATGCCATCTGCCTTAACCCTATAGGCATTCTGACTAGGAAAGTGTCCTAGTTCGCATGTTCCTCTCCATAGAATTCTTCTTCAAATTCCTGCTTGTCGGTGTACTAAGATAGGGGTACCTTAGTACCCCAACTTGTGCACGGGCAGTAGCAGCTTCCCGCGGCAGGGCTCACCACGTGCTCGCCGGAGACCTTTCTAATCCTTATTAAGCCATTCAAAAACAAAGTATACAAGACAGAAGATCAAGACCCCGGCAAGTGGAGCTTGCCGGGAAGGCTGTCCCAGGCTCAAGACTATCACATTTAGCATAAGACCCTGGCAAGAGGAGCTTGCTAGCAAAACCAGAAGACTGCATCTCGGAAGACATGCCTCGGCGCACTCTGCGCCCCGGCAAGGGCCCGGGGAGCGACAAGCTTCCCGGCCCGGCAAGATCAAGACCCCGGCAAGGTGCTTGCCGGGGGAACCTGCGCTCTGTGCCCGCGCTCCAGCTCATCGGCCCACGCGTCGCCCTGGGGCCCTTCCAGGGACGCGTGGCGGATGGCTGTGCAGCCTGGGGGACACGGTGGCATTCCACGGTGACGAGGCTATCGCCGTGGCGAACGGAGACGCAAGGGCGGGTGCTTTTGGGGTCGACGGCGACGGGCATTAAATGCTCTTGTCCCCCACTGTCAAAGTAGGTGATGACCACTGTTCATCCACTGTTCCCGCACTGTTACAACTACCATCAAAGTTACACTTTTGCCCTCCCTCTACGTTGGCACGTGTCGGTGACCCCTTGAGCTATAAAAGGAGGCCCATGCACAACGTAGAAAAGGTTCGGAACCTAGACAGCTCTCTCGCTCGGTGTACCTAGTTCTTCAAGCTCCCGAGCTCACAAACTCAATACAAACCAAGCAGGAGTAGGGTTTTACGCGTCCGCGCGGCCCGAACCTGGGTAAACTGCCCGCGTGCGCTCCTCGATCCGCTCTTTGCGCTCCCTCCACTCCCTCACCGCAACGACAAGGGGCTCCGGTCCCATAGGTGTTCGTGGTGGACAGTTTCCCCCGACATCTTTGGCGCGCCAGGTAGGGGGCGTCGAGGTTGTGCGAACCTGATCCGGCGTTCACGCGGGCGCATTCTTCATCATCCTCTCCAACTTCGTCAGCTTCATCAGCAGCAGCAACATGGCCCCGAAGAAGAAGGCTTCGGAGGTCGCAGGCCCGTCTGCATCTGTTCCACCGCCACCAGAACCAACGGTGGGTGGAGGAGACGCCGGCGGAAGGGTGGTCGCCGGCGAGGAAACTCGCGGCACCGCCAAATCCAAGGATAAAACGGACGACCGAGCTTCGGTGTCCGTAGACGCGCCACGTCCATCTCAGCAGACGACAACCCAGCAGCGCCGTGGTACAGGAGGTACCATCCGCTTGCTGGGTCAAGGGCAAACCGGAGGATCGCGGGATGCTCCAGGCCATTGTCCTGGCACAAGCAAGGCGCGGTCGCCGGGGCAAGACCCTGCTCCTTCTAACCCTGTTAGAAGTCCGAGCATATCTCGCTCCTCGCACCGCTCGCCACCGCTCCCCTCCTCTCCAGCAGAAGCACTCGCAAGAGCGCAACTGCTCCTCGACTTCCCTCCAGCGGCAGACAAGGCCGAAGACTGGAGGGCAACAATCCAAAGCCTAATCGCCTTCGCCAACAACGACACGCCGCAGCAGCCGGCGACCTCGCGGCCACGGCAAGTCGAGAAGACGAAGGCCGATGGCGACAAGACCGCCGGGGGTGCAACCACCGTGCACTCCCCGCCGCGGAAGCAGAAGACGCCTCCCCGCCGGATTAACGTCGACGATGACTCCACGGCGTCGTCGGATCCGCGGGCTCGTCGGGACCAGCGCCAAGTCCTTGACGATCGGCGGCAAGAAGATGCTCGAACAACGATCGAGCGCCGGCGAGAAGCCCGGCGACAATCTGATCAGCGTGCTGGGACCGCTGTCGACGCGCACGCGCCCGGTGAGCCAGGCGACTTGCCGTATGCGGCAGGTTGCCCTGCGTTCACCCGCGAGCTGCGGCGTGTCCAGTGGCCCAGCATGAAAAACTTCAAGCCCGACGTACCCGAGAAGTACGACGGCAAGACGCACCCCTCGGAGTTTCTCAATATCTACACCATCGCGGTGCAGGCTGCCGGGGGGCGCGACGAGAAGATACTGGCGAATTACTTCCCACTGGTGCTTGAGCCGAACGTTCGTTCCTGGCTTATGCACTTGCCGGAAGGCTCTATTTCTTCATGGGCAGACTTGTGCCATCAGTTTGTTGGCGCCTTCACAGGCGGCCACAAACCCCACGGCCAGGAGAGTGATCTCCACATTCTGGCCCAGAAGGAAAGAGAACCTCTGCGCAAGTAGATCCAACGCTTCAGCCGCGTGCAGCACAACATCCCCGACGTCCACCCTGCTGCGGTTATCAGCGCGTTCCACCAGAACGTGCGTAACCGCCGCATGCGGGAGGAGATGGCCATGACGAAGATCCGGGACGTCAGCGAGCTCTACGCTCTGGCTGACAAGTGCGCGCGCGCCAAGGAGGGGAGCAGACTCCCCGGAGAGGATGCTGGCGCAGGGGGAAGCGACAGCGAGGATGCCGCCCCGGCAAAGAAGAGCCGGCGGCGGAACAATAGAAAGAAGAAGAGCAAGGAGGTGCTTGTCGTCGAGAAGTCCGGCAAGGAGGCTCCCGCCAAGACAGCACAGGCTGGCGGCTCCGGCAAGGAGCCTGCCCCTGTAGCGGCAGCCGACAAGCAGGACGGCTCCGACAAGCAATATTGCAAGATACACCGCACCAAGGGCCACGACCTCTCGAACTGCAAGCGCGTCGAATACCTCGTAGAACAGCAGAAAGCTGAATACGAGCGGCGCGACAAGGAGAAGGCTCAATGTGGCGGAGGAGAGCCAAGCAAGAAGCGGCCATTCAATGGTCGGGGAGGACGCCGCGGCAAGGCCAAGCAGCGGCAAGGGGACCGACCTCCCCGGGGCCGCGACAAGGATGAAGAAGAGGAAGACGACGACGACATGGATGAAGGTGATAACAGCGAGCAGGAGATCCAGAAGGCCACAGAAGTGCTGTGCGTCGACGGGGGCACCTCTCTGCACACTTCCCACCGCCAACTCAAGCAGTGGGTGCGGGAAGTGAACGCAACAGAGCCGCCCGTGGAGTCGCGCAAGCTGCTGAAATGGTCCAGCACGCCCATCATTTTTGATCTTGAGGATCACCCTGACCGCACCACGGCGGTCGGGTGCTTGCCAATGTTGGTATCACCAACCATCCGCAACCTCAAGGTCACCAAAATGTTGGTTGACGGTGGGGCCGGCCTGAACTTGATCTCCTCGGCTGTGATCAAGAAACTTCAGATCCCAGACGGCGAGCTCGAAGAAACCGGTTCTTTCCAAGGAATAAACCCGGGAAGGAGCAAGCCGAAGGGGAAGATCACTCTGCCAGTGACCTTTGGCGGGGAGCTTAACTTCAGGACGGAGAGGATAACCTTTGATGTTGCCGATATCCCATTGCCATACAATGGGATACTTGGACGTCCTGCCCTCGCAAAGTTCATGGCAGCTTCCCACTATGCCTACAACGTACTCAAGATGCCGGGGCCGATAAGCGTCATCTCTGTCCACAGCGACAAGAAGGACGCGCTTATCTGCGCTGACAAGATCTACCGGAAGAAGACCAAGACCAAGTCCGGCAAGTGCTCTGGGGCCCACTCCGGCAAACGCACCTCTTCGGAGTGCTGCGCTGCCGTCGAGGACGTTCCATCGAGCTCCACCGGCAAGTGCAAGAAAGGGATGGCCGCTCCACCGGCAACCAAGAAGAGGCCCGCCAAGGAGGACGGCACTGGTGGTACCTTCACCATCAGTGCTACACTTGATAGCAAATAGGAAAGCGCACTCGTTGCCTTCCTGCGGGCGAATGTCGATGTGTTTGCGTGGCAACCATCTGACATCCCCGGCGTTCCCAGGAAGGTAATTGAGCACAAGCTTGCTGTTTGTCCTCATGCGCGGCCCGTAAAGCAGAAGGTCAGAAAGCAAGCCGTGGAGCACCAAGAATTCATTGCCGAAGAAATCAAGAAGTTAGAAGCAGCGGGCCTGGTTAGAGGCGTGATCCATCTGACGTGGTTAGCAAACCCAGTTGTCGTGCGTAAGGCTAACGGGAAGTGGAGGTTGTGTATAGACTTCACTGATGTGAATAAAGCATGTCCCAAGGATCCATTTCCCTTGCCGCGCATTGACCAGATTGTTGATTCCACTGCTGGATGTGAGCTGCTCTCCTTCCTTGATGCATACTCAGGCTACCACCAGATTTTCATGGCCAAGGAAGATGAAGAGAAGACTGCATTCATTACTCCATGTGGCACATATTGCTTCATTCGCATGCCTTCCGGATTGAAGAATGCAGGCTCAACATTTGCAAGGGTGGTGCACACTGCTTTTGAGCCACAGATCCACAGAAATGTAGAAGCTTACATGGATGACATAGTGGTCAAGAGCAAGAGCAAAGATACCCTGATCCAAGACTTGGAAGAAACATTTGCAAATCTGCGCAAGATACAGCTCAAGTTGAACCGCGAGAAGTGCGTCTTTGGAGTCCCCTCCGGCAAGCTTCTCGGGTTCTTTGTGTCTCAGAGGGGGATTGAAGCCAATCCCGACAAGATAAAAGCCATTGAGCAGATCGAAGCCCCGAAGCGCGTCAAGGACGTAAGGAAGCTTGCGGGTTGTGTAGCTGCTCTTAGTAGGTTCATTTCAAAGTCTGCAGAACGCGCCCTGCCTTTCTTCAAGATCTTGAAGAAGGCAGGTCCTATGAAATGGACTCCGAAAGCGGAGGCAGCGCTGCAAGACTTGAAAGGATACCTATCCTCCACTCCAATACTTGTCGCACCTAGGCCACAAGAGAAGTTGCTGCTATACCTAGCAGCAACCAATCAAGTGGTTAGTGCTGCGTAAGTAGCGGAGAGGGAGGCCGACGAGGAGTCTACGCCATCGGCAAGCGAGTCCAGCGACAAGCAGGGGGCTGCTCCGACAAGCTCTGGCCCCGACAAGGACAACTCTGCGCAGGAGCAAGGAGAAGTGCGGAAGAAGATGGTGCAGCGCCCGGTGTATTTTGTGAGCTCCCTCTTGCAGGGGGCTAGATCAAGATACTCCGGGGTGCAGAAGTTGCTTTTCGGCCTCCTCATGGCCTCGAGAAAGCTGCGCCATTACTTCCAAGCACATGAGATAACAGTGGTCACTCGCTTTCCGTTGAAGAGGATATTGCAGAATCCAGAAGCAACGGGCAGAATCGTCGAGTGGGCACTGGAACTGTCAAGCTTTGGTCTCAAGTTTGAAAGTACTTCAACCATACAGAGCAGAGCTTTGGCAGAATTCATAGCTGAATGGACCCCAACACCAGATGAAGAAGTTCCAGAGACAAGCGTACCCGTACAAGAAGCGACAAGCGAATGGGTGATGTACTTTGATGGTGCCTTCTCGCTGCAAGGCGCTGGAGCCGGTGTGGTACTCATAGCGCCCACCGGAGAGCACCTCAAGTATGTTATCCAGATGCACTTTCCCAGGGAACAAGCGACAAACAATACTGCAGAGTATGAAGGTCTGCTTGCCGGCCTCAGAATTGCAGCCTAACTTGGGATTAGGAAACTGATTGTGCGGGGAGATTCTCAGCTGGTGGTCCGACAAGTCAACAAGAGTTACCAGAGCCCTTTGATGGAGGCTTATGTAGATGAAGTGAGGAAGCTTGAAGAGCACTTTGAAGGTCTACAAATGGAGCACGTCCCGAGAGCTCAAAATGACATAGCAGATGGCCTTTCAAAGTGTGCTGCAATGAAGTTACCTGTGGAACCAGGGACCTTCCTGCTCAAGCTGACTCAGCCATCCGTTACACCATCAATTGGGCAGCCTAAGAAGAGAAAGTTGGTCTCCGGCGACTACTTGCCGGCAGATCTCCCCGAGGCCGCCGCCAAGGTCCCCAAGATCAACAACCAGAACGCTGAGGAACAGTTTGCTCCTGCAGACCCAAGGGTCTGTACAGTTGAAGCAAACGTTCCCGACAAGCCTTGCCCCGGCAGGCTTGCCGGGGGACCATCAGCTCCAGCAGAACTAGAGGTTCTTGCCGTAGAAGCTGGGGTCCCTGCAGTGGCCCTCATGCCTTTAGTCCTTGCCGTTGAGCCCCGGGCCCCGGCATGGGCGCAGCAGATCGTCCGTTTTCTGCAAACTGGAGAACTTCCCGACGACCCAGCAGAGATAGAGAAGATAACCAGGCAGTCAAGTATGTACCAGTTCGTGGACAATGAACTGTATAGAAGAAGGCTCAACGGTGTCAGGTTGAAGTGCATTTCCAGAGAAGATGGACAGAAGCTGTTGGCAGAGATACATGGAGGCATATGTGGCCACCACATTGGCGCAAGGGCACTTGCCGGAAAGGCATTCCGGCAAGGGTTCTTTTGGCAAGAAGCCCTCCAAGATGCAACTGCACAAGTAACCAAGTGTGAAGCGTGCCAGTTCCATGCCAAGCAAATTCATCAGCCAGCTCAAGCTCTCCAGACGATCCCTTTGTCCTGGCCCTTCTCGGTCTGGGGGCTCGATATCCTCGGCCCCTTCCCCCGTGCTGTCGGGGGCTTTGAGTACTTGTACGTAGCAATCGACAAGTTCACAAAGTGGCCAGAAGTGGAACCAGTGAGAAAGGTGACAGCACAATCAGCGGTCAGGTTCTTCAGAGCAATTGTTTGCCGTTTCGGAATCCCTAACAGGATCATCACCTACAACGGCACACAGTTCACTAGTCGCACCTTCATGCAGTACGTCCAAGACCTTGGCGCCAAGGTCTGTTTCGCTTCTGTTGCTCACCCGAGGAGCAATGGTCAAGCGGAGAGGGCCAATGCTGAAGTGCTGCGCGGACTTAAGACAAGAACCTTCGACAGGCTGCGCAAGTGCGGAAAAAACTGGATAGAGGAGTTGCCGGCGGCTCTTTGGTCAATCAGAACGACACCAAGTCGAGCAACCGGACAGACACCCTTTTCCCTTGTCTATGGGGCAGAGGCAGTTCTCCCCACGGAACTCGTATACGGATCTCCTCGAGTGCTCGCTTATGATGAGCTCGAGCAAGAGCAACTGCGACAAGATGATGCATTGCTCCTCGAGGAGGAACGTCTCCAGGCTGCTGTACGAGTTGCTCGATACCAGCAAGCCTTGCGTCGCTACCATAGCCGCAAGGTTAAGGCCAGGAGTCTCGAGGAAGGCGACCTTGTTCTTCGGCGTGTTCAGTCCGCCAAGAATTCCAACAAGTTGACGCCGAAGTGGGAAGGCCCTTATCGGGTGAGACAAGTCACAAGGCCCGGCACTGTCCGCCTTGAGACCGAAGAAGGCTTACCGGTGAGCAACTCCTGGAACATAGAGCATCTTCGCAAGTTTCACCCATAAGGCGCGGTTGCCGTGATCCGCTCCGGCAACCACCTTTTGTACGAGTCTTGCCGCTGTTGCATGTAATCCTTTGTACAAAGCCGGGCGCAGATCCCGTGCATCAGTAAAGCTTCTGTGTTTTCGCACTATTTGCCATTTTCATGCTTTTCTTTGATATTTGCATGCATTGTTTGGCATTTTGTGCAACACACATATCCGGTAAGCATTACCATGCCAAGAAACCCTATACTTGTTTCCTCTTCTCCTTTTCTTTCTCTCTTAAGCAGAAGAAACATTCCTCGCGCACAAGTTTGCCGGGGGGAAGGAGGTGGAGGATGAACCAAGTGCTGTTCAAGAAAGAGAAGCTTACCGGAGAACGAACAGACTATGAAAGCTAAGTTACCAGAATTTGAGCAGTTCAAATTTTTAAAATTTCAGTTATCTTCCTTGAACAACCACACTTTGTATGGAAAACCTGTGCGCGGAGGAACCTACCCGTGGCTAGCCGCACCCTTATCTTGTTTTCGAGTACGCTCAACGGCTTAAGTGAGCTGCGACAAGTGTCGCGCCCTTACTTCGTTTTCGAGTTCGCTCAGCAAGCTAAGTGTGTTGCGACTAGCTGCGGCAAGGTTGCTTGCCGGTAAGGCCTTTACCAGCAGGCTGCTCGGAGTCCAGCACTCAGCGCTCGCGGCAAGGGTCCCTTGCCAGCAAGTTCCCTAAGAGCGTAGGGTAAAAAGCATACAAAGTAAAGGACCAAAAGCAAGGGAGATAACACTGCATCAACTGCTCGGAAATAAGATCAATATATTACAGAGATAACTTGTCGCAATGACTAATAGGTTCATGTTCATGACACACTTTGCAGCGACAAAGGAAATAAGAAGAAAGAGGCCTAATCTACGTGATCGCCCTCATGCCTGGAGATCTTGTTCACCTTGGCAATGATGTGGGCGACCTGCGCCTTCAGCGCCTCCTGATCTGCGTCGGCCGGCAAGCTGCGGAGAACGTTGACAAGATTAATACCAGGGTTGCGGTAGACAATCTTGGTCAAGACGCGCTCCAAGGTACCCGCGCAGAGCTGGCGCGACTCCTCGGCCAGCTGCGCGGGGAGCTTCTCCTGTAGACGTGCGAGCGCCGGCGCGATCCCCCTGAAGAAGAGACTGAGCTTGGCGCTGTGGGGGAGGTTTGGATCCGGAGAGTACACCAAATGTTCAACCCTCAGCGCCATCAGCTCCTTGTCGATGTCGGCGGCGGAAGTGACCAACTCCTCTGTCCATTGCTCCACCGTCTGCTTGAAGATGTTAGTGGAGGTGGCGGCGCTCTCCACCAGCTCCCGCTCCTTGCGGACCTCCTCCTTCAGCTTGGTCTCGCGGTCCCGAGCAGCGTCAAGTGAGTCCCACAAGGTGGAAACCTTCAATTCCAGATCAGCAATCGAGTCCTTGGCGGCTTTGAGCTCGTCGCCCTGCTTGGAGAGGCGTACCTGGAGGTCCGAGATGGTATGGGCGTCTTTCTCGCGCTCTATGTTGAGCGCGGTGACCCTTTCCGTGCTCGCCTTCAGGTACTCTTCAAGCTGCGCCACCTTGGCTTCAAGCTCCTTCTTGGCGGTTTCCGCGGCGGCAGCAGCTTCCTTTGCCTCCTTCACGGCCCCGCCAAGAGCCTGCTCCCGGGCGGTGAGCTCGTCGTCATGGGCGTCAAGCTCAACCTTCCGCTGGTTGAGCGCCCCTTCGCGCTGGGACAGGTCCACACCGACAAGTCGCTGCTGCTCCTCGGCCTCTGCCTTCTCCAGGAGGAATTCTTGATGCTCCCCGGCGAGCCTCTCGCGCTCCTCCGCCAAGTTGCGGAGAGCTTCCTGGTTGGCGGCGCGGAGCTCTGCGGCGCGTTTCTCCAAGTCCTCTCCGGCTTTGGCGGTGAGGGCTTCACGCGACTCCAGTTTTGCCTGCCTGGCCCGGTAAAGGGCCAGGAGCTGGCGGAGAAGTTTCTCCTCTTCGGGCTCATCGTTCCCGCCAGGCGCTTCGACGATCTTCAACCCCGCGGAGGCGAGGACCTCTCCATCAAAGGTCTCTCCCTCCACGGGGGCTCGCGACGAAGACCCCCACGGCACTTGAATGAAGACGCCGTTGGGGGCCTCAAGATAGATGCCGGGCTGCTCCTTATCGGTGGAGGGGTCGGCGGCTGGTGCAGCGCTCGACGCTCCTGCTGCCTCCGGGCCGGCAGTGCGGTCGCCGTCCCCCTCCCCGGCCGCAGCGTCTGCGGTTGGAGCAGTCTCCTCTGCGGCAGGCTCGTCGGCTCCTGCCATGTCTTCAACGACAGGGGCGTTGCCGCCGTCGCCTTGCGCGCCCTCCTCGCCGATGACCTCGGTCTCCATCCGGTCTGGCGCGGGAGGATCTAGAAGAAGAAGAAGAAGGAAAGAAAAGAAAAAGTTCAAGCAAATATCCAAAAAAGACAAGTCCAAGAAGATGAAGTTACAAGACTTACCTTCGCGGACTTCGTCGACGACAGGCTCCCTCGCCGGGGAACCCTCCCTTGGCGGGGTGGCCACCCTCGCCGGGCTACTCACCCTTGGCGGGGTACTCGCCCTTGGCGGAGTACCCGCCCTTGGCGGAGCGCTCTCCCTCATCGGAAAGTTCGTCCTTGGCGGGGACGGCGGGACCTGCGGCTCCTCGGGAGTAATCTCCGGGCGCTCCTGCGGCTGCGGCTCCGTTTCTGCACAAGACAAGCAAGACAACAAAACGTTAGTACCAAGCTGGAACCTCAAGCGCGCCCGACAAGTAGGAAGTTCAAAACCAGACTTACGCTGGGGGCTGCGCTGGGGGCTGCTCCTCGGAGCAGCGGTTGGGTCCGGCAAGTCCGTCGCCGGCGTGTCCCCTGTCGCCGCGACGGGCGAGTCGTCCTCGACCTCGACCACGGGGATCTTGGCCCTTTTCGCCGTCCGCTGGGCCAGGGTCCTGAAACCAAAACAAGAACAAGATTAGAATCACGAAGAAGAATCAAGTCAGAATTGAAGAAAGTACAAGACACAAATGCTTACTCCTCTTCCTCGTCGTCATCGTCGCTCAGGGCGGAGAAGTCGAACTCCACCTGAGTTGCTTCGGTGCGAGGAGCGGGAGGAGAAGGCTCCCTCGGGCGCTTGGCGGTCCCCGGGGCTGGGGGCTGCGACGACCCAGCCTCCGCCTCCGCCGAGGCCCGAGGAGCAGGCGGAGCGGCCGCTCCGCTCTGAGAAGATCCTCCTCCGCTTGGCGCTGGTGCGCGGGGCACCTCCGCCGCAGCTGGTGCGCAGGTCGCCTCCGCCGCGGCAGGTGCGCGGGGCGCCTCCGTCGCGGCTTGGCTCGCTCTGGTGGCGCGAGTCGCCCGGCGAGCAGGCTGTTGTCGGGGCGCCTGCGTCCTTGTCGCTGTAGGCGCCTTGCGGAGACGCTTCAGCGGTGTTCGCTGGGGGCTGGCCCGAGGCGGAGAGTTCTTCGAGGACGATGAGGCGTCGTCATCGAGTCCCAGAGACCCACCGCTGTCCTCTTCGGCCTCGGTATCCTCCTCCTCCTCCCCGGCAGGCCCGCTGGATCCGGCACCTTGTCCAGTGGCTCCGCTCCCTCCGGTGGCTCCACTCCCTCCGGCGCCTCTGTTCCCTCCGGCGGCCTCGCTTGCCGCGGCTTCGCTCACGACTCCGGGGATCCCGGCGTGCCTCAAGGAAGGGACCCCGGCAAGCTCGTCGGGCGGAAGATTGAGCAGTCTGCGGATCTCGGCCTCCTCTGCTTGGCCCACTTCATCCGCGGCCTGCGCCTCGTCCATGGTGAACCCGAAATCTCCTGCTGCTGCAGCTGCGGCGGCCTCTTCCATCCGGGAAGCTATGTAGGCTATGTCCCGCTCTGTGGTGGCCCGAGTGAGACCCTTGTTCTCGTCGGTGATCTTGGGCACCTCGACCAGGTTGTCGAAGAAACTCATGATGGCATCCGGCGTGGGCACTATCCATGTGGGGTCGACGCCGTGAGAATCACACGTGGGCATCATTGCGAGCAAGGCATCCTGGGCAGTGCTATTGCATAGTGGCACTACTCCCCGGGGAGATCTAAACCACTCCAGATGGGCCGGGTCGTGCTTAAAAAGCTCCCGGACCATCCCCTTCAGCTCCAGAGCCGTGAAGTTAAAGTTCAGACCTGGGCACAACCTCATAATGTCCGCCGCATTGCCGTACTCCCACGCTGGCCTTTTCCTCTCCTGTAAAGGGGCAATGCGGCGGCGGAGGAAGTCTGCCCCTACCTCTCCGATGGTCAACTTAGCTACCCGGAGACGCAGTATCCTGACAAGGGCAACATTGAGCTTGATGTCGTCCGAGGCCAAATCGCTCCAGTCCCTGCCGCGCACTATGGCTGTTGTGCGCGGCGCAGTGAAAGACTCTGGATGGTCCTCAACTATCCAACACCAGTCCGCGCGCCACTCTTCCCACTTGCCGCGGAGCTGTCCTCGCAGATACGACTCCTTCTTATTCAAGCGGAAGATCCAAGATATGCCCCCGGAGAGGGGGGCGTCGGCCTCTACTCTAGGCATAAAAAAGTGGCGGAACAGCGCTACATTCGGATAGATCCCTATATAGTTTTCGCACAGATGTGCGAAAACTGCCATCGTAAGGATGGCGTTGGGGGTGAAGTCTAAGAGATGGAGGCCGTACGTGTTCAGGATGTCGCAGAAGAATTCCGAGAAGGGAGGACATAAGCCGCAGTGGAAGAAGACGGCGAAGAAGAAATACCCGCCGGGAAGCAGATCCTTGGCGCCGGCGGTGTAGACTCTGGTCCGGGGATGAGCCTTGGTCTCCTTGGCCCAGAAAAGGTAATACTTGTTCCAGAGCTCCCTCGCGCTGAGCCTTGGCGCGAAGACGACATTCCTCTTCCGCAAGAGAGCAAGCTTTGCCGCCTGCTCGGATTTCTCCTTCTTGGTCTTCTCCGCCTTCGCCTTCTCGGTCTTCGGGGCCATGGCGGAGGCGGCGAGGGAAGGGGCGAGGAGTTCGACGGCGCCGCAGATGCGGAAGGAGGCGGAGGAGGTGTGGAGGCAGAGTGCAGAGGGGAGTTTCTGGAGGTTGAAGACGGAGTGAATGCGGAGAAGGGAAACTGCCCCTGCTTCCTCTGCTTTTAAGGGGGAAGTGGGGGACGCTCCGCATTTCCCATTAAAGAACGTGGCCACGATCTCTCCCATGGCGCCGCAATCGACGCGTGCCGTTAGGGAGGGACGCGGCGGATGCGGAAGGGGATTCGGCGTGCCGTGGGCCAAGTGTGCCCGTGCACTGCTTTGGGCCTGGCCCAACAGCGCTCGGCACCGTGTATGGCCCAGGCCCGGGGGCTCCTGTCGGTGTACTAAGATAGGGGTACCTTAGTACCCCAACTTGTGCACGGGCAGTAGCAGCTTCCCGCGGCAGGGCTCACCACGTGCTCGCCGGAGACCTTTCTAATCCTTATTAAGCCATTTAAAAACAAAGTATACAAGACAGAAGATCAAGACCCCGGCAAGTGGAGCTTGCCGGGAAGGCCGTCCCAGGCTCAAGACTATCACATTTAGCATAAGACCCTGGCAAGAGGAGCTTGCCAGGAAAACCAAAAGACTGCATCTCGGAAGACATGCATCGGTGCAGTCTGCACCCCGGCAAGGGCCCGGGGAGCGACAAGCTTCCCGGCCCGGCAAGATCAATACCCCGGCAAGGTTCTTGCCGGGGGAACCTGCGCTGTGTGCCCGCGCTCCAGCTCATCGGCCCACGCGTCGCCCTAGGGCCCTACCAGGGACGCGTGGCGGATGGCTGTGCAGCCTGGGGGACACGGTGGCATTCCACGGTGACGAGGCTATCGCCGTGGCGAACGGAGACGCAAGGGCGGGTGCTTTTGGGGTCGACGGCGACGGGCATTAAATGCTCTTGTCCCCCACTGTCAAAGTAGGTGATGACCACTGTTCATCCACTGTTCCCGCACTGTTACAACTACCATCAAAGTTACACTTTTGCCCTTCCTCTACGTTGGCACGTGTCGGTGACCCCTTGAGCTATAAAAGGAGGCCCATGCACAACGTAGAAAAGGTTCGGAACCTAGACAGCTCTCTCGCTCGGTGTACCTAGTTCTTCAAGCTCCCGAGCTCACAAACTCAATACAAACCAAGCAGGAGTAGGGTTTTACGCGTCCGCGCGGCCCGAACCTGGGTAAACTGCCCGCGTGCGCTCCTCCATCCGCTCTTTGCGCTCCCTCTGCTCCCTCACCGCAACGACAAGGGGCTCCGTTCCATAGGTGTTCGTGGTGGACAGTTTCCCCCGACACTGCTCCTCCATGCCTGGCCAATTAAATAACCAATGGCAAGCCAATGAGTACTTTGAATGTACTCGCAAGCAACCCATGATTTGGTTCAAGGTAACAATGCTAGATGTACAACAATTAGCAACCTAGCTACAAGCTAGATAAGATATTCTACCATTTGTGAAACATGCATCAATGTACTTGGGTAACCTCGAGGACAGGTTAGAGATATCAACATAAATAGAGTTTAATTCATTATCAACGAGTCAAGTCACCACCTTGACTCATCACACACACACCTTCACCAAGATTGTAAAATTCTGGACATAGTTTAAGTAGCACCTCCTAACTGTCCATGACCGTGGACATGGCTATTCGAATAGTTTTAAACTCTGCAGAGGTTGCGCACTTTACCCACAAGATCCGGGAAGCTTTCGTGTCATCCACGATCCCGCAGTACCTCAAGTACTTGGGGGAAGCACCCGGTCATTACCTTTCCCTAGACGACACTAACATAGGGTCCACTCGTTGGTGCACGGCCCTCGTGTACAAACAAAAGATCGTGGGATTTGCCCTTTTTACAATGTCAGGCATACACGAAGGGACCAATGGTGTGTCCGGTGCCCTGTAAAAACAGTCATGGTCGCCTATCCAAGCACGACCCTGTCCCGGGAGTGACCTCAAGTCTTCCCCATCACTAGTGATGTGGGAACCATGCTAGTATCAGCCTAAGTAATCAATAATGCCCCGTCCCATAAGGGGTAGAGTGGTTGCACATGTTTGGTTGGGACCGTAATCACACATAAATCTAATCCATTATTTTACCCCCACACGAGAACTTTCTTGGTACACCACTTCTTCGTCAAGTGCTGGCCTTAACTCAACATCACCCTCGGGCATTAGGGGCACCCGATGGGGTTCTTGAAAGAATGCAACCACGAAGGGTTCATGGTACATATGCAACATCATGTATCAACAATTAATCATTAGACATTGCATCTATGCACATGGTAAAGATTATGAGTAGGTGTATGCACCATGTGGTGGTTCCCAACAAGTTTACCACCGTCACTTTTCATCATCATGCAATCGAAAAAGGGTATCGATGAACAAGAGAGGTATCATGGTCAAAGGGCTGCTTGCCTTGGTTGGCTTGGTCTTCCAAGCCTTCAAGTCCTACCCCTTCTTCTTCTTCAGCAACTTCGTCAAACACGGTATCTAATCGTCGCAATAAAATAATGGGAAAATAAGACAATAATAAAACAGAAAAATAAAAGTGCTCAGAAAAATGTCAACTTATTTTTATAAAATACTAGAGGGAAAACTAAGATGGCAAAAATTCTTAGTTTGGGATTTGGAGTGACAGAATGGGGTAGATGGATTTTTGAATAGAGGTTTTAGTGTTCAAATTTAAATTTAAATTTGAACAGTACAGAAAAGGTTCATGAATATGTGTGAAAGTTATATCATTAAATAGGTTGGAATATTACAAGATTTTAGGAACTGGAATTATTTCATTTGGATTAATATTTAGACCAGAGGAATTTTTGCAAGACTGAAAAAAAAGAAGGGTTCTGTGCCTGCTGGGCCAGAACAGCTGCAGTGCAGCAGGCCCAGCTAGAGAGGCAGCCCAGCACACAGGTGCCTACGCATGCGCGCCAGGTTTTAAACCTGACGGGCGGGGCCCAGGCGTCAGCGAGAGAGAGATAGAGAGAGACGAGGGAGACGAGAGACTGATAGGCGGGGCCCGCCTGTCATCCCTAACCATGCGGCAGAGGGCCGGCGAGCTCACCGCCGTCGATGCAGGGCACGGCGAGATCGGGCGAGGGCACGGCTGGACTCAGCGTCAAGTCGCCATTCGGATGGAGGTGGCTGCAGTCGCCGGGGTGTCCTGGTTCGTCGGTGGTGAGGTCACGTGGCGGAGGGGCTTCGGGCATCGATGGTTCTAGTTGTTTCCGGCTGCAAAAGAAGCAAGGGGAAGAGGGGAAATGATTAGTGGGTTGCGGCGGTTCCAGATCGAGGGAGCGGAGCGGCGGAGAGGGCTTGTACCCTGAGGTCGACGGTGACCCGAGGCGGCGGAGCTCGAGCTCGATCTCGAGCTCGGGCTCGTCTAGAGAGGAGTGAGTGGTGTAGGGGGATGATTAGGTGTGAGAGAGAGCGAGTGGTGAGGAGAGGGAGGCACGGGGCGCCCCTTTTATAGGCGAACATCGGGGTGCCGTGGACCCGTGAGCCGGCGAGCTCTTGCTTGTTGCCACAGGGCTCGGGGGGAGCTGGCGCCGTGTGTGGGGCGTTCCTGGATTCGGTCCAGAGCCAGGGGAGAGAAGAGAGAGAGCAGGGAGAGGCCAGGGGCACCGCGCGTGTGAGGAAGCTCAGTGGAGCTCTCGGGTGGCCAGTGCGTGTGCGAGCTGGGGCGAGAGGAGGGAGAAGGAGGAGGGGGCCGACCAGCTGCCGTGTTGTCGACGTCGAGGCGGCCTCGGGAGACTCCATCCCGACGCCCTAGGTGGTCGGGCGCCTCGGAAAGGACACGGCTACAGTGCGGGAGCACACTGTAGCGCGCTCCAGAGCGCCCATATGGCCGGTATGGCCGTGTCCCACGCGCTCTGGACGCAGCCACCTTGTCCATTGGCTCTAGGGGAGAGTAAAGAATGCAGGAGGGGCGTTGGATGCCATGGAGAGCTTCTAGAAGGAGAGAGTGCTGAGAGAGAAGGGTGAAAGTGGCTGTCCAGAATGTAAAATG
>LR738714.1:251453005-251632847 GCA_902687465.1 Secale cereale | reverse complement strand
TGAGGCCAGGGAGATTTACTGGAGGTGCAAGGGGACTTGGGGGGAGCTGTGGTAAAAAGCCTATCTCAAGGAGAACAAGGAAAGAGGTAAAAGTGATAGTTTTGGAACATTACCAGAAGGTGTTTGATGTGGTTTTGGGAAATCAAATGATTTCCAATTGACATGAGACTTAACAGGATCAAATGGTATATAGAAATAGGGTGTTCCACCAAGTTTGGGCTCATTTGAGGAAACTTGCCAATGTAACTTTGGTAAACCCTAGAAATCAACAGAAATGGATTACCAAGATTAATTTAAGCAAATCATCCCTCCTTGATGCACCACTTGGTGTAGTGTCATCATTTGGGGTTGTGATCATGCCCACAAAATTTGAGGTCACAAGTAAAAAGTTGGTAATGTAAAGTTGTTCAAATTTGAATCTGAACAGAAATGGTTTTGGGGTACTCTGATCAAGTTACCCTTCTCCAAAGCTTGAGCCATTTGGTCTAGATGCATTATTAGACCAGTTTAGCATGTGCACCAAGTTTGAGAGCATTTGGACAAGTTTGGCAATGTAAAGTTGCTCAAACTTCAGAAATGGACAGAATGGTTTTGAGGGATTTTGATGATGTTTTCTTGCTTCCCAAGGCATGGGGCTTGGCAAGATCATCAAATATGTCATATCTGACATGATAGAATTTCCCTGGAATTTTTAGAGAATATATCCTTTGTAAATATTTCAAAAGCTTGAAATATCCAGAAAGGGTTTCTGAGGGATTTGCCCAATATTTTGAACATGACCAAGTGTTGAAACTCTTATATATGGACAATATATGTCCTAAGAGTCTCTCTGAATTTTGGCAAATATTTTTGAAATAGTTAAATAATTTTTCCTATTAAAGACCATTTCTGGCCTTAAGAAAAAGCTTTTAAATAAAATAGGAAAATAACTTTTAAAATTATATTTTTGTGGTTTATGGGAGTCCTATATCTAATAGGTTTCAAATATACTCTTTGAAATATTTTTATCTCCCTAAATCAAGTACTTGCAGTGCAAGTCTCAATTCAGGGGTTTTTGGAAAACTAATTTCAGAAAATACTATTTGGCCAAAATATTTTTATATGAATATACTATACTTTTATGTACACTTGGTATGATCATTGGGCAGAAGTTTGGTGTAAGGAGTTGAAGTATATAAGATGGAGTAGTTTACTTTAAAGAACACTTGAAAATCACAGAGAGAAAAACTTAATTCCAAATAAAAGCCATATGATGCCAAAAAAAATATTGGTCCAAATTTTCCTGCTTTATTAATGCAATAACCATGTTACAAAATGCAGTGTGTGACAGACCTACCCCCCTTAAAAGAATCTCATCCCCGAGATTCCTAAACTAGGCCTTAGAAGAGATCGGGATACTCGGATCTAAGATAGTCTTCACGTTCCCTAGTTGCTTCTACTTCCGTGTGGTTGCTCCACTGGACCTTGAAGTACTTGATGGTGCGGCTTCGCGTCCATTGCTCTGCTTCATCCAGAATGCAAATGGGCCTCTCACAGTAGGTCAAATCAGGCTGAAATCAATGGCTTGGTGATCGACATCCTTGTAGAGATCACGCTTGTCCGGAACTTGGAGATACTTCCGGAGTTGTGACACGTGGAATACATTGTGCACATCGGATAGCTCAGGTGGTAGCTCCAACTGGTAAGCCACTTCTCCTCGTCGTGCAGTGATCTCAAAGGGACCAATGAACCTTGGTGCGAGCTTCCCTTTAACCTGGAAACGCTTGGTTCCCTTAACAGGAGTTACTCGCAGGTACACATGGTCTCCAACATGGAAACTCATATCTCGGCGATGAGTGTCAGCATAGCTCTTCTGTCTCGATTTGGTGGCCTTCAAACGTTCTCTGACTAGTTGGACTTGCTCTTCTGCTTCGCGGAGAATATTTGGTCCAAAGACTAGCCCTTCTCCAATCTCTGACAAGTTGAGGGGTGTGCGACACTTGCGTCCGTACAACACCTCAAATGGTGCCATCTGAAGGCTCGACTGCTAACTGTTGTTATAGGAGAACTCGTCAAAGGGGTGGCAATCTTCCGACTTGGCTCCATATGCCAAGACACAGGCTCGGAGCATGTCTTCGAGTATTTGATTTACTCGCTCTGTCTGACCTCTGGTCTGCGGGTGGAAAGCCGTGCTGAAAGACAACTTGGTTCCCATGGCTTCTTGGAACTTCTTCCAGAACATTGAGGTAAACTGGGTTCCTCGATCTGACACAATCTCCTTAGGAACACCATGAAGGCTTACGATTCTGTCGATGTAGAGAGTTGCCAGCTGGTTGCCATCATAGGTAGTCTTGACAGGAATGAAATGGGCTACCTTGGTCAAATGGTCGACTATGACCCAGATGGAGTCATGTCCTTTATTCGACCTTGGTAATCCAGTGATGAAGTCCATTCCGACTTTATCCCACTTCCACTCAGGAACCTTGAGTGGTTGGAGCAATCCAGCAGGTCGCTGATATTCAGCCTTGATCCTTTGGCACACATCACACTTTGCAATATAGGTTGCAATCTCTCTTTTCATCCCGTGCCACCAAAATCTTTCCTTCAAGTCTTGATACATCTTGGTTCCTCCGGGGTGGATGGAATACGGAGTGTCATGGGCTTCTTGCAAGATCAAATTCTTCAGCTCCATCTTGTTTGGTACGCAGATGTGGCCTTTGCACCAAACAATCCCGTGCTCGTCCTCGGAGAATCCTGGGGCTTTGCCTAGCCTCATCTTCTTCTTGATGCCTTCAATGCTTGCGTGCCCACCTTGTGCTTTCTTGACTTCGTCCATCAGGGTTGGTCTGACTTCCATATGGTTGAGAAAACCATGGGTGACCAATTCCAAGCTGAATTGTTCCAGCTCTTGAAACAGGGCTGTCTGCCTTCTTTGAATTATGGCATTTAGGGAGCAAGCCTTTCTGCTTAAGGCATCGGCCACCACGTTAGCCTTCCCGGGGTGATATTGAACACTGAGGTCATAATCCTTGATTTGTTCCAACCATCTTCGTTCCCTCATGTTCAATTCCTTGTGGGTGAAAATATACTTCACACTTTTGTGGTCTGTGTATATCTCACACCGTTTCCCTAGGAGGTAATGTCGCGATGTCTTCAAGGCATGAACTACTACTGCTAACTCAAGATCGTGAGTAGCGTAGTTCTCTTCATGAGGTCGTAGCTGTCTTGAGAGGTAAGCTATGACTCGTCCTTCTTGCATCAGAACGCTTCGCAATCCTGTTCGAGAGGCATCACAATATATCACAAACTCTTTATGAATATCAGGTGTTGCCAGAACTGGGGCGGTGGTCAATCTCTTCTTGAGCTCTTGGAAGCTCTCTTCGCATTTTGGCGTCCATTCGAACTTCTTGTCCTTCTTCAGGAGCTGAGTCATTGGCCGAGCAATGCTAGATAATCCTTCCACGAATTTGCGGTAATAGCCCGCAAGTCCGAGGAAGCTTCTGACTTCCTTGACGGTCGTTGGGGATTGCCATTGGGTCACAGCTTCGATCTTCGCGGGATCAACGGACAATCCTTCCTCGGTCAAGACATGACCTAAGAATCCAACTTTATGCAGCCAAAACTCACATTTGCTGAATTTGGCGTATAGTTGGTGCTCTTGAAGCTTGTCTAGGACCATCCTCAAATGTTGCTCGTGCTCTTCCTCCATCTTTGAGAAGGCAAGAATGTCATCAATGAAGACGACAACAAACTTGTCCAAATATTCTATGAAGACTTTATTCATGAGATACATGAAGTAAGCTGGGGCATTGGTTAATCCAAAGGACATGACCATGCACTCATACAGGCCATATCTTGTTACAAATGCCGTCTTCGGAATATCTTGGGGTCTGATCTTCAGCTGGTAGTACCCAGATCTGAGGTCGATCATGGAGAACACCTTGGCTCCGCTGAATTGATCAAACAGATCTTCAATCTTGGGAAGTGGATACTTGTTCTTGATTGTAACTTCATTGAGGGAACGGTAGTTAATGCATAAGCGGATGGTACCGTACCTTTTTGCGACAAACAGAACAGGTGATCCCCAAGGGGAGGCACTTGGGAGGATAAATCCCTTCCTCAGCTGCTCTTCCAGTTGCTTCTTCAACTCGGCTAATTCTTCCGTCCCCATTCTATAAGGCTTCTTATAGATGGGTCTTGCCACGGGCATGAGCTCGATGATGAACTCAATGTCACGGTCAGGGGGCATTCCCGATAGCTCATCCGGAAAGACATCGGGATACTCGCATACTACCGGCACTTGCTCCAGGCCAACTTCAGATAGACAGTTGACTAGAGTGGTTTGAGCAGAAGAGGAGTTGGAGGCAAACTTAACTTTGAATCCTTGGTCATTGGTCATGGTGACAGTCTGATTGGCACAGTATAATAAGCCTTGGTGCTTGCTGAGCCAATTCATGCCTAGGATCACATCCAAGCCTTGTGATCTCAAGATGATAAGGTCTGCTAGGAAATCTACCACGTTAATGATGATACTGACTCCCTTACAGCCTATCTTGGCTCTCATCTCTGCTCCGGGGGTTTGTACCACCATGGGGTTTTTCGGGGGTGTAGGGGTCATGCCACTGTTTAATGCAAATCTTTGAGTGACAAATGAATGCGTGGCGCCAGAATCAAACAAGTCAGTTGCAGGTGCTGAGTTGACAAGGAACGTACCCATCACGACGTCTGGGCTTCTTCAGCAGTGACGTGATTCACACGCCCCTTCCCATGGTGGGGCGGGTTGCGAGGAGCTTGGTTCCTTGGCAGCAACCAGCGGCCTTGTCCTGGGTTCTGCGTATTGGGGTGCAGGGCATCGGGCTTCTTGTTGGGGCACACCCTTGAGATGTGTCCTGACTGACCACATCCAAAGCAAGTGACTTGGTTTGAGTTATTGATCTTGTTGCCACCACTATTATTGGGGTTGAATGCTGGCCTTGGGTTGGCATACTGATGAGGCTGATAGTTGGTGTGAGGTGCAAGAGCTCTTGGCTGCTGATAGATTGGCTTGACCGGGGCTGGCTGCCACGGGCGAGGCTTCTAGTTGCTGGAACTTCCCTTGCTGATCATCTTGCGCTTGCGAGTGTCTTCCAGAGCACGTCGCTTGTCTTCAAGCATGAGTGCTTTGTTCACTAGGTCAGGAAAGGTTGGGCAGCCACACACGACAAGCGAGTACTGCATAGTCTGATTGAGGCCTTCCATGGAGCGCTCCCTTCTTTCAGCATCCGTGCTGACATTTCAGGGGCATACCTTGACAGAACACTGAACTTCTGCATGTACTCCTTGACAGTTCCACTTCCTTGCTTCAGGGCTCGAAACTCACGATTCTTGATAGCCACGATTCCGGAAGGAATATGGGCCTTGCGGAATTCTGCCTTGAAATTATTCCAAGTGATGTCTTGCCTAGCATGCATGACCTTGAATCTAGCCCACCAAGCTCTAGCAGTCCCCCTGAGGCAGTGGGCAGCATAAGCCACTTTCTCGCGGTGTTCGGTGCAACCGACTAGTTCCAGGAAGTCCTCAATGGTGCGGACCCAGTCGTCTGCGTCCAGGGGTTCAGCAGTCTCGATGAAGGTTGGCGGTGCATGCTTCTTGAACTCTGCCAACGTGGAATGTCAATTGCCATTCCCCGCCGGCTGGCGGTTGTTGGTGACAGCTTGAGCAATCATCTGGAGGGCTGCGGTGTTGGCTTGGCATTCCTCCCGGAAGGCTTGGACAAGCTGAGCCATGTCCATGATCGGGGGAGGTGGTGGTGGAGCTTGGTCGTTGGTTTGGTCTTGGTCGTTGGTTTGGTCTTGGTCGGATGCTCCGGCTTCGGGCTGCTGGGTAGAGGTACCAGTACGAGTTACAACAGGCATCATGTTGGAGCGATAAAGGTCTCATGATTTGGAATGAAGAGGGAAAGGAATAAAGATGGGTGCCTAGTAAGGGGGCTGGGTGTGACACTATTTATTTTTATGTAAGGGCCAAAAGGGCCAAACACATTCATTAAAATTCCAAATGGGTGATGTAGTCGTTTACATATTCCCAAAGGGAAGACACGGCGTACATCCAAACAACACAAAAGCAAACACTAGATGGCTTCATATGAACCATACAAGGACTCGGCTTCAGATAGGGGTTACACGACCTATCCTACCGTAGAGGTCACGAGCTGGCATATCCGAGTTGCGAATGATGCCTAAGCGACAGAATGCTCCTTCACGTATTATGGCTCTTCTGGGTCTTCCTCCTTGTCTTCATCTGTCTGGGACCCCTATCACTTGAGGGTGTGGGGGAGTGGAGGAGTTGGATATGGTGGTGTTTTGTCGGTGGTGCAGGGAAAAGGTTTTGATATTCCCTTGCTGTCATATGGCGTCACTAGGGTGGTTCTTCATCCTTGGAAGATACATCTCCCGAGGGCCTTCCGCCTTGATATGAGATAGAGGGCTGCCCGGGAGGCGCACTTTCCTTCTTGATCCTATCCGTCTTCTCTTGTGCTTGTCGAAGAAGTGGCTTGGTCTCGTGGAGTTCTTCTCGGAGCTTCATCGATTCCGGGGCCAAATCTTGTGCCAAGCTGTCGGCACATAGGCTGAAGTAGGTCTGGAATCGAAGTGGAAGTCCTTCCTTTAGTGGAGGGGCTTGCGCGTTGCATTCATCTTCACCTTCCTTCCGGTAAGGCAAGAAGCGGGTTGTCATCTTGGCTGCCATCTCCGGAAGAAGTTCTCGGAGGCGGGTTAGTGCCTTGAGTGCAGCTGCCTCGACAGCGAGGGGTAGCGTTGCCATCTGGGGTCCCTCGAAGAACCAACTTGTGGGAGGATCGTTTGCCTTCACGATTACTTCCACATGGTACTCCACCTCAGTGTCGCTAACCCAATGGTCATGGTAGGTGAGTATGGGTGCTCGGTGGAACTGGCACTCCTGGAGGCTATCCTCGAGAAGCAAGGGGAACCCAGTGGTCAGGAGCTATTCAGGTACATCGGCCATCTACAAAGTTTGAATGGGAGTGGTTCATAAGCTGATGATATCTCAGGTTTGGTAAGGTTTTTTTAGAAAAGAAGAGAGGTTCAGAAGGTTTATGAAAAGGGTCTCATCCTAACTACCGCCCATGCTAACTAAGGCTTCCTACAAACAACCTAGCTTTGATACCAGCTCTGTGGGGACCCCGACTTAAGAGTTGAGATCACTGAATGCATGTTTACAATGATCCCAGAGATCAATGCTCACTGAACACGCAGAAGCTGAATAACAAGAGTCTTACATCCATACATACCGTCTTACACAAATTATGACCATTATGGCCAAGTCTTACATACATAAAGCCTCATGGGCTGAATAGCAAATAAACTCGAGTAGTGAAAGTCTTCGTAGATAAGTAGAACCCATGCCATCTGCCTTAACCCTATAGGCATTCTGACTGGGAAAGCGTCCTAGTTCATATGTTCGTCTCAATAGAATTCTTCTTCAAATTCCTGCTCCTCCATGCCTGGCCAATTAAATAACCAGTGGCAAGCCAATGAGTACTTTGAATGTACTTGCAAGCAACCCATGATTTGGTTCAAGGTAATAATGCAAGATGTACAACAATAAGCAACCTAGTTCCAAGTTAGATAAGATAATCTACCATTTGTGAAACATGCATCAATGTACTTGGGTAACCTCGAGGACAGGTTACAGATATCAACATAAATAGAGTTCAATTCATTATCAACGAGTCAAGTCACCATCTTGACTCATCACACACACACCTTCACCAAGATTGTAAAATTCTGTACATAGTTTAAGTAGCACCTCCCAACTGTCCATGACCATGGACACGGCTATTCGAATAGTTTTACACTCTGCAGAGGTTGCGCACTTTACCCACAAGATCCGGGAAGCTTTCATGTCATCCACGATCCCGCAGTACCTCAAGTACTCGGGGGAAGCACCCGGTCATTACCTTTCCCTAGACGACACTAACATAGGGTCCACTCTTTGGAGCATGGCCCTCGTATACAAACGAAAGATCGTGGGACTTTCCCTTTTTACAATGTCACGCTTACACGAAGGGACCAACGGTGTGTCCGGTGCCTTGTAAAAACAGTCATGGTCGCCTATCCAAGCACGACCCCGTCCCGGGAGTGACCTCAAGTCTTCCCCGTCACTAGTGATGTGGGCACCATGCTAGTATCAGCCTAAGTAATCAATAATGCCCCGTCCCATAAGGGGTAGAGTGGTTACACATGTTTGGTTGGGACCGTAATCACACATAAATCTAATCCATTATTTTACCCCCACACGAGAACTTTCTTGGTACACCACTTCTTCCTCAAGTGGTGGCCTTAACTCAACATCACCCTCGGGCATTAGGGGCACCCGATGGGGTTCTCGAAAGAATGCAACCACAAAGGGTCCATGGTACATATGCAACATCATGTATCAACAACTAATCATTAGAAATTGCATCTATGCACATGGTAAAGATTATGAGTAGGGGTATGCACCATGTGGTGGTTCCCAACAAATTTACCACCGTCACTTTTCATCATCATGCAATCGAAAAAGGGAATCGATGAACAAGAGGGGTATCATGGTCAAAGGGCTGCTTGCCTTGGTTGGCTTGGTCTTCAAAGCCTTCAATTCCTTCCCCTTCATCTTCTTCAGCAACTTCATCAAACACGGTATCTAATCTTTGCAATAAAATAACGGGAAAATAAGACAATAATAAAACAAAAAAATCAAAGTGCTCAGAAAAATGTCAACTTATTTTTATAAAATCTAGAGGGAAAACTAAGATGGCAAAAATTCTTAGTTTGGGATTTGGAGTGATAGAATGGGGTAGATGGATTTTTGAACAAAGGTTTTAGTGTTCAAATTTAAATTTAAATTTGAACTGTACAGAAAAGGTTCATGAATATGTGTGAAAGTTATATCATTCAATAGGTTGGAATATTACAAGATTTTAGGAACTGGAATTATTTCATTTGGATTAATATTTAGACCAAAGGAATTTTTGCAAGACTAACACCAAAAGAAAAAGAAAAAGGGTTTTGTGCCTGCTGGGCCAGAACAGCCGCAGCGCAGCAGGCCCAGTCAAAGAGGCGGCCCATCACACTGGTGCCTGCGTGCGCGCCAGGTTTTAAACCTGATGGGCGGGGCCCAAGCGTCAGCGAGAGAGAGAGAGAGAGAGACGAGGGAGAGGAGAAACTGACAGGTGGGGCCCACCTATCATCCCTAACCGTGCGGCAGAGGGCCGGCGAGCTCACCGGTGTCGATGTAGGGCACGGTGAGGTCGGGAAAGGGCACAGCTGGACTCAGCGTCGAGTCGCCATTCGGGTGGAGGTGGATGCAGTCGCCGGGGTGTCCTGGTTCGCCGGCGGCGAGGTCACGCGGCGGAGGGGCTTTGGGCGTCGATTGTTCTGGCTGTTTCTGACTGCAAAAGAAGCGGGGGAAAGAGGGGAAATGATCAGTGGGTTGCGGCGGTTCCAGATCGAGGGAGCGGAGCGACGGAGAGGGCATGTACCTTGAGGTCGACGGCGACCCGAGGCGGCGGAGCTCGAGCTCGATCTCGAGCTCAGGCTCGTATGGAGAGGAGTGAGTGGTGTAGGGGGATGACTATGTGTGAGAGAGAGCGAGTGGTGAGGAGAGGGAGGAGTGGGGCGTCCCTTTTATAGGCGAACGGCGGGGTGCCGTGGACCTATGCACCGGCGAGCTCCTGCTCGTTGCCACAGGGCTCGGGGGGAGCTGGTGCTGTGTCTGGGGCGTTCTTGGATTCGGTCCAGAGCCTGGGGAGAGAAGAGAGAGAGCAAGGGGAGGCCAGGGGCACCACGCGTGTGAGGAAGCTCATTGGAGATCTCGTGTGGCCAGCGCGCATGAGAGCTCGGGCGAGAGGATGGAGAAGGAGGAGGGGGCCGACCGGCTGCCGTGTTGTGGACGTCGAGGCGGCCTCGGGAGACTCCATCCCGACGCCCTAGGTGGTCGGGCGCCTCGGGCAGGACGCGGCTACAGTGCGGGAGGACACTGTAGCACGCTCCAGAGCGCCCATATGGCCGGCATGGCCATGTCCCACGCGCTCTGGACGCGGCCACCTTGTCCATTGGCTCTAGGGGAGAGTAAATAATGCGGGAGGGGCGTTGGATGCCATGGAGAGCTTCTAGAAGGAGAGAGTGCTGAGAAAGAAGGGTGAAAGTGGCTGTCAAGAATGTAAAATGGGGTTTTACCCCCCCCCCCCTCAATCATTGAGCTGAGGCCAGGGGAGAGTTACTGGAGGTGCAAGGGGACTTGGGGGAGCTGTGGTAAAAAGCCTAGCTCAAAGAGAACAAGGAAAGAAGTAAAAGTGATAGTTTTGGAATGAGACTTAACAGCATCAAATGGTATATAGAAATAGGGTGTTCCATAAAGTTTGGGCTCATTTGAGGAAACTTACCAATGTAACTTTGGTAAACCCAAGAAATCAACAGAAATGGATTTTCCAAGATTAAGTTAAGCAAATCATCCCTCCTTGATGCACCACTTGGTGTAGTGTCATCATTTGGGGTTGTGATCATGCCCACAAAATTTTAGGTCACAAGTAAAAAGTTGGTAATGTAAAGTTGTTCAAATTTGAATCTGAACAGAAATGGTTTTGGGGTACTCTGATCAAGTTACCCTTCTCCAAAGCTTGTGCCATTTGGTCTAGATGCATTATTAGACCAGTTTAGCATGTGCACCAAGTTTGAGAGCATTTGGACAAGTTTGTCAATGTAAAGTTGCTCAAACTTCAAAAATGGACAGAATGGTTTTGAGGGGTTTTGGTGATGTTTTCTTGCTTCCCAAGGCATGGGGCTTGGCAAGATCATCAAATATGTCATATCTGACATGATAGAATTTCCCTAGAATTTTTAGAGAATATTTCCTTTGTAAATATTTCAAAAGCTTGAAATATCCAGAAAGGGTTTCTGAGGGATTTGCCCAATATTTTGAACATGAACAAGTGTTGATACTCTTATATATGGACAATATATGTCCTAAGAGTCTGTCTGAATTTTGGTAAATATTTTTGAAATAGTTAAATAAATTTTTCCTATTAAAGACCATTTCTGGCCTTAAGAAAAAGGTTTTAAATAAAATAGGAAAAATAACTTTTAAAATTATATTTTGTGGTTTATGGGAGTCCTATATCTAATAGGTTTCAAATATATTCTTTGAAATATTTTTATCTCCCTAAATCAAGTACTTGCAGTGCAAGTCTCAATTCAGGAGTTTTTGGAAAACTAATTTTTGAAAATACTATTTGGCCAAAATATTTTTATATGAATATACTATACTATTATGTACACTTGGTATGATCATTGGGCAGAAGTTTGGGGTTAGGAGATGAAGTATATAAGATGGAGTAGTTGAATTTAAAGAGCACTTGAAAATCACATAAAGAAAAACTTAATTCCAAATAAAAGCCATATGATGCAATAAAAAATTGTTGGTCCAAATTTTCATGCTTTATTAATGCAATAACCATGTTACAAAATGCAGGGTGTGACATTAATCCATTGGCAAGAGATGATTATCTCCCCTTGAAGCTTTAAGCAGCAGACGCGTCGTCTTCCTCGGTTTTTGTTTTGGTGGACTTGAGTCGTAGGGGACACCGTACTATCAAGAGGGGGTCCGCATTGGAAAGGCTAGAGTGGAATCATCACGTACACTTCTTTTTTACACCCTCAGCTCCTTTCTTTTCTTGGAGCTCCTCGCATCTCTCAAATGGAGGTCTTGTTGATGGGAGCGGTAGTAGCGATGCTAGCGCGGCAGTGCCGCCTATGACCACCAAGCGGTAGTACCGCTACGCAGTGCGGTAGTACCGCTTGTGGCATATGCTGCAGTACCATTCTAGTGTGACTCTGCTACCATGTTGATTCGAGGAGCTCTTTTCTCGTGTCGGGTTTTACAGTAGTAGCAGCGGTAGTACCGCTGCCACCACCGTGGATACTACCGCTCCCGTCTTCTGAGCCTCATCCTTTCCACTGCGCCGTAGTACCACTAGGGGCTGCTATAGTACCACTGCGCAACACGGTAGTACAGCTCCACCCAGCGGTAGTACCGCTCTGTGCGGGCGGATAAGGGGATAATGGTTCACTTATCCCCTCCACTATATAAAGGGGTCTTCTTCCTCAAGAAGACTCACCTCTTCTCCCCCAAGCTCCATTGTTGCTCCAAAAGCTTATTTTCGCCCAATCTCTCTCCAAAAGCTTATTTGCTGATTTTCTAGGGATTGGTTGGGAAGGCCCAGATCTACACTTCCACCAAGAGAAATTTGATTCCCCCCACTAACACTTGTGGATCTTGTTACTCTTGGGTGTTTGAGCACCCTAGAAGGTTGAGGTCACCTCGAAGCCATATTCCATTGTGGTGAAGCTTCGTGGTTTCGTTGGGAGCCTCCAAATAAGTTGTGGAGATAGCCCCAACCTTGTTTGTAAAGGTTCGTTCACCGCCTTCGATGGCACCAATAATAGAATCATGTCATCTCGCATTGTGTGAGGGCGTGAGGAGAATACGGTGGCCCTAGTGGCTTCTTGGGGAGCATTGTTCCTCCACACCGCTCCAACGAAGACGTACTTCCCTTCAAAGGTAAGGAACTTCGGTAACAGATCCTCCTCTCCACCGGTTCCGCTCTTGGTTATCTCTTACATTTACTTGTGCAATCTTTATTGTGTTAGTTCCTTGTGCTTGCTTGTGTACTTGTATTTGTTGCATCATATACGTTGCTAACGTAGTTTCACATCTAGACAACCAATTTTTTTGCTAAGTTTAATTTGGTCAAGAAAAGCTAAAAATTGCTAGTTGCCTATTCACCCCCCTCTAGTCAACCATATCGATCCTTTCAATTGGTATCAGAGCCTCGTCTCTTTATTAAGGACTTTACCGTCCAAAGAGTATGGGTGACAATGTAGTTGAGACGGAGGAGCACTCCGGTGGGAATCCGTCCTTTTCTACGTCCGATGGGGGACCCTCGGTCTCTCGTGAGGAGTTCAATGCGGCTTTGGACACATTTAAAACCTCCATGAAGACCGAGGTCAAAGACATGTTCAAAGAATTTCTAGATGGGCACAAAATATCCACCGCACCATTGGAAGTGGTTCGTCCCACTAACAACGTGCCGGATGCTTTCCCCGATAAGGGAGAAGCTAGTAGTGATCAAGTCCCCGTGACTAAGAATGGGAGTGGCATCTTTGCTCATTCTGCACCTCCCAACAATTAGGGAGGACTTGTTCCCTCCCCGCATCTAAATTCGGTTGGTCCTGCCCCTAAGTATGTGAAAAATACTGATCTTGCTACTTGGACGTTTCGCTGTAAACGTCATTTAAATCATTGCTCTACTAATCTTTGGAGAATCATTGAGCAAGGTTTCTACTCACATGATCCATACAACTTAACTCCAAGAGAAGCCGTGGATCATCAATTCAACGAGTCCGTTCTTTGCATTCTTCAAGAAGCCATCCCTCCCGAAGATATTGCACATCTCCGACCCTTCTCCGTGGCCAAGGAAGCATGGGAGCATGTTGTTTCCTTGTACAAGGGAAGCGCAAGCATTCAACGCTCAAACTATGAACTTGTGCAAGATGAAGCCGATGAGTTTGCCACGATCAAAGATGAAGATACCCGTGAACTTTATCGGAGATTAACCACTCTTGCGGTCTCACTCTGAGATAATGGGAGCAAGGATACGGATGACAATTGGATCAAGCACATTTTTCTCAAGGCCATGATGCCTCATCACAAGGCCATGTCCTCTTTCATCTGACAAAGGCTGGACTTCCACACTTTATCCTCAAGTTAAGTGTTGGATGAGTTTGTTGCCATGAGGATCTTGGACAAGACTGCCGTTAATGCGATGTTGCGGGCTCAACGATCAAATAATCCCAACCATGCATTGAAGGCCAAGGCTTGTGTGGAAGAAGAGGATGAAGAGGAATGTTTCCCCGAAGACATGAAATATGCCTATCATGAGCACATGGCTCTTGCGTCACGACAATTTTGGGGCAACAAGAGGAATTCAAGGCCCAACTTCAACAAGAAAAATTCAAGTGGCTTAAAGGGCAAGCAACGAGTGAGGACGTACTACAATTGTGGCAATGTGAGTCATTTTGTTGTAGTTTGCCCATATGAGAGAAGGGAATACAATGGAGGCAAGCTTATCCGAGAAGAAAAGGCCAAGTCTTTTCCCAACAAGAACAACTTCACCAAGAAGACTCCTCCCAAAGGATTGGTGGCCCAAGAAGAGTATGATGAGGATGACGATGATGAAGTAGATGATGAGGTGGTTACCATGGCCACTGTTGCTGTTGCAACAACTCCACGGTCATCTCTCTTCGACTCACCAAATGAGAACATCACCGCCAAGTGCCTCATGGCTAAAGCCACCAACAAGGTAACCCCCAACATCAATTCTACCATCACTTCGAATCCTTCATTGACGGTTATGCTACAAACTCTCATGCTTACCGTGTCCTCAACAAGTCCACCGGACCCATTGAGGAAACGTGTAACGTGGAGTTTGATGAGAATAACGGTTCCCAAGTGGAGCAAAGTGGTACTTGTGTTGTAGGTAATGAAATTCCTCCCCAAGCCATAAGAAGAATGGGTATTGGTCACATCCTACCCATTGAGGAACCCCTTGTGGCCGAAGGAGAAGGACAATGTTCCACTCAAGTGGAACCATCACCAACCCAAGACCCACATGCTTCCGAATAACAAAGTGAAGATCCTCAACCAAATGAACAAGGCCAAGTGCAAGATCAACCACAAGATGGTGTTGATCCACCAAGTGATGCACAAGACCAAGTTCTGTTTCCCGAGCAAGTTCAAAATCAAGAGCAAGCTCAAGATCAAGAACAAGCTCATGACGGCGCTCATGATGATCAAGTTATCGCACCTCAACTCACACTTGAGGAGCAACTGGAGCGTCGTGCCTCCAAAGTTGCTTCCAGGGTCGCTGCTAGAGAGCATCACATGGAGAATATCCTTGGAAGCATTACAAAGGGGATAAGCACTCATAGACAGTTAGCAAACTATTGCGCTCATCATGCGTTTGTTTCTTGTGTTGAACCCCAAAAGGTCTATGAGGTTCTCGAAGACCCCGACTGGCTCAACGCCATGCATGAAGAACTCCATAACTTCGAGCGCAACAAGGTGTGGCGATTGGTGCCAAGGCCGAAGGAGAACCACAATGTCATTGGAACCAAATGGATCTTTAAGAACAAGCAAGATGCTCACGGGATAGTCATCCGCAACAAGGCTCGCTTGGTAGCACAAGGCTACTCCCAAGTTGAGAGTATCGACTACGGTGAAATCTTTGCCCCCATTGCTCGCCTTGAATCTATTCGTTTGTTGCTTGCTTATGCTTCTCATCATAACTTTAGATTTCAACAGATGGATGTGAAAAGTTCATTTTCGATGGTCCTCTTAAGGAGTTGGTGTATGTCAAACAACCCCCGAGGTTTGAGGATCCTAAGTTCTCCAATCACGTGTATCAACTCGATAAGGCGCTCTATGGCCATAAACAAGCCCCACGTGCGTGGTATGAGTATTTTACAGAGTTGTTGCAAGGTCGTGGGTTTGAAATTGGAAAAATCGACCCCACTCTTTTTACTAAGAAGGACAAAGGGGAGTTGTTTGTATGCGAACTATATGTTGATGATATTATTTTTGGTTCACCTAACAAAGCTTTCAATGATGAGTTTGCCGCACTCATGACCACGGAGTTTGAGATGTCCATGATGGGAGAGTTGAAGTTCTTCCTCGGGTTCGAAATCAAACAAAGACGAGAAGGAATCTTCCTCAAACCAGCCAAATACACCCAAGACATGCTCAAGAGATTCAATCTAAGTGATGTCAAGCCGGCTACTACTCCAATGCCTACCAGGTGCTAACTTGACATTGATCCCAATGGTAAAGTGGTGGATCAAAAGGTATATCGTTCTATGATTAGATCCTTGCTTTAGCTTTGTGCATCTAGACCGAATATCATGTTGAGTGTGGGAATTTGTGCATGGTTTCAAGCCTCACCTAAGGAAAGTCACTTTCTGGCGGTCAAGTGAATGTTTAGATATTTGTTTCATACCCCAAACTTTGGCTTATGGTACCCAAGAGGATCAAACTTTAACCTTGTAGGTTTCTCGGATTCGGATTGGGCGGGAGACAAAATCGATAGTAAGTCAACTTCCAGAGGGTGCCAATTTCTTGGTTGCTCTTTGGAGAGTTGGTCTTCCAAGAAGCAAAGTTATGTATCTCTCTCCTCCACCGAAGCCGAGTATGTGGCGGCCGACAGTTGTTGTTCTCAACTTTTATGGATGAGCCAAACTTTAAAGGATTACGGTGTCATTTGTGACAAAGTGCCTCTTTGGTGTGACAATGAAAGTGCCCGGTGCAACATTTCAAGACGAAGCATATTGAGATTCGATATCACTTCATCCGGGAGCATATTCGACGAGTGGAGATTGATGTTCATTATGTCAACACTCACGAGAACCTTGCAGATATTTTCACTAAGCGCCTGGATGAAGAAAGATTTCGCGAGTTAAGGCATGAGCTAAATATCATAGATTTGAGCAATGTGGATTGAAAGTGTGCACACCTCCTTATACTCATCATGCTATCTTGTTTAGGTGTAGGCATGGACATAGGGGGAGTGTTGTTCTCTTAGTGAACTTTCCCTCCCCCATTATGCATAAATCGAACAATTCTTTCATATTCACCATTGTTGATGGTATGGATGTGCTTCAAAGATGAGTAGTGGTCATGGGCCCAAGTTTAAAATCATCGCTGTGCCATACCACTTCACTCAAACATAGGTGGCCTCGGCCACCGCCCTCTCTTTCGAGAGGTGTGTGTGTTTGTTGTCTTGTTTTCTCTCTGCTTTTGTGCTTGTGGTTGTGGTGTTCTCTCTGTTCTCTTGCGATTTTGTTTCTCTGAGCTAAGTTGTTTTCTTTCTATAAGAAATTTTGAGCAAAAGGACAGTTTAGAGTTCTTTTGCTTAGTTGGGCGGTACTACCACTAGGAGTGCACGGTACTACCGCTTATTAACTTAAGCGGTACTACCGTCGCGGAGCGAAGCTGCGGGGTTAAGTGGGGGGGTCGGGGAGTTCCTCTTCCCATACCCATTCGCCCTCATCTCGTTCTCGCTCTCCAACGATGAACAAGCCGCTCGAGGTCGCTGGTGGGCTGCCTCCTCCGGGCCGTGCTTCACCTTTTCCTTCGGTGGGATCGATCCGCACCACTTCCTCAAGCCATGGATGCCGGTATTGCCCCCCGTTAACTTCTTGTTGCTTCTAGTTTTCTGATCTAGGTTTTAGGGGTGATAGGAGTGCATTCCGTGATTTTTGGCCAAATCAAGGCTTGAGTAGGAGGGTTAAGACCTCTAAACTACTAGGATTGATGTTTGCTACGATTATTTTTGAATTTGTTCTCCCGGTAGTACTGGAGTGGACTTAGCAGCCTGGGAACCGCCGTTCCCCCGCCTGGAGCAGTACTACCGCTCCTATGGAGCGGTACTACCGCTTGAAGCAGTACTACCGCCTATTCTGTGCGGTACTACCACTGGATACCAACGTCCATAATAACCCTACCAAATGTTGATCTATGTTCATTTTCTCTTGACTTATGCTCATTCTTTCATGATGTTTTCATGTTTATATGTTTGGTTACAGGTGATGGTCCTTCGGAACATCCGGCCCGTCGTACAACCCCGGGCGCACTAGTTTAAAGTGCTATCGCACCTTTGATGCAGCAAATGGCTCTGCAAGTGGCTCTGCTAGTATTCCTACCTCAAGTGCTTTGCCAACTCAGTCTCAGCAGCCGTCCAGGAACACTACAAAGAAGCCAACAAAGAGGGCCAAGACCGTCACTAAGATGCCTAACAAGGAGTTTGGGAAAAGGCGTCAGTGCAATCCCTATGAGCATGAGCAAGAGCCCACCCTTGTCAACCGTCCCTTCTGGAACCACTTTCAGTATGCAACCTACTTTGATGTTCTCAAAGCCAGGAAGAATCTCTTTATTGATGTCCGCTCCATCGACATGGCTCATCTTGAAAAGGACATTGCTTACTTTGGTGAAGCTCTAGAGATGTGTGCTCAGTTGAATATTCTCGACATCATGTCATTCAACAATGACTTTGATGCAGATTTGGTGGCTCAGTTTTATGCCACTGTCCATCTTGGCAGCGATGCAGAAAGAACTTTGACATGGATGACCAATGGCAGACGCCTTGTGGTCAAGTGGAAAGCATTCATGGAGCTCCTTGGTGCTGAAGATCACGGGCTTCAGAGTCTGGTTGGTTTTTGACCTCATCACAATGCCACCTCCACTCACAAGCAATCCCTACGGCCTTATTGTACTGTGAAGGTTAACCCTGAGACTCGGAAGGAGACATATGAGCTGCCTCTTTTTCTAGATGTCCTTCACCGCATCTTCATGGAGACACTCTTTCCTCGTACCGGGAACAAGGATATGGTTCACTCATATCTTGTGGCCATGCTACTTTTCCGCCAGCATCAGAAGGAAAAGAACACTAGAGAAACATTGGATATATCTCATGTCATGTGGTCTGAACCGTTGTCTGCCATCTCTGAATGTAAGTGTCATATCTATGCTCAGTTTATCATGCTGCTCATTGAGAAGGCTTGGGAGCACACCTATGTTGGGTACCCGCTGGAGACTGGCGAGTTGGTCTCTCACAAAGTCAAGAGGCTTAGGAGGAAGGATCTCTGGAACACTCCAGTCACTCGTTGTGATATTCCGGTTGGTGCTGATGATGCTGAGGCAGAGGTTGATCATGATGATGATGATGATTGTATGCCATCTGGAGTGGAGCCCTCTTGGTCAAAGAAGCTCAAGAGTAAGATGAAGAAACTGTTCTGCATGGAGTCTCACGTACAGTACCTAGACCATGTGTCTGAGAAGAAGGCCAGGAGCCATCATAAGGAGATCATGCACTAGGTTGGTGCAACGGTTGTCAGCAGCTCTGAAGGCCGGGCCACTGATGAGGAGGAATGGGTTCAGCAGCACTGCCATTGGACTGATGTTGACCCTGAGCACCCACCAGCCGATGACGGAGGTGTAGATGATCACACGGCGATGTGATGATGGAGTGCATATGTTCTGCTATGAACTGAACATGTTGCTTCTCTGTGTCCCATTTTAGGTGTCTCGAAGGATTTGCCCGACTTGCGAGTGTGTGTTTATTGCATGCTTTGTGCCTTGTCTTTCCTTCTCACAAACTCTCTTTGTATGGTTTGGTTTATGTTCATGAGACCCGGTTACTGTTACTTTGTGTGAGACCTATGCTACCTTATGTATGTCAAGTACTTTAGTAGATTCTGAGCTTATTTCTTGTTCTATCCTTACTCACCTACTAATTTACCCGCTTATGTCTCCTCACTGTTAGATGTTATCGGACTATAAAATATAGGGGAGTGTTGATCCTAGAGTGTGTGCTTTGCATTCCAAAGGAAACTCATTTAAATGAACACACCTAGGGGGAGCCCGTCTATACTTTGTAGTCTTTGGGGTTTGCTTACTCTTATTGTTAATATATTCTATGCAAATCCCGTGCTGTCATCAATCCAGCAAAAAGGGGAGATTGAAAGGGCATGTCCCTTCCTATTGGTTTTGGTCATTGATGACAATGTGTTAGCGGACTAATCGTGTCCACTAAGTATTTTAGAGATTAATCCATTGGCACGGGACGATTATCTCCCCTCGAAGCTTTAAAAAGAAGATGTGTCGTCTTCCTCGGTTTTTGTTTTGATGGACTTGAGTCGTAGGAGACACCATACTATCAAGAGGGGGTCTGCATTGGAAAGGCTAGAGTGGAATCATCACATACACTTCTTTTTGACACCCTCAGCTCCTTTCTTTTCTTGGAGCTTTCTGCATCTCTCAAATGGAGGTCTTGTTGATGGGAGCGGTAGTACCACCGCTGGCACGGTAGTACCGCTTGGGGCATATGCGGCAGTACTGTTCCACTGTGGCTCCGCTACCGTGTCCATTCTAGGAGCTCTTTTCTCGTGTCGGGTTTTACGGTAGTAGCAGCGGTAGTACCGCTGCCACCACCGCGACTACTACAGCTCCCCTCTTCCGAGCCTCATCCTTTCCACTGCGCGGTAGTACCACTGGGGGCCACGGTAGTACCGCTCCACCCAGCGGTACTACCGCTCTATGCGGGTATAAAAGGGGATAACAGTTCACTTATCCCCTCCACTATATAAAGGGGTCTTCTTCCTCAATAAGACTCACCTCTTCTCCGCCAAGCTCCATTGTTGCTCCAAAAGATTATTTTCACATAATCTCTCTCCCTAGCCAATCAAACTTCTTAATTTTCTAGGGATTGGTTGAGAAGGCCCAGATCTACACTTCCACCAAGAGAAAGTTTATTCCCGCACTAATCCCTTGTGGATCGTGTTACTCTTGGGGTGATTGAGCACCCTAGACGGTTGAGGTCACCTCGAAGCCATATTCCATTGTGGTGAAGCTTCGTGGTTTCTTAGGGAGCCTCCAATTAAGTTGTGGAGATAGCCCCAACCTTGTTTGTAAAGGTTCCGTCACCGCCTTCAAGGGGACCAATAGTGGTATCACGGCATCTCGCATTGTGTGAGGGCGTGAGGAGAATAAGGTGGACCTAGTGGCTTCTTGGGGAGCATTGTGCCTCCACACCGCTCCAACGGAGACGTGCTTCCCTTCAAAGGGAAGGAACTTCGGTAACACATCCTCGTTTCCACCGATTCCACTCTTGGTTATCTCTTACCTTTACTTGTGCAGTCTTTATTGTGTTAGTTCCTCGTGCTTGCTTGTGTACTTGTATTTGTTGCATCATATAGGTTGCCAACATAGTTGCACATCTAGACAACCTATTTTGTTGCTAAGTTTAATTTGGTCAAGAAAAGCTAAAAATGATAAGTTGCCTATTCACCGCCCCTCTAGACAACCATATTGATCCTTTCAACACCCACTCCCCCTGCTATTATACATACTGGACAATTACTAGAGCTCCCGCACGCCAATTGAATTGCTAGGTACTTTTGTTTCTTGGTAATGATTCTAATGTTCATTACAATATGATGCTGCCTAAATTGGATACATTTGTGTTGATTACTAATGAAAGGCCTAGCATGGACAAGAGAGATGAACACTGGAGTAGAATCAAGCATGGAGATGAAGGCGCGCGCGAAGGGATCCAAAACGACGTTTCTAGTGCATATTTGAGTACTTTGAAGCCTCCGTGATGACCTACAAGGACATGGACAAAATATACAAGATGCCCCTTCATAAATTTCGTCACTAGCATATTTTAGGTGCTGCATCACCTTATTTTTGGGACAGGCCCATGTAATTTTGAAATACTAAAGTATAGGCTGTTTTTAGAGTCCGTATGTGTGGGGATAATAGAGTTAGGGTTGGTTTCAGACCCCTTCTCCAAGGAGCCACGAAATTCCCCCTCTCTCTCCATATATACAACCATTTGGGCATCATTTAGACTTTGGGTTTTGTTTAGATTAAAGTTCGCCATAGTTGCAACTTCGTGTACTTTTTTTGTCTTCAACGATTAGACAAAGACGTCACATAACCCCACTTGATCAATAAAGCTTTATATTAAATTCACAATATCCTGATTGCAATCTCAGTTTCTTGCTTGTTCTTTGTTTGTCCGAAGGAAACAGTCCTTCGTGGTCAGGTTATTCGTGCTCCGGCGTGGTCAATAACCCCTCGGAGTGGGTTTAGTGATTGCTAGTGCGTGACGTCCTCGCACGTTCGTAGTCGGATCGTTAATGCCGACTTCCTCCAAAACGATATCCACCATCTCATCGAAAGACGGGACGCCTTTGCCTCTATCACTTAGGGTCTCCACCCTACATCAAATAATGAATAGACCAATACACCGCCCATCCATTCATGAACCAAAAAGACTAGAGGTTATGTCTAGAAGGAAAGTGGAGGCTCTTTGTGTCATGTCCCCGATCGTAAGTCACACAGGTATAGCATGTAACACATCATATCACTTTGCGGCCTCACGCACGGTATCCCCACGGGTGCCACCTGACCTGGCCCGGGACAGTTTGCGCATTTTGGCACACGTATATTATAGTGTCGCTAGCATCCATATGACAGACAACCCGAGCCGAGATGACTAGTTATAAACAAAAAGTGGCGCTAAATTACAGAGACAGGCATACATGACCCAGCAACAAACGTGTCAGTCATCAACGTATGAACCCAAGTCGTAGAAGCTACAAGGACTTAAAGGAACAACGCGTGACATTTCCCCTAAGGGGCAGACACAGGAACGAAGAAGGACACATGCCGACCAGCCTAAGTGTTTCGGAGCTGTAGCAAGCTACCAAGGCTTAGTGGAAGCACTAGGAGACATTTCTCTGTAAGATACGCTACCAAGGGTAAACAACTAGGTGTCGGATCCCACACATAGCAATACACATTACACGTACGCATACCATGCAAGTATGTGATGTACAACATGGCATCACAACATAACTAAACGAGTCAAATAGATAAGGCCCAGAAGAGCCATCATAGCATTTATTACAAAGAGTGGGTCTCATGACCCAACATATAGAGCATACAGGCAACAGAAGCATAACATGTCTGAATACTGACAACTACAAATGAATAAGGCTGAGAAGCCTGACTATCTACAAGAACCTCCCAAGGGTATAAGATCGTAGCTGAGGTAACAAGCTAAACGTCGAAGTCCACGCGGAACCACTAGTGAGACTGAAGTCTCTCTGCAAAAACATAAATTAAGAAAATGTGAGTACAAAGGTACTTAGCAAGACTTACATCAGAAATAGCTACATATGCATCGGTATCATCAAAGGGGTGGTGGAGTTTGACTGCAGCAAGCCAGCTTTGACTCGGTGGCTATCCTGAACTACGACTGCAAGTAACTATTTTGAAGTGGCGCACACGAGTCCACATATTCACCAATCAATACACCAATATGGATCAGCTCCCGTCTCCCTACGAGAAGACCATCCATAGAACTCACGCTTATCTTGAGCATTTTAGAGTATCCACTTTCACCTGTCAATGAACTGTACAGGTAACCCAGAAGTCCTTCACTGCGGACACGGCTATTCGAATAGATCAAGTTAACCCTGCAGGGGTGTACTTCTTCACACACGCTCTCGCCACTTACCGCCATGTACACACCATGTATCTCGGCAACCTTCAAGCGGAAGCCCGGCGAGGGTGTCGGCCACGACCTGACTAACCACACAAGTCTCTAGTCCAGGTTTATCGCCTATTTGGGTTCCATCCGTGGGGAGATCCGACCGGGGTGTCGCTCACGGCCCCAAACAATGTGTACAGGGTTCCCGAGCCACCAAACGGGCAACTCGGTACACCGTGCCACGTACCTGCCGCATCACAGCCCACCCCAAGGTTCAGCGCTGCGCACGACCTCCAGTATACTACAAACACCACAAACTAATTGCAACTCCTGGACAGAGATCAGGTTGATTAATAAGTCGAGAGAGCTTGGAGTGCCCGGAGCCCAATGTGTGGTATTAGCCGTTCATGGATCACAAACACAGAACTCAGTTCCTGAGGATGGTTCCAATGAGACAACCCACCATGTACTCCTACATGGTCAAGCGAATGTTTAGATATTTGTTTCATACCCCAAACTTTGGCTTATGGTACCCAAGACGAGCAAACTTTAACCTTGTAGGTTTCTCGGATTCGGATTGGGCGGGAGACAAAGTCGATAGGAAGTCAACTTCCGGAGGGTGCCAATTTCTTGGTTGCTCTTTGGAGAGTTGGTCTTCCAAGAAGCAAAGTTGTGTATCTCTCTCCTCCATCGAAGCCGAGTATGTGGCGGCCGACAGTTGTTGTGCTCAACTTTTATGGATGAGCCAAACTTTAAAGGATTACGGTGTCATTTGTGACAAAGTGCCTCTTTGGTGTGACAATGAAAGTGCCATCAAGATTTCTCTCAACCCGGTGCAACATTTCAAGACGAAGCATATTGAGATTCGATATCACTTCATCCGGGAGCATATTCGGTGAGGGGATATTGATGTTCATTATGTCAACACTCACGAGAACCTTGCAGATATTTTCACTAAGCATCTGGATGAAGATATATTTCACGAGTTAAGGCATGAGCTAAATATCATAGACTTGAGCAATGTGGATTGAAAGTGTGCACACCTCCTTATACTCATCATGCTATCTTGTTTAGGTGTAGGCATGGACATAGGGGGAGTGTTGTTCTCTTAGTGAACTTTCCCTCCCCCCCATTATGCATAAGTCGATCGATTCTTTCATATTCACCATTGTTGATGGTATGTATGTGCTTCAAAGATGAGTAGTGGTCATGGGCCCATGGTTAAAATCATCGCAGTGCCATACCACTTCACTCAAACATAAGTGGCCTCGGCCACCGCCCTCTCTTTCGAGAGGTGTGTGTGTTTGTTGTCTTGTTTTCTCTCTGCTTTTGTGCTTGTGGTTGTGGTGTTCTCTTTGTTCTCTTGCGATTTTCTTTCTCTGAGCTAAGTTGTTTCTTTCTATAAGAAATTTTGAGCAAAAGGATAGTTTAGAGTTCTTTTTCTTAGTTGGGCGGTACTACCACTGGGAGCGCACGGTACTACCGCTTAATAACTTAAGCGGTACTACCGCCGCAGAGCGAAACTGCGGGGTTAAGTGGGGGGGGGGGTCGGGGAGTTCCTCTTCCCATACCCATTCGCCCCCATCTCATTCTCTCTCTCCAACGATGAACAAGCCGCTCGAGGTCGCTGGTGCGCTGCCTCCTCCGGGTCGTGCAAAACCTTTTCCTTCGGTGGGATCGATCCCCACCACTTCCTCAAGCCATGGATGCCGGTATTGCCCCCCGTTAACTTCTTGTTGCTTCTAGTTTTCTGATCTAGGTATTAGGGGTGATAGGAGTGCATTCCGTGATTTTTGGCCAAATCAAGGCTTGAGTAGGAGGGTGAAGACCTCTAAACTACTAGGATTGATGTTTGCTAGGATTATTTTTTAATTTGTTCTCCCGGTAGTACCGGAGTGGACTTAGCAGCCTGGGAACAGTCGTTCCCCCACCTGGAGCAATACTACCGCTCCTATGGAGCGGTACTACTGCCTATCCTGTGCGGTACTACCGCTGGATACCAACGTCCATAATAACCCTACCAAATGTTGATCTATGTTCATTTTCTCTTGACTTATGCTCATTCTTTCATGATGTTTTCATGTTTGTGTGTTTGGTTACAGGTGATGGCCCTTCGGAACATCCGGCCCGTCGTACAACCCCGAGCGCACTAGTTCAAAGTGCTATCGCACCTTTGATGCAGCAGGTGGTTCTGCAAGTGGCTCTACTAGTATTCCTTCCTCAATTGCTTTGCCAACTCAGTCTCAGCAGCCGTCCAGGAACACTACAAAGAAGCGAGCAAAGAGGGCCAAGACCGTCACTGAGATGCCTAACAAGGAGTTGGGGAAAAGGCGTCGGTGCAATCCCTATGAGCATGAACAAGAGCCCACCCTAGTCAACCGTCGCTTTTGGAACCGCTTTCAATATGCAACCTACTTTGATGTTCTCAAAGCCAAGAAGAATCTCTTTATTGATGTCCTCTCCATCGACATTGCTCATCTAGAAAAGGACATTCTTTACTTTGGTGAAGCTCTGGAGATGTGTGCTCAGTTGAATATTCTCGACATCATGTCATTCAACAATGACTTTGATGCAGATTTGGTGGCTCAGTTTTATGCCACTGTCCATCTTGGCAGCGATGCAGAAAGAACTTTGACATGGATGACCAATGGCAGACGCCTTGAGGTCAAGTGGAAAGCATTCATGGAGCTCCTTGCTGTTGAAGATCACGGGCTTGAGAGTCCGGTTGGTTTTCGACCTCATCACAATGCCACCTCCACTCACAAGCAATCCCTATGGCCTTATTGTACTATGAAGGTTAACCCTGAGACTCAGAAGGAGACATATGAGCTGCCTGTTTTTCTAGATGTCCTTCATCGCATCTTCATGGAGACACTCTTTCCTCGTACTGGGAACTAGGATATGGTTCACTCATATCTTGTGGCCATGCTACTTTTCTGCCAGCATCAGAAGGAAAATAACACTAGAGAAACATTGGATATATCTCATGTCATGTGGTCTGAACCGTTGTCTGCCATCTCTGAATGTAAGTGTCCTATCTATGGTCCGTTTATCATGCTGCTCATTGAGAAGGCTTGGGAGCACACCTATGTTGGGTACCCACTGGAGACTGGCGAGTTGGTCTCTCACGAAGTCAAGAGGCTTAGGAGGAAGGATCTCTGGAACACTCCAGTCACTCGTTCTGATATTCCGGTTGGTGCTGATGATGTTGAGGCAGAGGTTGATCATGATAATGATGATGATTATGTGCCATCTGGAGCGGAGCCCTCTTGGGCAAAGAAGCTCAAGAGTAAGATGAAGAAACTATTCTGCATGGAGTCTCACGGACAATGCCTAGCCCATGTGTCTAAGAAGAAGGCCAGGAGCCATCATAAGGAGATCATGCACCAGGTTGGTGCAACGGTTGTCAGCGGCTCTGAAGGCCGGATCACCGATGAGGAGGAATGGGTTCAGCAGCACTGCCATTGGACTGATTTTGACCTTGAGCACCCACCAGCCGATGACGGAGGTGCAGATGATCACGCGGCGATGTGATGATGGAGTGCATCTGTTCTGCTATCACCTGAACATGTTGCTTCTCTCTGTCCCCTTTTTGGTGTCTCGATGCCAAAGGTGGAGAGTTTTAAGGATTTGTCCGACTTGCGAGTGTGTGTTTATTGCATGCTTTGTGCCTTGTCTTTACTTCTCACAAACTCTTTGGTTTATGTTCATGAGACCCGGTTACCGTTACTTTGTGTGAGACCTATGCTACCTTATGTATGTCAAGTACTTTAGTAGATTATGAGCTTATTTCTTGTTCTATCCTTACTCACCTACTAATTTACCCGCTTATGTCTCCTCATTGTTAGATGTTATCGGACTATAAAATATAGGGGGAGTGTTGATCCTAGAGTGTGTGCTTTGCATTCCAAAGGAAACTCATTTAAATGCACACATCTAGGGGGAGCCTGTCTATATTTTGTAATCTTTGGGGTTTGCTTACTCTTATTGTTAATATATTCTATGCAAATCCCGTGTTGTCATCAGTCCAGCGAAAAGGGGGAGATTGAAAGGGCATGTCCCTTCCTATTGGTTTTGGTCATTGAGGACAATGTGTTAGCGGACTAATCGTGTCCACTAAGTATTTTAGAGATTAATCCATTGGCACGGGACGATTATCTCCCCTCGAAGCTTTAAGAAGAAGATGTTTTGTCTTCCTCGGTTTTTGTTTTGCTGGACTTGAGTCGTAGGAGACACCATACTATCAAGAGGGGGTATGCATTGGAAAGGCTAGAGTGGAATCATCACATACACTTCTTTTTGACACCCTCAACTCCTTTCTTTTCTTGGAGCTTTTTGCATCTCTCAAATGGAGGTCTTGTTGATGGGAGCCGTAGTACCACCACTGGCGCGGTAGTACCGCTTGGGGCATATGCGGCAGTACCGTTCCACTGTGGCTCCGCTACCGTGTCCATTCTAGGAGCTCTTTTCTCGTGTCGGGTTTTACGGTAGTAGCAGCGGTAGTACCGCTGCCACCACCGCGGCTACTACCGCTCCCCTCTTCTGAGCCTCATCCTTTCCACTGCGCGGTAGTACCGCTGGGGGCCGCGGTAGTACCGCTCCACCCAGCGGTACTACCGCTCTATGCGGGTAGAAAAGGGGATAACAGTTCACTTATCCCTCCACTATATAAAGGGGTCTTCTTCCTCAAGAAGACTCACCTCTTCTCCGCCAAGCTCCATTGTTGCTCCAAAAGATTATTTTCACCTAATCTCTCTCCCTAGCCAATCAAACTTGTTGATTTTCTAGGGATTGATTGAGAAGGCCCAGATCTACACTTCCACCAAGAGAAAGTTTATTCCTGCACTAATCCCTTGTGGATCGTGTTACTCTTGGGGTGATTGAGCACCCTAGACGGTTGAGGTCACCTCGAAGCCATATTCCATTGTGGTGAAGCTTCGTGGTTTCTTATGGAGCCTCCAATTAAGTTGTGGAGATAGCCCCAACCTTGTTTGTAAAGGTTCGGTCACCGCCTTCAAGGGGACCAATAGTGGTATCACGGCATCTCGCATTGTGTGAGGGCGTGAGGAGTATAAGGTGGCCCTAGTGGCTTCTTGGGGAGCATTGTGCCTCCACACCGCTTCAACGGAGACGTGCTTCCCTTCAAAGGGAAGGAACTTCGGTAACACATCCTCGTTTCCACCGATTCCACTCTTGGTTATCTCTTACCTTTACTTGTGCAGTCTTTATTGTGTTAGTTCCGTGTGCTTGCTTGTGTACTTGTATTTGTTGCATCATATAGGTTGCCAACATAGTTGCACATCTAGAAAACCTATTTTTTTTGCAAAGTTTAATTTGGTCAAGAAAAGCTAAAAATGATAAGTTGCCTATTCACCGCCCCTCTAGACAACCATATAAATCCTTTCAACACCCACTCCCCCTGCTATTATACATACTGGACAATTACTAGAGCTCGCGCACGCCAATTGAATTGCTAGGTACTTTTGTTTCTTGGTAATGATTCTAATATTCATGAGAATATGATGCTGGCTAAATTGGATACATTTGTGTTGATTACTAATGAAAGTCCTAGCATGGACAAGAGAGATGAACACTGGAGTAGAATCAAGTATGGCGATGAAGGCGCCCGCGAAGGGATCTAGAACGACGTTTCTAGTGCATATTTGAGTACTTTGAAGCCTCCGTGATGACTTACATGGACATGGACAAAATATACAAGATGCCCCTTCATAAATTTCGTCACTAGCATATTTTAGGTGCTGCATCTCCTTATTTTTGGGCCAGGCCCATGTAATTTTGAAATACTAAAGTATAGGCCATTTTTAGAGTCCGTATGTGTGGGGATAATAGAGTTAGGGTTGGTTTCGGACCCCTTCTCCAAGGAGCCACGAAATTCCCCCTCTCTCTCCATATATACAAACATTTGGGCATCGTTTAGACTTTGGGTTTTGTTTAGATTAAAGTTCGCGATAGCTGCAACTTTGTGTACTTTGTTTGTCTTCAACGATTAGACAAAGACGTCACAGAACCCCACTTGATCAATAAAGCTTTATATTAAATTCACAATATCCTGATTGCAATCTCAGTTTCTTGCTTGTGCTTTGTTTGTGTGAAGGAAACAGTCCTTCGTGGTCAGGTTATTCATGCTCCGGCTTGGTCAATAACCTCTCGGAGTGGGTTTAGCGATTTCTAGTGCGTGACGTCCGCGCATGTTCGTAGTCGGATCGTTAAAGTCGACTTCCTCCAAAACGATGTCCACCATCTCATCGAAAGACGAGACACCTTTGCCTCTATCACTTAGGGTCTCCACCCTACATCAAAAAATAAATAGAACAATACACCGCCCATCCATTCATGAACCAAAAAGACTAGAGGTTCTGTCTAGAGGGAAGGTGGAGGCTGTAGCGACCAGACCTCAAATAGTCTGATCTCTGTGCATCAGTGTCATGCCTGGATCAGTAATGCTGACACGCACAGTACTTGAAGTATTTATAACTGAGTAGTAATCACACACTTATTACATCGATAGTCCAACGATGAATTTATTACAAATAATATGGCTGAAGGCCATCTAACACGATAACAGCGCAAGGCTTGGAAGATAAGTGAGTCCATCAACTCCAGCGGTATCACTGAGTATAGAACCACGACCTAAAAAGGCATCTTACTCATCGTCTGAAAAGTCTGCAACATGAAACGTTGCAGCCCGAAAACGGGTCAGCACATGGAATATGCTGGCAAGGTAACACAAGAGAAGGCAATGGAAATAAAACTATACTATATGCAATATTTGGCTGGTGGAAAGCTCTATGGTTAAGTTTTTGCGTAAAGCCAATTTTTCCCTACTTCAAAGGAAATAGATTTTATTTAACTATCATGGTAGTTGAAACATCGTTGAGAAGATAGACATCCTCTCAACCCCAATTAAAAATACACTACAAGAAATATGTCAACTTATGACCTTCTGTCAGTGAACCTAGGAGAATTGGTCATAGATCTATGACCATTTCAGACCAATTGGTCAAAAGATGTTCGGGGGGATCCAAACCCTAAACTATAACGACCATTATGGTCAGAAAGGTCATAACTTCCTTACACGAAATGGTCATAAAGAAGATACCACTGATCTGCTGCCTTATTACTAGCTGATCATGACCAATATATATGGTCATAACCTTGTAAATTTTGGTGGGTTGCTATGACTAGGCGCCACCTCATCAGTTTTGCCTATGTGTCATGTCCATGTGGCGGTTTTTGCCCTAGGTTGTGAAGAAACCTATATTTATGTCATTCCCAAAATTCCCCAAAAAATCTCATAAATTCTTTGGGTCATATCTTCGTCAAATATGTAAAAAACCTTCCTTGCCTAGTTCAAAAATAATTCAAAAATATTCATTTTCCTATTCTGTTAAAAAAAACACTTTGTGAAGGAAGTACCACTTTGGCATGTCCAAATGGTATCCATTTTCTACATTGCTTTCCTATGCCCAAATAACTATCCTCCACCAAATGCCAGCTCAATCCATTCATTATTTTGAGCCCAGCTTCAACATTCGTATTTATGTCCAGTGTGGTACTTTGCAAAGCAAGTACCACCTAGACTCCTCCTTTTGAGCTGAAAATTTGTGAAGACGGTCTTCTTAGTAACTAATCATCCTCAACCAAAACTCAAGCCCATTATCCATGTTCATTTCCCGTACCGCTAATCAAACACTTGGCTGCTAATTCATGTTTGAACATCGATCGGTTTCCTCGTGAGAATCTTATGTTGTAATTTTCTTCCTAGCACCTACCTGGGGAGTTCCCAACCCACTAGACATGCCTACGCCTCCCAGAACACATGGGAACGCCACAATCACGCGCTGACCACGCGGCGGGCATGCGAGTTTACACGCTCTAGAGTTGGGGCCCTCGACCACCGCCCAAACCTCGACGTATCGCCACCAAACCATGTGTTTATGATTAAATAGGTACTTATGTAACTAGAAATGATTGTGGGAAAAAATAAATAGCAAACTATTAGGCAGCTGCAGTTCAAATTTGACCCGCTTCCAACTGAATCAGTGGAAATTTGTCTTTTTCACGAGAGGTGGATCAAAACTTTTTTCACCCAACCATTTTGTCAATTGTGCATTAAATATGTCGTAGTATTTTAGATAATTGATTTGGTCCAATTTTGCAACAATTATTTGGGAGGTCCTTCACAAAAAAACCTCCTTTTGGGCACTCGAAAATGGAAAATGATTTTTTCGTCCAAAGAAAATGAAAACTTCCTTAGGCAATATTGTTTGCCATTCCAAGATGAACATTTGTGCACAATATGAGATAATTTGAACAAACTATGCCATGAATGTGGCCATAGGATTGATCATTTGGCTTGAAAGCCATGAATCTTCACGCATGATAGCTCATTTCTGAGAACACTTTTTTAAAAGAATTGTTGTATTACAAGTTTATTATTTTTCTTGGTAACTTGGTCATATATAATGACACAATGCGAAGGTTTTCCAATTTTTTAATTTTTTTTAAAAAATTTTATGCCCCTTTCAAAATGCGGTCAAAACGGCGGGAATGACCGTTCCTAGCTAGTGGTTGAATCTTGGTATTTTTTTGGTGTTTCTATGATTAAATAGATACTTATGTACCTATAAATGATTTTTGTAAAAAATAAATAGCAAACTACAAGGCAGCTACAGTTCAAATTTGACCCACTTCCAACTGAATCGGCCGAAATTTGTCTTTTTCACGAGAGGTGGATCAAAACTTTTTACACCCAACCATTTTGTCAATTGTGCATTAAATATGTCATAGTATTTTAGAAAATTCATTTGGTCCAATTTTGCAACAATTATTTGGGAGGTCCTTCACAAAAAAAACCTCCTTTTGGGCACTCAAAAAATGGAAAATGATTTTTTCGTCTAAAGAAAGTGAAAACTCCCTTAGTAAACATTGTTTGCCATTACAAGATGCACCCTTGTGCACAATATGAGATCATTTGAACAAACTATGCCATGAATGTGGCCATAAGATTGATCATTTGGCTTGAAAGCCATGAATCTTCACGCATGATAGCTCATTTCTGGGAACACTTTTTTAAAAGAATTGCTGTATTACAAGTTTATTATTTTTCCTGGTAACTTGGTCATATATAATGGCACAATGCGAAGGTATTCCAATTTTTTGATATTTTTTGAATTTTTTATGCCCCTTTCAAAATGCGGTCAAAACGGCAAGAATGACCGTTCCTAGCTAGTGGTTGAATCTTGGTATTTTTTGGTGTTTCTATGATTAAATAGATACTTATGTACCTAGAAATGATTTTTGTAAAAAATAAATAGCAAACTATGAGACAGCTACAGTTCAAATTTGACCCACTTCCAGCTGAATCGGCCGAAATTTGTCTTTTTCACGAGAGGTGGATCAAAACTTTTTACACCCAACCATTTTGTCAATTGTGCATTAAATATGTCGTAGTATTTTAGAAAATTGATTTGATCCAATTTTGCAACAATTATTTGGGAGGTCCTTCACAAAAAAACCTCCTTTTGGGTACTCGAAAAATGGAAAATGATTTTTTCGTCCAAAGAAAGTGAAAACTCCCTTTGGAAACGTTGTTTGCCATTCCAAGATGCACCCTTGTGCACAATATGAGATCATTTGAACAAACTATGCCATGAATGTGGCCATAAGATTGATCATTTGGCTTGAAAGCCATGAATCTTCACGCATGATAGCTCATTTCTGGGAACACTTTTTTAAAAGAATTGATGTATTACAAGTTTATTATTTTTCCCGGTAACTTGGTCATATATAATGACACAATGCGAAGGTTTTCCAATTTTTTGAATTTTTTATGCCCGTTTAAAAATGCGCTCAAAACGGCGGGCATGACCGTTCCTAGCTAGTGACTGAATCTTGGAATTTTTTTTGTGTTTCTCTGATTAAATAGATACTTATGTACCTAGAAAATATTTTTAGAAAAAATAAGGAGTAAACTATGAGACAGCTACAGTTCAATATTGACCCGCTTCCTACTGAATCGGTTAAAATTTGTCTTTTTCACGAGAGGTGGATCAAAACTTTTGAAACCCAACCATTTGATCAATTGTGCATTAAATATGGCCTAATATTTTATAAAAATGATTTGATTCAATTTGTCAACAAATATATGGTAGGTCCTTTACAAAAAAACTCATTTTGATCACTCTAAAAATGGAAAATGATTTTTTTGTGAAAATAAAACGAAAACTTTCTTAGCCAACTATGTTTGCCATTTCAAGATCCACCCTTGTGCACAATAGAAGATCATTTTTTTTATTTTTTCATGTGAAAAAGTAGAAAAAACAAAAAGGAAAACACAATTATATGTGCTCTATTCTCATTGGTGGGTTTAGTTGTCACACGGATCGATGACATGGCGCCCATCCATCCGTCCAACTGTCCACCTCTCCATCCAGCCATCTATCTACAGAACAGACGAAAAGAAGAAAAAGAAAAAGAAAAAAATGAAAAGGGAAACCCGTAGCCCTAACCCTAACCTGCAGCCGCACTCCTCCTCGCCGCCGCCACCTCCTCCCAGATCTCCCTCTCTCCGACCCAGACCTCCCTCTCACTGCTATCCCAACCCCGCCGTCGCCGACCTCCTCATCGCCCCCAGCGCCGGCCATCCTCCCTTCCACCACCCCTCCCGTCCAAATCTCGCGAGCCAATTCCCCTCCCCTCCCCGCACCCCCACGCGTGCGATCCAGGCGGAGATGGACGCCGCCGCCGCCATCGCCCCCCATCCCGACCATCGGCGACCACCACATCCTCTCCTCGAGGCCTAGTACGAGCAGGCGAGGCGGATTGGTGGCCTTGGCCACGCCGATCTGGCGGACACATGATTCGTTCCGGCCTCCCGTGGACGCCGCTGCCGCCATCTTAGAGTAGCCATCTCCCCGTCCCTTTCTCCCGGCGGCAGGATGAAGGCCAAGGTGGGCTCCCGCGCCGGCGACTCCAGGTCAGTGCCCCGACCCCTCCCCTAGCTCCTTTCCGTTTCGTTTCCCGTGGTGGCTGCCGCGGTTTTGTGTCGGGTTCTGAATTCTGATTCGGTTTGCTGATGTTGTTTGTGTGGTGGTGGCGCAGGCTCGCGGTGAAGAAGAGCAAGGCCGAGAAGGACCCCAACAATCCCAAGCGCCCCCCGAGGGCCTTCTTCGTCTTCATGTGAGTTTCCCCGCTCGATTCCATTCGTGCTTGCTTCTGCTTGGATCCGTGCTGTTTTCCTGTGGTTTGGTGTGGCGTCGCGTGCTGACGGAGGCTCGTTTTGGTTTCGTCTTCGCAGGGACACCTTCAGGAAGGAGTACAAGGAGAAGCACCCCGACGTCAAGCAGGTCTCCGTGGTAAGCGCCCCAGTCCCGTCCCGCCCCTTGTCCACCTCTGTCTTGTGCTGTTCATTCGAACTGTTGCTGCCGCGATGTGAATTCTGGGTTCTGATTTGGTTTGTGTTGGCTGAATCGCAGATTGGCAAGCCGGTGGTGAGAAGTGGAAGTCCCTGAGCGATGCTGGAAGTTGCCCGCCACCCCTCTCCTCTCTGTTACCGCTCGATTTGGTGCTGGTTACTTCCTTCTGATATAGTACATGTTTGCTTGGTGATGTGATGAAAATTTGATCGCTTGTGTGTTGCTTTACTTGCTTCCTTGTCAGTTTGGCCAATTTGCCAGCTAGATTTCGAATTCAGTTGCTATGCAACTGTTGATCGACTGCCTGCGCTCAATTTTTTCGTTCAAATTTACGATTTACTCTCTTGGAATGTAAATATTGCATGCCCCGTGTCAATCAATTCAAACTGCTGCCTATGCCTGCTACTGCAATTTTGTCTGTATGCAATCCATGGTCCCCTGCCTATGCTCAATTTGGTTGTTCAAATTTGTTATGATTTGTTGTGTTATTAACTGTTGTAATCCATGGTCCACATTATGGATGCAACTTTAACTGTGGTATTAACTGCTATAATAGATCAGATTTGGTACCATGTAGAATTCTGGCCTCTTACCTTTTTCATAGAAAGTAAAAGGGAAAAGGTACATGGCCATACTAGAAGGTTTTCTTTAAACATATATCAAGGGTAATTTGAGTTATTCATCATCTCCAAAAGCTAAACTGTTGTAGTTCTGCTGACCAACCTGCGTGTTTCACTTCAGGTGTGAGGAGGAGCCTGTGGCGGAGACTGCATCAGCACAGATGCTGCAACCCATCACAGCGAGTTCCTCGGCCTCTGTTACGGTCGATGCAGCAGTAACTCGGGACACCATTCATGCCTCGCTGCCACTTCTACGTTTTCTTTCTCTGTTCTAGTTATGTGATTTATTCATGTCGAATCTCTACTTTATGCCAACTGTGGTGTGATACTGTTACTATCATATAGTGATGCATGAGATCTAAGCAGACATAATGGTCTTATATTGTTATGTGTCACATGCGCCAAACGCGTCTAGAGTCTTCTTTCCTCTAGCAGCCACTGATCTACAGCTAGACAGTGAAGTTAAACTAAAATGGTAGGATGCACAAGTTTATAAGTGAGGTTTGTTCAGCTCATGTCTTCTGGATGAAGCATGGCAAGTATATTTTATCAATCTCCGGTAATAATTTAGGATACTATCAAGTACATTCATTCATGCGACATTCTTCAAGTATAAAATGAGCTTGTCTGCAACATAAAGCTGATTGTGGTGCTGATTGATGTTTGTTTCGCATCTTCTGGCTTCATTGATTAATGTTTTATTCTCATCTTCGAGTAGAGTTCGGTCCGAGCCAAGTTTACCTATACTTGGTCAGCTCGGGCGGCTCGCTAGCCCAGCCGCAGTTGTTTTTGCCCATTTGTGTTGTTGCTTTAGTAGCATCCTCTGCTTTCTATTTTATGGTGTTTGGATATACTTTGTGATTTACATTTAGTGATCTTATGGTGTTGTGGATATACTTTGTGATTTACATTTAGTGATCTTTGCTCTGGTGTCATATTACGGTCTAATATATTTTGTTTTGACTCTTTTTTTATTGCCAGGAAAGTGGTGAGGAGATATTGATGATGCCTACTTGCTTGGCTGCTACGGTGATGCATGCATCGGTGAAGCAAGCACACATGCAAGGCTGGCCCCATGTATCTTTCTTGGCTGCGAACATCATCTACAGGTACGACAAATGTCCCACTTCTCTGTGTCGTTTTTCTCGTCTTCTCCTTGCATTCGAGAAAATTGGTGCTTAATATGCTATTGATTTACAGTGTTTGTTCGTTAACACCAGGTCTAAACTATTGCTATGATTCTTTTGTTACTTAAGATAACCTACAAGCTCCGAGCGCTTCTGATCCAGGGTGCGTTAGGGCCAACCTGTTACAGAAGATGGCCATGCTCACGAGCCCCTCTGGATCAAAATAGGTATTCCTTTTTGCCTCTCTTTGGATTTACTCATATTTTGCCTCATGGATTGATGGATTTGTCCTATGGTAGTGTAATTGTAAAGTCTGGTCCTCATTTAATTTGTGTAATTGATTGCTTGCTTGATGATGTTCTTCTAATCCTCTTCAAATGCTCTTCTAATGTTCATGATGTCCGTTGTTATATACCTCTCATTGTAGGATGGCAAGTTGTGGCAGCAGATGTACATTGTAGGATGGCAAGTTGTGGCACCATGTCTAGTAAGAGAGAGCAATGACATCCATTGTACTGTTCCGTTTAAAAAAGTGCATTGTGCTGTTATGATAGTAGCAGATGTACATTTTCTTATTGTATATTCCTGTGTAAGGAAATGTATTCCTGAGATGATATTTTGTGTTATGTAAACCTGGGAGATGTGTTATGAGAAGTGATATGATGGTTGATTTGAATTTGACCTGGATTTTTCCTAATTTGAATGAAATAATTTTGGATGTATGTGTGATTGGGCTAAAGTCAGCTTGGGCCGAACTGGACAAATAATTGGGTCGAAAAAGGCCACATCCCAACAAGCATAGAACAGTTTTAAAAATGAAATGAAAAGGGTCTTACAAAAAAAGAAATGGACTGCAAAAAGGCCGAGGGCCAAAAGGATTGCATGAATCTCAAAAACTAAAAAGGCCGAATTGTTGGGCTAGGCCCATATAGCTTGAGAAAATTAACAGAAAAATATAAATTAAAAAGGCCGCATTGTTGGGCTCGGCCCATGTAAAACACCGAATTGGACCGGGCTGATTCTTATGCCACATCAGCTTGCCACGCTGGATGCCTACGTGGTCTGGGGAGGTTGCTAGTGACCAAAACACGACAGTAGGCATATTTTGGTCATAAACGTCTATGACCTTCTCACAGAGAAGGTCGCTAATGTCAGTTTATGACGGCCAGCTTTTGACCTTATGTTTTTGGTCACAAAAAGGTCACAAATGGAAATTTGTGACCATTCAGTGACTAGTAGTGGTAGTCACAAGTTGACATATTTCTTGTAGTGGTAATCCAAGTACTAGATACTTAAGATGTCCATAACCGGGGACACGGCTAATCATGATCAGTTTGTACACTCTGCAGAGGTTTGTGCACTTTTCCCCACAAGACTCGATCGCCTCCATTTGGTTTCTCGCACTGCATGGTGTTTGAGAAACGGATGACCGAGACACAGTCTTTGCAAAGAGGTCCCCTTAACCAGATAGATAGGCCGGTACACCTACAAAACCCACTACATCTGCTAGCCCATCATGGAAAGGTTTCCCACAACTTACTCAACTATGCCAGAGCCCATATTGGCATGTGGCTGCACACGGAATTAATGTTGCCATCTTAAGTTGAACCATTAATTAGCAAACTCACATCTGTCATGGATTTCACTCAAACCCTAACCACGTCTACGAGCATAGCATGTCCTAACAGCAAACGTAGAAGTAACTCCCAAAGGTCTGAATGTAATGCAGGTAATAGGTACTACCTCAATCTACTTCCCAATCCCACAAATTAATTAATCCTACTCATGCAAGGTGTGAGGGTTGGACTAATGCAATGAAAACTGGGTAATTGGAAAGTATGATCAAAGTGTTACTTGCCTTGCTGATGATCCGCAAAATCTAGAGACTCAAAGTAGCAAGCGGCGCACTCCGGGTACTCTATCACAATCAAACAAGCACACAATAAGTACTTAACTAATGCACGGGTAAAACTCAAATAAGAGATCTAACCAGAAAGTTCAACTTAAGAACTCCGGTTTGCAAAAAGAATCAACTTGAAAGAAGCAACGAAACTCAAACTGCAAAAAAAACGAGCTCCGGTGTACTAGTTGGCCTAAAATCAAATTTTACAGTAGCCATAACTTTGTTCAAGTTGATTAAACATAAAGAGAGCATCGAGACGAAGATCTGGGATTCTGAATGACCTGATTCCGACTCTCGAGCGAAAAGAAAAACGAAAAACAAGATCAGGGCAGAAATCACGATCGGAATAACCGCGGATAAATACCCCGAAAAAGAAAACGGACGAACAGGCTAACGAACGAACGTTCGCTGTGTGCGGCTAACTAACGAAAACCATTCGTTAAAACGAACGTACGGACGAACGTCCACTAAATAACTAAACCGACGAAAAAACCGAACCGATCTAAAATATAAAAAACAGATCTACGGTTTTACGAAAAACCGATCGGTTTTTACAAAAAAAAGTAACTACCTCGGGCACGAACTCCGGCGGGATTCCGGTGGCGGCGGCGGTCCGGCGGGCTGGCGGGGCGGCGAGGCGGGGTGCGGCGGCGGCAGCGGGATGCGGCGGCGGCGGCGTGGCGGCGGCGGCAGGCGGCGGCGGCTGGGGCGAGGTGGGCTGGCGACTTGGGGCGAAACGGGCCGGGGTGGCGGCTTATAAAGCCCTGAGTCCCTTTCCTATACGAGTCTAAGTCGGTTCACTTTTTTTTTTAAATAGAGTCCTGGCGCAGAAAAACTAACGAAAGAAATACTAAACAGACTCCAAAATTCCCGAAATAAATTTTCACCGTCCTCTAATAATATTTAGGACAAAGTGAACATTTTTCCCGGACCTAAATGCAATTTTGAAAAACGCGCATTTTCCTATGCAAATAAATTCGCAAATAAATCCGGAAAAATACCAAAAGTGATTTTAACATTTTTCCTCCAATATTTCTGTTATTTTGGAGAAGCCATATTATCTCCGCTCATATTTTGTATTTAGAAATATTTTTAGGAGAGAAAAATAATTAGAATCACACTGTCCTCCTACCGGTATTCGAGCGAACTCAAATACGTAAACGGTAAAATTCCCAACTCTCTCCGTAGGTCCTTGAGTTGCTTAGAATTTCGAGGAACGCCACAACAAAAATATGAAAGAACATGCAATGCAATATAATCTATGTATAACATTCCAAATTGAAAATTTGGGATGTTACAAACCTACCCCCCTTAGAATGAATCTCGCCCTCGAGATTTGACTTGGCTAGAGAACAGGTGTGGGTGGTCCTTGCGTAGATCATCTTCTCGTTCCCAGGTGGCTTCTTCCTCGGTGTGGTAACTCCAATGAACTTTGCAAAACTTGATAACCTTACTGCGAGTAACTCTGCTCGAAAATTCGAGAATCTTAACAGGCTTCTCCTCGTAGGACAGATCATTGTCCAACTGAATTGCTTCCAGGGGTACTGTGTCTCTAAGTGGTATATCGTCCATCTCTGCATGGCACTTCTTAAGCTGCGAAACATGAAACACGTCGTGCACTCCTGACAATCCTTCGGGCAATTCCAACTTGTAGGCAACCTCTCCCATGCGTTCCAAAACACGGTAAGGTCCCACAAATCTCGGGGCTAACTTCCCTTTAACTCCGAAACGTTTAACTCCTCGCAGAGGCGACACTCTCAGGTACGCTCTATCGCCGATCTCATAGGCTATCTCCTTGCGCTTCGAGTCTGCATAACTCTTCTGCCTGGACTGAGCTACCTTCAGTCTATCTCGAATCAATTTCACCTTCTCCTCAGACTCTTTGATTAAGTCTGGTCCAAACAACTGTCAGTCTCCAACTTCATCCCACATCAACGGTGTTCGGCATCTCCTTCCATACAATGCCTTGAACGGTGCCATCTTCAAACCGGCTTGGTAATTGTTGTTGTATGAAAACTCCGCGTAGGGCAAGTTGTCATCCCAACTAGATCCATAATCTAATGCACAGGCTCTCAGCATATCCTCCAAAATCTGATTGACTCTTTCAGTCTGTCCATCTGTCTGCGGGTGAAATGCTGTGCTAAACTCTAGCCTGGTACCCAAAGTTTCATGTAGCTGATTCCAGAACTTTGAGGTAAATTGGGTTCCTCTATCTGATACGATGCTCCTCGGAACTCCATGCAGACACACAATTCTGGTCATGTATATCTTTGCCAACTTTGCACTGGTATATGTGGTTTTCACAGGGATAAAGTGGGCTACCTTCGTCAATCGGTCTACTACTACACAGATTGAATCATATCCTGCTTTGGTCCTGGGCAATCCGGTGATAAAATCCATGCCAAGCTTCTCCCACTTCCATTCGGGTATTGGCATAGGTTGTAACAATCCGGCTGGCTTCTGATGTTCTGCCTTCACTCTCTAACATACATCACAAACTGCTACATACTCCGCAATATCCTTCTTCATACCGGTCCACCAGAAAATATCCATCAAATCCAAATACATCTTAGTATTTCCTGGGTGAATCGAGTATGGTGAATCATGGGCCTCCTGTAAAATCAACTTCCTGATCTCCAGGTCATTGGGCACATAGATTCGATCCTCAAACCATAGGGTGTCGTGTTCATCCTCATGAAAACCTTTAGCTTTTCCTTCGCTCATCCTCTCCTTTATAGCGGCAACCTCCTAGTCAGCTTTCTGAGCTTCTCTGATTTTATCCATCAGGGTAGACTGGATTTCTAATGTTGCTACATAGCCTCTCGGAACTATCTCCATACGTAGTTCTCGTAGGTCCTCGGCTAACTCCTTCGGAAATCCTTCCATCATTAGGGTATTGATATGGCTCTTACGGCTTAGCGCATCGGCTACTACGTTAGCCTTCCCGGGATGATAATGCAATCTCATGTCATAATCCTTAATGAGTTCCAGCCATCTCCTTTGCCTAAGATTCAGCTCCTTCTGAGTGAATATATACTTCAAACTCTTGTGATTAGTATATACTTCACAATGGTTTCCAATAAGAAAATGTCTCCACGTCTTCAATGCATGCACTACGGCTGCTAACTCCAAATCGTGGGTGGCATAGTTCAGCTCATGAGGTTTTAGTTGTCGTGAAGCATACGAAACAACTCTTCCTTCCTGCATAAGAACTGCTCCAAGTCCTCGACGTGAAGCGTCGCAGTACACCTCATAATCCTTATGTTGATCTGGCAGAATCAACACAGGGGATGAGACCAAACGTTTCTTTAATTCCAGAAAACTGGCCTCACATTCTTCTGTCCAACTGAACTTGGTGTCCTTCTTTAACAACTCCATCATTGGCTTTGCAATCCTCGAGAAATTCTCGATAAATCTCCGGTAGTATCCTGCAAGTCCAAGAAAACTTCGGATCTCTCCAACTGTTGTTGGTGCTTCCCAATGGGTCACAGTGTCCACCTTGGCGGGATCTACTGCTATTCCTTCTCCAGATATAACGTGTCCGAGAAATCTGACTTCCTTCAACCAAAACTCGCATTTGCTAAACTTGGCATATAACTGATGTTCTCCGAGCTTCTCCAACACCAAACGCAAATGCTCTGCATGCTCCTCTTCATCCTTCGAGAAAATCAATATATCATCTATGAACACTACGACGAACTTATCCAAATACTCCATAAACACTTTGTTCATCAGGTTCATAAAGTATGCCGGTGCGTTCGTCAGACCAAATGACATAACGGTATACTCGTACAACCCATACCTAGTGGTAAAGGCCGTCTTAGGTATATCCTGCTCTCGGATCTTCAATTGATGGTACCCTGATCGCAGATCGATCTTGGAAATTACCTTAGCTCCTTGCAATCTATCGAACAGATCATTGATCATCGGCAATGGGTACTTATTCTTGATCGTTACTTCATTCAATCCATGGTAATCAACAACCATTCTTAATGATCCATCCTTCTTCTCCACTAAAAGTACTAGCGAACCCCAAGGCGAAGAACTTGGGCGTATGAATCCTTTATCCAGTAACTCCTTAATCTGTTTCTTTATCTCCTCGAAATCCTTTGCGGGCATCCTATATGGTCTCTTAGAAATTGGCCTGGTGCTTGGCAAAAGTTCAATCAAAAACTCTATATCTCTATCCGGTGGCATGCCAGGTAACTCCTCTGGAAACACATCCGGGTAATCCTTCACTACTGGCACTTCCTCCTGAACAACTCCCATGAGAGAATGTACTTGAGTCCTTATAGGCGAATGCCTAGATACATACTTAATCCTTTTTCCCTCCGGGGTGGTGAGCAAAATTGACTTACTGGCACAGTCAATATTACCTCCATACTTCGATAGCCAATCCATACCTAATATCACATCCAATCCTTGTGACTCCAGGACTATTAGGTCAGAGGGGAAAGTATGGCGTCCTATGATCAATGGCGTCTGAAAACATCCTTGGTGTGCCATATAATCTGCTCCAGGTGAACTTACTAACATGGGGGTCTTAAGAACTCGGGTGGACATCCTATGTCTATTTACGAATCCCCTTGAAATATATGAATGCGATGCACCAGTATCGAAAAGAACTATTGCGGTAAATGTCTTAACCAAAAACTTACCGACAACAGCATCTGGTTGCTCTTCTACCTCCTCCACGGTCACGTGGTTCACTTGTCCTTTATTGAACGGGTTAGGCTTCTTCACGGCGCTTCCATTGCCGTTCCCATTCTTAACTTCTGGGCATTCATTGGCATAATGTCCATTCTTCCCGCACTTGTAACAAGTGACATGGCTGAAATCCCTCTTGGTTGGTGTGGATGGTGTAGGGCGGCTCTGGTTTCCATTGGCTCCATTCCCATTTCCATTTCCATTCTTGGTGCCATTGTGATTGTGCGAGCTACCTCCTCCATGGGTATGCTGAAACTGTCCTACCGTTTTAGGGGTAAAACGGGGCTTCTGCTGAGCTCCAGAATTATACTTTCCTTGCCCATACTTCCTCTTGCGACTCTCAATCTGTTGATGCTTCCTTTCAATCATTGGGGCGTGGTCAACCAACTCCTGGTAGTTATTGCAAGTTGCCACCATCAACTATACACTCATCTCATCATTCATCCCTTCCATGAATCTCTCCTGCTTAGCGGAATTTATGGCCACATCATCTAGGGCATAACGAGATAGGGTACTAAACTCATCCACGTACTGGGCCACAGTACGATTCCCTTGGCACAAATTGCGAAACTCCTGCTTCTTCATACTCATGGCTCCAGTTGAGACATGGGCGGTACGAAAGGCTTGCTGAAACTGATCCCAAGTCACATTGGCTACGGGATAAGTGGCTGTGTAATTCTCCCACCATGCTGCGGCTGGTCCAGACAACTGGTGTGCGGCAAATCGCACCTTCTCAGCATCCGAGCAATTGGCGGTGGTCAAATCCCTTCCAATCTTGCGTAGCCAGTCATCAGCCACTATTGGTTCGATGCTGCTAGCAAACACGGGTGGTTGCAACCTTAAGAAACATGTCAGGTTGTCCACGGGTGGTGGTGGTGGAGGGTTGTTGTTGTTGTTGTTCTGGTTGTTCTGAGTGTTCGGGACAAGAAGTTGCATCAGGGTGTTCTGCTGCTGGATCAGCTGGGTGAGCTCAGGGGGAAACTCGAATTCACGTCTTGGAGGCATCTGATGGGTGTAGAGGGAAGAGATTAGAATAGAAAAGAGTTCTAAGGGAAAATCACTACCCATATGCACATGAGACAAACACACAATCATATCACACCAATCATTTTCAAACAAGATCTTACAAATCTAACGATCGTTACAAAAGTGCTCTAAAACTAATATATGGTAGTAAACTACTAGTCATAGGGTGGTCATCTAAAAATATTGATCGGCATAGGATTCCATAATATCTGCTCCAGCTTCATCTTCATAGTCTTCGTCCTTGCTATCCTCAGCTTCCGAATCTGTGTCATCTATAATGATGTAGTCTTCCGGTGGAATCTCCTTGGGTTTTTCTTCCTCGTCTTCTTCTCCCATGAGTATCCCTAACTTCCGTGTCAAATCATCATTCTTCTCCACAAGTATTTTCATCTCCTCCTCATATTCGTCGCGTGTAGACTTGAGTTCTTCTTCTAGCTCCAAATTCCTATTTAGGGCTTTCTTCAAATCTATCATCCCTGCACACATCTGGTGCTCCTAGCGATGAATGTGGTGGTTCAACTCCTGGAAGAATGCTGCAATGGACCTATCATTCCGGGTGCTAATCATATCCCAATTCTCATCTCGGCGTCCACAGATCTGGTAAATGGTGTCCTTTAGCTCCTGCTTGTAGACTTCTCCGATCCTTCCCATAGCAATGTGGGCTGCCATGCTCCTACCTAGTCTCCATGTAGGCGCATTAAAGGAAAATGCTATGAGTGAGGTGACAGGTGCGAACGTCCTTCCTGGAACTTGGGCTTCAATCAACCAATGCTCCTCCTCAGGTAGAGTGGCATTGTAGGTTCCGATGAAACTTGGTAGTCCAATGTTTAGATATCCGGTGGCTTCCTTCAGGTGTCGTCCAAATGGCGTATCATCATCCAGTTGCATGAACTTGTGCTTTGCTTCCACCATCCTAAAGAGTAGAAAAGATGAGGAGTCAGAAAAGAGAAGAGTGAATGGTGCTCTAGGGTTTTAGCTTAGTGGTCGTGTCCTACAGTCAGCGTGTTCGCTGATACCATCTTGTAGCGACCAGACCTCAAACAGTCTGATCTCTGTGCATCAGTGTCATCCCTGGATTAGTAATGCTGACACGCACAGTACTTGAAGGATTTATAACAGAGTAGCAATCACACACTTATTACATCGATAGTCCAACGATGAATTTATTACAAATAATATGGCTGAAGGCCATCTAACACGATAACAACGGAAGGCTTGGAAGATAAGTGAGTCCATCAACTCTAGCGGCATCACTAAGTATAGAACCACGACCTAAAAAGGCATCTTACTCGTCGTCTAAAAAGTCTGCAACATGAAACGTTGCAGCCCGAAAACGGGTCAGCACATGGAATATGCTGGCAAGGTAACACAAGAGAAGGCAATGGAAATAAAACTATACTATATGCAATATTTGGCTGGTGGAAAGCTCTATGGTTAAGTTTTTGCGTAAAGCCAATTTTTCCCTACTTCAAAGGAAAAAGATTTTATTTAACTATCATGGTAGTTGAAACATCGTTGAGAAGATAGACATCCTCTCAACCCCAATTAAAAATAATCATTAACCCAACAAAATTAATTAAAGTAACATGATGAGATTCACATGATAATCCAAGTACTAGATACTCAAGACGTCCATAACCGGGGACACGGCTAATCATGATCAGTTTGTACACTCTGCAGAGGTTTGTGCAGTTTTCCCCACAAGACTCGATCGCCTCCGTTTGGTTTCTCGCACTGCATGGTGTTTGAGAAACGGATGACCGAGACACAGTCTTTCCGAAGAGGTCCCCTTAACCAGATAGATAGGCCGGTACACCTACAAAACCCACTACATCTGCTAGCCCATCATGGAAAGGTTTCCCACAACTTACTCAACTATGCCAGAGCCCATATTGGCATGTGGCTGCACACGGAAGTTTCTAGTATGAAAAATCTCATGATCCCTTTGAGCCTGGGTGGCGGTCCAAAAGAAAAATAGGCAATCACTAGAATAACCAGATGCCTCAATCCACCCAGATGTGTATTAATGTTGCCACCTTAAGTTGAACCATTAATTAGCAAACTCACATATGTCATGGATTTCACTCAGACCCTAACCTCGTCTACGAGCATAGCATGTCCTAACAGCAAACGTAGAAGTAACTCCCAAAGGTTTGAATATAATGCAGGTAATAGGTACTACCTCAATCTACTTCCCAATCCCATAAATTAATTAATCCTACTCATGCAAGGTGTGAGGGTTGTACTAGTGCAATGAAAACTGGGTAATTGGAAAGTATGATCAAAGTGTTACTTGCCGTGCTGATGATCCGCAAAACCTAGAGACTCAAAGTAGCAAGCGGCGCACTCCGGGTACTCTATCGCAATCAAACAAGCACACAATAAGTACTTAACTAATGCACGGGTAAAACTCAAATAAGAGATCTAACCAGAAAGTTCAACTTAAGAACTCCGGTTTGCAAAAAGAATCAACTCGAAAGAAGCAACGAAACTCAAACTACAAAAGAAATGAGCTTCGGTGTACTAGTTGGCCTAAAATCAAATTTTACAGTAGCCAAAACTTTGTTCAAGTTGATTAAACATAAAGAGGGCATCGAGACGAAGATCTGGGATTTTGAATCACCTGATTCCGACTCTCGAGCAAAAAAAAACGAAAAACAAGATCAGGGCAGAAATCGTGATCGGAATAACCGCGGATAAATACCCCGAAAAAGAAAACGGACGAACAGGCTAACGAACGAACGTTCCCTGTCTGCGGCTAACTAACGAAAACCGTTCGTTAAAACGAACGTACGGACGAACGTCCGCTAAATAACTAAACCGACGGAAAAACCGAACCGATCTAAAATAAATAAAAAATAGATCTGCGGTTTTACGAAAAACCGATCGGTTTTTACAAAAAAAACGTAACTACCTCGGGCACGAACTCCGGCGGGATTCCGGCGGCGGCGGCGGTCCGGCGGGCTGGCGGGGCGGCGAGGCGGGATGCGGCGGCGGCGGCACGCGGCGGCGGGGAGGTGGCTGGGGCGAGGTGGGCTGGCGACTTGGGGCGAAACGGGCCGGGGTGGCGGCTTATAAAGCCGAGAGTCCCTTTCCTATACGAGTCTAAGTCGGTTCACTTTTTTTTTTAAAAAAAATAGAGTCCTGGCGCAGAAAAACTAACGAAAGAAATACTAAACGGACTCCAAAATTCCCGAAATAAATTTTCACCGTCCTCTAATAATATTTAGGACAAAGTGAACATTTTTCCCGGACCTAAATGCAATTTTGAAAAACGCGCATTTTTCCTATGCAAATAAATTCGCAAATAAATCCAGAAAAATACCAAAAGTGATTTTAACATTTTTCCTCCAATATTTCTGTTATTTTGGAGAAGTCATATTATCTCCGCTCATATTTTGTATTTAGAAATATTTTTAGGAGAGACAAATAATTAGAATCACATTGTCCTCGTACCGGTATTCGAGCGAACTCAAATACGTAAACGGTAAAATTCCCCAACTCTCTCCGTACGTCCTTGAGTTGCTTAGAATTTCGAGGAACGCCACAACAAAAATGCAAAAGAACATGCAATGCAATATGATCTATGTATAACATTCCAAATTGAAAATTTGGGATGTTACAGAGGCTCTTTGTGTCAGGACCCCGATCCTAAGTCACACAGGTCTAGCATGTAACACATCATATCACTTTGCGGCCTCACGCACGGTATCCCCACGGGTGCCACCTTACCTGGCGTGGGACAGTTTGCGCATTTTGGCACACGTATATGATAGTGTCCCTAGCATCCATATGACAGAGAACCCGTGCCGACATGACTAGTTATAAACCAAAAGTGGCGCTAAATTACAGAGACATGCATACATGACCCAGCAACGAACGTGTCGGTCATCAACGTATGAACCCAAGTCGTAGCAAGCTACAAGGACTTAAAGGAACAACGCGTGGCATTTCCTCTAAGGGGCAGACACAGGAACGAAGAAGGACACATGCCGACCAGCTAAAGTGTTTCGGAGCTGTAGCAAGCTACCAAGGCTAAGTGGAAGCACTAGGAGACATTTCCCTGTAAGATAGGCTACCAAGGGTAAACAATTAGGTGTCGGATCCCACACATAGGAATACACATTACACGTACGCATAACATTCAAGTATGTGATGTACAACATGGCATCACAACATAACTCAACGAGTCAAATAGATAAGGCCCAGAAGAGCCATCATAACATTTATTACAAAGAGTGGGTCTCATGACCCAACCTACAGAGCATACAGGCAACAGAAGAATAACATGTCTGAGTACAGACAACTACAAATGAATAAGGCTGAGAAGCCTGACTATCTACAAGACCCGCCCAAGGGTATAAGACCGTAGCTGAGGTAACAAACTAAACGTCGAAGTCCACGCGAAACCACTAGTGAGACTGAAGTCTCTCTGCAAAAACATAAATTAAGAAAATGTGAGTACAAAGGTACTCAGCAAGACTTACATCAGAACTAGCTACATATGCATCGGTATCATCAAAGGGGTGGTGGAGTTTGACTGCAGCAAGCCAGCTTTGACTCGGTGGCTATCCTGAACTACGACTGCAAGTAACTATTTTGAAGTGGCGCACACGAGTCCACATATTCACCAATGAATACACCACTATGGATCCGCTCCCGTCTCCCTACGAGAAGGCTATCCATAGAACTCACGCTTATCTTGTGAATTTTAGAGTATCCACTTTCACTTGTCAATGAATTGTACATGTAACCCAGAAGTCCTTCACCGCGGACACGGCTATTCGAATAGATCTGGTTAACCCTGCAGGGGTGTACTTCTTCACACACGCTCTCACCACTTACCGACATGTACACGTCATGTATCTCGGCAACCTTCAAGCGGAAGCCTTGCGAGGGCGTCGGCCACGACCTGACTAACCACACAAGTCTCTAGTCCAGGTTTATCGCCTATTTGGGTTCCATCCGTGGGGAGATCCGACCGGGGTGTCGCTCACGGCCCCAACCAATGTGTACAGGGTTCCCGAGCCACCAAACGGGCAACTCGGTACACCGTGCCACGTACCTGCCGCATCACAGCCCACCCCGAGGGTCAGCGCTGCGCACAACCTCCAGTATACTACAAACACCACAAACTAATTGCAACTCCTGGACTGAGATCAGGTTGATTAATAAATCGAGAGAGCTTGGAGTGCTCGGAGCCCAATGTGTGGTAGTAGCCATTCATGGATCACAAACACAGAACTCAGTTCCTGAGGACGGTTCCAATGAGACAACCCACCATGTACTCCTACATGGCCTCTCACCGCTACCTTTACCAAATCATGTTCACACACTTAGCTCTCAAGAGCAGGACATGATGACCACATTCCAATTCATCCCCGATGAATTAGACCTGACACAACTCTAAGCATGAATGAGTAGGCACATAATGGCTCAAACAACTCCTACTCATGCTAGTGGGTTTCAACTATTTACTGTGGCAATGACAGGTCATGCAGAGGAAAAGGGTTCAACTACCACAACAGGTAACAGTTGAAGCGTTGTTGTCCTAATTCAGTAAAAGAGAGCAGGAGCGAGAGAGTGGGATTGTATCAGAATGCTCAATGGGGTTTTGCTTGCCTGGCACTTCTGAAGATATCACTGTGTCTTTCATCGATCACATCGTCGGAACATCGCCTACTGAGAGGGCACAAACACCGGCAAACAAGAGAAAACACAATCAATGCAATCCGACAATATGATGCATGATCATGACATGGCAATATGCTGTTGATTGAGCTAATGCAACTAGCAACCATATTAAATGAAGTTGATTTGAATCAAAGATTCAAATTCAAACTCCATATGTGATTATTCAAATGCCATTTATTCAAATTGACTTAGACAGTGGTTCTAAGTTGTTCAAACAGATTCTTTGGATTTTTTCGATCATTTTTCATATAAAAAATATTTTCATTGGGGTTAAAGAATATTTTCTAACATTTTTAGAAGTTTAGGGTATTTTATGAAATAAATAAATCATTTCTGATTTATTTTAAATTTAGGAAATATTTACTGCATCAGCATGATTTCATGCTGACGTCAGCAGGTTAACGGGGCTGGTCCAGGTCAAACCTGACGTGTGGGGTCCACACATCAGTCTAACAGAGCTAACTAATTAAGTTAAAAACTAAACCAGAGGTTAACAGGGCCTGGGCCCGACGTGTCAGTGACCCAGCTAATTAACTAACTTAGTTAACACTAATTAATCCTAACCCTAGCTAAACAGGGCCTGGGCCCACATGTCAGTGACCCAGAGGGGGTCAAAACGGGGTCAACCCGGGTCAGACTCGCCGGACCTGACCCGCGGCTCGTCGCCGGCGACGCCCGAGACTGTGGAGGGCATCGGAAACGCTCCTCCGGCGACCAAATCGATGGCTGAGAGGCTCTACGCCGAGCTGGGACTCGCCCGCACCCATTTGGGCAAGCGGCAGGGGTTGAGGTGGCCCGAGCTCGTCGGAAACGAGCTCGCGGCGGCAGCCGGAGTTCGGGAGCAGTCAGGTTTGGTGCTAGAGAGCGTGGGAGGGGGATTTGCTGAAGGCTATAGATTGGCAGAGATGCACTGAGCACATCGGTGTGCTCGGACACAGGCTGCAGTGACTGTGGCCACGGCTACAACATCGCCGGCGGCGAGAAGCTCATGACTCCTGGCGGAACCACGGCCTGGGTGACGGAACGACTGCAAAAATAAGGGGGAACGATGTAGGAGCTCACAGCGGGGTCGACGGGTGTCTCAGGAGGCTCGGGGAGGCGCCAGACTTCACGAATCGACGGCGAGGTTGCCAGCGGCAGGAGGTTGAAGTTGATGTCGGAGGCGACGTTGTAGGGCTCCCGCAGTCGCGTGCATCAGCGTGTAGCTCCACGGCGTAGCGGCAGATCTGGTTGTCTTACTGGTTGGGCGAGGGGTGGCCTGTAGCCATGGCTACGGCGAGCGGAGGCGACGGTGGCATTCGGCCATGGCGTCGGGAGGGCGCGGGAGACGCGAGGGAGAGGAATGGAGCGGTCGGCGCGATCGGGACGACACGGAGGGAGTCATCCACGCGTCCAGGGCCTCGGCGGCAAGCAGGAGGTGTAGTGATGTGGCCGTGCGCGCGTCGGGCACGCGCCGCGCATGCGACTGGCGGGAGGAAGAAGACCTCCCTACCCCTGGTGGGCTGGGCCGGCCAGATGGGCTGCCAGGTGAGCGTCAGGAAAGTTCTACCTCTCTCTCTTTTCTATTTTCTTTTTCTTTTGTTTTCTGGAGTGTGTTTTGATTTAGTAAAAACACTAAATCATTTTGAAAAATTCTAAGAATAATCAAAGGCAGTTTTGAGATTATTCCCAACACCCTAAAATTGCTTTCAGAATTATTTGGACATTTAAAAATATTTATAGCATTTTAAATGTCCAAATGCAAATAGTTATGACTTAATTCAAAGATCCAAAATGGTTCCCAAAATTATGAAACCATTTTGGCAGAGGTTTTATCCAAGACCAAAAATGATGAACATTTTTTGAAGGGCATTTTGGGTACAATGAAATTAAATTTGTTTAAACCTAGTTTTTCAAAGGGGTGCTAGGGTTGGTTAATCCCCATTTCAAGTTTCCTTTGAAAATAAACATGTCGAAATGATGATCATGCAGAGACAAACAAAGGCTAGTCTAGGGCTGTCACAACTCACCCCCACTAAACAAGAATCTCGTCCCGAGATTCAAGACGTGAAGCAAGAAAACAGAGGGACAAAAGGCTAACACGACCGTCATGATCCAATTGTCCTTCATATGAATGTTGATTGCTTGCCTCATGTCGATCCTGACATCCTTGCTTTCGAGATCTTTGTCCAACACAGTGACGATGAAAGAAACTCTACAAAATTGATGTTCTGAAAGATCGAGCAACTCAAGATCACCTCATGGAGTGAGAAGGTGAAACATCTCTTGAGCTGAGACACATAACACACATCCAGAGGGATGGAGTGAAACAAACAATGAAGGTTCACTTGGTAGTTAATAATTCCACACTTAAAAAGGATGGTGATCGATGTCACCAGACGGGGCACCTTGGAGAAGGTGACTCGTAGAATTATTCCCTTAAGTGGCAAAAAGAATTAATTTTGATATAGAGATCATTGAAACTCTCTACACCAGGTTAGGGTAATTCATAATCGATCATTTGAAAAAGTCAGAAAGGATGGCATACTCAGACTAGGATGGATGATGTGGACTACCTTGTTGAAGACAACGCTATGAGGGATTTTTTCCTATCACCGGAAATAGATGGGATCCATAGAGAGCCCACTTTTTAAGATAATCCTGAACAACAGTTGATGAGAAGGGCAACCCATGGAAAATTGGCACAATGGTGGTGCAAGCTGGGAACAAAATGAAAATGTTGGAATGTTCCAACCATCATATCTATCTGATATTCAGATCTGGTTAGCAACGGTACAGTTCAGACATCATGTCTGGAAAATGGAAGGTGGCATCACAAATCGTCGAGATGACGTTGCGAGATTCTCGGGAAATGAACTACGATAGCAAGCTCCAAACATGAGCTGATCCTGCTACATACATGTGAACATGTTGTCCTAGACAAGCATGACCACGTAGTAGTTTTATAATAAAACACTCCCGAGTTTAGGTTGGGAGCCATCATCGAGGATAACGAAGTCCTTGCATAAGGCATGCTCTTAAGAAGAAACACTTTTTCTTGAACAATTCAGTCAGTGGCTTGGGTGCTAGGGAATACATATGGAATGAAGATGATCAGTCTATCAGACCATAGAATACGTTGCACATGCATGACTGACTTGGGATGATTCCAGAGGAAGCAAAATAAACTTTCTCAAACTCACGGTGGCAACTTACATCATTTACACATGAATTAGGGAAAATCTGTTCTCTCATCCAACATATACCTCATGAACAGGACAGGAAGGCAATGCTTACAAAGTTTCCAACACTAACTTAATGTCCAACAAAATCATGGAGAGGACAAGGATGTTGTCAATGGGCTCAACAATAATTCATCCATGTTTCCATATAGATGGAATTCCATGACAATGTGAACAAGGTGATAGCATTGGTCAGACCAAAAGATGTAAAGCTGTATGCTCGAGGGATCAACCACGAGTAAGACAACATTATGAATACCATTGGTTCTGATTTGACTTGACGATAGCCCACACTCAAATCAATGTTTGGATAAGACGGTAGGTCCAACAACTGAACACGAAGATCGATTGATGAACATATCATCTTTCTTCAACACACACACAAAGGACATCCCTTCAAAATGAACTACGTTAGATCAAGTTTTTATCTTCCAACTCTCCAAGTTGTTGTTTAGCTTAACCAACTATCTTAGGGGTATCCAACACGGATTCTTGCAGAAAGGGTGGTTTAGAGAAAACACAACACGATCACGAGCTCAACATAGCGGTCAGGGAACAACCTGGTAATACTTCCGAGAAGATATTTAGAAAATCACGAACCACCAATATGCTATGAAGCTCGAGAACAATCTTTCTTTTCAAGGCAAGACAATATGATCAATAGAGCAAGATATTAACACAATCCTAACTCATTGATCGAAGAGTGCATGAGAAAAATGGACTAGGTAGCACGATCAATCTTAGAATGATGATTCAGTAACCAGCACGCTAAGAATGAGCTTATCGTCCATTAACTACCAAGCAACGGAGTTGCTAGGAGTATTGATTTCACACATCACAATTCATTTGTCGGTATTTCGGTTACAATAACATGGAGTTCGAGGAATGAACGATGATGGCGAGAAGTATCACTATATCAAGAGTTGATAGGAGGTGGTGCAATTCCCATGACATTCTTGACATAAAAGAGGGTAACACTCCAAGGTAGAACAGAACAAACACTGGATTGGCGTTCTGATCTACGGAATACAACTACTTTGACCCAATCCAGGAAATGGATGAGGTACTGGAGTTTGTTGCTCCTAGTCATTCCGAAATAGAATGGCTTGACGGACCATAAGAATAATAGGCATCGATAGCACGAATGCACAACTACTCTTGACTATCAACTGATAGACTAGGGTCATAAAACAACTCAAAGGGGCAACTCAAAGGAACATATAACTTTCTGAGTTATGTATGCATAGATTAGCCTGTCGAACATTCAACATATTTCTTCCGGATAATCCATGCAGAAAGGTGGAATTGGCAGGGTCACAATGTGGAATAGAGAACTCATCAAGAGCACTCTGGTTGTGATCTTTTGGTTCAAAAGAACTTTTGCCATGATGTTTCATGGCATTGGAAGAATGATATACCACGGACCTCGAGGACTATCACAAGGTCACTAATATCCTAAAGGAACGAGCAAACATTATCAACATGAAGTAAGTAGGGTGAATCTCGGGTTTAAGAGACCAGGAGTGGAATGCCTACTAACTATATGGCATCACGGGATGCTTTCGAGAGTGATGGCCAGAATTCATCACACTGGGAATATAAAACATGGCTAGATTACTAGGTGACTCCCTAAAACACCTACGATCATAATAATAGTTCCAGCATATATGTCGAGGCAATGGAGTACCTCCACACATCAACCAGTGTGGTTAATCTGGCCTACAAGGACATCGGAAACAGGGAGGAAAGGTTTGCAAATGCATCAGATTATTTAGAAACCTAGGATTACTCGGATAGCATAACAGCTGTAAATGCTCAAAAGACTTTTGAGACTAATGCACAAGATAGCATAATCACTCAACATCATGATGTCAAGGTTCTGAGACCAACAGTTTAACAAACGGAAGTACTTGAGACTGAACTGAGAGTTGGATTCACCATTAACGTGATCCTGATTAATAGAATGAGAAGCCTAGTTTCTTAACCCCATAGAAGAAAAGGACGATTCAGATCAGAAGGGCATAGAGTAAAGGAGTAAAAAGAGCTTTACGTTCCCTTCCGCAATCAATTCCCTTATATGACTAAAGAGTTTCTAGACACGACTTCGACCAGTTTGGCTTGGTAATCCTACAGGCAGTTAGGCTCTGATACCAAAGCTGTCGGGACCCCGATCCTAAGTCACACAGGTCTAGCATGTAACACATCATATCACTTTGCGACCTCACGCACGGTATCCCCACGGGTGCCACCTTACCTGGCCCGGGACAGTTTGCGCATTTTGGCACACGTATATGATAGTGTCGCTAGCATCCATATGACAGAGAACCTGGGCCGACATGACTAGTTATAAACTAAAAGTGGCGCTAAATTATAGAGACATGCATACATGACCCAGCAACAAACGTGCCGGTCATCAACGTATGAACCCAAGTCGTAGCAAGCTACAAGGACTTAAAGGAACAACGCGTGACATTTCCCCTAAGGGGCAGACACAGGAACGAAGAAGGACACATGCCGACCAACCTAAGTGTTTCGGAGCTATAGCAAGCTACCAAGGCTCAGTGGAAGCACTAGGAGACATTTCCCTGTAAGATAGGCTACCAAGGGTAAACAACTAGGTGTCGGATCCCACACATAGCAATACACATTACACGCACGCATAACATGCAATTATGTGATGTATAACATGTCATCACAACATAACTCAGCGAGTCAAATAGATAAGGCCCAGAAGAGCCATCATAGCATTTATTACAAGCAGTGGGTCTCATGTCCCAACATACAGAGCATACAGGCAACGGAAGCGTACCATGTCTGAGTACAGACAACTACAAATGAATACGGCTGAGAAGCCTGACTATCTACAAGACCCTCCCAAGGGTATAAGATCGTAGCTGAGGTAACAAGCTAAACGTCGAAGTCCACGCGGAACCACTAGTGAGACTGAAGTCTCTCTACAAAAACATAAATTAAGCAAATGTGAGTACAAAGGTACTCAGCAAGACTTACATCAGAACTAGCTACATATGCATCGGTATCATCAAAGGGGTGGTGGAGTTTGACTGCAGCAAGCCAGCTTTGACTCGGTGGCTATCCTGAACTACGACTGCAAGTAACTCTTTTGAAGTGGCGCACACGAGTCCACATATTCACCAATAAATACACCACTATGGATCTGCTCCCGTCTCCCTACGAGAAGGCCATCCATAGCTCGCACGCTTATCTTGCGTATTTTAGAGTATCCACTTTCACTTGTCTATGAACTGTACAGGTAACCCAGAAGTCCTTCACCACGGACACGGCTATTCGAATAGATCATGTTAACCCTACAGGGATGTACTTCTTCACACACGCTCTCGCCACTTACCGACATGTACACGTCATGTATCTCGGCAACCTTCAAGCGGAAGCCTGGCGAGGGTGTCAGCCACGACCTGACTAACCACACAAGTCTCTAGTCCAGGTTTATTGCCTATTTGGGTTCCATCCGTGGGGAGATCCGGCCAGGGTGTCTCTCACGGCCCCAAATGATGTGTACAGGGTTCCCGAGCCACCATACGGGCGACTAAGTACACCATGCCACGTAACTGCCGCATCACAGCCCACCCCAAGGGTCAGCACTGCGCACGACCTCCAGTATACTACAAACACCAGAAACTAATTGCAACTCCTGGACAGAGATCAGGTTGATTAATAAGTCGAGAGAGCTTGGAGTGCCCGGAGCCCAATGTGTGGTAGTAGCTGTTCATGGATCACAAACACAGAACTCAGTCCTGAGGACGGTTTCAATGAGACAACCCACCATGTACTCCTACATGGCCTCTCACCGCTACCTTTACCAAATCGTGTTCACACACTTAGCTCTCAGCAGCAGGACATGATGACCACATTCCAAATCATCCCCGATGAATCAGACCTGACACAACTCTAAGCAATAGCGGGCATAACCAGAAAGCATGAATGAGTAGGCACATCATGTCTCAAACAACTCCTACTCATGCTAGTGGGTTTCAACTATTTACTATGGCAATGACAGGTCATGCAGAGGAAAAGGGTTCAACTACCGTAGCAGGTAACAGTTGAAGCGTTGTTGTCCTAATGCAGTAAAAGAGAGTAGGAGCGAGAGAGTGGGATTGTATCGGAATGCTCAATGGGGTTTTGCTTGCCTAGCACTTCTGAAGATATCACCGTGTCTTCATCGGTGTCATCGATCACATTGTCAGGACAGCGTCTACTAAGATGGGACAAACACCGGCAAACAAGAGAGAACACAATCAATGCAATCTGAAAATATGATGCATGATCATGACATGGCAATATGCTGTTGATTGAGCTAATGCAACTAGCAACCATATTAAATGAAGTTGATTTGAATCAAAGATTCAAATTCAAACTCCATATGTGATTATTCAAATGCCATTTATTCAAATTGTCCTAAACAGTGGTTGTAAGTTATTCAAACATGCATGAAAATGCCATAAACAGATTCTCCGGATTTTTCTGATCATTTTTCATATATAAAATATTTTCATTGGGGTTATATATTATTTTCTATGATTTTTAGAAGTTTAGGCTATTTTCTGAAATAAATAAATCATTTCTTATTTATTTTAAATCCTAGAAAATATTTACTACATCAGCATGACTTCATGCTGACGTCAGCAGGTCAACAGGGCTGGTCCAGGTCAAACCTGACGTGTGGGGTCCACACATCAGTCTAACAGAGCTAACTAATTAAGTTAAAAACTAAACTAGAGGTTAAAAGTGCCTGGGCCCCACGTGTGAGTGACCCATCTAATTAACTAACTTAATTAACACTAATTAATCCTAACCCTAGCTAAACAAGGCCTGGGCCCACACGTCAGTGACCCTGAGGGGGGTCAAAACAGGCTCAACCCGGGTCAAACTCGTCGGAGCTAACCCGCGGCTCGTCGCAGGCAACGCCCGAGACGGCGGAGGGCTTCGGAAACGCTCCTCCGGCGACCAAACGATGGCTGAGAGGCTCTACGCGGAGCAGGTACTCGCCCGCATCCATCTGGGCAAGCGGCAGGGGTTGAGGTGGCCCAAGCTCGCCGGAAACGAGCTCGCGACGGCGGCCGTTGTTCGGGAGCAGTCGTGTTTGGTGCTAGAGAGCGTGGGAGGGGGATCTGCTGAAGGCTATGTATTGGGGGTGATGCACTGAGCACACCGGTGTGCTCGGACACAGGCTGCAGTGAACGTGACCGCGGCTGCAACATCGCCGGTGGCGAGAAGCTCACGGCTCCTGGCAGAACCACGGCCTGGGTGAGGGAATGAGTGCAAAAATAAGGGGGAACGGCGTAGGAGCTCACGGTGGGGTCGACAGGGGTCTCAGGAGGCTCGGGGAGGCGCCAGACGTCACGAATCGACGGCGAGGTCGCCGGCAGATGGAGGTTGAAGACGAGGTCGGAGGCGACGCTGCATGGCTCCCGTGGTCGCGTGCGTCAGCTTGTAGCTCCACGGCGTAGCAGCGGATCTGGTTGTCTTACTGGTTGGGCGAGGGATGGCCTGTAGCCATGGCTACGGCGAGCGGTGGCGACAGTGGCGTTCGGCCATGGCGTCGGGTGGGCGAGGGAGACGCGAGGGAGAGGAACGGAGCGGTCGGCGCGATCGGGGTGGCACCGAGGGAGTCATCCACGTGTCCAGGGCCTCGGCGACAAGCAGGAGGTGGCGTGCAGTGACCGTGCGCGCGTCGGGCATGCGCCGTGCATCCGACTGTCGGGAGGAAGAAGACCTCCCTGCCCCTGGTGGGCTGGGCCGGCCAGATGGGCTACCTGGTGAGCGCCAGGTAAGTTCCACCTCTCTCTCTTTTATATTTTTTTTCTTTTTTTTCTGGAGTGTGTTTTGATTTAGTAAAAACACTAAATCATTTTGAAAAATTCTGAGAATAATCAGAGGCACTTTTGAGATTATTCCCAATAGCCTAAAATTGCTTTCAGAATTATTTGGACAGTTAAAAATATTTATAGCATTTTAAATGTCCAAATGCAAATAGTTATGACTTAATTCAGATATCCAAAATGGTTCCCAAAATTATGAAACCATTTTTGGTAGAGGTTTTATCCAGGACCAAAAATGATGAACATTTTGTGAAGGGCATTTTGGGTACATTGAAATCAAATTTGTTTAAACCTAGTTTTTCAAAGGGGTGCTAGGGTTGGTTAGTCCCCATTTCAAGTTTCCTTTATTAATAAACATGATGAAATGATGATCATGCAGAGACAAACAAAGGCTAGTCTAGGGTTGTGACACTTTGTTGCATCGAAACCCAAGAGTTCAGGCTTTACATGGTCTATCACCCATCCCGCTACCACCCTCACTTTTTGACCAGCAGATGCATTATTATTCGATGATAAAGTTCATAATAGCTCATCTTCATTCCGTTGATGCACACGAAAAATTATAGGTCATTCTGAATGGTGCAAGATGGCTCGTCAGTGTGATCAACTTACCCTGAAAGTTGTATTCACTTTCTGTCCCCCGATGTTCTTCCATAAAATGGACACAATTTGACAATACAAATTCAGTTGGAGCTTCGTGACCCGCCAGAATGATCACAATGAAAAGTTGTATGCGCCCGTCGTCCACTTGGCGATGTCAACAACTATTCGGAGGCTACATCTTGCTTGTAAAATTGATATTCGGATGATTTTATCTTTGTTGTGCACTCTGCCACCCTCTACCACCATACCATGAGCTCACCCATGGATACAAATATGTGCCATAATGCATGGAACAATACACCGTCCATCGATTCATGAACTAGAAAGACTAGAGGTTCTATCTGGACCGAAGGTGGAGGCTCTTTGTTGCACCGAAACCCAAGAGTTCATGCTTTACATGGTCTATCACCCATCCCGCTACGACCCTCACTTTTTCACCAGCAGATGCATTATTATTCGATGATAAAGTTCATAATAGCTCATTTTCATTTCGTTCATGCATACGAAAAATTATAGGTCATTCCGAATGGTGCAAGATGGCTCGTCGGTGTGATCAATTTACACCATCTATCCATTCATGAACCAGAAAGACTAGAGGATATGTCTGGACCAAAGGTGGAGGCTCTTTGTTGCACCAAAACCTAAGAGTTCATGCTTTACATGGTCTATCACCCATCCCGCCACCACACTCACTTATTCACCAACAGATGCATTGTTAATCGATCATAAAGTTCATAACAGCTCTACTTCATTCCGTTTGTGCACACGAAAAATTATAGGTCATTCTGAATGGTGCAAGATGGCTCGTTGGTGTGAACAACTTACCCTGAAAGTTGTATTCACTTTCTGTCCCCAGATGTTGTTTTCATAAAATGGCCACAATTTGACCATACAAACACCGTTAGAGCTCCGTGGCTCCCCAAAATGATCACAATCAAAAGTTGTATGCGTCTGTCACCCACTCGTCAACTTCGACAACATTTCGGAGGCTACATCCTGCTTGTAAAATTTATATTCGGATGATTTTATCTTTGGCGTGCACTCTTCCACCCTCAACCACTGTTCCATGAGCTCATCCATGGATAGAAATATGTGCAATAATGTATGGAACAATACACGATCCATCCATTTATGAACCATAAACACTAGAGGTTCTGTCTAGACCGAAGTGGAGGCTCTTTGTTGCGTCGAAACCCACGTGTTCATGCTTTACATGGTCTATCACCCATCCCGCTACCACCCTCACTTTTTCACCAGCAGATGCATTATTATTTGATGATAAAGTTCATAATAGCTCATCTTCATTTCGATCATGCACACGAAAAATTATAGGTCATTCAGGGCAAGATGGCTCGTCGGTGTGATCAACTTACACCATCCATCCATTCATGAACCAGAAATACTAGAGGAAATGTCTAGATCAAAGGGGGAGGCTCTTTGTCGCATCAAAACCTAAGAGTTCATGCTTTACATGGTCTATGACCCATCTCGCTACCATCCTCACTTTTTAATGAACAAATGCATTATTATTCGTTGATAAAGTTCATAACAGCTCTACTTCATTCCGTTCGTGCACACGAAAAATTATAGCTTATTCCGAATGGTGCAAGATGGCTCGTAGGTGTGATCAACTTACCCTGAAAGTTGTATTCACTTTTTGTCCCCCGATGTTGTCTTCAAAAAATGGCCACAATTTGACCATACAAACTCCGTTGGAGCTCCGTGGCTCGCCAAAATGATCACAATGAAAAGTTGTATGCATCCGTCAGCCACTCGTCGACATCGACACCATTCCATGAGATCACCAACGGATACAAATATGTTCAATAATGTATGGAAAATACACTGTCCATCCATTCATGAACCCGAAAGACTAGAGGTTCTGTCTGGAAAAAAGGTGGAGCTCTTTGTTGCATCGAAACCCAAAATTTCATGCTTTACATGGTCTATAAGCATCACTTTTTCACCAGCAGATGCTATTTTATTCGATGATAAAGTTCATAATAGCTCACCTTCATTCTGTTTGTGCACACAAAAAAATTATAGGTCATTACGAATGGTGCAAGATGGCTCGTCTGTGTGATCAACTTACCCTGAAAGTTGTATTCACTTTCTGTCCCCCGATGTTGTCTTCAAAAAATGGTAACAATTTGACCATACAAACTCCGTTGGAGCTTCGTACCTCACCAAAATGATCATAGTGAAAAGTTGTATGCGTCCTTCACCCACTCCTCGATGTCGACAACATTTCGAAGGTTACATCTTTCTTGTAAAATTGATATTCGGATGATCTTATCTTTGGCGTGCACTCTGCCGGAAACCACCATTCGATGAGCTCACCCATGGATACAAATATGGGCAATAATGTACGGAATAAAACACCATCCATCCATTCATGAACCAGAAAGACTAGAGGTTCTGTCTGGACCGAAGGTGGAGGCTTTTTGTTGCATCGAAACCCAAGAGTTCATGCTTTACATGGTCTATAGCCCACCCCGCTACCACCCTCACTTTTTCACCAGGAGATGCATTATTATTTGATGATAAAGTTCATATTATCTCATCTTCATTTCGGTCATGCACAATAAAAATTATAGGTCATTCTGAATGGTAGAAGATGTCTCGTCCGTGTGATGAACTTACCCTGAAAGTTTTATTCACTTTCTGTCCCCCGATATTGTATTCATAAAATGGCAACATTTGACCATACAAACTCAGTTGGAGCTCCCTAACCCACCAGAGTGATCACAATGAAAAGTTGTATGCGTCTGTCACCCACTCGTCCACGTCGACAACATTTCGGAGCTAACATCCTGCTTGTAAAATTGATATTTGGAAGATTTTATCTTTGGCATGCACTCTGCCACCCTCTACCACAATTCCATGAGCTCACCCATAAAAATATGTGCAATAATGAATGGAACAATACACTGTCCATCCATTCATGAAACAGAAAGAGTAGAGGTTCTGTGTGGATCGAAGGCGGGGGCTCTTTGTTGCATCGAAACCCAAGTGTTCATGATTGACTATCACCCTTCCCGCTACCACCCTCACTTTTTCACTAGCAGATGCATTATTATTCGACGATACAGTTCATAACAGCTCATCTTCATTCCATTCATGCACTCAAAAAATTGTAGGTCATTCCAAATGGTACAACATGGCTCATCAGTGTGATCAACTTACTGTGATAGTTGTATTCACTTTATGTCCCCCGATGTTGTTTTCATAAAATGGCCACAATTTGACCATACAAACTCCGTTGGAGTTCCGTGACCCGCCAAAATGATGACAATCAAAATTTGTATGCGTCCATCACCCATCCGTCGACGTCGACAACATTTCAGAGGCTACATCCTGCTTGTAAAATTGATATTCGGATGATTTTATCTTTGGCGTGTACTCTGCCACCATCTACCACCATTCCGTGAGCTCACCCAATACAAATATGTGCCATAATGCATGGAGCAATACACCGTTCATCCTTTCATGAACCAAAAAGACTAGAGGTTTTGTCTAGACCGAAGGTGGAAGCTCTTTGTTGCATCGAAACCCAAGAGTTCATCTTTTACATGGTCAATCACTCATCACGCTACCACCCTCACCTTTTCACCACAAGATGCATTATTATTCAATGATAAAGTTCATAACATCTCATGTTCATTCCGTTCATGCACATGAAAAATTATATATTATTCTGAATGGTGCAAGATTGGTCATCGGTGTGATCAACATACCATGAAAGTTGTATTCACTTTCTGTCCCCCGATATTGTTTTCGTAAAATGGCCACAATTTGACCATACAAACTCTGTTGGAGCTCCGTGACCCGCCCAAATGATCAGAATGAAAAGTTTTATGCATCCGTCACCCACTCGTCGACGTTGACAGCATTTCGGAGGTTACATCCTGCTTGTAAAATTGATATTTGGATGATTTTATCTTTGCCATGCACTCTTCCACTCTCTACCACCATTCCATGAGCTCACCCACGGACACAAATATGTGCAATATAGTATGGAACAATACACCATCCATCCATTCAGGAACCAGAAAGACTAGAGAATCTATCTAGACCAAAGGGCCAGGCTCTTTGTCGCATCGAAACCCTAGAGTTCATGCTTTACATGGTCTATGACCCATCCCGCTACCACCCTCACTTTTTAACCAGCAAATGCATTATTATTCGTTGATAAAGTTCATAACAGCTCTTCTTCATTCCGTTCGTGCACACGAAATATTATAGGTTATTCCAAATGGTGCAACATGGCTCGTCGGTGTGATCAAGTTACCCTCAAACTTCTATTCACTTTGTGTCCCCCGTTGTTGTTTTCAAAAAATGGCCACAATTTGACCACAAAAACTCGATTGGAGCTCCGTGACTCGCCAAAATGGTCACAAAGAAAAGTTGTATGCGTCTGTCACCCACTCGTCGACGTCGACAACTTTTTGGAGGCTACATCATGCTTGTAAAATTGATATACGGACAATTTTAACGTTGGCGTGCACTCTGCCACCCTCTACCTCCATTCCATGAGCTCACCCATGGATACAAATATGTACAGTAATGTATGGAACAATACACCGTCCATCCATTCATGAACCAGAAAGACTAGAAGTTCTGTATTGACCGAAGGTGGAGCCTCTCTGTTGCATCGAAACCCAAAAGTGCATGCTTTACATGGTCTATAACCCATCCCGTTACCACCCTCACTTTTTCGCCAGCAGATGCATTGTTATTCGATGCTAAAGTTCATAATAGCTCACCTTCATCCCGTTTGTGCACATGAAAAATTATAGGTCATTCCGAATGGTGCAAGATGGCTCGTCAGTGTGATCAACTTACCATGAAAGTTGTATTCACTTTCTGTCCCCCGATGTTGTTTTCATAAAATGACCACAATTTGACCATACAAACTCCGTTGGAGCTCCGTGACCTGCCAAAATGATCATAATGAAAAGTTGTATACGTCCGTCACCAACTCGTCGACGTCGACAACATTTTAGAGGCTACATCCTGCTTGCAAAATTGATATTCAGATGATCTTATCTTTGGTGTACACTCTTCCACCCACCACCATTCCATGAGCTCACCCATGGATACAAATATGTGCAATAATGTATGGAACAATAAACCGTCCATCCACTCATGAACCGGTAAGACAAGAGGTTCTGTCTCGTACGAAGGTGGCGGCTCTTTGTTGCATCGAAACCCTTGACTTCATGCTTTACATGGTCTATCACCCATCCCACTACCACCCTCACTTTTTCACCACCAGATGCATTATTATTCGATGATAAAGTTCATATTATCTCATCTTCATTTCGTTCATGCACACGAAAAATTATAGGTCGTTCTGAAATGTAGAAGATGGCTCGTCGTTGTGTTCAACCTACCTTGAAAGTTTTATTCACTTTCTATCCCCCGATGTTGTATTCATAAAATGGCAACTATTTGACCATAGAAACTCAGTTGGAGCTCCGTGACCCGCCAGAGTGATCACAATGAAAAGTTGTATGTGTCCGTCACCCACTCGTCCACGTCGACAACATTTCAGAGGCTACATCCTACTTGTAAAATTGATATACGGATGATTTTATCGTTGGCATGCATTCTGCCACCCTCTACCACCATTCGATGAGATCACCCATACAAATATGTGCAATAATGAATGGAACAATACACTGTCCATCCATTAATGAAACAGAAAGAGTATAGGTTCTGTGTGGACCGAAGGTGGAGGCTCTTTGTTGCATCAAAACCCAAGAGTTCATGCTTGGTCTATCACCCATCCCGCTACCACCCTCACTTTTTCACCACCAGAAGCATAATTATTCGATTATAAAGTTCATAACAGCTCATCTTCATTCGTTCATGCACTCAAAAAATTACAGGTCATTCCGAATGGTGCAACATGGCTCATCAGTGTGATCAACTTACCGTGATAGTTGTATTCTCTTTATGTCCCCCGATGTTGTTTTCATAAAATGGCCACAATTTCACCATACAAACTCTGTTGGATCTCCGTGACCCGCCAAAATGATCACAATCAAAAGTTGTATGCGTCCGTCACCCACCCATCGACCTCGACAACATTTCAGAGGCTACATCCTGCTTGTAAAATTGATATTCGGATGATTTTATCTTTGGTGTGCACTCTACCACCGTCTACCACCATTCCATCAGCTCACCCACGGATACAAATATATGCCATAATGCATGGAACAATACACCGTCCATCCATTCATGAACCAAAAAGACTAGAGGTTCTGTCTGGACCGTAGGTGGAAGCTCTTTGTTGCATCAAAACCCAAGAGTTCATGCTTTACATGGTCTATCACTCATCATGCTACCACTCTCACCTTTTCACCACAAGATGCATTATTTTTCGATGATAAAGTTCATAATAGCTCATCTTCATTTCGTTCATGCACATGAAAAATTATATATTATTCTGAAGGGTGCAAGATGGCTCATCGGTGTGATCAACTTACCCTGAAAGTTGTATTCACTTTCTGTCCCCCGATATTGTTTTCATAAAATAGCCACAGTTTGACCATACAAACTCCGTTGGATCTCCGTGACCCACCAAAATGATCACAATGAAGAGTTTTATGCATCCGTCACCTACTCGTCGACGTCGACAACATTTCGGAGGTTACATCCTGCTTGTAAAATTGATATTCGGAAGATTTTATCTTTGCCATGCACTCTTCCTCCCTCTGACACCATTCTATGAGCTCACCCATGGATACAAATATGTGCAATAATGAATGGAACAATACACCATCCATCCACTCATGAACCAGAAAGACTAGATGATCTGTCTGGACCAAAGGTTGAAGCTCTTTGTTGCATCGAAACCCAAGAGCTCTTGCTTTACATGGTCTATCACTCATCCCGCTACCGCCCTCACTTTGCCACCACAAAATGCATTATTATTCGATCATAAAGTTCATAACAGCTCATCTTCATTCCATTCATGCACATGAAAAGTTATAGGATATTCTGAATGGTGCAAGATGGCTCATCGGAGTGAACAACTTACCATGAAAGTTGTATTCACTTTCTGTCCCCCGATGTTGTTTTAATAAAATAGCCACAATTTGACCATACAAACTTCGTTGGAGCTCCGTGACACGCCAAAATTATCACAATGAAAAGTTTTATGCATCCGTCATCCACTCGTTGACGTCGACAACATTTCGGAGGTTACAACCTGCTTGTAAAATTGTATTCGGATGATTTTATCTTTGCCATGCACTCTTCCACCCTCTACCACCATTCCATGAGCTCACGCACAGACACAAATATGTGCAATATTGTATGGAACAATACACCATCCATCCATTCATGAACCAGAAAGACTAGAGGATCTATCTAGACCAAAGGGCTAGGCTCTTTGTCGCATCGAAACCCAAGAGTTCATGCTTTACATGGTCTATGACCCATCTCGCTACCATCCTCACTTTTTAACCAACAAATGAATTATTATTCGTTGCTAAAGTTCATAACAGCTCTTCTTCATTCCGTTCATGCACACAAAAAATTATAGGTTATTCCAAATGGTGCAAGATGGCTCGTCGGTGTGATCAACTTACCCTAAAAGTTGTATTCACTTTCTGTCCCCCGATGTTATCATCAATAAATGGCCATAATTTTACCATACAAACTCCGTTGGAGCTCCGTGGCTCACCAAAATGATCACAATGAAAAGTTGTATGCGTCCGTCACCCACTCGTCGACGTCGACAACATTTCAGAGGCTACATCCTTCTTGTAAAATTGATATTTCGATGATCTTATCTTTGGCGTGCACTCTACCAATCTCTACCACCATCCCATGAGCTCACCCACGGATACAAATATGTGCAATAATGTATGGAAAAATACATTGTCCATCCATTCATGAACCAGAAAGACTAGAGGTTCTGTCTGGATGGAAAGTGGAGGCTCTTTGTTGCATCGAAACCCAAAAGTTCGTGCTTTACATGGCCTATAACCCATCACGCTACCACCCTCACTTTTTCACTAGCAGATTTAATATTATTCGATGATAAAGTTCATAGCATCTCACCTTCATTCCGTTTGTGCACAAAAAAATTTATGGGCCATTACGAATGGTGCAAGATGGCTCGTCGGTGTGATCAACTTACCCTGAAAGTTGTATTCACTTTCTGTCCCCCAATGTAGTTTCACAAAATGGCCACAATTTGACCATACAAATTCCGTTGGAGCTCCGTGCCTCGCCAAAATGATCATAATGAAAAGGTGTATGCGTCCTTCACCCACTCCTCGACGTCGACAACATTTCGGAGGTTACATCCTGGTTGTAAAATTGATATTCTGATGACCTTATGTTTGGCGTGCATTCTGCCACCAACCACCATTCCTTGAGCTCACCCATGGATAAAAATATGGGCAATAATGTATGGAACAAAACACCGTCCATCCATTCATGAACCAGTAAGATAAGAGGTTCTGTCTGGACCGAAGGTGGAGGCTCTTTGCTGCATCGAAACCCAAGATTTCATGCTTTACATGGTCTATCACCCATCCTGCTACCACCCTCACTTTTTTCACCGGCAGATGCATTATTATTCGATTATAAAGTTCATATTATCTCATCTTCATTTAGGTCATGCACAATAAAAATTATAGGTCATTCTGAATGGTAGAAGATGGCTCGTCGGTGTGATCAACTTACCCTGAAAGTTTTATTCACTTTCTGTCCCCAGATGTTGTATTCATAAAATGGCAACTATTTGACCATACAAGCTCAGTTGGAGCCCCTGACCCGCCTGAGTGATCACAATGAAAAGTTGTATGCGTCCGTCACCCACACGTCCACGTCGATAACATTTCGGAGGCTACATTCTGCTTGTAAAATTGATATTTGGAAGATTTTATCTTTGGAGTACACTCTGCCACCCTCTAGCACCATTCCATGAGATCACCCATAAAAATATGTGCTATAATGAATGGAACAATACACTGTCCATCCATTCATGAAACAGAAAGAGTGGAGGTTCTGTGTGGAGCGAAGGTGGAGGCTCTTTGTTGCATCGAAACCCAAGAGCTCATGCTTGGTCTATCAGCTATACCGCTACCAGCCTCACTTTTTCATCAGCAGATGCATTATTATTCGATGATAAAGTTCATAACACCTCATCTTCATGCCGTTCATGCACCCGAAAAATTATAGGTCATTCCGAATGGTGCAACATGGCTCATCAGTGTGATCAACTTACCCTGATAGCTGTATTCACTTTATGTCCCTCGATGATGTTTTCATAAAATGTCCCCAGTTTGACCATACAAACTCCATTGGATCTCTGTGACCCACCAAAATGATCACAATCAAAAGTTGTATGCGTCCGTCACCCACCCATCGAGGTCGACAATATTTCAGAGGCATGCACTCTCCCACCCTCTACCACCATTCCATGAGCTCACCCACGGATACATATATGTGCCATAATGCATGGAACAATACACCGTCCATCCATTCATGAAACAATACGACTAGAGGTTCTGTATGGACCCAAGAGTTCACGCTTTACATGGTCTATCGCTCATCCCGCTACCACCCTCACTTTGTCACCACAAAATGCAATATTATTCGATGATAAAGTTCATAACATCTCATCTTCATCCCATTCGAGCACATGAAAAATTATAGGTTATTATGAATGGTGCAAGATGGCTCATTGGAGTGATCAACTTACACTGAAAGTTGTATTCACTTTTTGTCCCTCGATGATGTTTTAATAGAATGGCCATAATTTGACCATACAAATTCCGTTGGAGCTCCGTCACCAGCCAAAATGATCACAATGAAAAGTTTTATGCGTCCTTCGCCCACTCATCGACGTCGACAACATTCGGGGGTTACAACCTGCTTGTAAAATTAATATTCGGATGATTTTATCTTTGGTGTGCACTCTTCCACCCTCTACCACCATTCCATGAGTTCACCCATGGATACAAATATGTGCAATAATGAATGGAATAATACACCATACATCCATTCATGAACTAGAAAGACTAGAGGATCTGTCTGGACCAAAGGGGGATGCTCTTTGTCGCATCGAAACCCAAGAGTTCATGCTTTACATGGTCTATGACCCACCTCGCTACCATCCTCACCTTTTAACCAACAAATGCATTATTATTCATTGATAAAGTCCATCACAGTTCTTCTTCATTCTGTTCGTGCACACGAAAACTTATAGGTTATTCCGAATGGTGCAAGATGACTGGTCGGTGTGATCAACTTACCCTGAAAGTTGTATTCACTTTTTGTCCCCCGATGTTGTCATCAATAAATGGGCACAATTTGACCATACAAACTCCGTTGGAGCTCCGTGGCTCGCCAAAATCACAATGAAAAGTTGTATGCGTCCGTCACCCACTCGTCGACGTTGACAACATTTCGGAGGCTACATCTTGCTTGTAATATTGATACTTGGATGATCTTATATTTGGCGTGCACTCTGCCATTCTCTACCACCATTCCATGAGCTCACCCACGGATACAAATATGTGCAATAATGTATGGAAAAATACACTGTCCATCCATTCGTGAACCAGAAAGACTAGAGGTTCTGCCTGGACCGAAAGTGGAGGCTCTTTGTTCCATCGAAACCCAAAAGTTCGTGCTTTACATGGCCTGTAACCCATCACGCAACTGTAATGCCCAGGATGGGACTATATCTCCTACGTGTCGAGGCACGACTTAGAGACATAACACATGCTGGAATGATCGCAAGTTTGGTATCTTTGCACAACTCTTGTAAAAGATGGGGATGGAAAACATATAATAGTTGGCTTACACTCGCCACGTCACACAAATTCATTACATGTTTCAATCATCATACAAAAGAACATCACAACCCATCTAAGGGTAAAATCCAAATGACAAGATACCAAACATAATTTAAATCCACAGGTCGGATCGAATCCTAGTAGAAGTTCCACTACTGATCATCAGGATAACGAACATAGTAACGACTACGCTCCTCGTCGTACTCCCAGTCTAGCTCGGTGCCATCACCTGGATAGCTCACCATCGGACCTGCATCTGGTGTGGTGAAGTAACTGTGAGCCACAGAGGACTCAGCAATCCCGTTCCCGGGTAACATGACTATTCAAGCCTTGGGTGTGGATAAGGCTGAAGAAAAGAACAAGTGTTTGCAGCAGCAACTAGCACTAGCTTACGTATAAGAGAGCGAGAAGAGAAGGTGCCTCGGTCGAGAGATGATCACTAAGTGATCCTAAACTAATCAAGTCAAACATAACCCCACCGTGTTCATCTCCCGAAACCCCTTTCGGAAAATGACAGTCACGGTACACAGGCTGGTAGTGTATTAGAACAATGGTGTCAAGTTTTCTACAACCGGATATTAACAAGCTCCCATCTGCCACATAACCGCGGGCACGGCTTTCGAAAGTTCATAACCCTGCAGGGGTATTCCAACTTGGCCCATGACAAGCCCACGATCCGCGGAGTCGCAACTCCAAGGTGGGAAGACCCGAGTATTCTCGGAATCCCGTGCTCAAGATACTCCGAACTAAGGTAAGGCTAATCCAGCAAATCCTCCCGGCGTGTCGACACCCTGATAGTAGCCGCACGTATCTAGTCTCAGGACACGACCGGATGGGCGAAGCTACAGGTGTATGCCAGATACCTCGGGTTTCCCCAAGGCGGCCCCGTAGGCTCCCCGTTTCGGACCAACACTCATGTGGAGCACTGGCCCGGGGTTGTTGATTAAGAAAGAGGGTTAATTACTCCCTATGCAAGTTTATTAGTTATTAGGCAAATAGTACCAATGTTGGGACTTGCTGGAAAAGACTTAGCACTTAGCGGTTTATCGAGGGGCCCCATAACCCCAACCGTGTGAGGAACGCATAATCAAGGAACATAACACCGGTTTATACGGTTCCTAACGGCATGAGTGGAACAAATCACCAAGCAAAAGGCTTAGCCTTCCACCCATTACCAATATATAGATGATTTCATTTTAAGCATTTATATAGTGTGATATAACCCAACAAACTTCATCATGAAGCAAGCATCTTCAAAACTTCACCTGCAACTAACAATGCTATAAGAGGGGTTGAGCGAAGCGTACTTATAGCCAATCAATGGTTTGCATAGGTAGGGTGGTTAGACATGATCATGGTTACAAGTAGGAGGCTGACAGGAAAGACATGTGCATCGAGGCAAAACTATAGATTGAGACTTCTAGCAATAGGCAAAAATAGTAATGGTATCCGGGTTCGGTCATCTTGCCTGAAGAGTTGTCGAAAGGATCGTAAGAGGGGTCCTCGTTCTCAACCTCGGTAGTAACCTCGTGCTCGAACTCATATTCGGCCTCAGCTTCCGGCTCTACTCAACAGTAACACACGAGGCACGAATCAACAAGATGCAATGCGCACACAAAATGATGGATGCATGACTTATGCAATATGGGAGCACAAGGAGCATGGAAAAATGCACCCAAGAAAAATGCTTCAAAACATGATAACAATTGAATATTACGAATCTACACGAAAAATCAATCAAGTTTCATATAAGACTTGCTGCAATCGGAGCTACGGGCTAAAAGTTACACAAAAAACAATAAACAAGCGAAAGCTGAAAATTACAGCAACATAGCAACTTCGGAGCACTAGATAAATAATCTACAGCACTCAAACATCATGGCAAAGAGCATGAACATAAACTAGACATATCCTACAGCAAATAAGTCCATTGGTGCACCCCCAAAGGAGCCACGGATAAATAGCAACAAGCTTGGACATATTGAACTTGACAACAAAATCCTGACATCAGTAATTTATTGCAACTTTGGAGCAAAAGTTAAAAATGCTACGGCCACTCAAATAACCATGTGAGTGCATGAATGGATATCCAACAATATATACTACAAGGAATCATTAAGAGTCACCCCAAAACTATCATGGTTTGTCCTAGAACAACAAGCAAACATGGCATCTGGAAATTACAGATTCCAGACTTAGTGAAATTTCACTAAGTGTTAAAACAGCAGTTTCATCATGGCATCTTTGAGAGCAAGTTTAAGTCACCTCAAAACTAAACATGGCAACGATAGCAATGAGCTCTTCAAGTTGGCATTTCATAACAAGTTAAACAACATCACAGCCACATGGCATTTTGCAACGGAGATAAACTTGGCAAGATTAAATCTATCATGCAAGTCTAAGCAATCATCATGTAGAGCATGACAAGACGAACACGTGGACATGTCATTTGCACCATTCGGATAAACGAGCACCAAGTTATCACTATGCAAAGATGGCATGACAATAACTACAATCAGCAGTTTATATCAAGATGCACTCTTGCAACAGATATTTAAGCACCTAGATGAACTCAAACAAGTATGGCGCAATGGAATGAAATGTAGTGCAAGTCACCACGAACGTCTGTACATGCCATTTGCGCAAAACGGAGCATCACACACAAAGTTATCACCATTTGAAAAAGGCATCAGACAGATAAAAATCTGGGACTTAGAGGAAAAACTACCTCCTCCCAGATCTGGAAAAGTCAACGGGCTTCGGTGGATCGGGCCGGATCTGGAGAGGCGGCGGAGTCGGCCCGGTTGACCTGGCGGACCGGAGCGGACTGGACCCGCGGAGAGGCGGGCCGGCCGGCGGCGGACTGGGCCCCGCGACTAGGCTGCACGGCCCACTAGGGGATCCAGGCGAGCGACTGGATCGGCTCGGTCCTCCGACCCCCGAGCGGCGGCGACCACGAGCGACGAACCGACGGGGCGGCGGCTCGCCTGGGCCCTGGGCCTCGTGACGCTGGCGTGGACCAACGCGCTGGAGCGGGCTGGCTGGAGCGGCTGGGCCGGTCGCTGATGGCTTCTCGCCCCTCGTTGGTTACCCCAAGTGGAAGGTTTGAGATGCAGTGTAGCGGAAGTTTTCCCTTGGCAAAGATACCAAGGATCGATTTCCCCTGAGACTCCCAGTTTCAACAAGAAGGTGTCAACTGCTAACGGCGCCAGATATTAGCAATCAACGTGGACCTGCACACAGATACAAATAACTTTGCTCCCAACGAGTACAGAGAGGTTGTCAATCCCTCCGGCCTTGTCATTTACAAAGGATCAAACGCAAGTGATAATAGTGATAGGTATTGCTGCAAATAGTAAGTAAAAGCGGAAAGTAAATAGCGGATGTGATCAGTGATGGTAATATGGACCGGGGTCCCATGATGTTCACTAGTGATGTCTCTCTCCCAAAAGACGATAAAACAGTGTGAGGTAAACGAATTACAGCTGGGCAATTGACAGAATTATGTGCGCAAACCAATGCTAACTATGTTGCAAGAATGGTAGAGGTTCAAAGCATGGGTGGTACGCCAAGGCAAGTAGACCGAAATCCCTCTACATCTACTACTAATCATCCACCTTGAGATATCTATCTAGAACATCTCGTTGGTATTAAATTGCGAGTCCCACCCATAGTGTAAACTCAAAGCAACAGACAACTGCATTAAAAGAACTTTGCGTAAAGTAAACAATCCTTGCACCCGAGGGCACAAGCACCGTTGTTTTCCCCCTTGTGGCAATAGCACATCCCCTAGACTCATGTTTCTCTCACTCAAGCTAGTCATCGAGGGGCATGAACCCACAATCAAGCATAACGTTCCCTCTTGGAGTCACTACCTACTACTTGGCCAAAGCAATAAATAACAACGGAGAACATGCAAGAATTACTTACGAACATAAATATAAAAGAGGTAGATCAAATATATTACTCAAACACAATCTGAACATAATCTCACAATCCATCGGATCCCAGCAAACTCAACATAGCAACAGCATAAGGATTACATATGTGCCTCGATCATGTAGGGCAGCTCACGAGGACTAATTAGTGAAGCACAAGAAGGGGAGGAGAACATCACATAGCTACTGGTCATGGACCCATGGTCCAAGGGAGACTACTCACAACTCATCTGGGAGGCGTCCATGGTGGTGGAGAAGCTCCCGGTGGTGATCCTCCCCTCCGGCAGGGTGCCGGGAAGAGTTCTCCTGGCGCTCCCGATCTTGGAAGCGCGGCGGCGGCCGAACAGAGATGAGATCGCGAAAAAGGGTTCCCGTCTCGAGGGCTTCGGGACACGATATAAATATATGCCAAAGGGGGGCATCAGCGGAGGCCTGGGGGGCCCAGGCGCCCCCCCGGCGCGGCTAGGAGGGGGGCCGTGCCACCAGGGCGCCTGGAGCCCTGGTGGCCCCCCTCCGGCCCTACTTCGGCTACCGGGAAGCTTCTAGAACGCTGATTCTTTATATAATTTTTCCGGGATTTTTCTGGCAGTTTTCGTAATGGGAAAACCTGAAATACAAAAACAGCAGAAAACAGAAACTGGCACTGGGGTGCACTGAGTTAATAGGTTAGTCCAAATATGATCAAAAGTGTATGGAAGTGTATAAATATCATAGCAATATCAATCAAAAGAGGCATGGAGCAAGCAGAAATTATAGATACGTTTTGGACGTATCAACATCCCCAAGCTTAATTCCTGCTCGTCCTCGAGTAGGTAAATGATAACAAGAATAATTTCTGTGGTGACATGCTATTAACCATATAAGGATTTTTTCATAGTCATATGACAAAAGCTTACTGAGACAATGAATCTGTAGTAATTAAGTTGCCTCATGAGAAAATCACAAAGAACTGAAAGTTTTACAGCATGATACTGAAACATCAAATAGATTTGTAATGAGCATGGTGTGCAAATATGATAAAGTGATATCTCGCTTGCCCCCTTTAGTGAAGCAAAACATAAATGCAGGGGCACCTCCAAGGTTTAAGTGATGACTAGATACAATGATTTCAAAATAAACGATATCATAATCATGCAAAAGACAATGCTACTTTGGGACAATGCACATTACACTCAGAATGACAATCATGCTCTCAGTAGTTGGTGCTTTAAAAGAAGGTGGAGACTCTCGAACTGTGGCTTTTGTTGGCAAGGTTGAAAACCCGTAGTCGGAAACAAAGACAAAGCATGTACTAGAGCTCTTGGTTTTAAAAATAGAAGTAATAATTATTTTTTTAATTATGCATGTTCCGTCAACGAATGCTAGCAGACAACTCAATCACTTCTTGAGATGGACAAGTTTCGAGGAACGGCTCCCGAATGAGGACGATCACATCCTCTTAATCTCCTTTGTTTATCACTGCCAAAGTTTTCTGATTTTTCATGAACAAAGCGTGGAGGAGGGTTTGTTTGTTATATTAATTTTGAGCCGGGCGCACTCAATGCCAGTTCCTTCTCGTGTTATGGGTTTGCACATTAGACATGCAATCCCGGGGTGAAGCTTGTCCAACTAAAAAAGATCATGAATTAACTACTACTTCCTCATGGACTTAAAACAGAGGCACAAAATAGGAAATCATTTTTTTCTTTTTGAATAATTTCGAGATGGTACATGAAAGTCTTCGTTAGGAATGGCAGGTAAATACCATGTAGAAAGGTATGGTGGACTCATATGGCATAACTGGTTTAAAGGAATTTGGATGCACATGCAGTCAGTCCGCTTAGTACAGGCGAAGGTTAGCAAAAGACTGGGAGCGACCAACTAAGAGAGCAATGACGGTCATAATCATGCAGAGCGACAAAGCAACATTGAATCAGACATGGTAGTTATATCGCTACTCAGAAACAAAAGATCATCAAGGCTTGACAGACTTTCTTTACAGTCTTAAATATGCGTGAGCATACGCCAAGTCAATCAAAATAAATTATTGAAAGAAGATATTACTAAACCATACCACATCATAGGCAAACAAATCATGTTGGTACTCCAATAACACATTGGGAACCCCCCAGCTATTTGAGACTAACCATAAGAAAACATGAACTACTAAGCACCATTATGCACGTAGCATCTTTATCATAGACATATCAACCAATGCAACGGAAGCAAACTCTCTTAATATGATAAGCATGATAACTAAAGAGAGTTCAAGCAACCAACTAAACAAAAGCTCTTTAAAAAGATAAGCATGAAAACTAAGAGCTAAACATGATAGTAGCTATTGAAAGACAAAGAACACACACAACAAAGATAGACATGAAAATTCTATGTTATGTTCTAAGTAGAAGTGGAGCGTGTTTCTCTTCCACATAAAGAAAGCTGAGTTCCGAATCGTTATGAAAAGCTAAAGAAAACTAAAAAGGAAAACTAAAAGCAAGACGCTCCAAGCATAGCACATAACACATGAAGTGATAAAAATATAGTGGAACGAAAGACGAACTGATAATGTTGATGGAGAAGGGGATGCACGGGGGCATCCCCAAGCTTAGACGCTTGAGTCTCCTTGAATATTTCTTGGGGGTGCATGGGGGCATCCCCAAGCTTGAGCGTTTGACACTCCAGAATCTTTTTATCATCTTCCCTCGCACACTTACATAATTCATCATAATCTGATTAGCGAGGTTAGTACCCATAATAAAATAATTATTCCTTGCTGGAAATAAGGATATTCTTGAAGGTCTACCGCTTCTCAAGATTGCCAAAAGGTTTTTGCAAAGAAAAAGCAAGCTCTAGGTTTGCAAAATGAAGGAAAGGCAAAACAGGACAGAATCTGTGAAAAACAGAACATCAGGTAGTAAATGATTTTTTCGGGGCACTTCTGCAACTCTAATAAAAAAACTCAGAACAGACGCACGAAAGACAATTGTATAGAGCACGCTGTCGAAAAAATTCAGACCAAAAAGATGATCTGGTGATTTTATACAAATTTTTCTATCCAAGGACAGAATCTGTTTCCTGGACAGCACGTCACAACTTTTGAACTTTCTTGCAATCAGAGGCTACACTTGGCACAAAATTGAAAAGCAAAGATACAATGATGATGCTACTATAGTAACAACATCAAGACACAACAAAAGCAAAATAAAATTTTTATTCATGTGGGCTGCATCCCAAAAGCGCTTTCGTTTATGCCTTTAAGCTAGGCATAATGCAAAGAGATCAAGTTTTATCAAGATTAAAAGAATAGCTAGCCCGTATAACGGACTCAAAAGGTAACTTAATCTTCTTTCGAGGGAAGTGTTCTATCCCTTTCTTGAGAAGAAATTGGAATTTTATATTCCCCTCTTTCATGTCAATGATAGCACCAACGGTGCGCAGAAACGGATGTCCCAAAATAATTGGACAAGAAGGTTCACATTTAATATCCATAATAGTAAAATCAACGGGAACGTAGTTGTCATTGACAATGATAAGAACATAGTCGGTCCTCCCCAAAGGTTTCTTTATGGAAGAATCAACAAGACGAACACCAAAAGAGCAAGAATCAAAAGGTTTCAATTTAAGCATATCATATAGTTTTTTGGGCATAATGGAGGTACTAGCTACAGCATCACATAAAGCATAGCAACAGAAGTTATTCAATTTAATTTTAATCATAGGATCCCAACCATCTTCTAGCTTTCTAGGTATGGAGGCTTCTACTCTAAGTTTCTCCTCCCTATCTTTGATGAGGGCATTAGTGATATGCTCTGTGAAGGCACGATTAAGTGTGCTAATGTGGGGATCTTTAGCCATTCTTTGTAGAAAGGTGACAACTTCTGAGATACTACAATTATCAAAATCAATTTTATCATTATTGGGCAGAATTGTAGTGTCATCTTCTTTGTTAGAATTGCTCTGTATTATAAGAGTTTGAACGTCTTACCAAGTTTGGGGAAGCATAGGAGCAACTTTAAACTGAGGCTCATACTCTTTTCCTGGAAGATCATGCCATGGGCATAACTCTCCATCAAGACTAACATAATCACAAGGTTTATTACTTTTGTAGATCCCGACAGTGGTGATTGGCGTAATGGAAGAAGGGGTGTACTCCTCCCATTTAGTGTTTTTGGTGGAACCCATAGTAGCAAGCAAGCAAGATAACTATTTTTGTGATTTTCGATAAAAGATACTAAAGCAAAAACTGAAAGGTAAACTAATAAGACTAAAAAGCAAAGGTAAAAGATAGCGTGCAACTCCCCTATCTTGAAGAGTGGAGTCCCCGGCAACAGCGTCAGAAAACTTTGCTTGATGGCTTCTCGCCCCTCGTTGGTTACCCCAAGTGGAAGGTTTGAGATGCAGTGTAGCGGAAGTTTTCCCTTGGCAAAGATACCAAGGATCGATTTCCCCTGAGACTCCCAGTTTCAACAAGAAGGTGTCAACTGCTAACGGCGCCAGATATTAGCAATCAACATGGACCTGCACACAGATACAAATAACTTTCCTCCCAAGGAGTACAGAGAGGTTGTCAATCCCTCCGGCCTTGTCGTTTACAAAGGATCAAACGCAAGTGATAATAGTGATAGGTATTGCTGCAAATAGTAAGTAAAAGCGGAAAGTAAATAGCGGATGTGATCAGTGATGGTAATATGGACCGGGGTCCCATGATGTTCACTAGTGATGTCTCTCTCCCAAAAGACGATAAAACAGCTATGTGAGGTAAACGAATTACAGCTGGGCAATTGACAGAATTATGTGCGCAAACCAATGCTAACTATGTTGCAAGAAAGGTAGAGGTTCAAAGCATGGGCGGTACGCCAAGGCAAGTAGACCGAAATCCATCTGCATCTACTACTAATCATCCACCTTGAGATATCTATCCAGAACATCTCGCTGGTATTAAGTTGCGAGTCCCACCCATAGTGTAAACTCAAAGCAACAGACAACTGCATTAAAAGAACTTTGCGTAAAGTAAACAATCCTTGCACCCGCGGGCACAAGCACCGTTGTTTTCCCCGTTGTGGCAACAACACATCCCCTAGACTCATGTTTCTGTCACTCAAGCTAGTCATCGAGGGGCATGAACCCACAATCAAGCATAACGTTCCCTCTTGGAGTCACTACCTACTACTTGGCCAAAGCAATAAATAACAACGGAGAACATGCAAGAATTACTTACGAACATAAATATAAAAGAGGTAGATCAAATATATTACTCAAACACAATCTGAACATAATCTCACAATCCATCGGATCCCAGCAAACTCAACATAGCAACAGCATAAGGATTACATATGTGCCTCGATCATGTAGGGCAGCTCACGAGGACTAATTAGTGAAGCACAAGAAGGGGAGGAGAACATCACATAGCTACTGGTCATGGACCCATGGTCCAAGGGAGACTACTCACAACTCATCCGGGAGGCATCCATGGTGGTGGTGAAGCTCTCGGTGGTGATCTTCCCCTCCGGTAGGGTGCCGGGAAGAGTTCTCCTGGCGCTCCCGATCTTGGAAGCGCGGCGGTGGCGGAACAGAGATGAGATCGCGAAAAAGGGTTCCCGTCTCGAGGGTTTCGGGACACGATATAAATATATGCCAAAGGGGGGCATCAGCGGAGGCCTGGGGGGCCCAGGCGCCCCCCCCCCCCCCGGCGCGGCCAGGAGGGGGGCCGCGCCACCAGGGCGCCTGGAGAACTGGTGGCCCCCCTCCGCCCCTACTTCGGCTACCGGGAAGCTTCTGGAACGCTGATTTTTTATATAATTTTTCCAGGATTTTTCTGGCAGTTTTCGTAATGGGAAAACCTGAAATACAAAAACAGCAGAAAACAGAAACTGGCACTGGGGTGCACTGAGTTAATAGGTTAGTGCAAATATGATCAAAATTGTATGGAAGTGTATAAATATCATAGCAATATCATCCAAAATAGGCATGGAGCAAGCAGAAATTATAGATACGTTTTGGACGTATCAGTCGCTGAGGAGGCCGGGCGACGCCTGGGCCGGATCTGAGGAGGCCGAGCGAGGCTCGCGGCTGGCGCTGGAAGCGCTCGACGCCTCCGAGCCGGTGGTGGCTGGCGAAGAGAACTGGGGGATGGCGCTGGGGAGATCGGGGCCGGCTGGATCCGGCGGCCCCTCGTCGGATCTGGCCGGAGGACGGCGGCGCCGGCGGAGAGGGCCCCGCGGTGGAGAGGTGGCGGTGAGGAGAGGCCCGGCGGTGAGGAGTAGGTGGCGGTGGTGAACTCCGGCGAAGGTCCGGCGAGATTCCGACGAACTCTCCGGCGAGGTGGGGGTGGCTGGAGGAAGAAGAAGATGGGGTCTAGGGTTTCCTATATTTGGGGCAAAAATTGGGGAAGGTGGACAAATATATAGGCACAAGGAGCTAGGGTTGTCCAAATGGGGTGTGGTTTTCGGCCACGCGATTAGAATTGGATGATCTAGATGATAGGAGGGGTTTGGAGTGGTTTGGTGGGCTGTTGGAGGGGTGTCTTGGGCCTCAAAGTGGAGGCACTTTTAGCCCACGAGAATAACTGTTGGGGTAGCAAACGGACTCCAAACGCGACGAGATTTGACAGGCGGGTTACACACACCAAAACAATAACACACGACAAGTCTCGCACCAAACCTGTAACGTTACACGGCCAAACACCAAAGTAGGCCTACGGGACGCCACAGACACGTGAGGGAGCTCCGGAACGCGAAACGGGCAACGGGAAGGAACGCGTGGAACCGGATGCAAACGACAACACAAATGCAATGCGATGCACATGACTACAAGATATGAATGAATGCCACACATGCACACAACAAAACGACGAAAACCCGAAAGACAAAGAACCCGGAATGGAATAGATGAAGCCAGAGATATATTATATGCCCAAAAGGGAAAGTATTACATCCGGGGCATTACAAACTCTCCTCTACTACAAAAAGATCTCGTCCCGAGATCTAGGAATGGAGAAAGGAAGGGTACTCGGAACGAAGATGATCTTCTTGTTCCCACGTAGCTTCTCGGTCGGTATGGTGTGACCACTTGACTTTCAAGAATTTGATGGACTTGTTGCGGGTCTTGCGCTCGGTTTCTTCGAGAATAGCAACGGGATGCTCTCGGTAGGACAAATCTTGTTGAAGATCAATCTCTTCAAATGGAATCATGCGTTCAGGAGTCTTGAAGCATTTGCGGAGCTGAGACACATGGAACACATCATGAACATTGGCGAAGTTGGAAGGGAGCTCAAGTTGATGGGCTAGATCGCCTCTTTTGCCAAGGATCTTGAAAGGACCGACGTATCTAGGAGCAAGCTTTCCTTTGATACCGAATCTTTGGGTGCCTTTCATCGGAGAAACACGGAGATAGACATGATCACCAATGTTGAAGGCCAAATCATGATGCTTGCCGTCATAGTAGCTCTTTTGACGCGACTGAGGGGCCTTGAGACCCTCACATATGACTTTGCACATCTCTTCGGCTTCTGAGATCAAGTCATTGCCAAGAAGTTAACGTTCACCTGTCTCGGACCAGTTGAGAGGGGTACGACACTTTCTGCCATAGAGGATTTCAAACGGAGCTTTGCCTGCACTTGCTTGAAAGCTGTTGTTGTAAGAGAACTCGGCAAATGGAAGGCAATCTTCCCATTTCATGCCAAAAGATATGACACAGGCTCTGAGCATGTCTTCTAGAATCTGATTCACTCGCTCGACTTGACCACTAGTCTGAGGGTGAAAAGCAGTGCTGAACCTGATCTTAGTGCCCATGGCGGACTGAAAGGAGTCCCAGAACTTTGAAGTGAACAAACTTCCACAGTCTGAGGAGATAACTTGAGGAATGCCATGTAAGGAAAGAATTTTGGAAGTATACAACTCCGCCAATTGAGCTGCATTGATGGATTCTTTGACTGGAAGGAAGTGAGCGACTTTGGTAAGCTTGTCAATCACCACAAAGATAGAATCATTCCCTCTCTTTGACTTAGGAAAGCCAGTGACGAAATCCATTTCAATGTGGTCGAATTTCCACCCGGGAATGGGAAGAGGTTGGAGAAGACCGGCTGGACATTGATGCTCTGCCTTCACTCTTCTGCAGACATCACATTCATTCACGAACTGGGCAATCTCCCTTTTCATGCGTGTCCACCAGTAAGATTGCTTGAGGTCTGATACATCTTGGAACTGCCAGGATGAATGGAAAGGAGAGAATCATGTGCTTCTTCCATTATGAGCTTCCTGAGATCACCTTTGGGAACCTCGAGTCTATCCTCAAAGAACAAGGTATCTCTCTCATCAACGCGATAGCACTTGTATTTAGGAGGGCCCTTTGCAATACCATGTTTCACCTTCTGCTCCATGGCATCACTGAGTTGGGCCTCACGGACCTGATCTTCCAAGGTAGGAGCAACTTGAAGATTTGCAAGAAAACCCTGCGGAACAACTTGGAGGTTGAGCTTCCTGAATGCTTCACAAAGCTCAGGCTGAAACGGCTTGATAAGAAGGCTGTTGCAATATGCCTTTCTGCTCAAAGCATCTGCAATCACATTCACCTTGCCAGGAGTGTATTCGATGCTGGGATCATACTCTTGGATCATTTCAACCCAACGAATCTGGGGGAGGTTCAGATTCGGCTGTGTGAAGATGTACTTCAAGCTCTTGTGATCGGTGAAGATGTCGACTTTTCTGCCCAACAACAGATGTCTCCACGTAATCAAAGCATGTACCACAGCTGCTAGCTCGAGATCATGTGTGGGATAGTTCTTCTCACTTGGCTTCAGCTGACAAGAAGTGTAAGCCACAATTCTCTTGTCTTGCAAAAGCACACCACCAAGTCCTTGAAGAGAAGCATCACAGAATACTTCATAGGGCTTGGATTCATCTGGAGGAGTAAGAACTGGAGCAGAGACGAGCTTTTCTTTGAGAGTTCTGAATGCCACTTCATACTCTGGAGACCAAAAGTACTTGACATTCTTCTGCAGCAAGTTGGAAAGAGGCTTGGCAATCTTGGAGAAGTTCTCAACGAAGCTTCTGTAATAGCTGGCAAGACCAAGAAAGCTTCGGAGTTGCTTGACGTTCTGAGGAGCTTCCCAGTTGACAATTGCTTCAACTTTCTCGGGGTTTACCGCAATACTGTCAGCTGAGATGATATGGCCCAGGTACAAAACCTTATCGAGCCAAAATTCGCACTTGGAGAACTTGGCATAGAACTTATGTTCATGGAGTCGGTCAAGAACCAGACGTAAGTGCTTTTCGTGATCTTCTTCATTCTTGGAAAATACCAGAATATCATCCAGATACACAAGCACAAACTCGCCGGTGTAGGGGTTGAAGATGTAGTGCATCATTCTCGAGATGGTAGGAGGAGCATTGGCGAGACCAAAAGACATGACCGTATACTCATATGAGCCATAGCTCGTTTTGAAGGCAGTCTTGTGGATATCTTCCTCGCGAATGCGAATTTGGTGATAGCTCATTCGGAGGTCAAGCTTAGAGAACACTTTAGCTCCTTTGAGCTGCTCGAACAGTTCATTGATGTTGGGGAGCGGATACTTGTTCTTTATTGTCTTCTTGTTCAATGGCCGGTAATCAACGCAGAGACGCTCCGTGCCATCTTTCTTCTTGACAAATAAGACACCACAACCCCAAGGAGACGTACTAGGCCTGATCATACCCAAACGTTCCTGTTCATTAAGCTGCTTCTTCAACTCCTTCAATTCTCCAGGAGAGAGTTTGTACGGACGCCGGCATGCTGGCTCAGTACCCGGCTCGAGTTCAATGACGAATTCCACCTGACAGTGTGGAGGCATGCCTGGAAGTTCTTCAGGAAAGACGTCTTGGTATTCGTTTACCACCGGAATTTGAGATATGGCATTAATCTCGCCCTTATCATTGAGAGAGAAAAGCCTGATAGTGTTATCCCTGGAGGCAAAGATAATCACATCTTCATCAGGATGAGTCATCTTGACTTCCTTCTGTGCACAATCAATTTGAGCATCATGCTGAGAAAGCCAATCCATCCCGAGGATGAGGTCGATGTCGGAATTGCCAAGAACCACCGGTTTATCCAGAAAGCGATAATCACCCATGCGAATAGAAACATCCGGAGCATACACAGTAGAAGTCATGCGTCTCCCCGGAGAAATAACTTGCAACCTCTGAGGCAAATTTTTGGTGACAATATCGTGCTTGGATGCAAATGGATATGACATGAAAGAACATGAAGCACCTGAATCAAACAACACTTTAGCTGGAAAAGAGTTAACTGAAAGATTACCCAAAATCACGTCAGAAGAATTCTCCGCTTGCGCTGCATTCATCAGATTGACCCTTGCAGACTTTGGAACATGCTTGACAATAGCTGAACTGACAGGTGGAGGAGGTGGAAGACGCTTTGGGTTCGGGCATCTGTTAGCATAATGACCCTTCTGGCCACACTTGTTGCACACCACTTCTGAGAGAGGACGGAAATGAGAACCACTTGACTTGAAACCTTGAGACTGAAACTGATTCCTCGACTGGTTGCTCGGGTTGGGTGGGTGGGAGAAACCACGTCCACTAGAGTTCTTGTTGCTGTTGGAGTTGTTGTAGGGAGCTCGAATCACTGGAGGAGGAGGAAGCCAAAATTTTTGTTGTTTCGAGACCATCTGAGACGATGAGGAGGAGTGAACGGCATCTCGAATCCTCTTTTTCGAAGCCTCCATCTTGAGCTGAGCTGCCTCTTGCTTGAGCGCCATGTTATAGAATTTGTCGAATTCATCGGGCTCGAACAAGGTGAGAGCAAGTTGAAGTTCATCCTTGAGACCTCCTCGGAATTGATAGATCTTGCCCTTGGCATCCGGAATGTCTTGCTTAGCATAGCGGGCGAGGTTTTGGAACTTGACATTATACTGGTAGACAGTCATAGAGCCCTGCTTCAGGTTGCGGAATTGCTCACGCATACCCTCGATGACACTTGTTGGAATGTGGTGAGAGCGAAAGTCCTTGCAGAAATCCTCCCAAGAGATCACACGACCTGGCCTGGAGTCTTTGTACTGCTGCCACCAGTCAGCTGCTTGGTCTTTGAGTTGGAAGGCTGCAAACTTCACATAGTCCTCTTCTCTTACGTTACTGCACTCAAAATGCTTTTTGATATCGGTGATCCAATCTTAACCATCAAGAGGGTCGACACAGTAACTGAAAGCTTTTGGATTATTGGCCAAGAACTGGTTGAGAGTAGCATGGTGCTGTTGGTTGAAGAAATTGCCTTGATTCCCTGGAACACCCTGATTAGCTTGATTAGCTTGCATCTGCTGCATCATCTGCATCAACATCTGGGTGTTCTGATTTGTAGTCTGCATAATCGCTCTCCAAGCCTCAGACGGAGGAGGAGGGGAAGGAGGACGATCTGGAACCTCTTCACCCTCTGGGTTAGTGTTGGGAACTCGTTTCGGAGCCATCCTGAAAGAGATGACCACGAAATCAGCAATTGATTGAAAGAAGGTATAAGCTGAAACAACGGATTGAAATGCAACATAGTCTTCGCAAGAATCATTCGAACAAGAGGAACGAATGAAATTCTCAGTTTAATGATAACAACAATCTTCAGGAGAAGCCACATAGGGGACAAAAGGTAAATAAGAAAAACAACAAGGTACAGATGGAAACAAACACAAGGTAGGAGCTTCGTTCTAACATCTTTGTGCTGTAAGCTTATGAATGCGTTACGAAAGGGTTTTGCAATCCCCGGATCGGCATAGACAAGGACCCTTTAAGATGCAACTCCCGATCGGAACATCGGTCATAAAACCACTTCACTCAATGTAGAACCCCGCTAACCTGCATTCGTTGGAAGAATGCCTACGATCTACTGGATACACCCACCTATGAATTTCCGAAAGATTCCAGTTATGCAATCAGGTGTTGGGGATACAGGGGAAGCACCGCGCAATCAACTCTAAACCTACATCCAGCTGTATCCATCCTTCAACACATAACCAGTCTTTCTCGGAAACTGTCTACCTCGGACCTTCGAAAAGCATCCACTATACCAAGCTATGGCAATACTCCCGAACTACCTCCCCAGTACTGGGTGATGTCGGGGTTATCTTGCCACTAACCGTATAGGAGAGATTTTCGATGTCGGCCGTCTTAAGTATTTAGTACTGTCGCGATATGCTTGTGACGACAATACCCCGAAGCTCAACTCCCCGGGACACTGCCACAACCCCTAATGTCAGGAGGCATCGAGAACAATATTCTCGTCACAAGAACATCGAAACAATCCCACAATACTCGCGAGATTCGTAAGAAAATTGGTGCAATTTTTGAAAGTAGAAGAGGGAAGAGTAGTTGTCAGGAGTCCTTACCAGAGAGAAAGGGGATGAGAAGCAAAGAAATCCTACTCTCCGATATAAATATAAGACTCAAAATATTTTCAGTGTGTGCCTAGACTCGACCGTCAACGATTCGATCAATCAGTGGGGGCTCCTAGGTCGGAGAAGGCTCTGAATACCAACTTGTAATGCCGAGGATGGGACTATATCTCCTACATGTCGAGGCACGACTTAGAGACATAACCCCATGCTGGAATGATCGCAAGTTTGGTATCTTTGCACAACTCATGTAAAAGATGGGGATGGAAAACATAAAATAGTTGGCTTACACTCGCCACGTCACATAAATTCATTACATGTTTCGATCATCATACAAAAGAACATCACAGCCCATCTAAGGGTAAAATCCAAATGACAAGATACCAAACATAATTTAAATCCACAGGTCGGATCGAATCCTAGTAGAAGTTCCACTACTGATCATCATGATAACGAACATAGTAACGACTACGCTCCTCGTCGTACTCACAGTCTAGCTCGGTGCCATCACCTGGATAGCTCACCATCGGACCTGCATCTGGTGTGGTGAAGTAACTGTGAGCCACAGAGGACTCAGCAATCCCGTTCCCGGGTAACATGACTATTCAAGCCTTGGGTGTGGATAAGGCTGAAGAAAAGAACAAGTGTTTGCAGCAGCAACTAGCACTAGCTTACGTATAAGAGAGCAAGAAGAGAAGGCGCCTCGGTCGAGAGATGATCACTAAGTGATCCTAAACTAATCAAGTCAAACATAACCCCCACCGTGTTCATCTCCCGAAACCCCTTTCGGAAAATGACAGTCACGGTACACACGCCGGTAGTGTATTAGAACAATGGTGTCAAGTTTTCTACAACCGGATATTAACAAGCTCCCATCTGCCACATAACCGCGGGCACGGCTTTTGAAAGTTCATAACCCTGCAGGGGTGTTCCAACTTGGCCCATGACAAGCCCACGATCCGCGGAGTCGCAACTTCAAGGTGGGAAGACCCGAGTATTCTCGGAATCCCGTGCTCAAGATACTCCGAACTAAGGTAAGGCTAATCCAGCAAATCCTCCCGGCGTGTCGACACCCTGATAGTAGCCGCGCGTATCTAGTCTCAGGACACGACCGGATGGGCGAAGCTACAGGTGTATGCCAGATACCTCGGGTTTCCCCAGGGCGGCCCCGCAGGCTCCCCGTTTCGGACCAACACTCATGTGGAGCACTGGCCCGGGGTTGTTGATTAAGAAAGAGGGTTAATTACTCCCTATGCAAGTTTATTAGTTATTAGGCAAATAGTACCAATGTTGGGACTTGCTGGAAAAGACTTAGCACTTAGCGGTTTATCGAGGGGGCCCCATAACTCCAACCGTGTGAGGAACACATAATCAAGGAACATAACACCGGTTTATACGGTTCCTAACGGCATGAGTGGAACAAATCACCAAGCAAAAGGCTTAGACTTCCACCCATTACCAATATATAGATGATTTCATTTTAAGCATTTATATAGTGTGATATAACCCAACAAACTTCATCATGAAGCAAGCATCTTCAAAACTTCACCTGCAACTAACAATGCTATAAGAGGGGCTGAGCGAAGCGTACTTATAGCCAATCAATGGTTTGCGTAGGTAGGGTGGTTAGACATGCTCATGGTTACAAGTAGGAGGCTGACAGGAAAGACATGGGCATCGAGGCAAAACTATAGATCGAGACTTCTAGCAATAGGCAAAAATAGTAATGGTATCCGGGTTCGGTCATCTTGCCTGAAGAGTTGTCGAAAGGATCGTAAGAGGGGTCCTCGTTCTCAACCTCGGTAGTAACCTCGTGCTCGTACTCGTATTCGGCCTCAGCTTCCGGCTCTACTCAACACAAACACACAAGGCATGAATCAACAAGATGCAATGCGCACACAAAATGATGGATGCATGACTTATGCAATATGGGAGCACAAGGAGCATGGAAAAATGCACCCAAGAAAAATGCTTCAAAACATGATAACAATAGAATATTATGAATATACACAAAAAATCAATCAAGTTTCATATAAGACTTGCTGCAATCGGAGCTACGGGCTAAAAGTTACACATAAAACAATAAACAAGCGAAAGCTGAAAATTACAGCAACATAGCAACTTCGGAGCACGAGATAAATAAGCTACATCACTCAAACATCATGGCAAAGAGCATGAACATAAACTAGACATATCCTACAGCAAATAAGTCCATTGGTGCACCCCCAAATGAGCCACGGATCAATAGCAACAAGCTTGGACATATTGAACTTGACAACAAAATCCTGACAGCAGTAATTTATTGTAACTTTGGAGCAAAAGTTAAATATGCTACAGCCACTCAAATAAGGATGTGAGAGCATGAATGGATAGCCAACAATATATACTACAAGGAATCATCAAGAGTCACCCGAAAACTATCATGGTTTGTCCTAGAACAACAAGCAAACATGGTATCTGGAAATTACAAATTCCAGACTTAGTGAAATTTCACTAAGTGTTAAAACAGCAGTTTCATCATGGCATCTTTGAGAGCAAGTTTAAATCACCTCAAAACTAAACATGGCAAGTGGTAAGCACCACATCAAAGTACATATGATGGTGAATCCAAAACACCTAAGCATGCATCATGTAGATAAACACAACGATAGCAATGAGCTCCTCAAGTTGGCATTTCATAACAAGTTAAACAACATCACAGCCACATGGCATTTTGCAACAGAGTTAAACATGGCAAGATTAAATCTATCATGCAAGTCTAAGCAATCATCATGTAGAGCATGACAAGACGAACACGTGGACATGTCATTTGCACCATTCGGATAAACGAGCACCAAGTTATCACTATGCAAAGATGGCACCAAGTTTATATCAAGATGCACTCTTGCAACAAATATTTAAGCACCTAGATGAACTCAAACAAGTATGGCACAATGGAATGAAATGTAGTGCAAGTCACCACGAACGTCTGGACATGCCATTTGCGCAAAACGGAGCATCACACACAAAGTTATCACCATTTGAAAAAGGCATCAGACAGATAAAAATCTGGGGCTTAGAGGAAAAACTACCTCCTCCCAGATCTGGAAAAGTCAACGGGCTTCGGTGGATTGGGTCGGATCTCGAGAGGCGGCGGAGTCGGCCCGGTTGACCTGGCGGACCGGAGCGGACTGGACCCGTGGAGAGGCGGGCCGACCGGCGGCGGACTGGGCCCCGCGACTAGGCTGCGCGGCCCACTAGGGGATCCAGGCGAGCGACTGGATCGGATCGGTCCTCCGACCCCCGAGCGACGGCGACCACGAGCGAGGAACCGACGGGGCGGCGGCTCGCCTGGGCCTTGGGCCTCGCGACGCTGGCGTGGCCCAACGCGCTGGAGCGGGCCGGCTGGAGCGGCTGGGCCGGTCGCTGAGGAGGCCGGGCGACGCATGGGACGGATCTGAGGAGGCCGAGCGAGGCTCGCGGCTGGCGCTGGAAGTGCTCGACGCCTCCGAGCCGGCGGCGGCTGGCGAAGAGAACTGCGGGATGGCGCTGGGGAGATCGGGGCCGGCTGGATCCGGCGGCCCCTCGCCGGATCTGGCCGGAGGGCGGCGGCGCCGGCAGAGAGGGCCCCGCGGTGGAGAGGTGGCGGTGAGGAGGAGGTGGCGGTGGTGAACTGCGGCGAAGGTCCGGCGAGATTCTGGCGAACTCTCCAGCGAGGTGGGGGTGGCTGGAGGAAGAAGAAGATGGGGGCTAGGGTTTCCTATATTTGGGGCAAAAATTGGGGAAGGTGGACAAATATATAGGCACAAGGAGCTAGGGTTGTCCAAATGGGGTGTGGTTTTCGGCCACGTGATTAGAATTGGATGGTCTAGATGATAGGAGGGGTTTGGAGTGGTTTGGTGGGCTGTTGGAGGGGTGTCTTGGGCCTCAAAGTGGAGGCACTTTTAGCCCACGAGAATAACTGTTGGGGTAGCAAACGGACTCCAAACGTGACGAGATTTGACAGGCGGGTTACACACACCAAAACAATGACACACGACAAGTCTCGCGGCAAACCGGTAACGTTACACGGCCAAACACCAAAGTAGGCCTACGGGACGCCACGGACACGTGAGGGAGCTCCGGAACGCGAAACGGACAACGGGAAGGAACGCGTGGAACTGGATGCAAACGACAACACAAATGCAATGCGATGCACATGACTATAAGATATGAATGAATGCCACACACGCACACAACAAAACGACGAAAACCCAAAAGACAAAGAACCCGGAATGGAATAGATGAAGCCAGAGATATATTATATGCCCAAAAGGGAAAGTATTACATCCGGGGCATTACAGCAACCACCCTCACTTTTTCACCAGCAGATGCAATATTATTCGATGATAAAGTTCATAACAGCTCACCTTCATTCCGTTTGTGCACACAAAAAATTATAGGGCATTACGAATGGTGCAAGATGGCTCATCGGTAGGATCAACTTACCCTGAAAGTTGTATTCACTTTCTTTCCCCCGATGTTGTTTTCACAAAATGGCAACAATTTGACCATACAAACTCCGTTGGAGCTCCGTGCCTCATCAAAATAATCATAATGAAAAGGTGTATGCGTCCTTCACCCACTCCTCGACGTCGACAACATTTCAGAGGTTACATCCTGGTTGTAAAATTGATATTCGGATGATCTTATCTTTGGCATGCACTCTGCCACCAACCACCATTCCATGAGCTCACCCATGGATACAAATATGGGCAATAATGTATGGACCAAAACACCGTCCATCCATTCATGAACCAGTAAGAAAAGAGGTTCTGTCTGGACCGAAGGTGGAGGCTCTTTGTTGCATCGAAACCCAAGAGTTCATGCTTGACATGGTCTATCACCCATCCCACTACCACCCTCACTTTTTCACCAGCAGATGCATTATTATTCGATGATAAAGTTCATATTATCTCATCTTCATTTTGGTCATGCACAATAAAAATTATAGGTCATTCTGAATGGTAGAAGATGGCTCGTCGGTGTGATCAACTTACCCTGAAAGTTTTATTCTCTTTCTGTCGCCCGATGTCGTATTCATAAAATGGCAACTATTTGACCATACAAACTCAGTTGGAGCCCCTGACCCGCCAGAGTGATCACAATGAAAAGTTGTATGCCTCCGCCACCCAGTCGTCCACGTCGACAACTTTTCGGAGGCTACATCCTGCTTGTAAAATTGATATTTGGAAGATTTTATCTTTGGCGTGCACTCTGCCACCCTCTACCACCATTCCATGAGATCACCCATAAAAATATGTGCAATAATGAATGGAACAATACACTATTCATCCATTCATGAAACCGAAAGAGTAGAGGTTCTGTGTGGAGCGAAGGTGGAGCTCTTTGTTGCATCGAAACCCAAGAGTTCATGCTTGGTCTATCAGCCATCCTGCTACCACCCTCACTTTTTCATCAGCAGATGCATTATTATTCAATGATAAAGTTCATAATAGCTCATATTCATTCCGTTCATGCACCCGAAAAATTATAGGTCATTTCGAATGGTGCAACATGGCTCATCAGTCTGATCAACTTACCCTGATAGTTGTATTCACTTTATGTCCCCCGATGTTGTTTTCATAAAATAGCCACAATTTGACCATACAAACTCCGTCGGACCTCCGTGATCTGCCAAAATGATCACAATCAAAAGTTGTATGCGTCCGTCACCCACCCGTCGACGTCGACAACATTTCAGAGGCTACATCCTTCTTGTAAAATTGATATTCGGATGATTTTATCATTGGCGTGCACTCTCCCACCCTCTACCACCGTTCCATGAGCTCACCCACGGATACAAATATGTGCCATAATGCATGGAACAGTACACCATCCATCCATTCATGAAACAAAATACTAGAGGTTCTGTCTGGACCGAAGTTGGAAGATCTTTGTTGCATCGAAACCCAAGAGTTCATGCTTTACATGGTCTATCACTCATCCCGCTACCACCCTCACTTTGTCACCACAAAATGCATTATTATTCGATGATAAAGTGCATAACATATCATCTTCATTCCACTCGAGCACATGAAAAATTATAGGTTATTTTGAATGGTGCAAGATGACTCATCGGAGTGATCAACTTACCCTGAAACTTGTATTCACTTTCTGTCCCCCGATGTTGTTTTAATAGAATGGCCATAATTTGACCATACAAACTCCGTTGGAGCTCCGTGACCCGCCAAAATGATCACAATGAAAAGTTTTATGCTTCCGTCACCCACTCGTCGACGTCGACAACATTTCGGAGGTTACAACCTGCTTGTAAAATTGATATTCGGATGATTTTATCTTTGGCGTGCACTCTTCCACCCTATACCACCATTCCATGAGTTCACCCATGGATACAAATATGTGCAATAATGAATGGAATAATACACCATACATCCATTCATGAACCAGAAGGACTAGAGGATCTGTCTGGACCAAAGGGGGAGGCTCTTTGTCGCATCGAAACCCAAGAGTTCATGCTTTACATGGTCTATGACCCATCCCGCTACCACCCTCACTTTTTAACCAGCTAATGCCTAATTATTCGTTGATAAAGTTCATAAAAGCTCTTCTTCATTCCGTTCATACACACAAAAAATTATAGGTTATTCCAAATGGTGCAAGATGGCTCGTGGGTGTGATCAACTTACCCTAAAAGTTGTATTCACTTTCTATCCCCCCATGTTGTCTTCAAAAAATAGCCACAATTTGACCATACAAACTCCGTTGGAGCTCCGTGACTCGCCAAAATGATCACAATGAAAAGTTGAATGCGTCCGTCACCCACTCGTCGACAACATTTCGGAGGCTACATCCTGCTTGTAAAATTGATATTCGGATGATTTTATCTTTGGCGTGCACTCTTCCACCCTTTACCACCATTCCATGAGTCCCCCCACAGATAAAAATATGTGCAATAATGAATGGAATAATACTCCATTCATCCATTCATGAACCAGAAAGACTAGAGGATCTGTGTGGACCAATGGGGGAGGCTCTTTGTCGCATCGAAACCCAAGAGTTCATGCTTTACATGGTCTATAACCCATCTCACTACCATCCTCACTTTTTAACCAACAAATGCATTATTATTAATCGATAAAGTTCATAACAGCTCTTCTTCATTCCGTTCGTGCACACAAAAAATTATAGGTTATTCTGAATGGTGCAAGATGGCTTGTCGGTGTGATCAACTTACCCTGAAAGTTGTATTCAATTTCTCTCCCCTGATGTTGTCTTCAATAAATGGCCACAATTTGACCATACAAACTCTGTTGGAGCTCCGTGGCTCGCCAAAATGATCACAATGAAAAGTTGTATGCGTCCATCACCCACTCGTCGACGTCGTCAACATTTCGGAGGCTAGATCTTGCTTGTAAAATTGATATTTGGATGATCTTATCTTCGGCGTGCACTCTGCCATTCTCTACCACCATTCCATGAGCTCACCCACAGATACAAATATGTGCAATAATGTATGGAAAAATACACAGTCCATCCATTCATGTACCAGAAAGACTAGAGGTTCTGTCTAGACCGAAGGTAGAGGCTCTTTGTTGCCCCGAAACCCAAAAGTTCATGCTTTACATGGTCTATAACCCATCACGCTACCACCCTCGCTTTTTCACCAACAGATGCAATATTATTCGATGATAAAGTTCATAATAGCTCACCTTCATTCCTTTTGTGCACACAAAAAGTTATAGGTCATTACGAATTGTGCAAGATGGCTCGTCGATGTGATCAACTTACCCTGAAAGTTGTATTCAGTTTCTGTCCCCCGACGTTGTTTTCACAAAATGGCCACAATTTGAGCATACAAACTCCGTTGGAGCTCCGTGCCTCACCAAAATAATCATAATGAAAAGGTGTATGCTTCCTTCACCCACTCCTCGACGTCGACAACATTTCAGAGGTTACATCCTGGTTGTAAAATTGATATTCTGATGATTTTATCTTTGGCATGCACTCTGCCACCAACCACCATTCAATGAGCTCACCCATGGATACAAATATGAGCAATAATGTATGGAACAAAATACCATCCATCCATTCATGAACCAGTAAGACAAGAGGTTCTGTCTGGACTGTAGGTGGAGGCTCTTTGTTGCATCGATACCCAAGAGTTCTTGCTTTACATGGTCTATCACCCATCCCGCTACCACCCTCACTTTTTCACCAGCAGATGCATTATTATTCGATGATAAAGTTTATATTTTCTCATCTTCATTTTGGTCATGCACAATAAAAATTATAGGTCATTCTGAATGGTAGAAGATGGCTCGTCGGTGTGATCAACTTACCTTGAAAGTTTTATTCACTTTCTGTCCCCCGATGTTGTATTCATAAAATGGTAACTATTTGACTATACAAACTCAGTTGGAGCCCCTGACCCGCCAGAGTGATCATAATGAAAAGTTGTATGCTTCCGTCACCCACTCATCCACGTCGACAACATTTCGGATGCTACATCGTGCTTGTAAAATTGATATTTGGAATATTTTAACTTTGGCGTGCACTCTGCCATCATCTACCACCATTCCATGAGCTCACCCATAAAAATATGTGCAATAATGAATGGAACAATACACTGTCCATCCATTCATGAAATAGAAAGAGTAGAGGTTCTGTGTGGAGCGAAGGTGGAGGCTCTTTGTTGCATCGAAACCCAAGAGTTCATGCTTTGTCCATCACCCATCCCGCTACCGCCCTCACTTTTTCATCAGCAAATGCATTATTATTTGATTATAAAGTTCATAACATCTCATCTTCATTCCATTCATGCACTCGAAAAATTATAGGTCATTCTGAATGGTGCAACATGGCTGATCAGTGTGATCAACTTACCCTGATAGTTGAATTCACTTTATGTCCCCCAATGTTGTTTTCATAAAATGGCCACAATTTGACCATACAAACTCCATTGGATCTCCGTGACCCGGGAAAATGATCACAATCAAAAGTTGTATCCGTCCGTCACCCACCCGTCGACGTCGACAACATTTCAGAGCCTACATCCTGCTTGTAAAATTGATATTCGGATTATTTTATCTTTGGCGTGCACTCTCCCACCCTCTACCACCATTCCATGAGCTCACCCACAGATACAAATATGTGCCATAATGCATGGAACAATACACCGTCCGTCCATTCATGAAACAAAATGACTAGAGGTTCTGTCTGGACCGAAGGTGGAAGCTCTTTGTTGCATCGAAACCCAAGAGTTCATGCTTTACATGGTCTATCACTCATCCCGCTACCACCCTCACTTTGTCACCACAAAATACATTATTATTCGATGATAAAGTTCATAACATCTCATCTTCATTCCATTTGTGCACATGAAAAATTATAGGTTATTCCAAATGGTGTAAGATGGCTCATCAGAGTGATCAACTTACCTAGAAAGTTGTATTCACTTTCTGTCCCCCGATGTTGTTTTAATAGAATGGCCACAATTTGACCATACAAACTCCGTTGGAGCTCCCTGACCCACCAAAATGATCACAATGAAAAGTTGTATGCGTCCTTCACCCACTCGTCGACGTCGACAACATTTCGGAGGTTACAACCTGCTTGTAAAATTGATATTAGGATGATTTTATCTTTGGCGTGCACTCTTCCACACTCTACCACCATTCCATGAGTTCACCCACGGATACAAATATGTGTAATAATGAATGGAATAATACACCATCCATCCATTCATGAACCAGAAAGACTAGAGGATCTGTTTGGACCAAAGGGGGAGGCTCTTTGTCGCATCGAAACGCAAGAGTTCATGCTTTACATGGTCTATGACCCATCCCACTACCACCCTCACTTTTTAACCAACAAATGCCTAATTATTAGTTGATAAAGTTCATAACATCTCTTCTTCATTCGGTTCGTGCACACGAAAAATTATAGGTTATTCCAAATGGTGCAAGATGGCTCGTGGGTGTGATCAACTTACCCTGAAAGTTGTATGCACTTTCTATCCCCCGATGTTGTCTTCAAAAAATAGCCACAATTTGACCATACAAACTCCGTTGGAGCTCAGTGACTCGCCAAAATGATCACAATGAAAAGTTGTATGCGTCCGTCACTCACTCGTCGACGTCGACAACATTTCGGAGGCTACATCTTGCTTGTAAAATTGATATTTGGATGATCTTATCTTTGGCGTGCACTCTGCCATTCTCTACCACCATTCCATGAGCTCACCCATGGATACAAATATGTGCAATAATGTATGGAAAAATACACTGTCCATCCATTCATGAACCAGAAAGACTAGAGGTTCTGTCTAGACCAAAGGTAGAGGCTCTTTGTTGCATCGAAACCCAAAAGTTCATGCTTTACATGGTCTATAACCCATCATGCTACCACCCTCACTTTTTCACCAGCAGATGCAATATTATTCGATGATAAAGTTCATAACTGCTCACCTTCATTCCGTTTGTGCACAAAAAAATTATAGGTCATTACGAATGGTGCAAGATGGCTCGTCGGTGTGATCAACTTACCCTGAAAGTTGTATTCACTTTCTGTCCCCCGATGTTGTTTTCACAAAATGACGACAAGTTGAGCATACAAACTCCGTTGGAGCTCCGTGCCTCGCCAAAATGATCATAATGAAAAGGTGTATGCGTCCTTCACCCACTCCTCGACGTCGACAACATTTAGGAGGTTGCATCCTGGTTGTAAAATTGATATTCTAAATATCTTTTCTTTGGCGTGCACTCTGCCACCAACCACCATTCCATGAGCTCACCCATGGATACAAATATGGGCAATAATGTATGGAACAAAACACCATCCATCCATTCATGGACCAGTAAGACAAGAGGTTCTGTCTGGACCGTAGGTGGAGGCTCTTTGTTGCATCGAAACCCAAGAGTTCATGCTTTACCTGGTCTATCACCCATCCCGCTACCACCCTCACTTTTTCACCAGCAGATGCATTATTATTCAATGATAAAGTTCATATTATCTCATCTTTATTTTGGTCATGCACAATAAAAATTATAGGTCATTCTGAATGGTAGAAGATGGCTCGTCGGTGTGATTAACTTACCCTGAAAGTTTTATTCACTTTCTGTCCCCCGATGTTTTATTCATAAAATGGAAACTATTGGACCATACAAACTCAGTTGGAGCCCCTGATCCGCCAGAGTGATCACAATGAAAAGTTGTATGCTTCCGTCACCCACTCGTCCACGTCGACAACATTTCGGATGCTACATCCTGCTTGTAAAATTGATATTTGGAAGATTTTATCTTTGGCGTGCACTCTGCCACCCTCTACCACCATTCCATGAGTTCACCCATAAATATATGTGCAATAATGAATGGAACAATACACTGTCCATGCATTCATGAAATAGAAAGAGTAGAGGTTCTGTGTGGAGTGAAGGTGGAGGCCCTTTGTTGCATCGAAACCCAAGAGTTCATGCTTGGTCTATCACCCATCCTGCTACCACCCTCACTTTTTCATCAGCAGATGCATTATTATTCAATGATAAAGTTCATAATAGCTCATCTTCATTCCATTCATGCACTCGGAAAATTATAGGTCATTCTATATGGTGCAACATGGCTGATCAGTGTGATCAACTTACCTTGATAGTTGTATTCACTTTATGTCCCGCGATGTTTTTTTCATAAAATGGCCACAATTTGACCATACAAACTCCGTTGGATCTCCGTGACCCGCCAAAATGATCACAATCAAGAGTTGTATGCGTCCGTCAACCACCCGTCGACGTCGACAACATTTCAAAGGCTACATCCTGTTTGTAAAATTGATATTCTGATTATTTTATCTTTGGTGTGCACTCTCCCACCCTCTACCACCATTCCATGAGCTCACCCACGGATACAAATATGTGCCATAATGCATGGAACAATACACCGTCCGTCCATTCATGTAATAAAATGACTAGAGGTTCTGTCTGGACCGAAGGTGCAAGCTCTTTGTTGCATCGAAACCCAAGAGTTCATGCTTACAAGGTCTATCACTCATCCCAGTACCACCATCACTTTGTCAAACACAAAATGCATTATGATTGATAAAGTTCATAACATCTCATCTTCATTCCATTCGTGCACATGAAAAATTATAGGTTATTCTGAATGGTGCAAGATGGCTCATCGGAGTGATCAACTTACCCAGAAAGTTGTATTCACTTTCTGTCCACCGATGTTGTTTTAATAGAATGGCCACAATTTGACCATACAAACTCCGTTGGAGCTCCCTGACCCGCCAAAATGATCACAATGAAAAGTTTTATGCATCCGTCACCCACTCGTCGACGTCGACAACATTTCGGAGGTTATAACCTCCTTGTTAAATTGGTATTTGGATGATTTTATCTTTGGCGTGCCCTCTTCCACCCTCTACCACCATTCCACGAGTTCACCCACGGATACAAATATGTGCAATAATGAATAGTATAATATACCATCCATCCATTCATGAACTAGAAAGACTAGAGGATCTATCAGGACCAAAGGGGGAGGCTTTTTGTCGCATCTTAACCCAAGAGTTCATGCTTTACATGGTCTATGACCCATCCCGCTACCACCCTCACTTTTTAACCATCAAATGCCTAATTATTCGTTGATAAAGTTCATCACAGCTCTTCTTCATTCTGTTCGTGCACACGAAAAATTATAGGTTATTCCAAATGGTGCAAGATGGCTCGTGGGTTCGATCAACTTACCCTAAAAGTTGTATTCACTTTCTATCCCCCGATGTTGTCTTCAAAAAATAGCAAAAATTTGACCATACAAACTCCGTTGGAGCTCTGTGACTGGCCATAATGATCACAATGAAAAGTTGTATGCGTCCATCACCCACTCGTCGACGCCGACAGCATTTCGGAGGCTACATCATGCTTGTAAAATTGATATTCGGATGACCTTATCTTTGGCGTGCACTCTGCCACCCTCTACCACCATTCCATGAGCTCACCCACGTATACAAATATAATGTATATAACAATACACCGTTAGTCCATTCATGAACCAGAAATACTAGAGGATCTGCCTGGACCAAAGGTGGAGGCTCTTTGTTGCATTGAAACCCAAGAGTTCATGCTTTACATGGTCTATCACCCATCCCACTACCACCCTCACTTTTTCACCCACAGATGCATTATTATTCGATGATAAAGTTCATAACAACTCATCTTCATTACGTTCATGCACACGAAAAAATATAGGTCAATCCGAATGGTGCAGGATGGCTCGTCTGTGTGATCAACTTACCCTGAAAGTTGTATTCACTTTATGTCCCTCGATGTTGTTTTCATGAAATGGCTACAATTCCACCATACAAACTCAGTTGGAGCTCCGTGACCCGGCAGAATGATCAGAATGAAAAGTTGTATGCGTCTGTCACCCACTCGTCAACGCCGACAGCATTCCGGAGGCTACATCATGCTTGTAAAATTGATATTCGGATGACCTTATGTTTGGCGTGCACTCTGCCACCCTCTACCACCGTTCCATGAGCTCACCCACGTATACAAATATAATGTTTATAACAATACACCGTTAATCCATTCATGAACCAAAAAGACAAGAGGATCTGTCTGGACCAATGGTGGAGGCTCTTTGTTGCATTAAAACCCAAGAGTTCATGCTTTACATGGTCTATCACCCATCCCACTACCACCCTCACTTTTTCACCAGTAGATGCATTATTATTCGATGATAAAGTTCATAACAGCTCATCTTGATTTTCATACACACGAAAAATTATAGGTCATTCCGAATGGTGCAGGATGGCTCGTCGATCTGATCAACTTACCCTGAAAGTTGTATTCACTTTATGTCCCTCGATGTTGTTTTCATAAAATGGCCACAATTCGACCATACAAACTCAATTGGAGCTCCGTGACCCGCCAGAATGATCACAATCAAAGTTGTATGCCTTCGTCACCCACTCGTCGATGTCGACAACATTTCGGAGGCTATATCCTGCTTGTAAAATTGATATTCAGATGATTTTATCTTTGGCGTGCACTCTGCCACCCTCTACCACCATTCCATGAGCTCACCCACGGATACAAATATGTGCCATAATGCATGGAACAATACACCATCCATCCATTCATGAACCAAAAAGACTAGAGGTTCTGTCTGGACTGAAGGTGGAAGCTCTTTGTTGCATCGAAACCCAAGAGTTCATGCTTTATATGGTCCATCACCCATTCCGGTACACCCTCACTTTTCCCCCACAAGATGCATTATTATTCGATGATAAAGTTCATAACAGCTCATCTTCATTCCATTTGTGCACACGAAAAATTATAGGTAATTCCAACAGTAGCACCTTTTGATTTATTGGAATTTGTTAGGATTTTATTTGACTGTAGAAAAATGTTCACTTTGCGGGAAATCTTTTTCTGAAAAAATTGATATATAATATGCCTATATAAATGTTTCTCTTATTTTCGTTATTTAGTTTTTCTTTTCTTTTTCTATTAAGAAAAAAGAAAACTGCGCGTGCGCCTTTGTTTATCTGTCGCTTACGTGCGCAGCTTAGTAGCAGCGGACGTCATTTTTTTCCTTTCCTCCTTATGGGCCAAGCCCAGCAGTTTTTTTTTCAGTTCTGTTTTTTTTCTTTTTTTCCCACTTCTGCCGAATTTAAAAAAAAAATTAGAGCAGCTGTGCGTGCGTGCGTGCGGCCGGCCCATTGGCTTTTAGGCCCGTACATTGCGTTTTCCCTTCGTTTTAAATGGTACGTGTACGTTTAGTCCCACATTGCCTAGTCTTTGACTCTTAAGCCTCTATTCCACCTATAAATATAGACCCATAGGGCCTCCAAAAATCATCCGATTCGGTTAAATCAATATTTTGGTTTGACTAGGTTCACTTAAAAAAATATTTCTTCCCTCCGGCAGAAAGTCTAGAAGTCGTCTCTTCTCTCTGAAGTTATCTTTTCTATACCTTATAAAGGTATCTTTCTTCGTATTTTTTATATACTTCCATAGCTTATTATTTCTAAACTAGTACGGTAGAATAATTAGATTTTTCTTTTTTCGTAAAACAACTTGGCCCTTTTTCAAATAGCCATAACTTTTTACCCGTTCATCCAAATTAGATGAAACCAGCGCCCACTGTTTCGTTTTGATTCCACCTATCCAGTGAATCTATCAAATATACTTTATACAACTTTTCAAATTTCGAAATTTGTTCAAATTCATATTCGAACTTCTTTTAATCATATCTTTTTAACCGTATGTCTGATTTAGTTGATTCTTTTTGCAAATCGAAGCTCTTGACCTAACCATTCTGATAAGGCCAAATTCACATGATTTTGGTACTGTTAGAAATTGGTTTCTGTTTCAAGAGTCATTCGTTTTATTCGAAGTTTTTTGAAGTGTTTATTCATCTTGTCCGATCTTTCTGAGTGATTACTTATGTGTGATTACTATTTCTTGATTACGATAGATTGATCGGAGTGTGACGAGTAGAGTTATCACGTGTTCTGAGTGCGAATCTTCTACATCGTCAGTACAAGGCAAGTTCACACTTTGATCATATTTTCCAATACCCAGTTTTCATTGCATTAGTTATATCCTCAAACACATTGCATCAGTAGGATCTCTTAACTTGTGGGACTGGGAAGTATATTGAGGTAGAACCTATTACCTGCATTATTTTCAAACCCTTGGGAGTTACTTCTACGTTTGCTTAGGTTGCTAAGCTATGCTCGTAGACGTGGGTTGGGTTTGAGTGAAATTCATGACAGATGTGAGTTGTTAATTGAGGATTCAACTTAAGGTGGCTACTTGAATACACATCTGGGTGGATTGGTTGGGGCACCCTAGAAGTGAACCAGTGGATTGCCCAGACACCTGGTGATGCCAGTGTTGTCCTAGGAAATCCCGGGATTCCGTGTGATTGTCCTATTGGAATGCCACCCAGGCTCAAAGGGATCATGTAATATTTTAATGCCTAGAAACTTCCATGTGCAGCCACATGCCAATATGGGCTCTGGCATAGTTGAGTAAGTTGTGGGAAACCTTTCCATGATGGGCTAGCAGATGTAGGGGGGTTGTAGGTGTACCGGCCTATCTATCTGGTTAAGGGGACCTCTTCGGAAAGACTGTGTCTCGGTCATCCGTTTCTCAAACACCATGCAGTGCGAGAAATTAAACGGAGGCGATCGAGTCTTGTGGGAAAAGTGCACAAACCTGTGCAGAGTGTACAAACTATTCATGAGTAGCCGTGTCCTCGGTTATGGAAATCTTTGAGTATCTAGAAGTGGATTATTTGTTGATCTCATCACTCTATAATTTAATTTGTTGGGTTAATGATAACTTTAATTTGGGATTGAGTTGGAGGTACCTTCTCAATGATTTTCAACTACCATGATAGTTAAAATAAAATTTATTCCTTTGTTGTAGGGAAAAATTGGCTTTACGCAAAAACTTTAACCTTACAGCCTCCACCAGCCAAATATGCATGTAGTTGTAGGACTTGTTCATTATCATTACAGTGTGAATTTGCCAGTACATTCAATGTACTGACCTACATGGCTGCAACGTCTCATGTTGCAGGAATTATTCGACGAGTAAGTGTTATGTTAGGGTTGCGCTATCTACACTCAACTTTGCAGTTGGTGTTGATGGACTCCACAACCGTTGTTGCTTCCGCTATGAGTGATTGAGGTAATAGTATTTACGTTACTTTATACATGTGATTTACCTCTGTTATAAATCCTCGAGTACTGTGTGTGTCAGCATACCGATCCAGGAACGACACTAAAGCAGAAAGACTTGATCCATTCGGGTCGGGTCGCTACAAGATGGTATCAGAGCACATGTTGACTATAGGACGTGACCCTAGAAACTGGCCAGACCATAGGAAAGGATTGCTCTAAAACTATCCTTTTTCAAAAAGATTCTTATCTCTCTTCTTTTCTGAGCTTTGTCAAATCTTCCCTTGGACCTTAAATAATTAGACAATACCCTTTACCATTTGGACCACTTCGGAGTAAAGATGATTTCACCATGCCTTAGAAGTGTTGAAACTACAACAATGGATACTCCGAAGATTTGAAGAGTTGACAACTTTGAAGAGATGATGACCTTTATAGACCAAACCCCTGTTATGTACTTACGTTAGATGCGATGATTGTGAGACGTCATTTGTTTGATGTTTTTACCGACGGCCACAAAACAAAAACCCGTCTTTTCAAAACTATTGTTTGTATTGAGTGTATCTCTCCCCACCTTCCGAATCTCATCCCAAAAACCCCTAGACCCAATAGAGGATGAAAGAAGACAGACTTGTATTCTCTGGACCAGTGACCCAGCCGGAGGCAGAACTATGGATACAAAACATGGAGGATCACTTCAGGAAAATTTAGGTTGCAAGGAAGTATGAGGTTCAATACACTCTTCAGTACTTTATGAGGTTCAATACACTCTTCAGTACTTTACAAAAAGTGTTGCAACATGGTGGAAAATGCATCAAGCCATACAAGGATGTAATGGAGCAGAAAGTTGGGAGGAATTCCAGAAGACTCTGTTAAGTTCCCGTCTCATCCGAGAGCGTGGTGACAACCCGAAGAAGAAACTTTGTGCCTGCAGGATTTGTGGAGAAATAGGACACACCCAGGCGGAGCACAAGGATGAATGCCCTAATTGTGAAGGAAGTCACCTAGCTGAAGAATGCCCAACTAGGCAGATTACTTGTTTCTTGTGTGAAGGGACTACCCATTACCCTGCTCAGTGTCACATTTACCCCATGGTGCAACGAACTGTCCAGCAGAAGAAAGAAGCAATGAAAGAAGTCCTCAAGGAAACCTTAAGGGAATCCGCGATGGAGGAAGATATTGACGACCCTGATGGATAAGGACTAGACAGATATTACTCACGTGTTTGTTACTCATGTGGAAAAGAAGGACACCTTTCATAGTATTGCACGAAGGAAAGCCATGAGTATCTGGGAGACTTCCCGACAGAAGAAGTGGAGTTTGATCCACAAAAGATAGAAGAATTGATAGGAACGAAGAAGTCGAGGAAGAGAAAGAGCATGTGTCCCCAGAAGAACCCAATTTTTGCGGGAAAGGACCTGAGTCACATCACATGTTACGGGTGCAAGGATTTAGTTCATTATGCTAGCAACTGCCCAACGAGGAAGCGAAGAACCTAGTGAACCAGGATAGTCACCTTGAAGTCCTTAGATTTGTCGGATGCCATTAGTTTACGTTGCAAGGATGTAGGGCATTTTGCCAAGAGAAGGTTCAGGCCTGAGGAAAGATTGAACATAGTAGTTGAGAATCTGGATATTAGAATGAAGCATGTAGCTAAATGTGGAACACCGTTTTTACAATGTTGAGTTGAGTTATGGAAAGAACGTTGTAATAGTCATGAAGCAATAGAAGTTGGTACTTTTGGAATCCAAGAATGAGATGCAGTTTACAAGGGTTATCCCTTCATGGAGATGATGGAGATGAAGCACACGACCAATAGGATGAAGCAAAAGATTGATGATTTTAAGAATCACATTGCACAATTCCCTTGGGACTGAAGCATCCTTAGCTAGGACAAAGGAATAAAGATGGAAGGAATGTTGACCATACCCGACTATGTGGATAGTAGCAATTGTAGTGATGCACCCTTGAAAATTGGAGTATTGAATACTGATTCAAGAAGTAATAAAAGATTTGATATGAGGAGAATATGGATTATGGATGAACCAGTGCATTTTGTTTAGTTGAACCTTACTGAGTGAACCCTGGACCAATAGAAAGGAAAGTGTTGCTCCAAGTAGTAGAGTTTGCACAATTAAGTTGGAGTTCATTTTGATATGAGGCTTACCCCAAGAGTATGAAGGAAAGAAGTACAATTGGATTTTTAAGAGGGTGTAAGGCTGGAGTATGGAACTATAGCGACCCCAAGGATTGAGTTATGGATATACAAGTTCTGACATGGACCCTTTAGCCGAGGACCTAAGGAGGCTACATAATCACAAGGGAACCACGAGACTTGTCAATAGTTATGTGCATCTACTGTAGTAGAGCAGTGCATTTTGCTATAGATTGTACCAAGAAGAAGGAGTTTTGTGCTAAGTATTGGAGTTGAAGCAAGAAAATGGAAATGTAATAGCTCGTAGTAAGTTGAGGATCAATACAGTTGGCATCAGGGTATTGATTTGGATTCTATGAATTGTTACTACATAAGTGAAGGGTGAAGACATGATGCATGGAATAAGATTTTGAAGAAACTAGTGTTATTCATTTTAAGTGTGGTAGAATCCAACACCGTTACCTGAATACACTAGCTTGTGGTTAAATACGTCCGACTTGAAAAGGACTAACCAAGAATGAGTGTGAGTAATTACGCTCAGTTTGGTACCCAGAGAAAAAGGGATACCAAACAAAAATTGGATGGATTTAAGAGAGCCAATGAAGTGGGATGTTGGAAGAATGACCAGTTGCAACCCGATGATGAGACCAAGTGTTACTAGTGGTGAGATGAGCCATAACCCACAGGCCCCAAGACCTGTCAAGAAAGCAAGCACACTCTTGCTGAAGGAAAAACCCCTGGTAGAAGTTACGACTTTGTCAACAGACGATCTTATAGGAGTATACGCAAAACCCGAGGGTTGTGAAGAAACGATAGATGGTTGTTTGGCTTGCAGAATCAATGGATTTATCCAAACTTAGTTCGTTGAAAGGATGAAATTCTGCAATGCTTGTGAGGATGACCGAGTGTTAGAATGCGAGATTCACTAAACCATATACAAGGTAATGATTTGGGGTGTGGGATGAATTCATCACCATACCGACTTACTCTTATTATTCGCCTCTGTTATACGGGATGGTAAATCTGAGTGACTTACCTATAGTAGAGAGACGACGATGTCAAAACTTTGTTTAAACCTTAGAACGGTATAGAAATTTTTCCCTTGTACACGGCATGTTGTTGCCAACCATAGGATATACGGTGAGAATGAAGCCCAGACCCGTTTTCTGCAGGGACCCAATAAATTGTTCGATGACCCCCATGAGATATCGAAAGTTGTTTAGTATTGGCGCCAGACCTGTCCGTTAAGAAGAACCAGTCCCGAAAGAGCCTTACCAAGATGAAAGGATACAAGGATTGAGGACAAAGATTATGCCCCTGCCGAAAGAGCCCCAGAGAAGAAGTTACCCTGAAGATTTGAGAAGACCGACGCCGTCAACCCAAAGGATGGAGTACCTGAGCTTTGATGGAACCGTATCCATGTTCCTAAGTGTGGTAGCACGCTAGGCAACACCAATCTGTGGATTTGTTAGAAGACCCCCAAACCCCAACCTATTTCTTGCTAGTCTCTCCGAATCTCGAGGACGAGATTCATTTTAAGTGTGGTAGGTTTGTAACATCCCAAAATTCTAAATTTTGGAATGTTATAATAAATAGATAGTTTGATTGCTTGTTTGATGTGCTGTGTGAAATTGAAACTTTTGAAAGTTAAATGAGAGGGAATAAAATGACTTTCCCAAAACTTTCACTTTGCTTTTTGATCTCCGTGGGAATTCAAATTCTTTTCAACACAAAACCTTAGATTGAAGATAATATGACTTCTTCCATTTATTCTAAATGATAAAGGGTTTTGAAAAGATTTTGAATTTCATCCTCGAAATATTCTCAATTCAGAAACTTTAAGCAACTCAATGATTTTCCTGAGAGAAGATAAAATGACTTCTTCAAATTATAGGAAATATGAGTTGGAAGTCTTCTGAAATTTTCTGGAACTCAATTTCAAATATTGAGTTATTTGGTTTTTATTCAAATTATTTTTCTCCAAAAATAAACTACATGGAAAATAGGGTAACATGATTCCCTACAGCAGAAAATTGGAGATAAGTGAATTTGAATTTCTTTTTGGTATTTTAAAAATAGTTTTTATTGGATTTTATTGCAACAGTAGGACCTTTTGATTTATTAGAATTTGTGGGCATTTTATTTGGCAGCAGGAAAATGTTCATGTTGTAGAGATTATTTTCCTGCAAATTTTGATATATTATATGCCTATAGGGTATTTTTCTCCAGTTTCATTTTATTCGTTTTTCTGTCTGTTAGAAAAAAATGTTTAAAAAAATGTTCCCTCCCCGACTGGGCCGGCCCAGCTCCAGCCGGGCCCAGCCCAGCTCGTCGTCGCCCCGTCGCCCCCTGTGCGTGCGTGCGGCTGGCCCATTGGCTTTTAGGCCTGTACGTTGCGTTTTCCCTTCGTTTTAAATTGTACGTGTACGTTTAGTCCCACATTGCCTAACCTTTGACTCTTAAGCCTCTATTCCACCTATAAATATGGACCCATAGGGCCTCCCAAAATCATCCAATTCGGTTAAATCAATATTTTGGTTTGACTAGGTTCACTTAAAAAAATATTTCTTCCCTCCGGCGGAAATTCTAGAAGTTGTCTCCTCTCTGCGAAGTCATCTTTTATCTAACTTATAAAGGTATCTTTCTTCGTATTTTTTTATATACTCCCATAGTTTATTATTTCTAGACTAGTACGGTATAATAATTAGATTTATAAATTAGTCTATGTATTTATACATTAGACCAATAATTATTTTAGCCGTAGTTATTTTTCTTCTTTCGTAAAACAGCTTGGCCCTGATTTTTCAAATAGCCATAACTTTTTACTCGTTCATCCAAATTAGATGAAACCAGCGCCCACAATTTCGTTTTGATTTCATCTATCCAGTGAATCTATCAAATATACTTTTCACAACTTTTCAAATTTCGAAATTTGTTCAAATTCATATTCGAACTTCTTTTAATCATATCTTTTTACCCGTAACTCCGATTCAGTTGATTCTTTTTGCAAATCGAAGCTCTTGACCTAACCATTCTGATAAGGCCAAATTCACATGATTGTGGTACTGTTAGAAATTGGTTTCTGTTTTAAGAGTCATTCGTTTTATTCTAAGTTTTTCGAAGTGTTTATTCATCTTGTCCGATCTTTTTGAGTGATTGCTTATGTGTGGTTACTATTGCTTGATTACGATAGATTGATCGGAGTGTGACGAGTAGAGCTATCACGAGTTCTGAGTGCGAATATTCTACATTGTCAGTACAAGGCAAGTTCACACTTTGATCATATTTTCCAATACCCAGTTTTCATTGCATTAGTTATATCCTCAAACACATTGCATCAGTAGGATCTCTTAACTTGTGGGACTGGGAAGTAGATTGAGGTAGAACCTATTACCTGCATTATTTTCAAACCCTTGGGAGTTACTTCTACTTTTGCTTAGGTTGCTAAGCTATGCTTGTAGACGTGGGTTGGGTTTGAGTGAAATCAATGACAGATGTGAGTTGTTAATTAAGGATTCAACTTAAGGTGGCTACTTGAATACACATCTGGGTGGATTGGTTGGGGCACACTCGGAGTGAACCAGTGGATTGCCCGGACACCTGATGATGCCAGTGTTGTCCTAGGAAATCCTGGGGTTCCGTGTGATTGTCCTATTGGAATGCCACCCAGGCTCAAAGGGATCATATAATATTTTCATGCCTAGAAACTTCCATGTGCAGACACTGCAGCGGACATCCGCGCGGGCTGACATGGCCTCCGCGCGGGCTGACCTGGTCTTTCTCCAATAGCGAATTGATGACGTCGCATCCAACACACAGCGGAACAAGGAGGTGGGTTGTCGTTGGCTGACACTGCAGCGCGAGCACGCCCCCATGCTCCAGGCTCTCAGGGTGGGGGCCAACCGAGCACTGGGAGGCATCTGTGAGGAGAGCGTCCCTCATCCGCACGCGGAAGATTATGCCACCCACCTCTGCTTCTTTACTGAAGTCGTGATGCGCCTAGAGGGCTAGGCCACGAGGGCTCGCGAGCTCGTCGAGGAGAGGAGTCGGGGCCTCCTTGGACGTGCGTTCTCGCGCGTCTTCAGCCATCTTCAGAACCTCGACCCTCACTTCGATTTTGGTGCCGCCATAGCCCCAAGGCCCGTGGTTATCCGGGACAACTTGTCGCACTGGGTGGACGACCACGTGGATGCTTTGGTCAGGGTGTTTTCCACCGAAGATGACGAGGCGATGGTTGCAGTGGACGAAGATGGCGTGGTCGACGATGGCGAAGATGATGCTGGCGATAGCGCTAGTTCTCTAGTTTTGAGTATGGCTTCCATGGACTATGGAATAAGGAGTGGAAAGAGCCTAAGCTTGGGGATGTCCAAGGCACCCCAAGGTAATATTCAAGGACAACCAAAAGCCTAAGCTTGGGGATGCCCCGGGAAGGCATCCCCTCTTTTATCTTCGTCTATCGATAACTTTACTCGATGCTATATTTGTATTCACCACATGACATGTGTTTTGCTTGGAGCGTCATTTTATTTTAGTTTGGTTTGCTTGCTGTTCGAATAATATCCCAAGATCTGAAATTGTTAAATGTTAGAGAATCTTCAGATAGTTACATAATTATTCAACTACTCATTGATCTTCACTTATATCTGTCGGAGTAGTTTGTCATTTGTTGTAGTGCTTGACTTATATCTTTTAGAGCACGGCGGTGGTTTTATTTTGAAGAAATAGATGAATTCTCATGCTTCACTTATATTATTTTGAGTGTCTTTTCGAACAGCATGGTAATGTGCTTTGGTTATAAAACTAGTCCTAATATGATAGGCACCCAAGTTGGGTATAGTAAAAACTTTCATACAAGGGCATTGAATATTATGAGAAGTTTGATACTTGATGATTGTTTTGAGATATGAGTATGATGATATTAGAGTTATGCTAGTAGAGTAGTTGTGAATTCAAGAAATACTTGTGTTAAAGTTTGTGATTCCCGTATCATGCACATATGGAGTACCGCTATGTGACGAAGTTAGAGCATGAGGTATTTATTGATTGTCGTCCTTTGTCTGGAGGTTGGGATCGCGTGATGGTTAACTCCTACCAACCCTTCCCCTAGGAGCATGCGTTGAATACTTTGTTTTGATAACTCATAGATTTTTGCAATAAGTATATGAGTTCTTTATAACTAATGTTGAGTCCATGGATTATATGCACTCTCACCCTTCCACCATTGCTAGCCTCTTTTGTACCGCGCAACTTTTGCCGGTACTATACACCCACCATATACCTTCCTCAAAACAGCCACCATACCTACCCATCATGGCATTTCCATAGCCATTCCGAGATATATTGCCATGCAACTTTCCACCGTTCCGTTCATATGACAATCTTCATATTGTCATATTGCCATGCATGATCATGTAGTCGACATCGTATTTGTGGCAAAGCCACCATCACAATTCATTCTTACATGTCACTCTTGATTCATTGCACATCCCGATACACCGCCGGAGGCATTCACATAGAGTCATATATTGTTCTAGCTTCGAGTTGTAATCTTTGAGTTGTAAGTAAATAAAAGTGTGATGATCTTCATTATTAGAGCATTGTCCCATGTGAGGAAACAAAAAAACAAAAAAAGAGAGAAATGGCAAAAAAATAGATGGCCCAAAAAATATAGAGAGGGGCTAAAAAAGAGAAAGCCCCTCCAAAAAATTGAGAGAAAAGAGAGAAGGGACAATGCTACTATCCTTTTCCACACTTGTGCTTCAAAGTAGCACCATGATCTTCATGATAGAGAGTCTCTTGTTTTGTCACTTTCATATACTAGTGGGAATTTCATTATAGAACTTGGCTTTTATATTCCAACGATGGGCTTCCTCAAAATGCCCTAGGTCTTCATGAGCAAGCAAGTTGGATGCACACCCACTTAGTTTCTTTTGTTGAGCTTTCATACACTTATAGTTCCAGTGCAGCCGTTGCATGGCAATCCCTACTCACTCACATTGATATCTATTGATGGGCATCTCCATAGCCCATTAATATGCCTAGTTGATGTGAGACTATCTTCCTCTTTTGTCTTCTCCACAACCACCATTCTATTGCACATATAGTGCTATATCCATGGCTCACGCTCATATATTGCGTGAAAGTTGAAAGGTTTGAAAGAATTGAAGTGTGAAATAATTGCTTGGCTGAAACCGGGGTTGTGCATGATATGAATATTTTGTGTGATGAAGAGGGAGCATAGCCAGACTATATGATTTTGTAGGGATAACTTTCTTTGGCCATGTTATTTTGAGAAGACATAATTGCTTAGTTAGTATGCTTGAAGTATTATTATTCTTATGTCAATATTAAACTTTTGTCTTGAATCTTTCGGATCTGAACATTCTTGCCATAATAAAGAAAATTACATTGAGAATTATGTTAGGTAGCATTCCACATCAAAAATTCTGTTTTTATCATTTACCTACTCGAGGACGAGCAGGAATTAAGCTGGGGGATGCTTGATATGTCTCCAACGTATCTATAATTTTTGATTGTTCCATGCTATTATATTATCCTTCTAGGATGTTATATGGAATTTTATATACACTTTTATATGATTTTTGGGACTAACCTATTAACCCAGAGCCCAGTGCCAGTTGATGTTTTTCCCTTGTTTTTGAGTATCGCAGAAAAGGAATATCCAACGAAGCCCAATTGACCTGAAACTCAACAGAGGACGTTTTAGGACCAGAAAAAGACCAGACAGTACCGGAGGAGGGCCAGAAGGTCCACGGGCTGCCGACGAGGGTGGGGGGCGCGCCCCCTGCCTCGTGGACAGCCTGGAGACCCCCTTTACTTGCCCCCGACTCCAACACCTCCTATATATACTGAAACCTCCGGAAAATAATCTAGATCGGGAGTTCCGCCGCTGAAAGCCTCTGTTGCCACCGAAAACTAATCTAGACCTGTTCTGGCACCCTACCGGAGGGGGGAATCCCTCTCCGGTGGCCATCTTCATCATCCCGACGCTCTCCATGACGAGGAGGGAGGAGTCCACCCTCGGGGCTAAGGGTATGTACTAGTAGCTATGTGTTTGATTTCTCTCTCGTGTTCTTGAGATGGCACGATCTTGATGTATCGCGAGCTTTGCTATTATAGTGGGATCTGATGATGCTTCTCGCCCTCTACTCTCTTGTGATGAATTGAGTTTTCCCTTTGAAGTTATCTTATCGGATTGAGTCTTAGAGGATTTGAGAAACCTTGATGTATGTCTTGCATGTGCTTATCTGTGGTGACAATGGGATATCACGTGATGCACTTGATGTATGCTTTGGTGATCAACTTGCGGGTTCCATGACCTTGGGAATCGATGCATAGGGTTTGGCACATGTTTTCGTCTTGACTCTCCGGAAGAAACTTTGGGGCACTATTTGAAGTACTTTGTGTTTGTTGAATAGATGAATCTGAGATTGTGTGATGCATATCATATAATCATGCCCATTGATACTTGAGGTTACAATGGAGTATCTGTTGGAGATATGCCCTAGAGGCAATAATAAAAGCATTATTATTATATCTCCTTGTTCATGATAATTGTCTGTTATTCATGCTTGAATTGTATTGTACGGAAACAGTGATACATGTGTGAATACACAGACCACATTGAGTCCCTGGTAGGCCTCTAGTTACCAGCTCGTTGATCAACAGATGGTCACGGTTTCCTGACCATGGACATAGGATGTCAGTGATAACGGGATCACATCATTAGGAGAATGATGTGATGGACAAGACCCAAACTTGAGCATAACACGAGATCGTATAGTTCGAAATGCATAAGCTTTTCGGTGTCAAGTATTTATTCCTTAGACCATGAGGTTGTACAACTCCCGGATACCGTAGGAGTACTTTGGGTGTGCCAACCGTCACAACGTAACTGGGTGGCTATAAAGGTACGCATCGGGTATCTCCGAATGTGTCTGTTGAGTTGGTATGAACCGAGACTGGGATGTTGTCACTCCGTATGACGGAGAGGTACCTCTGGGCCCACTCGGTAAGACATCATCATAATGAGCTCAAAGTGACTAAGTGGTTAGTCACGGGATGATGGATTATGGATCGAGTAAAGAGACTTGCCATAACGAGATTGAACAAGGTATCGGGAATACCGACGATCGAATCTCGGGCAAGTACCGTACCGATGGACAAAGGGAATAACATACGGGATTGAGTGAATCCTTGACACGGTGGTTCATCCGATGAAGATCATTGAGGAACACGTGGGAACCAATATGGGTATCCAGATCCCGCTGTTGGTTATTGACCGGAGAGTGGTCTCGGTCATGTCTACGTATCTCCCGAACCCGTAGGGTCTACACACTTAAGGTTCGGTAACGCTAGGGTCGTAGAGATAAATGCACGTGGAAACCCGAAAGTTGTTCGTAGTCCCGGATGAGATCCCGGACGTCACGAGGAGTTCCGGAATGGTCCGGAGGTAAAGATTGATATATGGGAAGTCCAGTTTCGGCCAACGGGTGATCTCCGGGTGTCACCGGGAGCGTCCCGGGACCACCGGAGGGGCCCCGGGGGTCCACCGGGTGGGGCCACCCATCCCGGTGGGGCCCCTAGGCCACGAGGGGAAGTGTCCAGCCCTCTGGGCTGGCGCACCACAAGGTGGCCCACCTCCCCATGCGCCTAGGGTTAAAACCCTAAGGGGAGGGGGGCCACCACTTGCCTTGGGGGAGGGGGACTCATCCCTGGCCACCGCCCCCCCTTGCAGATTGGATCTGCAGGGTGCTGGCGCCCCCCCTGGCCCCCTATATATATGTGGGAGGGGGGAGAGGGCAGCGGCACCCAAGCCCTGGCGCCTCTCCCCCTCCCGTCACACCTCCATACTCCCAACGCAGGGCGCACGGCGAAGCCCTGCTGCGATCTCCACTGCATCCGTCATCACGCCGTCGTGCTGCCGGATCTCTGACGACTTCTCCTCCCCCCTTGCTGGATCAAGAAGGAGGTGACGTTGCTACACCGTACGTGTGTTGAACACGGAGGTGCCGTCCGTTCGGCGCTAGATCATCGGTGACGAAGAACGTGAAGAGTACGACTACTTCATCCCCACTTCGTTGAAAGCTTCCGCACGCGATCTACATAACGGTATGTAGATGCACTCTTACTTGCTCGTTGCTAGATGTATCCATAGTTGGATCTTGGTGAAGACGTAGAAATTTTTTGAATTATGCTACGTTCCCCAACAGTGGCATCTGAGCCTAGGTTTTATGCGTAGCATCTTGCATGAGTAGAACACAAAGCAGTTGTGGGCGTTTGGTTTTGTTCAACTTTCTTACCGTTACTAGTCAATCTTGATTCGGCGGCATTGTGGGATGAAGCGGCCCGGACCGACCTTACACGTATGCTTATGTGAGACTGATTCCACCGACAGACATGCACTAGATGCATAAGGTGGCTGGCAAGTGTCTGTCTCTCCTACTTTAGTCGGATCGGATTCGATGAAAAGGGTCCTTATGAAGGGTAAATATAAGTTGACAAATCACGTTGTGGTTTTGGCGTAGGTAAGAAACGTTCTTGCTAGAAATCCTATAGAAGCCACGTAAAACTTGCAACAACAATTAGAGGACGTCTAACGTGTTTTTGCAGCATGTGTTTTGTGACGTGGTATGGCCAAGAACGAAGATGTGATGAATGATATATGTGATGTATGAGATTGATCATATTTTTGTAATAGGGAATCACGACTTGCATATTGATGAACTTGACAACCGGCAGGAGCCATAGGAGTTGTCTTTATTATTGTATGACCTGCGTGTCACTGAATAAACGCCATGTAATTACTTTACTTCATTGCTAAACGTTAGCTATAGTAGTAGAAGTAATAGTTGGCGTGACGACTTCTTCAAGACACGATGATGGAGTTCATGATGATGAAGATCATGGTGTCGAGCCGGTGACAAGATGATCATGGTGCCCCGAAGATGGAGATCCAAGGAGCAAGATGATATTGGCCATATCATGTCACTTTAATTGATTGCATGTGATGTTTATCATGTTTATGCATCTTGTTTACTTAGAACGACGGTAGTAAATAAGATGATCTCTCACTAAAATTTCAAGTATTGTGTTTCCCCTAACTGTGCACCGTTGCTAAAGCTCGTTGCTCCGAAGCACCACGTGATGATCGGGTGTGATAGGTTCTAACGTTCGCATACAACGGGTGTAAGACAGATTTACACACGCGATACACTTAGGGTTCAGTTGACGAGCCTAGCATGTACAGACATGGCCTCGGAACACAGAAGACCGAAAGGTCGAACAGGAGTCGTATAGAAGATACGATCAACATGAAGATGTTCACCGTTGATGACTAGTCCGTCTCACGTGATGATCGGACACGGACTACTCGATTCGGATCGTGTATCACTTAGATGACTAGAGAGATGTCATTCTGAGTGGGAGTTCATTATAATTTGATTAAGATGAACTTAATTATCATGAACTTATTCTAAATTCTTTGCAATATCTCTTGTAGATCAAATGGCCCACGCTCAGGTTTCCCTCAACTTCAACGCGTTCCTAGAGAAAACCAAGCTGAAAGACGATGGTAGCAACTATACGGATTGGGTCCGTAACCTGAGGATTATCCTCATAGCTGCCAAGAGATCATATGTCCTAGAAGCACCGCTAGGTGATGCACCTGCTCCCGATGCGGACCAAGACGTTTTGAACGTCTGGCAGTCGCGTAGTGATGATTACTCCCTGGTTCAGTGCGGCATGCTTTACAGTTTAGAATCGGGGCTCCAAAAGCGTTTTGAGCACCATGGAGCATATGAGATGTTCGAAGAGCTGAAAATGGTTTTCCAAGCTCATGCCCGAGTCGAGAGATATGATGTCTCCGACGCATTCTACAGCTGTAAGATGGAGGAGAACAGTTCTGTCAGTGAGCACATCCTCAAGATTTCAGGATTGCACAACCGCTTGTCTCAGCTGGGAATGAATCTCCCAGATGAAGCGGTCGTTGACAGAATCCTCCAGTCGCTCCCACCAAGCTTCAAGAGCTTCGTGCTGAACTTCAATATGCAGGGGATGGAGAAGTCCATTCCCGAGGTATATTCAATGCTGAAATCAGCGGAGGTTGACATCAAGAAGGAACATCAAGTGTTGATGGTCAATAAAACCACTAAGTTCAAGAAAGGCAAGGGTAAGAAGAACTTCAAGAAGGACAGCAAGGGAGTTGCCGCGCCTGGCAAGCCTGTTGCCGGGAAGAAGCCAAAGTATGGACCCAAGCCTGAGACTGAGTGCTTTTATTGCAAGGGAACGGGTCACTGGAAGCGGAACTGCCCCAAATACTTAGCAGACAAGAAGGTCGGCAACGTCAAAGGTATATATGATATACATGTTATTGATGTGTACCTTACCAGCACTCGTAGTAGCTCCTGGGTATTCGATACCGGTGCAGTTGCTCACATTTGTAACTCAAAACAGGAGCTGCGGAATAAACGGAGACTGGCGAAGGATGAGGTGACGATGCGCGTCGGGAATGGTTCCAAGGTCGATGTGATCGCCGTCGGCACGCTGCCTCTACATCTACCCTCGGGATTAGTTTTAAACCTCAATAATTGTTATTTAGTACCAGCTTTGAGCATGAACATTGTTTCTGGATCTCGTCTTATGCGAGATGGATATTCTTTCAAATCGGAGAATAATGGTTGTTCTATTTATTTGAGAGATATGTTTTATGGTCATGCCCCGTTGGTCAATGGTTTATTTTTGATGAATCTCGAACGTAGTAATACACATATTCATAGTGTAGATGCCAAAAGATGTAAAGTTGATAATGATAGTCCCACATACTTGTGGCATTGCCGCCTTGGTCATATTGGTGTCAAACGTATGAAGAAGCTCCATTCAGATGGACTTCTGGAGTCTCTTGATTATGAATCATTTGACACATGCGAACCATGCCTCTTGGGCAAGATGACCAAGACTCCGTTCTCCGGAACAATGGAGCGAGCAACCAACTTGTTGGAAATCATACATACCGATGTGTGCGGTCCAATGAGTGTTGAGGCTCGCGGAGGCTACCGTTATGTTCTCACCCTCACAGATGACTTGAGTAGATACGGGTATATCTATTTGATGAAACACAAGTCCGAGACCTTTGAAAAGTTCAAGGAATTTCAGAATGAGGTTGAGAATCAACGTGACAGAAAAATAAAGTTCAGATCGTGGGGGTGAATATTTAAGTCATGAATTTGGCACACACCTAAGGAGCTGTGGAATTGTTTCACAATTGACACCGCCAGGAACACCTCAACGTAACGGTGTGTCCGAACGTCGAAATCGTACTCTGTTGGACATGGTGCGATATATGATGTCCCTTACCGATTTACCGCTATCTTTTTGGGGTTATGCTTTAGAGACTATCGCATTCACTTTAAATAGGGCTCCATCGAAATCCGTTGAGACGACTCCGTATGAACTTTGGTTTGGCAAGAAACCGAAGCTGTCGTTTCTAAAAGTTTGGGGTTGCGATGCTTATGTCAAGAAACTTCAACCTGAAAAGCTCGAACCCAAATCGGAAAAATGCGTCTTCATAGGATACCCAAAGGAAACAATTGGGTACACCTTCTACCACAGATCCGAAGGCAAAGTCTTTGTTGCCAAGAATGGATGCTTTCTGGAGAAAGAGTTTCTCTCGAAAGAAGTGAGTGGGAGGAAAGTAGAACTTGATGAGGTGACAGTCACCCTTCCTGTAATGGAAAGTAGCGCAGCGCAGGAAAATGTTCCTGAGGTGCCTGCACCGACAAGGGAGGAAGATAATGATAATGATCATGAAGAAACAGATCAAGTCACTACTGAACTTCGAAGGTCCACAAGGGTACGTTCCGCACCAGAGTGGTACGGCAACCCTGTACTGGAAATCATGTTGTTAGACAACGGTGAACCTTCGAACTATGAAGAAGCGATGGCGGGCCCAGATTCCAATAAATGGCTTGGAGCCATGAAATCCGAGATAGAATCCATGTATGAAAACAAAGTATGGACTTTGGTGGACTTGCCTGATGATAGGCACGCCATAGAAAACAAATGACGCGGATGGTAATGTGACCATCTATAAGGCTCGGCTTGTCGCTAAGGGTTATCGACAAGTTCAAGGGATTGACTACGACGCGACTTTCTCTCCCGTAGCGATGCTGAAGTCAGTCAGAATCATGTTAGCTATTGCCGCATTCTATGATTATGAGATATGGCAAATGGACGTCAAAACAGCATTCCTTAATGGCTTCCTCAAGGAAGAGTTGTATATGATGCAACCGGAAGGTTTTGTCAATCCAGAGAATGCTAACAAGGTATGCAAGCTCCAGCGCTCGATTTATGGGCTGGTGCAAGCATCTCGGAGTTGGAATATTCGCTTTGATGAGGTGATCAAAGCGTTTGGATTTATACAGACTTATGGAGAAGCCTGTATTTACAAGAAAGTGAGTGGGAGCTTTGTGGCATTTCTCATATTATATGTGCATGACATATTGCTGATGGGAAATGATATAGAATTCTTGGAAAATGTAAAGGCCTACTTGAATAAAAGTTTTTCAATGAAGGACCTTGGAGAAGCTGCTTACATATTAGGCATCAAAATCTATAGAGATAGATCAAGACGCCTCATTGGTCTTTCACAAAGTACATACCTTGACAAAATATTGAAGAAGTTCAATATGGATCAGTCAAAGAAAGGATTCTTGCCTGTTTTGCAAGGTATGAGATTGAGCAAAGCTCAGTCGCCGACCACGGCAGAAGATAGAGAAAAGATGAGTGTCATTCCCTATGCCTCGGCCATAGGTTCTATCATGTATGCCATGCTGTGTACCAGACCTGATGTGAACCTTGCCATAAGTTTGGTAGGGAGGTACCAAAGTGATCCCGGTACGGAACACTGGACAGCGGTCAAGAACATCCTGAAGTACCTGAAAAGGACTAAGGATATGTTTCTCGTTTATGGAGGTGACGAAGAGCTCGTCGTAAAGGGTTACGTCGATGCTAGCTTCGACACAGATCTGGATCACTCTAAGTCACAAACCGGATACGTGTATATTTTGAATGGAGGGGCAGTCAGCTGGTGCAGTTGCAAGCAAAGCGTGGTGGCAGCATCTACATGTGAAGCGGAGTACATAGCTGCTTCTGAAGCAGCGCAGGAAGGAGTCTGGATGAAGGAGTTCATCACCGACCTAGGAGTCATTCCAAGCGCGTCAAGCCCGATGACTCTCTTCTGTGACAACACTGGTGCTATTGCTATTACCAAGGAGCCCAGGTTTCACAAGAAGACCAAGAACATCAAGCGCCGTTTCAACTCCATCCGGAATTATGTTCAGAATGGAGACATAGATATTTGTAAAGTGCATACGGATCTGAATGTAGCAGACCCGTTGACTAAACCTCTTTCACGGGCAAAACATGATCAACACTAGAACTCTATGGGTGTTCGATTCATCACAATGTAACTAGATTATTGACTCTAGTGCAAGTGGGAGACTGTTGGAGATATGCCCTAGAGGCAATAATAAAAGCATTATTATTATATCTCCTTGTTCATGATAATTGTCTGTTATTCATGCTTGAATTGTATTGTACGGAAACAGCGATACATGTGTGAATACACAGACCACATTGAGTCCCTGGTAGGCCTCTAGTTACCAGCTCGTTGATCAACAGATGGTCACGGTTTCCTGACCATGGACATAGGATGTCAGTGATAACGGGATCACATCATTAGGAGAATGATGTGATGGACAAGACCCAAACTTGAGCATAACACGAGATCGTATAGTTCGTAATGCATAAGCTTTTCGGTGTCAAGTATTTATTCCTTAGACCATGAGGTTGTACAACTCCCGGATACCGTAGGAGTACTTTGGGTGTGCCAACCGTCACAACGTAACTGGGTGGCTATAAAGGTACGCATCGGGTATCTCCGAATGTGTCTGTTGAGTTGGTACGAACCGAGACTGGGATGTTGTCACTCCGTATGACGGAGAGGTACCTCTGGGCCCACTCGGTAAGACATCATCATAATGAGCTCAAAGTGACTAAGTGGTTAGTCACGGGATGATGGATTACGGATCGAGTAAAGAGACTTGCCATAACGAGATTGAACAAGGTATCGGGAATACCGACGATCGAATCTCGGGCAAGTACCGTACCGATGGACAAAGGGAATAACATACGGGATTGAGTGAATCCTTGACACGGTGGTTCATCCGATGAAGATCATCGAGGAACACGTGGGAACCAACATGGGTATCCAGATCCCGCTGTTGGTTATTGACCGGAGAGTGGTCTCGGTCATGTCTACGTATCTCCCGAACCCGTAGGGTCTACACACTTAAGGTTCGGTAACGCTAGGGTCGTAGAGATAAATGCACGTGGAAACCCGAAAGTTGTTCGTAGTCCCGGATGAGATCCCGGACGTCACGAGGAGTTCCGGAATGGTCCGGAGGTAAAGATTGATATATGGGAAGTCCAGTTTCGGCCAACGGGTGATCTCCGTGTGTCACCGGGAGCATCCCGGGACCACCGGAGGGGCCCCGGGGGTCCACCGGGTGGGGCCACCCATCCCGGTGGGGCCCCTAGGCCGCGAGGGGAAGTGTCCAGCCCTCTGGGCTGGCGCACCACAAGGTGGCCCACCTCCCCATGCGCCTAGGGTTAAAACCCTAAGGGGAGGGGGGCCACCACTTGCCTTGGGGGAGGGGGACTCCTCCCTGGCCGCCGCGCCCCCTTGCAGATTGGATCTGCAGGGGGCTGGCGCCCCCCGTGGCCCCCTATATATATGTGGGGGGGGGAGAGGGCAGCCGCACCCAAGCCCTGGCGCCTCTCCCCTCCCGTCACACCTCCATACTCCCAACGCAGGGCGCCCGGCGAAGCCCTGCTGCGATCTCCACTGCATCCGTCATCACGCCGTCGTGCTGCCGGATCTCTGACGACTTCTCCTCCCCCCTTGCTGGATCAAGAAGGAGGTGACGTTGCTGCACCATACGTGTGTTGAACGCGGAGGTGCCGTCCGTTCGGCGCTAGATCATCGGTGACGAAGAACGTGAAGAGTATGACTACTTCATCCCCACTTCGTTGAAAGCTTCCGCACGCGATCTACATAACGATATGTAGATGCACTCTTACTTGCTCGTTGCTAGATGTATCCATAGTTGGATCTTGGTGAAGACGTAGAAATTTTTTGAATTATGCTACGTTCCCCAACAGTATCTAGGTATCATTAGGGTTTTGGATGATTTGTATCTTAAGGTGTTATTCTAATACGAACTCTATGATAGATCGATCTGAAAGAATAGCTTCGTGTTATTTTACCACGGACTCTTGAATAGATCGATCAGAAAGAATAACTTTGAGGTGGTTTCGTACCCTACCATAATCTCTTCGTTTGTTCTCCGCTATTAGTTACTTTGGACTGACTCTATGTTGCATGTCGAGGGATAGTTATATGATCCAGTTATGTTATTATTGTTGAGAGAACTTGCACTAGTGAAAGTATGAACCCTAGGCCTTGTTTCCTACCATTGCAACACCGCTGCTCACGTTTACCACTTGATACCTTGCTGTTTTTACATTTTCTTATTACAAAAACCTATATCTATCATCTATATTGCACTTGTATCACCATCTCTTCGCCGAACTAGTGCACCTATACAATTAACCATTATATTGGGTGTGTTGGGGACACAAGAGACTCTTTGTTATTTGGTTGTAAGGTTGTTTGAGAGAGACCATCTTCATCCTATGCCTCCCACGGATTGATAAACCTTAGGTCATCCACTTGAGGGAAATTTTCTACTGTCCTACAAACGCCTGCCCTTGGAGGCCCAACAACGTCTACAAGAAGAAGGTTGCGTAGTAGACATCATGATGCTCTTGGCGAGGATGAGGGCGCGGGATGTGTGCCCAGTTTCGTTGTTCTTGTTGTTCTTCGCGACGTGCGGTTTCTTCTTGTCGTGCTTGACGAAGTGCTTCCTCTTGTTCTCGGACTTGGCGGTTGCGAGTGGCAACGACTCTTGTGGACTCTCGGAGTGCGTCTCAAGCTTCTTTAGCTTGAGCTTCATGTCTTTTTTGCTCTTGCCGGTTTCGGTCGCCGTCTCGATAGGCAGTTCGTGGATGATGTGTTGGTTGTTGATCTTGGTCCTGTTGACACCAGATTTTGGCACGGTCAAGAACTTAATTAAGACGGCCTCAAATGGAAAATTTCTCAAAGTGAGGAAGTTTCGTATCATCAAAAGGATAAACTTTGATGTTTGGGCCATCACCATCCAATCTCATCTCGAAGGCCGAAGTTGTGTTCGAAATACTGAGATTTTGTATTCAGAACACTATTCGGCTGACAACACCATCAAGACTTCTTCATATGAAAAAACTTTCTACATGAATTGTCTTCATCTCGTCGAAGCAGTCAATTTTTATATAAAAACGTCCTAATACGAGTTCGTATGCAAAAAGTTACAGTCATCTGAATGCAGCCCTGTCACGGTGCCATAAGTGTCGCGCCCCACCAGCCATATGTCTGATGGATAGCGTGAATAACAGCCTGTTTTGCATGACTGTTTTGGCATAGAAGATTGCTTCAAATCAAAAAACGTTCAACATGAAAGTTTTTCGTCTCGTCGAAACGGTTAAAATTTCTTTTGGACTCTTTTACATCCAAGGTCGGTTACCACCTCAAAAATTACCCGCAAGGTGCAGCCAGTTTGAACCGAACAGTCTTGGAAAGTTCGGACAAAACCAATCCGAATTTGGCTAGGCTTTTGGACGTGAATCCAAGCCTTTTCCTTGCACGGGAAGTCCAGCCACCTCTTATATACCTTAGGGGTGACGGCCGATTGAAAAACACATAATCGGTCAATTCATCTACCACTTTTTATCTTTTATCTTTTCTCCTTAACCCTAGTTCTTCTTCTTCCTCGTTCTTCGTTCGTTCTTCTTGTTCCAAGGCGGCGATCCTCGAGGCCCTAGGGGTGATCAGGCTGACCTAGGGCAGCCCATTGCCGCTGTGCGTCCAGACGGGGTCCCTCCCATGCGCGTGGGGTTTCGGGTCTACAGAAGCGCCCGCCGGATTGTCTTGCGTACCGCGCTTCCGGCGGGTCTCCTTCGATGTGAGGTGCGGTGCATCACCCCCGGCGTCGAGGGTACACGGTGATGTGTTCGTGTGCGAACACACTTTTTGGCGACTCCACTGGGGACGAACCTTTAAACAGTCTCTGACCCGTTCTTGCTACGAAGAGATCGTCATCTAGGGTTTGCAATCTACAAAGGTAATATGAATACCCAATTCACTTATGTAGATGCAAATAATGCATATGTTGTTGCTAGATCGTCTAATGAGCATATTGTATCGGCTAGCCCTAGCTTTATCAACCATGCATCTAATTATGTGCAAGAGCCGATGCAACAAAATCTTCATGCTTCTACTTCATATAATTTTAGCAACATGCAACATATGTATTCCAACCCCCATGCATCGGCAACCCCAAAAATCCATATGCCGATGAACAACATGATGAGTTCGGTCAATCAAGTTGAAACACCTCACACGGGAACTTCTGATAGTATGCAACAAAGTGTTTCACCTTTTTATTCACCGGCAACCAACTTACAATATGTTAATCCAAACATGCCGGTGGATAAGGGAATTGGCCATGCTACTACTAGTTATCTGGCCAATTACCATCAATCATCATATGCTACAACTCATGCTTCTAATATTTTGACACCATATGCAACTATAGGTATTCGTAATTCGGCTTTGCACCTTCACGCTAACAGCCGAATAACTGAAAATTCTATAGTATCACATGTGCCTTCATCTAGTACCATAGCATACAATGTTTCCCCTGCACAATTACAAAATTTCGGCGACATCTCGTTACCAAAAGAGTCTAAAAGTGTCGGGGGGCAATTCTATCCAACTTGGGTCATTAAGATAAATCTTACGTCTTTTTGGGACGAATGCAATGTTGTTCTAAATGAATTAATAAAAGAGGGGAAGCCTATTAATTCAGCTGCAATACAAGCTAAATTATGTCAAAAAGAGAATGCATTGAGTGTGGATAGAATTATCAAAAAGAGTGGTGATTCTGATAAGAAAGTTAATTCGGTTATTGAAAAGACCAAATCAAATATTACGTATGCCGAATCTGTTCTAGAAAAAGAGGACAACAAGGTGTTGGGGAGCTATTCGAAAGAGGAACAACATATCGTTCAAGTAACGCAACCATCATGCTCTCCCAACGTGTTTGAAAAGGTATGTCTAGAAAGTGATTTACCTATCCTCCGATTTGGTCACAACTTTATTGTTGATGCTTCTATAAGAAAAATTCTCATAAGTAATTTTGAAAGACCAATGAAGAAGGGTAATTTACTTGTTAGCAATAAAATTGTTATAGAACATATCGGTCAACCTATTGTGCCATTTACTAAGAACGATAGTGATTTATTATTGCAGCCAAAGTTTTTCCCTTTACTTTATTTAAAATTCATATCTAATTGGGTGGCTTTGCTTCCTTCATACTTGGCTTATGCATTGCCTCAATTGAGACATGTATGTTCTAACTACTTTGATTTCAGAAATTTAAAGCCAAGTTTATACTTTGTTGAGAAAACCGATGATAGTTTAATTTGTTTCTCAAAGACATCGGAGATAGAGTGCAAAACACTATGCATGGTCGAATGGGGTGATGTAAAATCTGAACCATTCGTTTGCCTAACTTCAAAGCCGTTCGCACGCCAAAATCGGCTACAAAATAAAAAGTGTACCTTCAGTTCAAGCATGTGTGATCAAATATTTGATTTATTGCTGAAAAATAAGTTCATTAGAATTCTTGATCATCATGTCAAGCCATCAGTCCAAGGACGAATATATTGTAAGTTGCATGATTCGTCCAAGCATAATCTTGAGGATTGAAATATATTTTGTCAAATAGTTAAATCGTCCATTGAAAAAGGACGATTGAAATTTTTTGAAACACCAAGAGATGATCAGTCTATTCTGATTGGTCCTGATGGCAAAAAGTTTTTGCATCGCTTGCTTCAAGTCGATCCATTTAAAGAGTAGGTAAAAACTATAGGTGATGGGATCAAGCTTTCAAGTAAACAAATTTTTGAAGAGCACAATGAACATAATCTTGAGGGCGAGAATTCCATCAAAGTTACAATGAAGACGCTAAGGACTGGGGGGCAACAAGAAAATCCAAAGATAGGTGCAAGCACAACCAAAGAAAGCAAAGGCCGAGGTAAGCACAAAGGTAAAAAGTCAAAAGTCACTTTCGTGCAACTATTGGAAAAATATCAGAAGATAAGTGAGGAGAACAGTGTTTATCGGCCAAGTCATTCAAGAGCATCAAGACCAACCCCTAGGCGCAAAACCGAATATAGGCATAGGCAAAATGAGAATTCTAATGCAGTATATTCGTATCCTTATTTTGGGCCGCCAATGCCAATGTCGTGGATACCTCCCTATGCTCATGTAGATCCATATTCATCATGGGACAGGTATGATACAAGGGCACATTCTCCATCTTATTTTAGATCATCTCACCAATATAATGCAGCTCCGAGAAGATCAATATTTGAACAATCACATGTTAAAGACCGTTTCAATCATAAGGAATCGGTCTAGAGATCAAGGAAGAAGAAATATGTGGTCAAGCAAGTCTACCGTGTTAAAAAAGATGGACGTAAGAGTGTAGCTTCAGATTTGATCTCAAATGAAAAGGATCCAATTAAAGTATTGACATTGGCTACTAAAGGCAGCGAGGCAAGTCAATCAAATGTCAAATCTGAAGAGAAGAAGTTGAGAGTGCACAAGGTAGAACAAGAATTGCCATTGCTTCAAACAAAATCGCAGCTGGGGTGCCCACTCGGCTTATCTTATTGGCAAAAGAAGAAATTACAAAAACTTACTGCACAAGAACTTAAAGAAAGGAACATGGCATGGGTTCCCAAAGGAAGTACTCAAAATAAGAATTATGTGCAAGCTTACATTACAAGAAGTGCGGCAAAGGTGAAGAAGGAAAAGAATGGAAATTATAAAGGATCAAGCCGAAGGTTTCAACATCTTCGGTCTACACATTATCCATATTCTTCAACTATGCCATTAATGTATATGCCATTGAATTCTTCATCAGGTATGATTGGTTACCCGCAATGGTCTTATCTTAATCCGTGGACGCAACATAACTTCTTACATCATGCAGGGGTTTTACCACATCATAATTCATTTGATTAGCTGCATTTTGTTGCTGATCCATATGGCCGATATATAATTATCGCCCTAAGCATAAACGTGGCCGATATGGTAAATATCTCCCTAAGGACATAAAATGGCTGATGAAGTGTTGACATCGTCCTTAGAAAAAGCATCGTGCAAGTTATTTTTCGGCACACAAGTTTGCCGAAAAATAGGGGGGCATGTGTTGACACCAGATTTTGGCACGGTCAAGAACTTAATTAAGACGGCCTCAAATGGAAAAGTTCTCAAAATGAGAAAGTTTCGTATCATCAAAAGGATAATCTTTAATGTTTGGGCCATCACCATCCAATCTCATCTCGAAGGCCGAAGTTGTGTTCGAAATACTGAGATTTTGTATTAAGATCACTATTCGGCTGACAACACCATCAAGACTGCCTCATATGGAAAAACTTTCTACATGAATTGTCTTCGTCTCGTCGAATAGGTCGATTTGATATTAAAATCGTCCTAATCCGAGTTCGTATGCAAAAGTTACAGCCATCCGAATACAGCCCTATCACGGTGCAATAAGTGGCGCGCCCCACGAGCCACGTGTCTGATGGGTAGCACGAATAATAGTCTGTTTTGCGTGACAGTTTTGACATAGGAGATTGCTTCAAATCAAAAAACGTTCGGCATAAAAGTTGTTCGTCTCGTCGAAACGGTCAAGATTGCTTTTGGACTCTTTTCCATCCGAGGTCATTTACCACCTCAAAAATTACCCGCAAGGTGCAGCCAGTTTAAACCGAACAGCTTTGGAAAGTTCGGACAAAACCAATCCGAATTTGGCTAGGGTTTTGGACGTGAATCCAAGACTTTTCCTTGCACGGGAAGTCCAGCCGCCTCTTATATACCTAAGGGGTGATGGCTGATTGAACAACACACAATGGATCAATTCATCTACCACTTTTTATCTTTTATCTTTTCTCCTTAACCCTAGTTCTTCTTCTTCCTCGTTCTTCGTTCGTTCTTCTCGTTGCAGGGCGGCGACCCTAGAGGCCCTAGGGGTGGTCAGGCCGACCTAGGGCAGCCCATTGTCTCTGTGCGTCCAGACGGGGTCCCAACCGGGCGCGTGGGGTTTCGGGTTTAAAAAAGCGCCCGTAGGATTGTCTTGCGTACCGCGCTTCCGGCGGGTCTCCTTCGACGTGAGCTGCGGTGCATCACCCGCGGCGTCGAGGGTACACGGTGACGTGTTCGTGTGTGAACATGTGCATGGCTTCTCGTTCTTGGCGACGCGCCTGCTCACGTGCTCGAACTCTGAAGCGGAGCATTCCACTATCATCCCCATGTTCACTTCGACCACTCCCCATGACCCAAGGAGTCGTAAGACGAGACCTCAAATATACACCATTGGACACAAGGTTAACTCACCCCTCTCTGAACCTCCACTTTCTACATGTGAGACATGGCTACTACCTCAAACATATGTGATATGCATGACCAGGAATCAAGAGGGGGACCATGAAGCAGCTAGGAGCATCGACAATAAGGCGAGGACACCAAGAACAAGGACCAAACGGAGAAGCTGCCAGAAGCTACAACCACTGGACGACCGGTCAAGACCGGAAGTCCGGCCCCTGAAGGCTGCGCTGTCAGCGTCCTAGGAACGGAGGTACCCAGACTTGCCTGCCAGTAGCCCATGAGGTGGCTCCATCAGCGGCCTAGTACGGCCCAACTTCAGCAACCGCAACTCAAGACCCTCACGAGGGGCCAAGTCTCGCGAGGCGGGCGACAACAAGACCTCCCTGGGGTAGTCTCACTAGGCTGGCTCCCGAGGATCGGAGATATCTATGCAAGGTGCACCTCGCGAGGTTCACGTGATGTGAGCCATGACGTCCAAGGCCAGGCGGGCGCCAGCGGGCGCAGTGTACCAGTTTCCTCTTTGGTGCTAAGGGGGAAGTGCAGGCGCGGAGTCCCGAGGAATCAAGCAAAGGTTTCCATATCGGTGCAACAAGACCATGGACCGTCAGGGCAGCAGAATGGAGGTCATAGTGGAGCCCGGCGCGGCGTCACCACCAGTGCCTTTGGCAGGCGAATACCGCTTTTGTCAGGATAACTTGTACTAGTTGTCCCCTTTCAAATTTGGCCGTTGTGGGAACCCTTCCCGCCAATATTTGGGTAGAGGACCAAGGCCACTATAAATAGGACCTAGTCACCACCATAGAGGGGGATCCGAAAACATCTGATATGGAGCTGATCAACCTTAGAAGGGGTCGGATCCATTCCACCTCACACACACACCAGAAGCTCGTCCGAGCCCAAGAACACCTCTCCTCCGGAGGCTTTTCATCCATTGTACTAGTTCATCCTCAGCCCTACGAGGCAATCCACTGCAAGGTGGCCCGAACCAGTATAATCCTCTTTGTCCCTTGTTCTTTGAGTTTGTCGAGCTAGGTTGTGGAATCGTAGGTCAAGCGCGCCGGGGAGAGAGTGTTCTTCGTGCGCACTCCAAGTTCAAACCTCTCAAGGGTTTGCATAACCAGAAATCTGACATCTGGTGTGCCAGGTAGGGGTGTGCCGAAACCTCTCTTCCATCGGTCGACGCGTCACAGCTCTATCGCTTTCATGGCTGACGCTCTCCGTGCTCGTGCCGAGTGATGGGCCGCACTCGTCGCCCGCGTCGCTCAGACGGCTCCCACCAGCGGGCCTCCTCGTCGTTCTCCATCGCCCGCCGCCAACGCAGCTATCGGCCCGGCGAGGCACGAGCAATAGGCCTCATCGTTGCACCCCTCGGTGCGGCGGGATAGACGTGCCGCAACCCTGTCGCCGACTCCACCTGGCTCGTCGTGCCACAGTCATCGCGGACCCGCGGACGCGCAGGCTGCGCTGCTCATGGCGCGCAAGCACCTGCGCTACCGCCCCGTTAACGACCTCTACGAGGACTGGCTCGATTGCATCGCCGAGCTCGTCAGCGCCGCTGGGGGCTCTCCTGCTCCGTCCCTCTCACTACCTTGCCCGCCTCCCCTCACGGGTGACGTGGCTCATGATGCGCCTCCACCACTTCCGCATCAAGACGTCGTCCACGCTCCAAGGCACGCGGCCCCGCGGTGCAACCCACCGCACGGGTTGCACGTGCAAGAAGAAGGAAGCTTCCAAGAGATCCAGCGACCTCAAGGAGGAGTACCCGCGCTCCCTCCACCGCCGCGTCGAGGCCGTGTGCCCCCAGCAGTGGTGCCATGCGGAAACCAAGACCAAGCTCCGCCTCCACGACAGGCTCCGGTGAAGTTCAATTCCGACCTGCCTCAGCTACGACGGCACCCCCAACCCCGCTGAGTTACTGCAGCTCTATGAGCTGAGCTTCGAGGCATCCAACGGCGACGAGAAGATTATGGCGAACTGGTTCCCCATGCCTCTCAATGACGGCGCGCTCTCGTGGCTCCTGAACCTGCCCATGGGATCGGTCTCCTCCTGGGGTGAGATGCGCGAGCGTTTCATCACCAATTTCAAGGGCACCCGCGACCGCCCGCCCGCCGCAGGTGACCTACGGCGCATTAAGCAACAACCAGGGGAAACCCTGCAGAAGTACATCCAGCGCTTCAACAGTGTCCGCCTCAAGATCCCCAAGGTCACGGACGATGTCATCATCTCGGCATTCTCCGATGGCGTGTGCAATGTCAAGATGAAGGAAGAGCTCGCCATCCACAAAGATCTGAGTACAACCCTGGAGATGTTCAACCTCGCGACCAAGTGCGCCAGAGCCAAGGAAGGGCGCCTTTCCCTTGTCGAGCTCCCCGCTGCTGACCCGGAGGACAAGAAGGCCAAGGCTAAAGACGTGAAGCGCAAGGGGGTGGTCGTGCTCGCGGCCAAGACAGAGATGAAGCGTGGCCGCGACCACCCGAAGTCATCCAATAGTAGACGTCCATTCTACGCCTTCCACAACATGCACAACCACAACACTACGAATGCTAGGAGCTCTGGGCCATCCGCGATGGACGCATCGGCCGACGCCCCAAGCACAATGACCAGGGCTACGGCCCTGGAGGGAGCCCAACTAGGGGGCGCTGGGATGATCACGGCTCCTGTCAGGAGTGGCGCAATCAAACTAGTGAGGAACGCTAGCACGATCAACCTCGTGAGGGCGCCTAGACGGACTAGCCTCGCGAGGGTGCCTGGAGGGACCAGCCTCGTGAGGACCGTCCTCAGGGCAAGGCCGACCTCCCTCCGCTGCCACTACCAAGGAGGAGCGACGACCAAGACGTGGGGGCTGGGGGCTTCCAGGAGCCTCGCGCTATCGCCTGCATCCTGGGCGGTGCGCAGGCTCCAGCCTCTCTGCGCATCTTCAAGCAGTTCGCCCGAGAAGTAAATGCAGCTCTTCCCAGGATAGAAGCTACACGGCCGCTCAAGTGGTCCAAGTGTGCCATCACCTTCTGCTTAGCTGACCAGCTCAAGTGCGTGGCGACCGCCGGCACCCTCCCAATGCTCTGCTCACCCGTCATCAACAACGTCCAAGTCACCAAGACCCTCATCGATGGCGGTGCATGGCTCAATGTTCTCTCCTTCAACACATACGACCGTCTCCAAGTGCCATATGACCAACTACAGCCCACCAGGCCTTTCTCAAGAGTGACCGATGGCTCCACCACCCCAATGGGGCAGATCCGGCTCCCAAGTACCTTCGACACCCACGACAACTACCACATCGAGCTCACCGACTTTGATGTCACTCACATATGTCTCCATTACAACGCCATCCTTGGGTATCTAGCCCTGGCCAAGTTCATGGTAGTGACTCACCATGGCTACAATGTCCTCAAGATGTTGGGGAGTCATGACATCATCACAATCGCTTGTGAAGAAAAGGATGCAGTGTGCTCCCTGGAGCGCGCTTCCCAGGCTGCGGCAGTCCAGGACCCGGACAACGAAGGCACCATCTACCCCCCTGAAGCTATCCCGAAGAATAAGAAAAAGTCATTCGCCCTGGAGCCTCGTGAAGACGTAGCACCCAGCGGCCGTGCCTCAGGGTCCGCACCCGTGGACAGGACACCTCCCTCCCTCACATAGGAAGGCACACCCGGCGCCCCCCTCAGGCTGGGCTCGGGGGCTCTCCTATGGAGGGCCTCCGACCTAGCCGATGGCACGAGGGAGGCGCTCGGGCACCATGTGGAGGTGTGCTTCACCGCACGTTTCCTTCAAGAGAGCATAAGGCGCGAGGCGCCAAGCGCTCAGGAGTTCATTGACCAGACCATCGAAGACTTGCAGGTGGGCCGGTGCGAGGGCCCTCCTCATAGCTATGTTCGCATGCCCTTCGGCTTGCCGAACCAGGCGGCCCTGCATCAGCGACACATGCGGGAAGCCCTGGCGGCTCGCGAGGCCAGGCATCAGGAGATCCTGGCGGAAATGGCTGTCACATCCCTAGATGAACCCCTGTGGTCTATGCCTGATCATCATGTCATCATGTTTAAATTTTTGCTAAACTTGAATTGGGGAATGATCAAACCCTAGCACCAAATGAACTCAACTAGGTTCAAACTAAAATCATTTTCAATAAACCCAAAAATGCCTTCATCAATGTTTGATAATTTTGGCAAGGGTTTTGATCCAAACCAAAAATATTGAACATTTTTAGGGAATTATTTGGGCTTTGAATTAAATCAATAAGTATTTGAATTGGAGCCATTTAAATGCTATATATATTTTTTAAATGGTCCAAATATTCTGAAGTTATTTGTGGAGCCCTGAAATAATTCAGTTAACCTCCAAAATAATTGTCAGAATTATCTAAAATGATTTAGTCCCTAAACTAAATCGGAACAAAGAAAACAAAATAGAAAAGGAAAAATAGGAAAAGGAAAAGGCTTACCTGGCCTTACCTGCGGCCCAGCTGGCGGCCCAGCCCACCTGGGCCTCCCCTGCCAGTCATCCCTGTCCTCGCGCCAGGAGGACAGGGGAGCATGCTCGCTACGCGCTGGCCACGCGCCGCGCCACCTCCTGCTTCCCACTACTCCCCCGATGTGCCTGGAGACGCCACACACCCCTTGGACCCCCTCACTCTCTCCCTCGTTCTCATCCTCTTCCCCAGACCTCTCTTTCTCACCCGCCCGAACGGGTTCGTCGCCGCCGCTCGTCACCACCATGGCCATCGTCGCCCCCTCGCTGCAGCGCCATGCCCGAGAGCTCCGCCGTCAGCTGCTTCATCGAGAAGGTCGAGCCGCAAGCGCTCGTTTGCCCTGCACCGCCCTCACCGAGCTTATCCTCGACCGCCTTCGCCGGAGATCCCCCTCGATGCCCTGCTCTGCTCCGAGCCTCCCCCGAGCCCACGTCAATGCCTCTGCAACCACCGTGAGCTCCCGCATCGGAACCCCCTCTCCCCAAGCTTGATTACATCCTCTAGCCGTGCCAGCCGCCGTACCCGAGCGCCGCCGTCCGCCATGGTCGTTGCCCTCGCAGCCACCGTGCATCTTCGCTCGGGTTTGTGCCTCCAGCGTGCTTCTCGAGCAACGGCAAGCCCAACTCAGCCCCTAGCTAGCTTCCCCGTGCACTGCCGCACGGTCCGAACTCCGGCGCCGCCCCGCTCGTCAGTGCGGTCGATTCCGGCGACCCCAAGGCCTCCCGATCGTTCTGTTGGATGCGGACGAGCGCGGGCTACCTTTTGGTGGTCCCCGCGAGTCCAGCCGCCGCCTGTAGGTCAAGTTCGGCGAGTTGCCGCCGTGGATTTGGTCGCCGCCGGCCGAACTCCGGCGACCGCCGACGTGGCACCGTAGTTAGCAGCTAAGACACCCGCTATTTAACCACCAGAGTCACTGACAGTGGGCCCGAGTGCCTGTTAATTAGTTTAGCTAGGTCTAATTATATACTGTTAGATACTGTGCGACTGACTTGTGGGCCCAGGCCCCACTAACAATTTAGTTAGTTCTTAGCTTAGCACTAATTAACTCTGTTAACTAGTAGTGACACTGACATGCCGGGCCCACATGTCATGTTTGACCTGGACCAGCCCCTGTTGACCTGCTGACGTCAGCATGAGGTCATGCTGACGCAGTAAATGTTTTCTGAGATTTTAAATAAATCAGAAATGATTTATTTATTTCAGAAAATAGCTAAAACTTCTAAAAAATCACAGAAAATAATCTATAACTCCAATGAAAATAATTTATATATGAAAAATGATCAGAAAAATTCAAGGAATCTGTTTATGGCATTTTCATGCATGTTTGAACAACCTAAGTTTGCTGTATATGACAAATTGCATAAATGGCATATAAATAACCACATATGGAGTTTGAATTTGAACCTTTGGTTCAAATCAACTTCATTTAATATGGTAGCTAGTTGCATTAGCTCAATCCACAACATATTGCCATGTCATGATCATGCATCATATTGTCGCATTGCATTGATTGTGTTCTTTCTCTGTTGCCGGTGTTTGTTCCCTCTCAGTAGACGACGTTTCGACGATGAGTTCGATGACACCGTTGAAGAACTAGTACTATCTTTGGAAGTGCCAAGCAAGCAAACCCCCATTGAGCATTCCGATACAACCCCACTCTCTCGCTCCTGCTCTCCTTACTGCATTAGGACAACAACGATTGAACTGCTTTCTGCTGCGGTAGCTGAACCCCTTTCCTCTGCATGAACTGTCATTGCCACAGTAAATAGTTGAAACCCACTAGCATGAGTAGGAGTTGTTTGAGCCCTGTTGTGCCTACTCATTCATGCTTTCTGGTTATGCCTGCTATTGCTTAGAGTTGTGTCAGGTCTGATTCATCGAGGATGAATTGGGAAGTTCTGAACATGTCCTACTGTTGAGAGCTAAGTGTGTGAACATGTTTTGGTAAAGGTAGCGGTGAGAGGCCATGTAGGAGTACATGGTGGGTTGTCTCACTGGAACCGTCCTTAAGAACTGAGTTCTGTGTAAGTTGTCCAATGGCTAGCTACTACCACACATTGGAATGCTTAAGTGCCCCTCTCGACTTATTAGTCAACTCGATCTCTGTCCAGGAGTTGCAACTAGTTTCTAGTGTTTGTAGGTAGTGCTAGTAGTCTACCAAGTGGCACCCGGTACAGGTGGGCTTGGGACAGACTAGGTGCAGTGGCTCGGTGTACCAAGTGGCACCCGGTTGGTGGGCTTGGGAACCCTGTACACATCGTTTGAGGCCGTGAGCGACACCCCGGCCGGATCTCCTTACGGATGGAACCCGAATAGGCGATAAACCTGGACTAGAGTCTTGTGTGGTTAGTCAGGTCGTGGCCGACACCCTCGCCAGCCTTCCGCTTGAAGGTTGCCGAGATACACGACGTGTACATGGCGGTATGTGGCGAGAGCGTGTGTGAAGAAGTACACCCCTGCAGGGTTAACATGATCTATTCGAATAGCCGGGTCCGCGGTTTTGGACTTTTTGGATGCTTATGTGGTACATAGACAAGTGAAAGTGGATACTCTAAAATACTCAAGATAAGTGTGAGTGCTATGGATGGCATTCTCGTAGGGAGACGGGAGCGGATCCATAGTGGTGTATTGATTGGTGAATATGTGGACTCGTGTGCGCCACCTCAAAAGAGATACTTGCAGTCATAGTTCAGGATAGCCACCGAGTCAAAGCTGGCTTGCTAGAGTCAAACTCCACCACCCCTTTATTGATACTGATGCATATGTACTTAGTTCTGATGTAAGTCTTGTTGAGTACCTTTGTACTCACGTTTTCTTAATTTATGTTTTGCAGAGAGACTTCAGTCTCATTAGTGGTTCTGCGTGGACTTCGACGTTTAGCTTGTTACCTCAGCTACGATCTTGTACCCTTGGGAGGGTCTTGTAGATAGTCAGGCTCCTCAGCCTTTTTCATTTGTAGTTGTCTGTACTCAGACATGTTATGCTTCTATTGCTTGTATGCTCTGTATGTTGGGTCATGTGACCCCTGTTTGTAATAAATGCTACGATGGCTCTTCTGGGCCTTATCTATATGAGCTGTTGAGTTATGTTGTGATGCCATGTTGTACAACACATACTTGCACGTTATGCGTACGTGTAATGTGTATTGCTATGTGTGGGATCCGACACCTAGTTGTTTACCCTTGGTAGCCTATCTTATAGGGAAATGTCTCCTAGTGCTTCCACTGAGCCTTGGTAGCTTGCTACTGCTCCGGAACACTTAGGCTGGCCGGCATGTGTCCTTCTTCGTTCCTGTGTCTGTCCCTTAGGGGAAATGTCACGCGTTGTTCCTTTAAGTCCTTGTAGCTTGCTACGACTTGGGTTCATACGTTGATGGCCGACACGTTCGTTGCTGGGTCATGTATGCCTGTCTCTGTAATTTAGCGCCACTTTTTGTTTATAACTAGTCATGTCGTCCCGGGTTCTCTGTCATATGGATGCTAGCGACACTATCATATACGTGTGCCAACATGCACAAACGGTCCCGAGCCAGGTAAGGTGGCACCCGTGGGGATACCGTGCGTGAGGCTGCAAAGTGATATTATGTGTTACATGATAGACCTGTGTGACTTAGGATCGGGGTCCCGACAATGGCGTCGGTTCTTCGCGAGCTCTCGGAACCTCAGGAGCATCGCGAGTCCCCAAAGTCAAGCGGCTCATGAGGAGCGACATCTGCAGCGAGCATCTTCAGCTACACCAACATCACTCCAGCATCGGTGTCAGGTGACTCTGTTTCAGTTTGTTCAGTTGGGGGTGCCCCTCGGGCTGCATCATCCCCAAGTCGCACGGGCTTGCCCCTGTAATGTGTATCCTTTTTGCATCTTTGGCTTACTCTGTGGGGGTGCCCCTCGGGCGGCATCATCCCCAGGCCGCACGGGTCCGTCCCTGTGGCATGTATCGCGCCTACATCACCTAAGCCAGTTTGCCCCTTTTCTGTGAGTTTGCTTCATGCTTATGCCTTCCTGTCGGATCGTGGGTTCCATCAAAACACTTGAGGTTCGAACACTCGGGTGCGCACGAAGATCTCTCCTTTTCCTTCTAGCTCGCTCTCGCACCGATTCCTGGCCTAGCACGTCGAACCCGAAGAACAAGGGACACAAGGGGTTATACTGGTTCGAGCCACCGTTGTGGTGTAATAACCTAATCCAGTGTGGTGTGGTGGATTGCCTTGTAGGCCGAGGATGAACTAGTACATGGGAAGAACAGCCTCCTGAGGAGAGGTGTTCTTGTGCTCGGAGAGCTTGTGGGTGCGTGGGTGGTCTCAATGATTCGATCCCCTCCTTATGGTGGTGGCTAGTCCTATTTATAAAGGCCCAGGTCCTCTACCCATATATTGAGCGGGAAGGGATCCCACAACGTCCAAGTTTGAAGGGGGACAGCTAGTACAAGCTATCCTGAATAAAGGTGGTCTTTTTCTGCCAAAGGCTCTGGTGGTGACGCTGATGTGGGCTCCGTGGTGACCTCTGCTCCGCCGTCCTACTGGTCTTGGTCTTGTTGCACCAATATGGAAACCTTTACCCGATGCCTCGGGAGTCCTCCCCTGTGCTTGCCCCTTTAGCACCAAAGAGGAAACTGGCATCCTGCACCCCCTAGCGCCCGCCTGTCCTTGGTCGTTAAGGTGCAGGTCACGAGAATCTCGCGAGGTGCCCATTGCCTTGATATCTCCGCTCCTCGGGAGCTAGCCTAGTGAGTTGCCCCAGGAGAGGTCTTGCGTCGTCCGCCTCGCGAGGCTTGGCCCCTCGCGAGGGTCTTGACTTGTTGCTGATGAGGTTGGGCTATACCAGGCCGCTGGGTGAGCCATGCTCCGGGCCGCAGGTAGGCAAGTCTGGGTACCCCCGTTCCTAGGACGCCGACAGTAGCCCCCGGGCCCATGGTGCGCTCGGACTTGGCTTCGCGGCGAAGCCAAGGGTCAAGTGCGGAGCGCCGCGGGCCCAAAAATCATGCGGCCTTAATCGATGCGTGCTAATTGACGGGACTTGGGCGTCTCCACTTCGCTACGCCGCCTCGGCAACTACACGACTTGACAAGTCCCTGCCAGCACAAAGGACCATCATTACCTGCGATTATGGAGGCCGGCGGTTGGCCTTCTTCTGGCTATAAATAAGGCGATGGGCGGAGCCCCCATTGCCAATCTTGCCCTTCATTCCGCTCGCTTCTTCTTCTTCCTCCTTGCTTCTTCCTTTGCATCGACACCCATGGCGAAGGGGAAGACCCGTTAGGAGGGGCCCTGCTAACCACCGCCTAAGAGGGGACGATGCTGCCCTCGTAATTGTGTCGTGACCCCTGCTGCGGCCCCTCGCGGGCGCGGGCGGACCTCCTTAGTGCCCTGCGCCGCCCTCGGCAGCTGTGGCGGCGGACCTTCATGTGGTGGGGATCGCCAAGGTCGTTGCAGCCCCGTGGATTAGGGGAGGCGTGACAGGGTCGCCTCGCCTCCCCGGCCGCACTTCCACTCGGCGGTGGTGATGCTAGAGTTTGTCGCGTGGACGGAGAACCCGGCTACGAGCCGGCTCCAGCTCCCGTGCTCCTTCGCCGGCGAACTACTGGCCACGGGTTCCGACGGTCTCCGGCTGCAGGCGGACGGCTGCTGCAGCAGAGCCTCGTGGGTCGTGGTGGAGGTCTCCGTCGTGGGCGTCGTAACCCTAGCCCACGGTTGGTAGGCATTTTTCCCAAGCGCGTGGCCTGGGTAGAGCGGTGCACCCTCAACTTCAAGTACGATGGCTACACGACCCTCTTTGTGAGGGTATTTGGGGAAGACGGTCGCTGTGTCGGGTGCTACCCCGAGGACAACAATGGCGGCGAGGTGCTCGACCTTGGCGACGGCCATGACGAGGGTGAGGGTGAACTCGCCCTCGGCGCCGGCCGCAGTTCATCCAGCTACGACAGCTTCTCCCACAGTGGCAACACCAATAGCGGTGGCTACGACCAGCCACCAAGCCGTCGCGCCTGCCTTGAGGGTGGCGTTCGGTCGTCTCGTCACCATGCCCCGGTGAAGTGTGAGGAGGGCTCTGACTGAGCCCGGGGAGCCGATCCTCGTGAGCAGCCGTATCCTAGGAGTCGCCTTTGCCTGTCCTCGCCCATCCTTTCTTCTTGCATTACCAAAAACAAGTATGGGGCCCTGGCAGGGCATGTAATGAATCATGATTTTTATGCTGCTTGGTGCCATGTTTATTGTTTTTGGTTAGTGTTGCAAGGTCTGTGTATTATGCGCCCATAGGGGGAGGAGACTTATCTTGACGTATTCGGGATATCGCCCATCTTGTGAGGCGCGGCCCTTCGAGGAGCTACAGAAACTCGTTAGGAGATTATTATCTCGAAACTAGTTCTGGGCGCCTTGACGCCGGGCGGTGATCAGGGCCTTGGAGGTCATCACTAAGCTGCGTCAGCGAAGAGAGGGCCTTCTCTAGAACGTCGGGAGAAGTGGGAAAGTCGCATCTTGGCAAAGGAATGGAAGGAGGACGAGGCGGCACCGACACCAAGACTTGCAGGGTAGCCGCAGCAAAAGAGGCAGGGGGCTCCCGAGCCCTCGAAGCCCCGGAGGGCGAGCGGGGGGCAGGCGCCCCCGGAGCCGGCTTGGCCACGGGGGCCACTTTCTCCACGCGAGTCTCAGGATCTCGCGAGGATGATCTAGTAGTTGAAGCATGGGCGCCATCACCCCCACCCCGGGGATGGCACGACCACGGTAGGTGGCTGGGTCTCAGAGGTTACCACCGACTCCCTCTTCTTCTTCGTTGCCGACACTGGCCTGATAGCGCAAGGGAGAAGCATCAAGAAGCAACAGCAAATACAGGAACAAGGATCAGGGCGAAGCACTTACTAGTCCACGGCGGCATAATCCCTCGCCCTCTTCTAGAGCACGAAGCGCCAGAGCCTCGTGGCTGGGGGCACCGGCACCTAAGCCCCAGGAGCAGATGGGAGCGCAGTTGTCGGACTCGCGGAGGTGCCGGCCAGAGTCGAAGCAGAGGTACCACCTTGAGGGATCAGCACCGACCGCCCCTTCTTCGGAATCTCGGTCTGTGGCTTCTTTTGGGGGTGCCCATCGAACTTGTGTTAACCCCGGCGGAGCGCGGCGACTCCCTGGCTGGTCGCTCGTCGTCGGGAAGAACACAGAGGAGATCAGATTGGCATGGGGGAGAAGTCTCCCCCGCGCCTTCCCGGGTCGCCTCCGAGTCCTTTATCCCCTCCCCGTCGCCGGACTCACTGGAAGACAGCACCACCGAGGCTCCAGTGGGCGCCGATGGCATGAGCCCGCACACGTTAAAGGCGGGCATGGCACCATTAATTTGCGCCCCATCTAGGCAGCGGTAGAGCGGAAGATGGGAGTCAAGAGGTTACCCTTGGTCCTCTGACACCAAAAGAAGGAGGACCTTGCCCAGCTCCTCGTCAGGCAAGGCATTTGGGCGGAAGCGGAGGTCGTCGCCCTCATCCATGAACTTCCACTAGGGGCGCGAGTGCGTTTGAAGCGGAGTCAGGCGCTGCATCTGGAACTCCTTGATAATCATGGCCCCCGTCAGCTTCTCCGCCTTCGAGTCATAAGGCTTCCAGTCAACCATCATCCTTGCCGGTAGCTGCTCAGCCCGGGGGTCGTTGAGCTTTGCACCGTACCACCCGTCGTGAGACGCTGGCACCTCCATCGGCAGCGTCAACAGCAGGTGGGAGATCTTCGCATCCATGAGAACCCATTTATTCCTGAAACCTTCCACTTTCTTCCCGGCTCTTGAGATTGCTTTGGCCCCGTTGGCCGCAATGAAGTTGGCACACCCCAAGCACTCGCCCTCCTTGATCCGGAGGTAGAAGAAGTGGCGAAGGAACACCATGGACGACATCACCGCCACGAATGCCTCGCAGTAGAAGGCGAAGATGGACAGAAGAAGGACAGAGTTGGGGTGAAGATGAAGAACGTGAAGATTATAATGGCGGAGGACGACAAATAAGAAGTTAGAGAAAGGTGGAACTAGTCCCGCAAAGACGATGTGCACAAAGAAAGGGTAAAAAGTGCCGCCTGAGGGCTCCGACACAATGGAGACCGCCCGGAGCTCACGCTCCTTCCCCTCATTGCCGCCATCCGCCACCATCAGGCGCACGGTGCCGAGGTTCTTCTCCGAGACTGTGGGCGCGCTCAAGGCGGGCTCGAACCAGGAGGGAGAGCGAGAAGCCTTCACCTTGTCCGACGCCATCAACTACAGACTCAGGGGAGAAATCAGGCGGATCTGGAGACTCATGGGGCAGGAAGGAGAAGGGGATCTGGAGCAAGATGAAGGAAGGTAATGAAAACACAACAGCGCTCGCCAGCCTTTGTCAGACGAGGGCAGTTATCGAGGTAGTGCGGGGAAGTGGAGACACCCACGTCCATTCAAGTTGCCACAGGTCGACCAAGGCCGCAGGGGATTGGGTTCCGCGGCGCTTTACTCTTGCCCCTTCGTTTCACCACGAAGCCAAGTTCGAGCGCACCTTGGGCTCAGGGGCTACTATTGGCGTCCTGGGAACGGGGGGTACCCAGACTTGCCTGCTTGTGGCCCGTGACGTGGCTCCATCAACGGCCTGGTATGGTCCAACTTCAGCAACCGCAACTCAAGATCCTCACGAGGGGCCAAGCCTCACGAGGAGGACGACAACAAGACCTCCCTGGGGGCAGTCTCACTAGGCTCGCTCCCGAGGACCAGAGTTATCTATGCAAGGTGCACCTCGCGAGGTTCACGTGACGTGAGCCATGACGTCCAAGTCCAGGCGGGCGCCAGTAGGCGCAGTGTACCAGTTTCACCTTTGGTGCTAAGGGGGCAAGCGCAGGCACGGAGTCCCGAGGAATCAAGCAAAGGTTTCCATATCGGAGCAACAAGACCAAGGACCGTCAGGACGGTAGAATGGAGGTCATCGTAGAGCCCGACGCGGCGTCACCACCAGAGCCTTTCGCAGGCGAAGACGCTTTTGTCAGGATAACTTGTACTAGTTGTCCCCTTTCAAATTTTGCCGCCGTGGGATCCCTTCGCACTGATATTTTGGAAGAGGAGAAAGGCCACTATAAATAGGACCTAGCCACCACCACAGAGGGGAACATCTGATCTGGAGCTGATCCAACCTTAGAATGGGTCGGATCCATTCCACCTCACACACACACCACAAGCTTGTCTGAGCCCAAGAACACCTCTCCTCCGGAGGCTTCTCATCCATTGTACTACTTCATCCTCAGCCCCACGAGGCAATCCACCACACACACTGGAGTAGGGTATTACACCGCAAGGTGGCCCAGACCAGTATAATCAACTGTGTCCCTTGTCCTTTGTGTTCATCGAGCTAGGCTGTGGAATCATAGGGAAAGCACGCTGGGGAGAAAGTGTTCTTCGTGCACACCCCAGAGTTCGAACCTCTCAAGGGTTTGCGGAACCCAAAATCAGACACGCGCCAGCCAGAAGAAGACAGGCCAACGATCTCTCGAGCCACCAGACGTCCGACATGTACCGGACGTTCGACGACCTCCAAGCGACCGGACGACCGAGTCCCTCTGGACGACCAGTGCCCCATCACAGAAGGATATTAGCGGAAGTATGAGACCTTGCGGACGTCCGAACGCCCGCGAGCCACCGAACGACCGGAACCCACCGGACGTCTGGTACCTATATGCACACAGTGTGTTGGGACCGAGGCCCATGTATCTCCCACTAACTCCTTCGCGGACCTAGACTATATATACTCCACCTCCTCCTAGTTTGCGTTAGCATTGTGTTAGCTTATTTTGGAGTAGAGCATTGTGTCGGATTTCCTGTTCCACAAACCCTTGAAAGGTTCAAACTCTGTGGTGCGCTCGAAGAACACTCTCTCCCCAGCGCGCTCGCCCTACGATTCTGCAACCTAGCTCGACGAACTCAAAGAACAAGGGACACAGAGGATTATACTAGTCCGGGCCACCTTGCGGTGTAATACCCTACTCCAGTGTGTGTGGTGGTTTTCCTCGTGGGGCTGAGGATGAAGTAGTACAATGGATGAACAGCCTCCGGATGAGAGGTGTTCTTGGGCTCGGATGTGCTTGTGATGTATGTAGGGCAGAATGGATCTCCCCTCTCTCAGATGAGCCTAGAGAACTCTATGGTGGTGGCTAGGTCCTATTTATAGTGGCCTTCGTCCTCTTCCCAAATATCAGCGGGAAGGGATCCCACAATGGCCAAATTTGAAGGGGAACAACTAGTACAAGCTATCCTGACAAAATGTGTCTTCGCCTGCCAAAGGCTCTATTGGTGACGCGAGCCGGGCTCCATGATGACCTCCATTCTGCCGTCCTGACGGTCCTTGTTCTTGTTGCACCGATATGGGAACCTTTGCTTGATTCTTTGGGATTCCACGCCTGCTCTTGCCCCTTTAGCACCAAAGGGGAAACTGGTACACTATGGCCACTGGCGCCCCGCCTGGCCTTGGACGTCATGGCTCACGTCATGTGCACCTCGCGAGGTGCACCTTGCATAGATATCTTCGCTCCTCGGGAGCCAGCCTAGAGAGGCTGCCCCCAGGAAGGTCTTGTCGTCGCTCGCCTTGCGAGGCTTGGCCCCTTGTGAGGGTCTTGAGCCGTGGTTGCTAAAGCTGGGTTGTACCAGGCCGCCGATGGAGCCGCATCATGGGCCGCAGGCAGGCAAGTCTGGGTACCCCCGTTCCCGGAACGCCGACAATAGCCCCCAAGGTGCGCTCTAGCTTGGCTTCGAGGCGATGCCAAGGGGCAACTGCAGAGCATCGCGGGACCCAATCACTTGCGGCCTTGGTCGAGGTGTGGCGACTGATTAGACATGGGCATCTCCACTTCCCACGCGGCCTTGAAATCCGCCAGGCTAGGCGGCCGCCATTGCCCACACAGTTCCGCCTCCCTCTCCGGTAGCGTGCTCCCACAGCTCCTCCGTCTTCCAGAAAGCAACGGCTTCGTCCCCTAGCTCGACCCTGTCCCAATCCTCCCCGTCGCCATGGCGCCGAGCCAGAAGAAGAAAGGAAAGTGGAAAACCCATACCTCAGCCCCTGGGCCTCCGGTCTTTGAGCCTACTCTCGAGCAGTCGGTGGTGGTCAACCAAGAAGGGTTGAGAAAGGTTCGCCCCGCGCTTCCGCTGATTCCAATGAATGGGGAGCAACCATGGCCTGGCCGGCTTCTCGCTTCGAGACCGATATGACAGCCACCGAGAACCCTATCTATCTTCATGCCCTCTGGGCTGGCCTAGTTCCTCCCTTCTCTGATTTCTTCAATGCCATGCTCTCACATTACCGAGTCAATGCGCTGCACCTAGATACCCAATCGATCGTCCTCCTTGCCATCTTCGCCTTTGTCTGCGAGGCCACGGTGGGCATTTCTCCTTCCGTGGCCGTGTATCCTCATTTCTTCTCGCTGCATCTGATCGACGCCCGCTAGCGCTCGGGGTGCGTGACCTTACAGGCTATAGCGGCGACGGCTGGCTCGGGGATCGACTTCGAGCTCTCATCGGCCGTGGATGGATTTCGGAAGCAGTGGGCGTTTGTTGATGTTGGCGTGTGCAATCCTTTGCTCCTGCTTTCGCGGGCTCCGGCCGTCCCAAGCTCTGGCGTCAGCTGGCTAGGCTGGAAAACCTTGGGGTGATGGCACCTATGGTGGTGAAGGAGTTCGTGAGGTGCGACATCGCTCCGCTCCAGCGCCACTCTCGGTCGATGTGGACCTTCTTCGACAGCGAGGACCCCATCAGACTTCACGTGCCCGTGATCCCTCCCGAGGTAAGGAGGGTGGTGCTTGGGCTCTTGACAGGCGACCCGGCACCGACCAATCTATTTGGGGAGGGTTGCCTGTTGTACTACCGCTCCAACAAGGTTTAATTTGTGAGGCAGATGCCCCATTTCGACGAATGGTGGCTGCGCCCAGCCGGCCCTGAGGGGCCCTACGAGAACCTTGTCCCCTTGGTTCTCTCGCCTGCAGTCACCTTAGCGCCCGCCCCAGAAGTGGATGTAGAGAGGTGGGCACCGTCGGATGCCAGCGAGGTGGCCGCTGACGAAGCTACGAGGGTTGTGGCTCCTGAGGCGACAGCCCCTGGGGCTCGTGCGAGCTGTCCTGAGGCGGTGGCTGGAGGGCCAACGTGGTTGAGGCGGCAGCTGGAGGGCCGACGTGGAAGAGGTAGGCGCATCGCCTGGGTTCCCTGACCCTGGGCTTCTATTGTCCCTCCTTTGCGGCCCTGCCTGGAGTGTCGAAGGTGTGCCGAGGGCTTGTCCATTGATCGTCGCCCGTAGATGGGCGACCCCGGTCCTGGCTTCGGCTTCAAGCAGCAAGAGCCCATCCTGCACCGCCTCTGCCGAGGCCCGGATGGCTACGGTCTCCAGCCCCCTGCCAGAGGAGGTTACGCCTCCTCGAGCTTTCCTGACGGCTGACGACGCAGAGGACGGGCCTGGTCGCGTGATCGAATTTTCATGCAGGCGCGGCACTGTCCGCCACGAGCTCCTCCGGGAGGCGATGTGTGCACTGAGCCAGCTTGGGGAAGAGCTTGTTGATGTTGACGCCCGCCTAGAGACGGATTGGCTTTGGCTGGCGGACGAATGGTGCCGGTTGAAGGTGGTCATCAACCTCGGGCATCTTCATCACGAGCGCGCCAGCGCGAAGGCCGAGGTGTCCCTCGCGACCTCACGTGAAGCTAGCGCCCTGGCATTGGAGGAGGCCAGGAAGGCGGATGGCTGCCGCGAGGTAGACGAGGAGCGCCAATGGGAGCTATAGGCCTTGAATGCCTCCCTCGAGCAGCAGGTCGAGGCGCACAGGGCAGTCTTGGTATCGATGAGGGTGGCGCATTCCAAATTGAAGGAGATCCAGAAGCGCGAGGAGGCGCTGATGCAGGAGGCCTAGGGCGCAGCCTTGAGCTTGAGCGGTTGGAAACAAGGGAGCGCTAGGTGACCATGGACGAGGACATCGTCTCCACGCGTGAGGCCAAGACCCAGGAGGAGGTCGACTGGAGGGTGGCGAATGATCGTGTAGATCTTCCCAATGAGTATGACCAGAAGTTGATGCTCCCGAAGGCAGAAAACGAGGGCAGGACCGCCGTCCATAGGATAAGGCTGAACAAGGCGGAGCAGCGCGAGATGGCCGTCGCGGCCACCCGGACCTCTGCTCTGGCTGACCTAGCCCTGCTCTAACAGCAAATCGATGATTTCGCGTCCCTCGCGCAGCAGGATAGGGAGGAGTCTTGTCACCGACAGACACTGTAGCACGAGCACGCCCCCATGCTCCAGGCTCTCATGGTGAATGCTAACTGGGCGCTGGGGGCCATATGCGAGGAGAGCGTCCCTCACCCCCACGCGGAGGATTACGCCAGCCACCTTTGCTTCTTTAATGAAGTCGTGATGCACCTGGAGGGCCAGGCCGCGAGGGCTCACACGCTCGTCGAGGAGAAGAGTCGGGGCCTTGTTGGGCGTGCGTTCTCGCGCATCTTTAGTCTTCTTCAGAACCTTGACCCTCACTTCGATTTCGACGCCGCCATAGCCCAGTGCTTTTGGCTATCCTGGACAACCTGGCGCACTGGGTGGATGACCACGTGTATGCTTCGGTCAGGGCGTTTGCAATCGAAGATGACGAGGTGATGGTTGTAGCGGACGGAGATGGCGCGGTCGACGACGGTGAAGACGCCACTATTGATAGCGCCATCAGCGCGTACGAGAGTGACCAAGGCGTCGTCATGAGTACCACAATCAGTAGAGCCCGCATTCATTCGCTTGAACTTGTATACAAAGACATGGACATAGCCCCGCAGGGCGTGAGAGTTTTTAAGGGGTGGCCTCCTCGCACATGTAACTTAATTTTCTACCATTATGCTAGAATGGAAACTTGCCTTTCGGACATGTGAGCCCCTGAGCAGGGTCGTGGCTGAGACTCACCTTGATCCCAGCAGGCCTTGGGCATGTCCTGAGGTGGCTGGTGGGTTTTCCTCCTGAGGGGATCCACTTGATGGCCTGCTAGGTTTTAGGCCTCTTGAGGGGCATGTTGATTCGCCCGAGGGAGCCTCGCGAGAGGAGAATGCCAGATTATGGCAGGTTGTGCGCGTGGTGACGCTGTTGCGATGGTAGCAGACACGAACCTCGAAATAAAGCACGCAACCAAAAATGTAAGAAATCAACACGAACGTGAGAAGATTCCCCCCAAGCTTGGTAGAAAAGAGACTCCAAGTTGAATTCAAAAAGAGCGGCGAATCGAGTTACAAAAAAGGAGACGAAAGCAAATGGCCGCGTCCGGCACCTAGGTAGTCTTATTGTCTTCCACCAGCGCGGAGCTAAGTGCTTTCACGGGCTGTGAGCATAGTCATTGGGGGACATTGTCGACGGCCAGCGCGGAGCATGGTGTTTCCACTAGGATGTGGGTGGGAGCCCCCGAGGCCCGAGGGCAGATCTCTAGAGACTCTGGGGCGTGTACAGCCCCACTCATTATTAAGGAGAGTGTCAGGGGAGACCTTCACAGGCGTGAGCCTTGCTTCATATCGCCGGACGAGGGCCCTGACCTGCGCCAACCTCGACCACCGTTGGGACGTCCGGAAACCAGGGCGAGACCAAGGGGCTAGGGGGACGCTAGCGGCGCCCTTGGCGACCACGGGCCCTCTGCCGGGGGGGTGGGGGGAAGAGCCCAACGTCACCTCCCCCGACACAGGACCTACCTCTGTGCGGCGCCTTGCTCCATGCGACTGTCAGGACCCCGATCCTAAGTCACACCGATCTAGCTGTAACACGTCATATCACTTTGCGGCCTCACGCACGGTAACCCCACGGGTGCCACCTTACCTGGCCCGGGACCGTTTGCGCATTTTGGCACACGTATATGACTGTGTCGCTAGCATCCATATGACAGAGAATCCGGGCCGACATGGCTAGTTATAAACCAAAAGTGGCACTAAATTACAGAGACAGGCATCCACGACCCAGCAACGAACGTGTCGGTCATCAACGTATGAACCCAAGTCGTAGCAAGCTACATGGACTTAAAGGAACAACGCATGACATTTCCCCTAAGGGACAGACACAGGAACGAAGAAGGACACATGCCGGCCAGCCTACGTGTTCCGAGCAGTAGCAAGCTACCAAGGCTCATTGGAATCACTAGGAGGCATTTCCCTGTAAGATAGGCTACCAAAGGAAAACAACTAGGTGTCGGATCCCACACATACCAAGCATTTCAATCATACACGCAATATGCTCAATATGTGCAAATACAACATTGCATCACAACAGAACTCTATGACTCAAAGTACTTTATTTAAAAGGCTCCAAGAGCCATACATAACATAGTCATACAGGTAGGGGTCACATGACCCAACACTCAAGTCATACAGTCATACAAGCACAAGCGGAAGCTACATGTCTGAGTACAGACAACTTAGAAAATAAACAGGCTTGGTGTAGCCTGACTATCTACAAGGCCCTTCACAAGCTCCAGATCACCATCTGGGTGTCAAGCTACTCGTCGATGTCAACGTCTATGTAGAACCCATCAGCGGGGGCAGGGTTCTCCTCTGCAACAGTTATTAAGCAAACATGAGTACAAAGGTACTCAGCAAGTCTTACCACAGAACCTATCATACATGCAACATTATCAAAGGGGGTAGTGGAGTTTATAGCAGAATGCCAGCTTTGACCTTGGCTAACCTATACTACAACTCTCAACAGATTGCAAGATGTTATTACGAACACGAGTCCACTAATCACCACATCAATACACTACCGAGGATCCTCTTCCGTCATCCTACGGAAGGGCCATCAACGGCACTCACGCTTATCTTGAGGCTTTTAGTAGAATCCATCAACTTGTCTATGAACTGTAAGAGTAACCAAGTAGTTCGTACCGCGAACAACGGCTATTCGAATAGTTTGATAACCCTGCAGGGGTGTACCTCTTCACACACGCTTCGACCACTTATCGCCGTTTACTCGGCGTGTACTCGGCAACCTTCAAGCGGAAGCCCAGCGAGGGTGTCGGCCACGACCTGACTAACTACTCAAGTCTCTCGTCCAGGTTTATCGCCTATTTGGGTTCCATCCGTGGGGAGATCCGACCGGGGTGTCGCTCACGGCCCCAAACGATGTGTACAGGGTTTCCGAGTCACCAAACGGGCAACCGGTACACCGTGCCACGTACCTGTCGCATCACAACCCACCCCGAGGGTCAGCGTTGTGCACGACCTCCAGTAAGCTATAAACACCAGAAACTAGTTGCAACTCCTGGACAGAGATCAAGGGTAATTAATAAGCCGAGAGGGTCCATTGGTTTCGGGCCCAATGCATGGTAGTAACTGCAACTTGAACCACACATACAGATCTCAGGTCCTATGTACGGTTCCAATGAAACAACCCACCACGTACTCCTACATGGCCTTTCATCGATACCTTTACCAAGCGTATTCCACACTTCCTTCTCTTTATCAAAAGATTGTTTCACTCTGATCCATCACCCAGATGAACCAGACCAGACACAACTCTAAGCATAGCAGGTAACATAAACAAATAGCATGGTGGAACACACATCACATGGCTCAATCAACTCCTACACATGCTAGTGGGTTTCAACTATTTACTGTGGCAATGACAGGTCATGCAAGGGAATAGGGTTCAACTACCGCAGCAAGTAGCAGTTCACGCGTTGTTGCCTTAATGCAGTAAAAGAGAGCAGGAGCGAGAACATTGGGTTGTATCGGAATGATCAATGATTGCTTGCTTGACAAGGTAGTTGTCGGGTACTGCTCTTCAACTGGATACGCGGCAGTATCCTCGGGAGCAGGACCTAACATAGGGAATACCGACGATACAATCATTAACAAACAAATGCAACAATATGATGCATGTTTATGACATGGCAAGATGCATGTGAGTTGGCTAATGCAACTAAAACCAGAAGGGTTTGAACCTATTTGAATCAAGGATTCAAATTGAAGTTCAAACTATTATTTAAATAAGTGCATTATCATGTTTTTGATGTAAACAACAAGTTAACTTATTCAAACATGCATGAAACTAGTGCCATTGGATAGATTGGATTTTTCTGATCATTTTTCATATATAAATCTTTTCCATCTGAGCTATGGTTGATTTTATATGATTTTTAGAAGTTTTGGGTATTTTCCGGAATTTCCTGAATTAAATTAAATCTAAAAATCCCAGAAAAACCTTTACTGCGTCAGCATGACATCATGCTGACGTCAGCCAGTCAACAGGGCCAGTCCAGGTCAAACCTGACTGGTGGGTCCCTCATGTTAGTGTCTTAGGGGCTAATCCCGGTCATAACCAGGGTTGACTGGGTTTGACTAACAGCGGGGCCCCACTGTCAGTGACTGGGGTGACTAAACTAATTACTGTTAACTCCTAATCATCGAGCCACGTCAGCCCGCCGGAGTTGGCCGGCGGCGACCATTGCGCACGGCGGTGACTCGTCGGAATCCCTATTCCGGCATCCATTTGTCGCGCGGATGGGCTCGGTGTGCTCCTGGTGATGTACCGCATCCAGCGGTGCCACTGGTTGGACGAGGGGTCGCCGGAGTCGACGGCGACGAGCTCGTCCGCGGCGGTGCTCGCACGGGGTTGGTCGGGATGGTGTTGTAGTGCACGGGAGGAGGAGCTGAAGCTCGCTCTAGCTTGCTGGTGACCTACTGAAGCTAACGGCGTGCTCGGCCGCGAGGTACGGTGCCTATAGCCACGGCGGGGAGTTGGCCGGCGGCGGTGATCGTCGGTGAGCAAAGGGGGCGGCGGCTACAAGGCCCAAACGAGTCCGTTGAGAGGGGGGTTCGAAGCGTGAGCTCACAGCGGTCGCAGAGGGCGTCGAAGTGAGCTCGGGGACGGTCGGACGACGGCGTACGGGCGACGGCGATCTCCGGTGCCGGAGGTTGAAGACGACGGCGAGGGGGACGTTGCGGAGCTCCTGGCGTCGTGTGCGTCGGTGGGGAGCTTCGGGGCGACGAGGCGGAGCTAGTGGTGCTTCTCGGAGGCGAGGAGGTGGCGTAGGGCGCGGTTTCAGCGGTCGTCGGCGACGAGCTCGCTCGGGGGAGCTCGGCGGAGGGAAGAGAGGAGGGAAGAGACACGGGAGAGAGGGGGAAACGGTCGGGGTGGCTCTGTGGCGTCGTTCTAACCCGTCCAGAAGGCCGAGGGGCCAGCCAGGCAGGCAGGAGGTGGCCGGCGCATCGGCGGCGCTCGCCACCGAGCTGCTTCGTGCGCTGGCGCGGCGAAGAAGACGGTGGTGCCCCTGGTGGGCTGGGCCGGCTGGGCCAGCAGGTAAGTGGGCTCAGGTAAGATTCTTCCTATTTTTCTTTTCCTATTTTCTTTCTGGTTTATTTCTTTTGCAACTTTGTTCATTTAATAAAAATGCCTAAACATTTTTATAACTCATGACACTTGTCATACCTGCTGTATATAATATGAACAGTAGGAAACATTATAGTTCATGATTATTTGAGCATTTAAAATATTTAAAAGTATTTAAATGCCCAAATTCAATTACCATATGAATTAATCCAAAGCCCTAGATTGTCCTAGAAAATTGTGCACCATTTTTGGCAGAGGCTTAAGACCAAGGCAGAAATGATGAACATTTTGAAGGGCATTTTGGGTACATTGGAAAATATTTTAGCAAACCCTAGTTGTTAGGGGAGGGGTGCTGGGGTTTCTGTTAATCCCATTTCAAGTTTCTTTGAAAGTAAACATGATGCACACTCTAGTCAGGTCCTAATGCAAGTGCTAGCTAGGGATGTGACAACTCACCCCCACTTAAAAGAATCGCGTCCCGAGATTCGGGTTCCTCCGGAAAGAGGGTGGGGTACTCAAGTCGAAGACGATCCTCCCTTTCCCAAGTAGCTTCACTCTCGGAATGATGTGACCATTGAACCTTGAGAAACTTGATATTGTGGCGTCGAGTGGTGCGCTCGGTTTGATCAAGAATACGAACGGGGTACTCTCGATATGTGAGATTGTCTTGGAGATCAAGCGTTTCGTGGTCCACTCCGCGGATAGGATCCGAGAAGCAACGCCTGAGTTGAGAAACGTGGAAAACATCATGAACTCTGGAGAGGTGAGGAGGTAGTTCCAATTGGTAGGCAACTTCTCCTCGTTTGGCAAGAATGCGAAAAGGACCGATGTAACGAGGGGCCAATTTGCCTTTGATACCGAATCGATGGGTTCCCTTAAGAGGAGTAACCCGAAGGTAAGCCTTATCGCCGACTTCAAAAGTCACAGCCTTATGATGACTATCATATTGGCTCTTTTGGCGAGACTGGGCTGTTTTCAATCTCTCACGAACGATGCGAACTTGTTCCTCTGCTTCCTGAATCATATACGGGCCAAAGAATTGTCTTTCGCCGGTTTCTGACCAGTTAAGAGGTGTTCGACACCTTCGTCCATATAGAACTTCGAAGGGAGCTTTACCCAAGCTGGCTTGATAACTATTGTTATAAGCGAATTCGGCAAATGGAAGACACTTTTCCCATTCCATACCGAAAGAAATGACTGAGGCTCGAAGCATGTCTTCCAGAATTTGATTGACTCGTTCCACTTGACCACTTGATTGCGGATGGAAGGCAGTACTGAAAGAGAGATGAGTTCCCATAGCATTCTGAAAACTTTCCCAAAATCGTGAAGTGAAAAGACTTCCACGGTCTGAGTTAATCTCCAATGGTACACCATGAAGTGACACTATTCGAGAGATATATAAGTCTGCTAGCTGGCTAGCGGTAATGCTCTCTCGAACAGGCAAGAAATGAGCTACTTTAGAGAGGCGGTCGATAACGACGAAGATAGCATTATTCCCTTTCCTGGACCTGGGAAGCCCGGTAATGAAGTCCATACCGACTTTATCCCATTTCCATTCAGGAATAGCTAAAGGTTGAAGGGTGCCAGCAGGCCGTTGATGCTCTGCTTTAACTCGACGACAAACGTCGCAGTTAGCAATGAATTGAGCGATTTCTCTCTTCATCCTAGTCCACTAGAATCTTTGACGTAGGTCTTGATACATTTTGGTACTACCGGGATGAATCGTGAGAGGAGATTCATGAGCCTCCTTGAGGATCAAACGTCTTAGGTTTCGCACTTTAGGAACCACTAAGCGGTTGCCAAAGAATACGACTCCTTGATCATCAATTGAGAAACATCCTGCAACTCCTTTCTTGATGTTCCTCTTAATACGGGAAATTCCGGGATCAACCTTCTGTGCTTTGATGACTTGATCCAAAAGGGTAGGTTTCGCCACCAAGGTGGAAAGGAATCCTCGAGGAACAATGTGAAGGTTAAGCTTACGAAATTCCTCGTGGAGAAGTGGTTGACTTTGTTGTAACATTAAGTTGTTACAATATGACTTACGACTTAGTGCATCAGCCATGACATTGGCCTTTCCAGGAGTGTAAGTGATTCCTAAGTCGTAGTCGGTGAGCAACTCAACCCAACGTCTTTGCCTGAGATTCAAATCCGGTTGGGTGAAGATATACTTCAAGCTTTGGTGATCAGTGAAGATTTCACAGCGATTACCAAGGAGGTAATGCCGCCATGTTTTGAGTGCATGGACTACAGCTGCAAGCTCTAAATCATGAGTAGGATAGTTATCCTCATGTGGACGCAACTGTCGGGACGCGTATGCAATCACTTGACGATCTTGCATAAGAATGCAACCTAGTCCTTGTCGCGAGGCGTCGCAATAGATTATAAAGTCCTTGGAAAAGTCTGGTGGTACCAGTACAGGTGCAGATGTCAGGCGTCTTTTCAGTTCCTGAAAACTGGACTCGCACTGTGGGGTCCACTCAAACTTTTTATCTTTCTTGAGGAGTTCGGTTCGAGGTTTAGCAACCTTGGAGAAGTTCTCGACGAAACGTCGGCCATAGCTCGCTAAGCCAAGAAAACTCCTAACTTGCTTGACCGATTCAGGGGAAGTCCAATCAAGGACGGCTTGAACTCGCTCGGGATTGACAGCAATACCCTTGCCAGAGATCACATGACCTAGATAGGTTACTTCTGGCAACCAAAATTCACATTTAGAGAATTTGGCATAAAGGCGGTGCTCTCGAAGTTTCGTCAATACCAGCCTTAAATGCTCGGCATGATCTTCCTTGTTCTTGGAGAAAATGAGTATATCATCGAGGTATACCACGACAAATTTATCCAAATACTCCATGAATATAGAATTCATTAACCGAGAAAAGGTAGCTGGGGCATTGGTTAATCCGAAGGACATGACGGTGTACTCATATTGGCCATAACGAGTAACGAAAGCCGTTTTAGGAATGTCCCCGTTCTTGATTTTGATTTGATGGTAGCCCAACCTCAAATCCATCTTAGAGAAGACTGAGGATCCAGCGAGCTGATCATACAGGTCGTTGATCCTGGGAAGCGGATACTTATTCTTTATGGTGACCAGATTGACAGGTCGGTAATCTACAACCATCCGCTCCGTTCCATCCTTCTTCTTGACGAAGAGGACGGGGCAAGCCCAAGGGGAAGAACTAGGACGGATGAAACCCTTTTGCAAGGACTCATCGAGTTTTTTCTTTAGCTCAGCTAATTCTAGTGGTGCCATCTTATAAGGTCTCCTAGAGATTGGGACAGTTCCAGGAATAAGATCTATCACAAACTCGACATCTCTGTCAGGTGGAACTCCTGGCAGTTCTTCTGGAAAAACATCCAAAAGTCACAGACTACCGGGATATCTTCGAGTTCTGGTAGAGGGCTGGCATTAAGAGAGTAAAGCTGACGTTCAGCCATTCGGGTCAAGACATTGACTATCTTGCCGGATGGATGTGTAAGTTGAACGGTCCTAGTAAAGCAATCAATCTTGGCGTAATGGGTTGTCATCCAATCCATACCCAAGATGATGTTTATGTCCGAGGACTTGAGAGCGATTAAAGATGCAAGGAAAACAAGTCTATCGACAAGGATTTCATTTCCATGGCTTACCCTAGAGGTTTGCCACTTTGAACCAGGAGTTTGAATAACCATGGAAGTAGGCATGTCACAAAAAGTCATGTTGTGCAATCGAGCATAGCTCTCAGATATGAACGAATGGGATGCTCCAGTATCGAAAAGAACAGATGCCGGATGGCAGTTTACGAGAAGCGTACCAAGGACGACGTTAGGATCCTCATAGGCTTCTTCAGCAGAAACATAGTTGACATGACCACGTGCAGTGGGGATTGGCTTGACATAGTTCACCTTGCCGGTTGGCTTACCTAGGCCAACGGGTTTTCCTGGCTGGTTCTGGGGACAATCACGCATGTAGTGTCCCGGTTCTCCACACTTGAAACATGTCACAGTGGTGGTGCGTGGAGCAAAGTTGGAGGGTGGACCTCCATAGGTCTTAGCAGGTGCAAACTGTTGAGTTGGACGGGGCGCCTCATAGGATGGCCTCGGTGTATACTTGGGTGGCAGAGCAGTGTTAGGAACCCACACACGGCGCTTGTGAGAACCAGAGCCGGATGAGGAACCAAGGTCTCGAGTATGCTTGCGGGTGGCCTCGAAGTCGGTCTGGCCTGTCTCAGCACTGATAGCCTTGTTAACCAACTTCTGGAAAGAGGTGCACTCGTGCAGACGTAGATCACGACGAAGTTCAGGGCTGAGTCCCTTGCGGAACCTCGCCTGTTTCTTGGCATCGGTGGATACTTCCTCAGGTGCATAGCGTGCCAGATTACCAAACTCACGACTGTAGCCATCCACAGTCAGACGGCCCTGGGTGAAATTGCAGAATTCCTCCCGCTTGCGATCCATGAGACCTTCCGGAATGTGATGTTCACGGAATGCCTCACTGAACTCAACCTAGGTAGTGACTTGGCCAGCAGGACGCATAGCTTCAAAGTTTTCCCACCAAAGACTGGCAGGGCCCTCAAGATGGTAGGCGGCGTAGATAACATTGTCAGCTTCGGCCACACGGGCAGAGTGTAGCTTGTGGGTGATACTACGTAGCCAGTCATCAGCATCCAGAGGTTCAGTGGAGTGATGGAACTTCGGTGGACACATCTTGATAAAATCGTGGATTGACACCACGTCATTCCTCTGACGGAACCGAGTGTTTTGCTCTATGCGTTCCAGCAGACGGTTGGTCTCTCTCTTGTTCCGTTCTGCTTCAAGCATAACTTCCGCCAAGGAGGGTGGCTGGGGCAGATTTCCATCTCTAGCCCCACTAGCCTCACCCTGCTCGTGAGCAGCAGGAGTGTTGCGAGTGTTGACCATCCTAGGAAAACAAAACAACGGTTTAGACATGGATGGAAAAATTTGACATAGAAGTGCAGAATGTAATGGATGACACAGAATGCAGAGATGTTCATCCGTACGACATGGTAATATAGAAACTGCTATATATACACCAGTGGTCATACACACCATACAAAGTTTAGTACAAGCCAAGGCTAAAGTACAACTGCGGTGAAAGACGATACATCCCATCAGAGGCATTCCAAGCTCCTATACATTATTTAACTACACCTCCGGAATCCAGTACACACTAAGTCATATTCCACAAGACGCGCAGGACTGTGGAAATACAACTACTACAATACAACTACTACCACGGACTAGCTCAGACATTCGCGTAGTAATCCTCGTAAAGATTACCACCGTAGCCTGGAAGTGGTACAGACGGATCTTGGAACTCGCGAGCACTCGAAGGTTGTGGACCATAAGGGCATGGGTGTGGTCTCGGTCCCGATGCTGGTGGTAACCGACGCCCATGTGGAGGTGTAATACCCCCAACGTCACGCCAATCCATGCGATCAGGCAGACGAGTCCACACAGGATATAAATCCCGCATGTCCAGATATCCGGCGTGCATAGTAGGTGCAAGCCGTGTCAAAGTAGTCCAGTGAGCGGCTCGAGTGTTATACAGCTCCATTCGGAGGGCACGGACCTCACGGTCCCTATCCTCCAACATCTGAACAGTAGTCTGAAGCAGTGGCTCTTCATGAGCAGCATCAGTATACAGACCAGTGTAGTAGCCTTCCTCTCCGGGGAGTGAAGCTGGCATGTAACAGAACTCAGTGTTCAGCAACAGGGCATGCCTAGCACGGAGAATGGTCATCATCGAATAAGCGGCATCCTGTACTGCCATCTCGATGGTAATCCCGAGTCCATAAGACCAATGGATGGGATCATTAGCTCCGGGATATGAGGGGTATATCCGGACTGTGCAGAAATACTGACTTTGATTGAAATCCCGATACTGCTCCTCCACAGTGTATTTAGGATACCAGCGATAACCGGTCTCAGTCATCACACGGACTAGCATGGCCGTATGACCGGGCACATTAATGCACCGAGTCAAACGAACCACTTGGTGAGGAATGCGGCCAGACATCTGAAACACGAAATAATGCAAAGGCATTAGTGTTTCTGGAAGAAATCGGGCAGCATAACAACTGTAAATGCTCAAACAGAGATTTGAGACATCATACAAATGATAGCATAGCCACTCAACAATTCCATACCAAGGTTCCGGTTCAACAATCATCATACTCAACAGGATAGAAAGAACTGAGGCTTGAAACTAACAATCCTAAGAGTCTACGGATTAGTAACACGTGAACCTAGTAAGGATAAGAGGCCTAGTCCTAAATCCCCGTAGAAAGAATAGACAGACTCAGATCAGAAGGGCATAAGGTAAAGGAGTAAAAAGAGCCTTACGTTCCCTTCCACAATCAATTCCCCTACATATAACTAAGAATTTTTCTAGACTCAACATCGACCAGTTTGGCTTGAGAAACCTACAGGCAGTCCAGCTCTGATGCCAACGCTGTCAGGACCCCGATCCTAAGTCACACCGATCTAACTGTAACACGTCATATCACTTTGCGGCCTCACGCACGGTAACCCCACGGGTGCCACCTTACCTGGCCCGGGACCGTTTGCGCATTTTGGCACACGTATATGACTGTGTCGCTAGCATCCATATGACAAAGAATCCGGGCCGACATGGCTAGTTATAAACCAAAAGTGGCACTAAATTACAGAGACAGGCATCCATGACCCAGCAACGAATGTGTCGGTCATCAACGTATGAACCCAAGTCGTAGCAAGCTACATGGACTTAAAGGAACAACGCGTGACATTTCCCCTAAGGGACAGACACAGGAACGAAGAAGGACACATGCCGGCCAGCCTACGTGTTCCGAGCAGTAGCAAGCTACCAAGGCTCATTGGAATCACTAGGAGGCATTTCCCTGTAAGATAGGCTACCAAAGGAAAACAACTAGGTGTCGGATCCCACACATACCAAGCATTTCAATCATACACGCAATATGCTCAATATGTGCAAATACAACATTGCATCACAACAGAACTCTATGACTCAAAGTACTTTATTTAAAAGGCTCCAAGAGCCATACATAACATAGTCATACAGGTAGGGGTCACATGACCCAACACTCAAGTCATACAGTCATACAAGCACAAGCGGAAGCTACATGTCTGAGTACAGACAACTTAGAAAATAAACAGGCTTGGTGTAGCCTGACTATCTACAAGGCCCTTCACAAGCTCCAGATCACCGTCTGGGTGTCAAGCTACTCGTCGATGTCAACGTCTATGTAGAACCCATCAGCGGGGGCAGGGTTCTCCTCTGCAACAGTTATTAAGCAAACATGAGTACAAAGGTACTCAGCAAGTCTTACCACAGAACCTATCATACATGCAACATTATCAAAGGGGGTAGTGGATTTTATAGCAGAATGCCAGCTTTGACCTTGGCTAACCTATACTACAACTCTCAACAGATTGCAAGATGTTATTACGAACACGAGTCCACTAATCACCACATCAATACACTACCGAGGATCCTCTTCCGTCATCCTACGGAAGGGCCATCCACGGCACTCACGCTTATCTTGAGGCTTTTAGTAGAATCCATCAACTTGTCTATGAACTGTAAGAGTAACCAAGTAGTTCGTACCGCGAACAACGGCTATTCGAATAGTTTGATAACCCTGCAGGGGTGTACCTCTTCACACACGCTTCCACCACTTATCGCCGTTTACTCGGCGTGTACTCGGCAACCTTCAAGCGGAAGCCCAGTGAGGGTGTCGGCCACGACCTGACTAACTACTCAAGTCTCTCGTCCAGGTTTATCGCCTATTTGGGTTCCATCCGTGGGGAGATCCGGCCGGGGTGTCGCTCACGGCCCCAAACGATGTGTACAGGGTTTCCGAGTCACCAAACGGGCAACCGGTACACCGTGCCACGTACCTGTCGCATCACAACCCACCCCGAGGGTCAGCGTTGTGCACGACCTCTAGTAAGCTATAAACACCAGAAACTAGTTGCAACTCCTGGACAGAGATCAAGGGTAATTAATAAGCCGAGAGGGTCCATTGGTTTCGGGCCCAATGCATGGTAGTAGCTGCAACTTGAACCACACATACAGATCTCAGGTCCTATGTACGGTTCCAATGAAACAACCCACCACGTACTCCTACATGGCCTTTCATCGATACCTTTACCAAGCGTATTCCACACTTCCTTCTCTTTATCAAAAGATTGTTTCACTCTGATCCATCACCTAGATGAACCAGACCAGACACAACTCTAAGCATAGCAGGCAACATAAACAAATAGCATGGTGGAACACACATCACATGGCTCAATCAACTCCTACACATGCTAGTGGGTTTCAACTATTTACTGTGGCAATGACAGGTCATGCAAGGGAATATGGTTCAACTACCGCAGCAAGTAGCAGTTCACGCGCTGTTGCCTTAATGCAGTAAAAGAGAGCAGGAGCGAGAAGATTGGGTTGTATCGGAATGATCAATGATTGCTTGCCTGACAAGGTAGTTGTCGGGTACTGCTCTTCAACTGGATACGCGGCAGTATCCTCGGGAGCAGGACCTAACATAGGGAATACCGACGATACAATCATTAACAAACAAATGCAACAATATGATGCATGTTTATGACATGGCAAGATGCATGTGAGTTGGCTAATGCAACTAAAACCAGAAGGGTTTGAACCTATTTGAATCAAGGATTCAAATTGAAGTTCAAACTATTATTTAAATAAGTGCATTATCATGTTTTTGATGTAAACAGCAAGTTAACTTATTCAAACATGCATGAAACCAGTGCCATTGGATAGATTGGATATTTCTGATCATTTTTCATATATAAATCTTTTCCATCTGAGCTATGGTTGATTTTATATGATTTTTAGAAGTTTTGGGTATTTTCTGGAATTTCCTGAATTAAATTAAATCTAAAAATCCCAGAAAAACCTTTACTGCGTCAGCATGACATCATGCTGACGTCAGCTAGTCAACAGGGCCAGTCCAGGTCAAACCTGACTGGTGGGTCCCTCATGTTAGTGTCTTAGGGGCTAATCCCGGTCATAACCAGGGTTGACTGGGTTTGACTAACAGCGGGGCCCCACTGTCAGTGACTGGGGTGACTAAACTAATTACTGTTAACTCCTAATCATCGAGCCACGTCAGCCCGCCGGAGTTGGCCGGTGGCGACCATTGCGCACGGCGGTGACTCGTCGGAATCCCTATTCCGGCATCCATTTGCCGCGCGGATGGGCTCGGTGTGCTCCAGGTGATGTACCGCATCCAGCGGTGCCACTGGTTGGACGAGGGGTCGCCGGAGTCGACGGCGACGAGCTCGTCCGCGGCGGTGCTCGCACGGGGTTGGTCGGGATGGTGTTGTAGTGCACGGGAGGAGGAGCTGAAGCTCGCTCTAGCTTGCTGGTGACCTACTGAAGCTAACGGCGTGCTCGGCCGCGAGGTACGGTGCCTATAGCCACGGCGGGGAGTTGGCCGGCGGCGGTGATCGTCGGTGAGCAAAGGGGGCGGCGGCTACAAGGCCCAAACGAGTCCGTGGAGAGGGGGGTTCGAAGCGTGAGCTCACAGCGGTCGCAGAGGGCGTCGAAGTGAGCTCGGGGACGGTCGGACGACGGCGTACGGGCGGCGGCGATCTCCGGTGCCGGAGGTTGAAGACGACGGCGAGGGGGACGTTGCGGAGCTCCTGGCGTCGTGTGCGTCGGTGGGGAGCTTCGGGGCGACGAGGCGGAGCTAGTGGTGCTTCTGGGAGGCGAGGAGGTGGCGTAGGGCGCGGTTTCAGCGGTCGTCGGCGACGAGCTCGCTCGGGGGAGCTCGGCGGAGGGAAGAGAGGAGGGGAGAGACACGGGAGAGAGGGGGAAACGGTCGGGGTGGCTCCGTGGCGTCGTTCTAACCCGTCCAGAAGGCCGAGGGGCCAGCCAGGCAGGCAGGAGGTGGCCGGCGCATCGGCGGCGCTCGCCACCGAGCTGCTTCGTGCGCTGGCGCGGCGAAGAAGACGGTGGTGCCCCTGGTGGGCTGGGCCGGCTGGGCCAGCAGGTAAGTGGGCTCAGGTAAGATTCTTCCTATTTTTCTTTTCCTATTTTCTTTCTGTTTTATTTCTTTTGCAACTTTGTTCATTTAATAAAAATGCCTAAACATTTTTATAACTCATGACACTTGTCATACCTGCTGTATATAATATGAACAGTAGGAAACATTATAGTTCATGATTATTTGAGCATTTAAAATATTTAAAAGTATTTAAATGCCCAAATTCAATTACCATATGAATTAATCCAAAGCCCTAGATTGTCCTAGAAAATTGTGCACCATTTTTGGCAGAGGCTTAAGACCAAGGCAGAAATGATGAACATTTTGAAGGGCATTTTGGGTACATTGGAAAATATTTTAGCAAACCCTAGTTGTTTGGGGAGGGGTGCTGGGGTTTCTGTTAATCCCATTACAAGTTTCTTTGAAAGTAAACATGATGCACACTCTAGTCAGGTCCTAATGCAAGTGCTAGCTAGGGATGTGACAGCGACGCCGGGAAGGCCCTAGCTCTGGGATCCTCCCACACAGCCCCCAGAGCGACACTCCCGCTTGGAGCGGAGTCGCCTCTCTAGGGTCTCCGACCGCCACCGTGGGCTGGTTCTCCTGCATCCCATGTTTAGTGTATGCCTGCTCCGAAGGTACTGGTTGTATCCTACCATCGTCATTGCTAAAGGGGTCGGTGAATCCTTTGGGCGACTCAAGGGAAGCCTCCACTTTGGGTTTTCCGCCGTCCCATCCTGCCCCAGCGAATGACTCTGGGCCTTCCCTCGGCGCGTACTCCATGTTCACCATGCGAGGCACGTAGGTTTCCATGGTTGCCCCACCAGAGCCATCACCTGGGTGCCTCGCGCCTTGAGAAACTTACCGTGGCACATGGCCCTCGTGGCCGCCAGGTGGCATCCCGGCGTATCCTCGCGGGAGACCTCCTGCTGCTGCCACTCTTGGTGATGGCGCTGCTGAGGCAGGGCTGGCTGTGCCAGGGTCCATGTTGGCGCCGTTTGGTCCTCCTGGCGCTCCAGGGGAAGCGCACACTTGTCGGGGCCTCACGCGCGCTTCCGCACAATCTGAGGTGTGGGAATAGAGCAGAAAGGTGACGTACCTCTGTAGGCTGCGTCCAGTAGTTCGGCGAAGCGCTCCAGCAGCACATCGCGACCACTCTCAACCAACCTACATTGTAGCAGCTCCTGCGCCATGATGAGCGCGGCCCGCATGTTCGCGTGCTCCCGCCTGGTGTGTGGTGACGTTGCTGCAGTGTAGCCTGAAGACCGTGCGGCGGCGCGCGTGCACCGTGGGGCAAGGGCAGAGGGCACCGGTCCATGCCTCCCACGTCCGACGGCGTTGGGCGGTGTGCGGGCCGCCTGGAGCGCGGAGTTGAGATCTTCCCGAGCGGACGAAGCCGCCCGGGCGGGCCAGGCAGCCCAGCGGTCGGCATGAGCCCTCGCATCATCGACCATCGGGGCGCTTGGCGGCGGTGAGCTAAGATGGAAAATAGGCTTGAGCGCACCCCTACCTGGCACGCGAAATGTCGGATTTCGGGTTCCGCAAACCCTTGAGTGGTTCGAACTCCAGGGTGCGCACGAAGAACACTCTCTCCCAGTGCGCTCGCCCTAGATTCCACAATCTAGCTCGACGAACTCAAAGAATAAGGGAGATAGAGGATTATACTGGTTTGGGCCACCTTGCGGTGTAATACCCTACTACAGTGTGTGTGGTGGTTTGCCTTGTGGGGTTGAGGATGAACAAGTACAATGGATGAACAACCTGTGGAGGAGAGGTGTTCTTGGGCTCGGATGAGCTTGTGATGTATGAAGGGTGGAATGGATCTCTCCTCTCTCAGATGAGCCGAGAGCCCTCTATGGTGGTGGCTAGGTCCTATTTATAGTGGCCTTGGTCCTCTTCCCAAATATCGGCGGGAAGGGATCCCACAATGACCAAATTTGAAGGGGAATAGCTAGTACAAGCTATCCTGACAAAAGTGGTCTTCGCCTGCCAAAGGCTCTGGTGGTGACGCCACACCAGGCTCCACGATGACCTCCATTCTGCCATCCTGACGGTCCTTGGTCTTGTTGCACCAATATGGGAACATTTTCTTGATTTCTCGCGACTCCGCGCCTGCGCTTGCCCCCTTAGCACCAAAGGGGAAACTGGTACATTGCGCCGCGCGCTTGGCCTTGGACGTCATGGCTCACGTCACGTGCACCTCGTGAGGTGCGCCTTGCATAGATATCTCCACTCCTCGAGAGCCAGCCTAGAGAAGCTGCCCCCAGGGAGGTCTTGCCGTTGCCCGCCCCGCTAGGCTTGGCCCCTCGCGAGGGTCTTGAGCTGTGGTTGTTGTAGGTGGGCCATTCCAGGCCGCCGATGGAGCCGCGTCACAGGCCGCAGGTAGGCAAGTCTGGGTACCCCCATTCCCAGAATGCAAACACATTTCTCATCCAAAGTGGTTCTACTCCACGAGATACCGCGGCCTCTATGGAGAAGATCCACTCCGGATTCAAGACCTGATGTAGTGCATCCGATGGTCATCTCCATGTACACCGTCATAGCAGCTCACGGGCGACAGCTACCAAGCAGCAGGGGAGCATCTCGGAGACCAAGGAGAAGGACCCCAAGGCCACAAGGAAGAAGAAGGAGTGCATGAAGACAAAGTCTGCACCTCCCAGGCGACCCCGTACCCACGGGCCTCGAAGACCCCATGCGCACGGGCTACAAAGGAAGCGGCGCTGGAGCACCCCGTGCGCACGGGCTTGTACCGTGCTGTAAGTGCATCAAGTGCCCCTTAGTGATTTTGGTGTATTGTAGACTTATAGGTTAAGAACTAATGTGTTTATGAGTGTACACACGTCTATAAGTCTATGAGGAGTTTGATATTTACAGAGAAAGTCGACCCCTAAAAATGAAGTTCTTTGACTGAAGACTTTGGATTTCTGAAAACTTTCTGAAGTCTATGAAAGTGAAGAAATTAGTCTGACCTTGAAGACTTGATACTCATTTGAGGAACATGAAGCGTGAATACTTTTGTTTTCGTAGTTTCATTTTCTCTTTCTTGAGTCATACGATACACCGTACTGTTAAAAGGGGTTGAGGAAATACTAAGGAAAATTTTCCATGTGATACTCAACTCAAAATCCTACACCTACTAATCCCTTCGAGTGAAGCCATTGGAAATCTCATACAGTTCAGTCATATTCTTCAGTGACAGAGACGAAGTTCTTCTAGTCTCTGAGGAATTTGTTCTGACTGAGGAGTTAGGAATTCGCCAGTGCGGATTTCCTACAAGTGAGGAACATGATAGCCCCGAGAAATTTGATACTCAAATTTCCGACCGTTGCTGTGCTACGCGCCAGCTGTCCCAAAATATCTACCTACCTAACGGTCATATCATTGAAGGGCTGATACGTCCAAAACGTATCTATAATTTCTGCTTGCTCCATGCCTTTTTTGTGTGATATTGCTATGATATTTATGCACTTCCATACACGTTTGATCATATTTGGAGTAATCTACTAATGGTTGCAAAAGTGCACAATATTCTTATTTTACACTTTATTGTGTAGGAATTACTTGGAAATTGACAAAAACGCAAAAGGAGTCGTATTGAGGTAGGACTCTGACTTTCCTGAAATCTGTCTGACAACGTTTTTTAAAGATGGTCACGTTCTGGCCCGTAGACTACGTCAAACGGAAAAAGTCTAGTTGCGAAAGTTGTGGGGAATTTCGAGGCGATGCTACTGGATATAAAATTCGTCCAAATCGGAGTCCGGACGGCCGAGTAAAGCCCGTCTTACTGAGGCCCAAAATCTTATGACGGGAATCCGAGAGTCTATATAAAGAGAGGAAACCTAGGTCACCAAGGGCCACGAATTTTCCTCCTCCCGAGCCGCCGTCTTGGAGGGGAGGACCATCACCATTGCAGCACCATCCACATGGAAGAAGGGGGGCTAAGGAGCCGCTGCCCCCTAGGGCCGCCGCCGCCCCGAGGGCCACCGCCGCCGCCGCGCCCCCAAGGGCCGCCGCCGCCGCCTCCGTGGCTGCCGCCGGCCATCTCCTCCTCGCGGGGCTGCACCTCTCCATCAACACCATCATCAACCTCCTCCTCACCATGTCCATGCGTGAGTAGTCTTCTCCGGGGCCGAGGGCTCGTACGTGTAGCTATGTTGTTATCTCTCTCTCCCATGATGTGATCTCCGTTGTGATCATAGGCTATGTTAATTTAGGGTGATCCCATGATGTTTCCCCTTCCTCTATGTATTCGATTGATGTACTCACTTGTCTTTATTTAGTATAATCCCCGAGACCAAGGTGACATCTATTGGACATGGATTAGAAAAATATTTTCATGAGTGATTTCCTCTCTTGTGTGTTGATTGAAGATTGAGAGTCTCTTGGTGCTTGTCTTTGACTATCCTTTAGATATGTTGTGGTGATTGTGGGACTCTCTTTGGATGGCCGCGGTGACATTGGGAAATCCTTAGATTGAGAACTATGAACTTTGAGGTGTGCTTTTGTAGTCCTACATAATTCTCGTCCTCTCTTGACCACGAAGGAATGACCTCCGGGTGCGTCTCCATTGCATGTTTTATGGGAAATATCATGTGATTCGATTATGTTAATGTTGTTGGGAGTTGCCACTAGTGAAAGTATGATCCCTAGGCCTTGTTTCCACCATTGCAATACCATTTGTGCTCACGTCTACCACTTGTTTGCTTGCTGCACTTTTTATTACAGATTTATATTACTTTGCTTTGCCACTCCTATCATCCATATTTTACCATCTCTTCGCCGAACTAATGCACCTATACAACTCCTAGTTGTATTAGGTGTGTTGGGGACACAAGAGACTTCTTGTATTTTAGTTGCAGGGTTGCTTGAGAGAGACCATCTTCAACCTCTACTTCCCTGAGTTCGATAAACCTTAGGTCATCCACTTGAGGGAAATTGCTGCTGTCCTACAAACCTCTGCGCTTGGAGGCCCAACATAGTCTACAAGAGTAGAAGCGTGTGTAGACATCAAGGGCATTTATGTCTTATCATGTCGGGCTGCTCCCTAGGCTATAAATAGCCTCCCCCTACAACCACTAGCTGGTTGGCTGCTCCAAGAGAAACTAATACTTGTCATTAGAGCAACCCATCCTCCGAGGACTTTGAGCGGAAATCATCAAGTGAGGAAAAACCCAAAAACCCCAAACCCAAAATTCTAAAACCCAAAAGTGATTGAGCATCACCGAAGAGATTGATCATGTGTGGATCCGACGCTTGTTACATTTGAAGACTGTGCTTCTTCCAGACGGTTAGGCATCGTGGTCTAAAGCATCCAAGAGGAATTGTGTGTCGCCGAGTGACTGAGTTTGTGAAGGTTCAGAAGTCACCTGTGAAGACTTACCACGAGTGATTGGGCGAGGTCTTTGTGACCTTAGCTTAAGGAGAATACGATGAGGACTTGGTGTCCTGGACTGTGTGTCCAGGACTGCGTGTCCGGCACTGTGTGTCCTCAGGTTTAAATACCTAGCAACTCTAACCAGACGTACATATGAGACAACAGTTGGAACTGGTCTACCAAATCATTGTCTTCACCAAGCTTACTGGTTCTATTTCCTCAACTCTTACATTTCCTCATATCCGTGTTGTGTGCTTGTTCATATCTGTTTGAAGACTTTGAATGAAGACTTTCTCAATTTCCTCGGTACAATTTCTTCAGTCTGTTTGTCTTCATCATGTGTTATCCTGTGTTTACGCTTTTTGTACTCTGTGCCTGTCTTCATTTCATCATGTTGACCATGCTTGTGTTCTGTTATGTTTACTTCCGAGTACTTATTCCGGCGCAAGTAGTTCTTCGCTAAGGAATTTCCTCACCCGCAAATTCCTCAGTGAAGAATTCATAAAAATCGCCTATTCACCCCCCTCTAGTCGATATAACGCACTTTCAATTGGCATCAGAGCAATGTACTCCCTTGTTCTGTCTGATTTTTGTTTAACTACTTGGAGTTTAAGTAATGTCGACCGCAGGTATGATCAAGGTCTCTGCTGGGTGTCCTACCTTCGATGGGACGGACTACTCCTACTAGAAGAATAAGATGCGAATGCATCTTGAGGCAATCGATAACGATCTCTGGTATGTTGTGGAAAATGGTGTTCCCTCTGTCTCACCTTCTCTGAATGCTGCTGATGCGAATAGATTCAAGCAACTCGATTCTCAAGCAAAGAATAGCATTTGTGTCCATCTGAGCAAAGGACAATATGGAAGAGTGAGTGCTTCGGAAACTGCTAAGCTTATCTAGGATAGACTGTCCAAAGTCAATGAAGGAGTCTCAACACAGCGTGACTCTCGAGTAGATGTTCTTCGCAATCTCTTCAACCGCTTCAAAAGACTTGACAATGAAAATGTTCAACAAACCTTCGATCGCCTCACTGACATCTCAAATGAGCTTCAAGCACTTGGTGCCACTGACATCACCGACCATGAGGTGGTGAAGAAATTGCTGAGATCGCTTGATTCCTCATTTCATACTCTGGCATTGATGATACAAGAACGTGGTGATTACAAGTCACTTGATCCCGCAGATATCCTCGAAAGGCTAAATACTCATGAGGTCCAGCTTGCTGAGAAGAGAGATCTCTATGGTTCGAGCTATGGCAGATCACGTGTCCTGAAGGCCAAGGTCGTCTCTGAATTTAAAGGTGAAGATTCTGGTAGTAGCCTTGGTGATCCTGAAGAACTAAGCCAGGAGCTAGCACTGCTCGTGAAGAAATTCCAAAGGTTCTCAAGACGTGGCCGCTTTGGAAAATTCTCAAGGAGAAATGATTCCTCATCCAGTGACTACAATAAGAGGCTATGCCACAAATGCAAGAAGCCTGGTCACTACATTCAAGATTGTCCTTAGTGGGAAAAGGAATCTAAGAAGAAGAAATACAAGGATTACAGTTCTGGTGACGCGAAGAAGAATAAGAAATCGTCAAAATCTTCATCATCAAAATCCTCGAAGTCTTCATCTCACAAGAAGAGCAGCTCCAAGAAGGCTCGGGCATTCATTGGCAAGGAAATGGACTGTGAGGCTGAATCTGAGGATCATGAGGAAGAGGAGGAATCTGAGGAGTCCGAGTCTGGTGTGGCGAGTCTAGCTCTCGCTACTGCATTCGTCGGCAAGTCTATCTTCAACCCTCAAGAAAATTTCTTCACCAACAAGGCTAATGAAGGCAATGATGACTATGCTCCCACCTATTGCTTCATGGAAAAGGGTGCCAAGGTACTCAAATATACCTTCTCCGAATCTAGTGAGAATGAATCTGATGAAAACCTCAAGCCCAGCTATTCTAAACTTGCTAAGATTGCTGTGCAACGACAAAAGGCTTTTGAAAAGGTTCAAAACATGCTAGATAAAAAGTGATGATATGTTGGGTGAAGAAATGGATCGCACTAAAATCTTGACTGAAAATCTTCAGAGACTTCAGTCTAGGTTTGACAATCTTCAAGGTCATCATAACACTCTCTTATCTGATTATGAGAAGCTTCCATATGAATTTCTTCAACGAAAGAAAGATCTTGAAAAGCTAAGAGTAAGTTATGAAGATCTTCAGAAGGAGCACGATTCATTACTTGCTCAACAAATCAGCGCTTCTCAGGAATAATTTGTTCCTTCATGCTTGAAATGCATTGAACGTGAAACTGCAAATTCTTCACCTGAAAGTTCAAATGCTTCTAATGCTACAAATTCTTCAACTGTCTCTGCTATCACTAATCCCTCATCTCGGGACATTGCTAGTATCACTGATGATGCAGGGCTAAAGGAATTGTACATGACAGACATGTACAAAAGCCTCAAAGGGCATCAGACTCTTTGTGATGTGCTTAAAAAGCAGATCCTCAACAAGAACCCTAGGAAAGAGGGTATTGCCTTTGAGAGGAAACTTAATGCTGATGGTACATATTGGAAGCCTGAGCAGTACCCCAAAACCTCATGGGTTGCTGGAAAGGGACCTCCAGTTGATCCATCCAATTTATTTTGCTTTACATGTGAATCTCCTCATTCTTCTGATGAGTCATTTGACTCCAACTATAAACTGTTCAAATATCAGAATGGTGCAGTATTTGCTAGATATGTTGGCACTAACTGCAGGAATGGTCCCCTATGAAAAAAATCTGGGTCCCGAAGAGGCACCTTGAAAATCTTCAACTGAATGTCCTCATGACACCTCGTGTGAGGAATAGGAACCCCAGATCCAATTCTTCATATGGATCAAAATCTTCAAATGGATTTATATCCTCATACGGACAAAATTCCTCACATGGATCAAATTCCTCAAAAGGATCAAAGTCCTCATATGAATATCATCGTGCTAACAACTCTGTTTCGCTGGGAAGAGATAAGGGCTATGAATATGAGCATTATTCTTCTAACCATTATGTTCATAAGTCCTCGAAGAATTTCTCTGATTATTCATATGCTTATCCTAACTCCTCTTTTTTGAAACGAAATGGGCCGGCATCTATGCCACCTTTCTCGCATGGAGCTCGTAGAGTGAAGAACTCTTTGCCACCCCTTCAGATATGGGTGGTGAAGAAAAAGAACTAATCTCTTCTGCAGGGTCAGGTCTCCAAACGTGCTCAAACGTCTCAAGAATTTGCTGGAGACCTTAAAAGTGCCTGAAAGGATGCAGGCTAATCATGAAGAAATGAACTCTCATTTCACACGTCCTCATACTGCTTTATCTGTTGCATTGCTTGATGAAATTGATCTGATGAATTGATGTCATATTCTTCACTGATGAAGTATATGAGTTTGTAAACTTCACTAATTCATCTGCAGGATGATCAACCCAAAGCCACTGAGTGGGTCCTCGATAGTGGATGTACAAATCACATGACTGGTGACAAGAATCAATTGATGGATGCTCCCATATCTCCATCTCATCTAAAGCATATCATCTTCGTTGACAAAGGCAAAAGTAAGGTATTAGGTCTAGGTAAGGTTGCGATCTCAAAGCATCGACACATGGACAAAGTCATGCTTGTCGAGTCCTTAGGATACAACCTCATGTCTGTCTCAATGCTTTGCGATCTTGATATGGTTCTAGTCTTTGGCAAGTATCGTTGTTTTGTGATCATGGAATCTGAAAATTCCAAAGTCTTCGAAGGCTTTAGGAGAGGAGACTTGTATATTGTTGATTTCTCTACAAGACCTCAACCAGCTGTGTGTCTACTTGCAAAAGCTTCACAAGGCTCGCTATGAACTCCTCACTGACAAGAAACACAATGTGAGTTATTTCAAAGTCTTCGGTGCTAAATGTTGGATTAAAGATCCTCATCACAAGTCAAAATTTGCTCTGAAAGCACATGAAGGGTTTATGCTTGGTTACAGAAAGGACTCGCGCACCTACATAGTCTTCAACAACGTTCTTCACAAGGTTGTTGAAACTGTAGATGTGCGGTTCGATGAAACTAATGACTCGCAAAGAGAGCACCTACCTTATGTGATAGTTGAACCATCACCTGAGGAATCTATCAAGTTCAAGGCTACTGAGGATGTCATTCCGACCGAAGAATCTGCTGAAGAATTCATTCTAGAACGTGAAGAACGTCGAGCTAATGCACCTGAAGAAAATGCTGAAGAAAATGGTGCTGAAGAAAATGCTGATCAAATTCCTCGACGACAACCAGCTCATCCTCGCGTTGCAAAAGAAGTGCATATTGAGAAAATCATCGACGACATTGAAGCACCAGGTCCTCTCGCACGCTTAAGAGCTTCACATTTATCTAACTTTTGTGGGCACTTTGCTTTTGTCTCTATCACAGAGCCCACTAAGGTAGATGAAGCATTTATAGAGCCTGAGTGGATTCAAGCTATGCAACAAGAATTACATCAAATTCGAGCTCAACAACATCTGGGAACTGGTCAAACGTCCAGATCCTCGCAAGCACAATATCATTGGTACAAAGTGGATCTACCGCAAGCAAGATGAAAAAGGCCTTGTGGCAAGGAATAAGACACGGCTTGTAGCTCAAGGCTACACACAGGTTGAAGGAATTAATTTCAATGAAACTTTTGCCCCTGTTGCTAGACTTGAGGCTATACGCATATTACTTGCTTATGCTAACCATCATGATATCACTCTATATCAAATGGATGTGAAAAGTGCATTCCTCAATGGTAAGCTTGAGGAAGAAGTATATGTTGCTCAACCCCCAGGTTTTGAAGATCCAAAGAATCCGGACAAACTCTTCAGACTTAATAAGACCCTCTATGGCCTCAAGCAGGCCCCTCGGGCGTGGTATGATACTTTGAAGGAATTCCTCATGAACAAAGGCCTCAAACCCGGTTCACTTGATCCTACTCTTTTCACTAAATCTTATGATGGTGAATTATTTTTGTGCCAAATATATGTTGATGATATTATCTTTGGCTGTACTGACCAACGTTATAGTGATGAATTTTCCTATATGATGAGTGAAGAATATCAAATGTCTATGATGGGAGAATTGAAATTCTTCTTAGGTCTTCAAATTCGTCAACACTATTCATATCTCAGGAGAAATACCTCAAGGATGTACTAAGGAAATTCGGCATGCAAGATTGCAAAGGCGTCAAAATTCCTATGCCCACAAATGGCCATCTATGCACTGATGAAAATGGTATTGACTTCGATCATAAGGTATACCGCTCCATGATTGGTTCTTTATTGTACTTATGTGCATATAGGCCATATATAATGCTTTGTGTTTGCATGTGTGCCCGATTTCAAGCTACACCGAAGGAATCACACCATAAGGCTGTGAAACATATTCTTCGATATCTAGCTCACACACCAACACTTGGATTATGGTACCGCAAGGGCTTGGCTTTTGATCTCATTGGATATTCAGACTCTGACTATGCTGGTGATCGTGTGGACTGCAAGTTAACATGTGGTACATGTCACTTCCTCGGAAGATCTTTGGTCTGTTGGTCTTCGAAGAAACAGAACTGCGTATCACTGTCCACTTCTGAAGCTGAGTATATTACTGCTGGCTCTTGCTGTGCTCAATTCTTGTGGATGAAGCAAACTCTCAAGGACTATGGCGTCAACGTGAAGAATGTGCCTCTCTTCTGTGACAATGAGAGTGCCATCAGAATTGCTCATAACCCAGTTCAGCACTCGAAGACAAAGCACATTCAGATTCGTCATCATTTTCTTCGTGATCATGTGTTGAAGGGCGACATTTCTATTGAGCATGTGAAGACTAAAGAACAGCTAGCCGATATCTTCACAAAGCCCTTGGATGAGAAGAGATTTAGCAAGTTGCGGTGTGAGCTAAATATCTTAGAATCTTCGAATGTTCTTTGAATAGGACACTCATCCTAACACTTATGCAAAATTGATGACTTAGATGTGCAAAACATGAAGAAATGTTTGTCTTCAATCAATGAAGAATAACACTCTAAGTGTGAAGAAATTAACGAATTTGATTCTCAGAATCCTACGACAATTGTACGCGGTGTCTGAAATCATTATTCTTATACGGTGGGTCACGCCGCCACCAAAGTTGAAAATCTTCAATTTGAGTTTTTTTTTGAAATTCCTCAGTTGTTCATGTTCTTCAACATTGCACTGTCTTCACCTTTTCCGTCATTTTTCTTCATTGGCTATATATATACGAGTTTATGGCCTCTATAGCATTCACTTATTGCTAATTCTTCAAGCTGTTTTCCTGCTAAGTGAATGTGATCGGACCTTTCCCCTTCTATGCTAAACTCAACCCATTCTATTCACAGATTCTTCATGTGCGTTCTATTTGAAACTCGTTCAAAATCTTCAATGTGTCCTTGTCAGCTGAAGAATTTGCGAACGCAGCATTAAAACTTATCTTATCCAAATATTTCGGTTTTGCTGCACAAATCGTTCCGCATCCCACGACAACACTTATCTATTCACCCACGATCTCACACGATCTCCACTTCTCAGTACGTGGGTGACACATGTCGAGCGAATGAGAAGGGTCAGGGGCACGTTCGTACAAATTCTTCGGGCGAACAGTTTTTCATCTCTGCTATAAATACCCCCTCCCTTCCCCATTTCACTTTTACTCCGCTCGAACTCTCTCCCGCTCGAGCTTCTCAAACCCTAGCGCCGCCGCTACTTCATCGTCGCCGGTGAGGAAGAGCTTCACTGGCTCGACCTCGTCGCCGTTGTACTCGCGTCGGCCGCGGATTTCTTCACTCCGCCGCCGCCGTAGCTGTCTTCCTCAGCCAAGTTAGGGTGTGGAAGATCTGCACTGATGAACTTCACTTCTCCACTTCCCAGTTCATCGTGTTGTTCGTTCAGGGTAATTAAAAGTTACTTTTACTACCCTCTTTGATTCAAATGAATTCTACAAATCCTCAAAGGTGTTTTTCTTCAAATCTTCACACACTAAACACCTCACATGTCATCTATTCTTGATTCATTTCTCCAAGCTATGTTTTTCTTCAAGATTCCTCAATTGTGTGGATTTTCAATCTATACAACTCTGGAACCTAAGACAAAGAACGGTTAGTGAATTTTTTTGAAGACTCATCTGGTCAAATTCCTCAAACTTGTTCTTTTTACAAAACCTTTTAAGAACGCATGTGACCTCTCGAAATTCCTCGCAACTATACTCTGTTCACAGGTACTCATGTCTGCTACTGAATCACTAGCTTCTCATCAACTTAACTCATTTGCAGCGTTCCTCAAAGAAAAGTTGCATACTTATTCAGAGAATTCCATTGTTCAAATTCCTCGTCTGAAGAAAATGGCTGATGGAAAGAAGCCACAAAAGGGAGGAAAGAGGCCTGAGGTCAACACTGCTTTCGAAATCCCTGAAGACATATATGCAGATTACTGCACTCCTGATGAGGCAAAGTATGGAAAAGAGGACAAAAATTAGCGCAAGGTGCACATACAGAGAATAGAAAGGAGATGGGTAAGAGAGTGGAGGGAGTACAGGTATGTAACTCCCAAGTACATGAAGAAATTTGCACTCAATGCTCCATGCCCAAGACCTCCATTGGCACATGGCCAAGTTGCAGATCCCACTAGCCTCAATCGCGGTGAGGATTATCCTGATGAATGGGCCAAGCGCCAGGCCAAGTTGGCCAAACAAGCAAAAGAAGCAGTGAGGAAATTCAATGAAGACTCTGCTACTACTGCTGCCACTGCTGAGGCCTCTCCTAGCAAGCCAGAGAAGGCCATGGCAAAGAAGCCTGCTCATAAGCCAAGTGCTTCATCTTCAATGCCCTCAAGGCCAAGTTCCTCAGCAATGCCCTCACGACCAGATTCCTCAAAGCCCTCATGGCCAACTCCTCAAACTGCTCCTGCTCCTCCAAAGTCCTTAGCTCCTCCGCCAAAGTCTTCAGCTGCTCCGAACAAATCCTCTGCACCAGTGCATCTCACCACATGCCAAAGGACTACTGGCATATCTATTGCCTCAGGAGCCTCTGCAAGTTCCTCAGGTGCTCTAAGTTCCTCAGCTGGCCCCTCTCTACTGAAGAAAAAGTTCACTGCTGGACGAGGTTCTCGCCCAAGTCCTCACAAGAAGCAAGTCTCTTTCCAAGTGCCGTATGATGATGATGAAGCTGATGATGAAGAACTAGTTGAAATCATCAGAGACAGGCAAGACAAGGCCGCTAGAGCCAAAGGAGGCACTGTGCCACTGCTTTTGGATCTGAAATTGATCCTCGACTTCATTCATCTCTGGCACCAGGATCCCAACACTCCTATGCCTGACTTCGATCTGACTCCTGGCCAAAGTCACATGCTGACCGCCTTCATCAGTGAAGAAAAGTGGAAATTTGAAAAGGCCAGGCAGACAAAGAAAGCGCAGTACAAGAAGGAGCGCTACCTAAAGAAAAACGTTGTCAATATGACAACCGATGAACTTGTGAAGCTTCAGGGCGAAATCAAAACCCTCAGTGATGAATTTGACGCATACCGTGAAGACTGGATGGGCGCCAAAGTCAGATTTGTGAATTTGACAAAAGGATATTCTTCAAACGTTGCACGTCCAACGCATATTGAAATTTCTCAGGCTGAAGCATCTGTTCAGTCTACAGAAGAAAATGTCAGCACCGCTGAAGAACATCATGCTGCAGAAGAAAATGAGTATACCAGGGCTGATGACTGCATTCCAGCCGCTGAATAAATTGCCAAGGCAAGCGCTAGTGTTGCACCTGAAGAAAATGTCAGGACAGCTGAAGCTTCAATGGCTATGCCTGAAAAGAATGAAGAAGTAAGGGAAACTGCAACAGTTGTGTGTGAAGAAATTCAACCAAATTCCTCTGCTCCTCCTGCGCCTACTCCAACTCCAATCCTTCCATCAGCATCAGATGTGAAGAAGACCAAGGCTGTAGAGCGTGCAGCTATGAAGAAACGTAAGGCATCATCTTCATCAGATTATTCAGCTCCGAAGAAGATAAAGCCATTGACTAGCTCAGTTGACAACCCAATTGATGTTGTTCCTATCTCAATCATTCCATCAAAGGACCTTGTTCCTTTCGATGACGACTATGTGATTCCAAGTGAATCCGATGAAGACATTCCCTCTGCTACTTCCTCAGAGCAGACGGATGAAGAAATTGAAGTGGATGCAATCCCTTCAACACCAATTATCTCCTCGCCTATGCCTCAGTTCACTGCTAAAGAGGCCGGTGTTGAGGAATTAGATGAACAAGAATCTGGCGTGGATATTGGGAGTGCTACTCCACTGATGAATGATAATTTCTGGGATAGTCAGCATCCCAACCCCCCTTTGTTCACGCCACTGCAACAAATTCCTCAGTCCCTAGCACGTACTGTTCCATTGGGCTCTCAAGAAACTCATCCCACACCATCTGTCCATGAGGACATTCGAGCCCCTAGTGCTAAAGAAACTGCTACTGCTGAATCATCGAAGACACAGACTGCCACTTAAGAGGAACCAGAAATACATCAGCCTAAAGAAACTTAGATTGCGATTCCTGAGGTTGTGATGCAACTGACTAACACTCCTCAACCCAAGCCAAAGGATCCATTCTCACAGAAGCAAAGGTTCAAGAAGGCTGATTTCCTCAACGAGCACATATTCTTCACTGATTACAACCCCTATGATTCTGCTTGCATTAGGAAGAGGCGTTTCTGGATTGCCAGCCAGGCTAATTTTTATTCCTTAGTGCTGTTAAACAAAGACAAAGTCTTCGATCATGAGCACATTCCTCACGTGGATATGGAATCTCTGCCATGCTTCGTGCCAGTCCTTAGTGTTCTTCACGACGCTAGACTGTTAACTTTCTGCACTGACATCTGTGATTGGAATGAAGAACTCATTCTTCAATTCTTTGCAATGTTGCGCATCACCGGGAACTCTGAAGATGTGAATTCATGGGTGCTGGACTGTATGACTGAAAATACTCACTACAATGCACCAGCTACTGAATTGCTCCAAGCTTTGCCTCTCAGTCCTGCCTCTGAAGCTGCTCGTTGCATGTACGAAGAGATTGAGCTTACAGATCACTATATGCAAGTGCCGATGAAGCCATTGAAGCCAGGTCAGGCCCCAAGAACGAAATTCCTCGTGAAGTAATTGCTATTTCTGCCTCGGACTGTATATCGTATTCTGACGAAGACATTGAGTCCTATCAAGGGCCATGACTCAAATGATGAAGAAGTCATTGGCATCATGAAGAATATGCTATTCAATATCATTCATAGCGTCCCCGTCAACTTTCATGATATCTTCATGAGGACTTTGGCAAATGTTGCACTGTCTCCTTTCAACCGGAAGCCTTTTGCTCAGTGGATTATGAGATTCATCAGAGCAAGGTCTTCAGTCAACTACAAAGCTGATACATTGAATCATTGCAGCTACTTGCCCCCGATTGAAGTCCTCAAACAGACATATTCCTCGGCTGATTCGTCCATTGGATGGTCCATTTCGCAAAGATGCATCCTACTCCACCAATGACGACTCTGCGACCCATGACTCTGCCGCCAACGCACCCAAGAAAAATCCTCAAGGCACAGCTCCGAGGGTGATGACTGGTCATGAGCTTCTCCTCAGTCTTCACCAGAAGGTTGATCGCAATCACAAATGGGTCAAGCGTCAGTTTGGTTCAATTCTCCACAACATGAGTTCTACCCACTATGTAGTGAAGAAAAACCATTACTACCTCCATGAAACCCTCAACCGTACCTCGGTTGTTCTGTCTCACCATTATGGCGAAGAAGATCTGAAGAAAATGGGTCTCAAGGATGACTTTGACTGGTCTGCTCCTCCACCGAAGAAATACAACAAGGTCAAGGTTCCTCCCTTGGTGGCCAGCTCCTATTCTTCATCGCACGATACCGACAAGTATGAAGACTTGGACGACACTACGGTAGGCCCTACATCAACCATCGACCCCAACAACCTGGCGATCCTTCATCTTCATGAGATTCTTCGGGAGCGTTAGTTCTCAGTTTCGATCCTTTTGGTCATTCGATGACAAAGCGGGAGAAATTTGAGTTAGTCTTCAAGCGGGTCTACCTATATCGGCGTTTTTTTGCTAAGTTACAACTCTCGTTCTTCTGATGTCTTTGCTTGATCGAGTTGTAAACTTAAACTCTATGGTGGCCTAATACTTTTACTGTGGTTTTTTCTGCATGTTTATTCCTCATTAATGTTTATGCACGCATGCTGAATTATATCAGTCACCATATTTCATCATGCATTTCAAGTTCTTCATATTATATGTCAAATGCGTGTATTAATTACAAGATATAGGGGGAGATCTCCATGATTCTACTCTTCAAGTGTGCGTTGCTTCAGAAGCAAACTCCTCACTATGCACATCTTCAGGGGGATTTCTTCTATATGTTGCAATCAAATTCCTCAATAACAGTATTTACACTTCATATGTTTATCCCCGTTGAAAACTTAACCTATATTGTCATCAATCACCAAAAAGGGGGAGATTGTAAGTGCATCTAGTGCCCCTTAGTGATTTTGGTGTATTGAAGACTTATAGGTTAAGGGACTAATGTGTCTATGAGTGTACACAGGTTTGTAAGTCTATGAGGAGTTTGATATTTACAGAGAAAGTCGACCCATAAAAATGAAGTTCTTCAACTGAAGACTTTGGATTTTTGAAGACTTTCTAAAGACATTGAAAGTGAAGAAATTGGTGTGACCTTGAAGACTTGATACTCATTTTAGGAACATGAAGCGTGAAGACTTTTGTTTTCGTAGTTTCATTTTCTCTTTCTTGAGTCATAGGATACACCGTACTGTTAAAGGGGGTCGAGGAAATACTAAGGAAAAATTTCCATGTGATGCTCAACTCAAAATCCTACACCTACCAATCCCTTCGAGTGAAGCCATTGAAATCTCAGACAGTTCAGTAATGTGCTTCAGTGACAGAGACGAAGTTCTTCTGGTCTCTGAGGAATTTGTTCTGACTGAGGAGTTAGGAATTTGCCTGTGTGGATTTCCTACAAGTGAGGAACATGATAGCCCTGAGGAATGTGATACTCAAATTTCTGACCGTTGTTGTGCTACGCGCCAGCTGTCCTAAAATATCTACGTACCTAACGGTCATATCATTGAAGGGCATTTATTTCTTATCATGTCGGGCTGCTCCCTAGTCTATAAATATCCGCCCCCTACAACCACTAGCTGGTTGGCTGCTGCGAGAGAAACTGACACTTGTCATTAGAGCAACCCATCATCCGAGGACTTTGAGCGAAAATCATCAAGTGAGGAAAAACCAAAAAAACCCCAAACCCAAACACCTAAAACCCAAAAGTGATTGAGCATCACTTAAGAGATTGATCTTGTGTGGATCCGACGCTTGTTACCTTTGAAGACCGTGCTTCTTCCAGACGGTTAGGCATCATGGTCTAGAGCATCCAAGAGGAATTGTGGATCGCCGAGTGACTGAGTTTGTGAAGGTTCGGAAGTCACCTGTGAAGACTTACCACGAGTGATTGGGCGAGGTCTGTGTGACCTTAGCTCAAGGAGAATACGTTGAGGACTTGGTGTCCTGGACTGTGTGTCCGAGACTGGGTGTCCGGGACTATGTGTCCTCAGGTTTAAATACCTAGCCGCTCTAACCAGACGTACAACTGAGACAGCAGTTGGAACTGGTGTACCAAATCATTGTCTTCACCAAGCTTATTGGTTCTATTTCCTCAACTCTTACATTTCCTCATATCTGTGTTGTGTGCTTGTTCATATCTGTTTGAAGACTTTGACTGAAGACTTTCTCAATTTCCTCAGTTCAATTTCTTCAGTATGCTTGTCTTCATCCTATGTTATCCTGTGTTTACGCTTTCTGTACTCTGTGCCTGTCATCTTTTCATCATGATGATCATGCTTGTGTTCTGTTATGTTTACTTCTGAGTACTTATTTCGCTGCAAGTAGTTCTTCGCTAAGGAATTTCCTCACCCGCAAATTCCTTAGTGAAGAATTCATAAAAATCGCCTATTCACCCCCCTCTAGTCGATATAACGCACTTTCACGTGCCCACGGGACCCCCGTGCGCACGGGCCCAACTTACCCCGTGCGGACGGGCCCTACAGGATGGTCAGCCGAAGCCTCTGTTTTGGGCCTCCACTTCGTCCCTTTCCTCCACCTACCTATATATATCCCTCTCCCTCTTCCATTTAGACTAGGTAAAGTATATGTGAGACATATGTGAGCTTTGCTCCTTCCCTTTGTTGATCAAAACCCCTTTAGGGAAGAATCCTTGTGAATTATCAAGACCCCTTCTAGGGCAGGATCCCCATCATAGGATCACCAAGACCTCATCTCCCTTTGAGATTTGGGATGAACTCTATAATGTATCCATATTCCCCTTGTTGTTTATGTACCTTTGTGGATCTTGTTTGTATGTGAGTGTAGTGGATGTGTGATTTGGGATTTGTTGTTGAGTGTTTCCCTTGTGTTCTTCCCTTTGTGTTCATCTTGTTCTTGGGGATTCTCCTCTAATTTGTGAAAGATCTCCATCTTAGGGTTCCACCCTACATCATATGGTATCGAGAGCCATGGCTTCTCACAAAATTGGAGTCCCCCTCCTTGTTTTAGCCTAATTTTGTTGTGTTCTTGCCCAATTTCGAAAATCCCCACAAAAAATAGCCCCAAATTTTTTCTTGCAATTTGTTGGTTCTTGTGAGATTTTTTGTGTTCGATCCATGATTTTGATGTTTGGCAACTAGATCTAGCTTCCCC
>LR738714.1:251375015-251452975 GCA_902687465.1 Secale cereale | reverse complement strand
ACCACCAAATCCGTCCATTTTGACCAAAATCGCCAAATTTTCCGCCACCCCCGTGCCCCCCGCGAAGTCCCAGGTGACCCCGTGCACTCGGTACTTGTAATGTGCGCATGGGACCCCGTGTCCACGGGCCTTGGACCCCATGTGCATGAACGCCCTACCGCAGCCATGGCTAGCCCACGGTTTTGCCCATAACTTCCACATCCGGGTCCGATTTTCGCGTTCTTTAGCTCGTTGAGTAGCTATTGACATCCCCCATCATCCTAGATAGGTTGCCACACCATTTGACCCCATCAAATTTAGGCCATTTTGACATAGATGTTTAGGCCATCCACCTTAAAATCCCAAAACCACCATCGCTTTCTGCAACCTAACCCATTCCGCCCCATATAGCATTTGCGGTTGTTTGAGAGGTTACTTGAGTCTCCTAAGGTGTTTCAGCTACTTAGGAACGATTGCTTCTTCATCAGCCACCATCAACACTTCCGCTTAGCCATCTCCGACACCACCACCGCATGTCCGCTACCACCATTTGCCATTTTCCGTTTGAGATCTTGAGTTTGCGGTTTTTCCATTTCCTAAGGTGTTTCGGCTACTTAGGAATGGTGCAGCTTTGACTCCACCGCTACTCATCATCGTCAAGGACGGTAACCTCGGCGACACCATTGTACATATTCCTTACCTTTACCTTGATCGCCCCAAGCCTATTGTGTACCTTACCTATCGAGACTAGCGAGTTGAGAATTGTCGGGCCATACTATTTGTGCACCTTAGTGAGATCCTTATGCCGCATAGCTAGTTTTAGCGTGCAATCATCTTGCTATCATCATTGTGCCAAAAGTCTCTCCCGTGCATATCTTACATACTTGTCTTATATCATACTCGGCTCGAGCATCAAGCATATCGGGAAAAAGAGAGCAAAAGCTTTTAAGCAAAAGAGGAGATAGAAAAGAGCTTGTAAGCAATAGAAATAGCATTGAGCCATTTTGCATAGTACATACACTTGGAGCATACATACATTGCATACTTGGGATTGAAGACGACATGTTTGCTCTCATAGGTTGGTGCACAAGTGTATCTTGCCCATTTGAGCAATCGAGCTAGTGTCTATCTAGAATCCGGGCAACAAGAGATTTTTCCATGGCAACACATTTTGTGCTCATTCCTTGGTTGCGTGGATCCCATCTATCTTTCCGTGTGTGTGTGTTTCTTGTGTCACCATAGCTTTGATCAATTTTCTTTATGTTGCAATTTTTTGAATCTTCCTCAACATTTTCAACATCTTAGACTAACATTTGCTTGAATTTTGTGCCACTTGTCCTAACCAAGCCTCTCGATTAGCTTTAATTTATAGGTGTCAGTGAACAAGTCCGGTACCAATTCCACTATTCTCTCATATCACATTGAGTGACACGGGATACACTCTCAACTTTGGGAAACAGTATCTTAATATTTTTTATCTCATTTCCTACTCACCCTCTACTCGAGTCTTGTGACGAATAGGCAAAGAACATCAACTTAGGTCTTCGCCCGCCTCGAGCGACTCGCCATCGACATATAACACACCGAAGCAAGGAAATGGAACTACCTCGACGACAAGTTGGACGAACACATGGAGGATATCCAACACGTGTTGGCCAACTACAAGTCTTCCTCCCCTTCAGGGCGGCGATGCCCAAGACGCACACCTTCGGAGCGGCCATGCGATGCAAGTACCATGCAGCACCGCCATCATCTTCGAGACGGCCGCCAAGACCACATAAAAGACCATGAAAAATGACCTTCGGGAGGAGAGTTGGCCTTTCTGCCACCCCCGTGCACACGGGCTCTTGACCTCCATGCACATGACACCCCATGCCCACGGCCTCTTGCACCCCCGTGCCCACGGGCTCTACAGAACAGCAACATTGACCCCAAGGTTGCGGCTTCATCAACAACCTTGGCATCTTCGCCTTTGGACGTACGACATCTTCGCCTACTTCCCACAAGTACGCCTACTTCAACATCATCAAGTCCAAGACGATCACCTATGAGCAAGGGCGACACTTCCATCTTCGGAAGCCGCTCAAGGAAGATGGCCGAGCATGGGAAATTCCCTTTGGTCATGGAGACGAGCTACGAGGTGCCACATCATATGGGCCTCACACAAGACGGCGACAAGACGGTCGAGCAAGGGCCATCCCCTTCGACCTTGGCGATGAGCGCAAACACATTCAACAACATGAAGACAGCGCCCCAATGGGACTCATACTTCGAGTCAAGCTACGACACCGCACATGAGACCTTATCTTTGGTCTCGGAGGCGAGTGATGATTTGCCACTTCCTACGGCATTCATCTTTGGAGGCGTTATGGATGATGAGGCGATTGGAGTTGAGCATGGAGACATTTGCACCTACACCTCTCCGACACCCACATATCATGAGATGACACAATTTCCATGTGAGGAGAGCCACCCCACCATGAGTGATATGAGTGACTCCACCATATGTGATATTGAGTGCATTTCCTATGAGCGGATGAGTGTGACCTCCACTAGCCCCGCACATAATAGCATGCCACACACCCTATGTGAGATTGAGAGCCATTTGAATAAGTCCACCAACCATACAAGTGAGGGCATCCAAGAGGGAGTGAGTGAGCCACAACACTTAGTGAGTGAGGTAGATGAGATGGCACGTGAGGCCACTATGATTTCTAATGACTTAACATCCACTCCGAGTGTGTTTTCTTCTTTGGTGCTAGGTCTCCTACATGACGACATGCCTATCTTCGACGAGTCCATACCCCCAATGGTGATGACGATGGCCATGGTGGACGATGATGCACCCCCACATGGTTCCATCAAGAGGAAGATGATCAAGATTTGATCTTCGACACCTCACCTACACCACATGAGTGTAACTCCAAATGTAACATAGGTGATGGTTCTTTGCTTGTCCCACTAGTGGACTATCTCCCTAATGATTGCTTGCATGATGTTGATCCACCTATTACCATGCTTTATGCTAGTGCAACTTCCTCATGTCATGACTTACCAATATATGTTGAATATGATGATGAGTATGTTGAGTTGCCCAGTTGTGATGTCGACGCAGACGCGAAAGCACTCACTCGGGCTGCAAGCAGGTGGACTTGGGGTTGTGCGGTTACGCCCACTGTGGATGAGTCTTGCATACTGAAGTTCCTCTATAACTTGGTCGATGAAGTCCTGAGCCCCTAGCACTGGACGGCTCGCGCTGGGCTCACAAAAACACGCATCAAGATACGCTTGCAGGTGGTGCTCGAAAGCCTCCCTCGGGGCATGGGTCAGCTCAGGGACACTCCAGAGGAGAGCCCCCGAGCCCGTCACGAGAGGGGCGTCGAACGCGCCTCCCTATGCGAAGGTGGAAGGCCCCTTGTCAGTAGGCACGAGTCCTGAGGCCAGGTCGTCGGGAGCCCCCTCGTCCTGAGGTCCGTTAACGGGTAGGTTCTTCTTCTTTTGGGGGCGGTCTACAGGGCGAGGACGGCTTCATCCTCATCGGGGTATTCAACCGCCGTGGTCTGGTAGGCACGCTCTAGGGAACACACCGCTTCCTTCTCGTCGGAGGCGATCGTGATGACTCCGCCACTTTCGGGCATCTTGAGGACGTTGTAGCCGTGATGGGTCGCTGCCATGAACTTGGCAAGGACATGATACCCCAGGATGGCGTTGTACGGGAGGTGGATGTTGGCGACGTCGAAGTCGATGAGCTCAGTCTGGTAGTTGTCGCGGTATCCAAAGGTTACGGGGAGGCGGACTTGCCCCTCGGGAGTGTGGAGCCATCCGTGACTCCATAGAATGGCTTGGTGGGGTGGAGCTGATCATAGGAAACCTGAAGTGTCTCGAAGGTTTGGACGGAGAAGACGTTGAGCCCTGCTCCACCGTCGATGAGGGTCTTGGTCACGAGGACGTTGCTGATGGTCGGGGTGCAGAGCATCGGGAGTGCTCTTGTTGCCGCAGTGCACTTGATCTGGTCTTTGGGGTCGAAGGAGATGACTTGCTTAGTCCACCTGAGGTTGCGCGCGGTGTCAGGCCTAGGAAGCGCCGCGTTCACATCACGGGCGAACTGCTTGTAGATGCAGTGAGAACCCGGGGCATGAGTTCCTCCTAGAATGCACGCGACTGCACGCGGTTCCTGGAAGCCCCCTACCCCATCTCACTGGCGATCGTCGTAGTTCCTTGTTGGTGGTGGTGGCAGTGGAGGCAGGCCTCCGTGGCCCTGAGGGCGACCCTCACGAGGCTGGTCGCGTCAGGGGGCGTCACGTGGCTGCTCCTCGTAGTGGTCTTCACGAGGTTGCTCACGCCACCCTTGGCGCAAGTTCCTGCAGTCCCAACGTCCTCCTCCTCGGCATCCTCCACGGCCGTAGCCATGGTTGTCATGCTCAGGGCGCTGCCCAACGGGCCCCCTGCGCATTGCCTTGAGCTCCTGACAGTCATTGGTGTTGTAATGCCCCAGATGTAATACTTTCCCTTTTGGGCAATATATATATCTTTGGCCTCATCAATTCCATTCCGGGTTCTTTGTCTTTTCAGGTTTTCGTCGTTTTGTTGTGTGCATGTGTGGCATTCATCCTTGTCATGTTGTCATGTGCATTGCATTGCATTTGTGTTGTCGTTTGCATCCGGTTCCACTCGTTCCTTCCCGTTGTTCGTTTCGAGTTCCGGAGCCCTCTCACGTGTATGTGGCATCCCCGAGGCCTACTTTAGTGTTTGGCCATGTAACGTTTCCGGTTTGGCGTGAGACTTGTCGTGCGATGTTTTTTTGGTATGTGTAACCCGCCTGTCAAATCTCGTCGCGTTTGGAGTTCGTTTGATGCTCCAACAGTTATTCTCGTGGGCTAAAAGTACCTCCTCTTTGAGGCCCAAGAAACCCCTCCAACAGCCCACCAACCCAACTCAAACCCCTCCCTTCATCTAGGCCATCCAATTGTGATCTCGTGGCCGAAAACCTCCCCTCATTTGGACTACCCTAGCTCCTTGTGCCTATATAAACGTCCACCCACCTCAAATTTCGCGTCTGAAACCCTAATGTTTCCACTGTTGCCGCGCCGTGTTTCCACCGTTGACGCGCGGTGCTTCCACCGTTGATCCGCCGTGCTTCCGACCTCGTCGCCGCTGTGCTTCCGAAGTGCCGCGCCCGTGCTTCCGACGACCGCCGCCCGTGCTTCCGAGATCCGGATCGTGGGCCCACACCCAACCCCGCGCGTCATCTCCTTCCTCTCGCCCGGGCCGCCGCCGAGCCACCTCGCCGGAGGAGCTCGCCGCCGCCGCGTCGGGAAGCCACCCCGCCGCCTCCTTCACCGTCGCCGCCGGCCCCCCTGCCTTCCTCCCGCCGGCCGGCGCCGCGCCCCGCCGGGCTGCGCCCTCCAGCCGCCGGGCCCGAGCCTCGAAGAAGCCGCGCCGCCGCAGCTTTGATCTGGAGGGATCCCGATCCCGATCCGCCTCGCCCCGAACCCTAACGAGCCTCCTCTACCGATCCGTCCCGTTAGCCTGGTGGGCCGCACCCACTTAGATTCGTTGACCGCTTCGGCCCGGGTGACCGCCCGCGTTAACTGAGGTAGTCTCCATTTTTTCACTAAGTCCCTGGAAGTTTTAATGTCTGATGCTGTTTTGTATGGTGGATAACTTTTTGCGTGCTTATCCGTTTTGAGTGAATGATATGTCAAAATGATCGTGGTGACATGTACTATGTTTTGTTCCATTGTGCCATGCATGTTTGAGGTCATCTTGATGTCTTAATCTTCATGAGAAGAGTGATACTTGTTATAAACTGCTGTTAGTAGTTGTTTTCATGCCATGTTTGCAATGTGATATCTTGGTGCATGTTTATCCAAATGAAGCAAATGACATGTCCACATGTTCATCATGAAATGCTCTACACGTTGGTTGCTTTAGCGTGCATGATAGATTTCGTCTTGCCATGTTTATCTCCTTTGCAAAAGTGCATGTGGCTGTTATGTTGTTAAACTTGTTACGAGGTGCCTAGTTGAGGAGCTCGTTGCTATTGATGTGTTTGTCCCCTTGATGCATGCTTAGATGTTTTGGATTCACCATCATGTGTACTTTGCTGTGGTGCTAACCACTTGCCATGATATGCTTTGAGGTGACTTAAACTTGCTCACAAAGATGCCATGATATTACTGCTGTTTTAACACTTAGTGAAATTTCACTAAGTCTGGAATCTGTAATTTCCAGATGCCATGTTTGTTTGTTGTTCTAGGCAAATCCATGCTAGTTTTGGGGTGACTCTTGATGATTCCTTGTTGTATAAGTTGTTGGCTATCCGTTAATGCTCTCACATGCTTATTTGGGTGGCTGTAGCATATTTATCTTTTGCTCCCAAGTTGCTATAAAATACTGCTGTCAGGATTTTGTTGTCAAGTTGAAAATGTCATAGCTTGTTGCTATTGATCCATGGCTCCTTTGGAGATGCTCCAATGGATTTGTTTACTGTAGGATATGTCTAGTTTATGTCCATGCTCCTTGCCATGATGTTTGAGTGCTGTAGACTATTTATTTCTTACTCCGAAGTTGCTATGTGGTTGTTAATTTCAGCTTGTGCATGTTTCTTGTTTCGGGTGTATCTTTTAGCCCGTTGCTCCATTTTGAGCAAGTCCTATATGTAACTTGTGTGTTTTTGCATGTAGATTCATAATATCCTCATGTTATCTTGTTTTGAAGTATATTGCTTGTTGCATATTGTCATGCTCCTTGTGTTGTATCTCTATGCTTCCTATGTTGACTTTCTGTGCTTCCTAAGTGCATCAGTAGTGCTTCCTTAGTGCATCAGCCATGCTTCCTGTTGTTTGCGCATTGCATCTTGTTGATTTCGTGCCTCGTGTTTTTTGTCTTGAGTAGAGCCGGAAGCTGAGACCGAGTACGAGAACGAGGTTACTACCGAGGTTGAGAACGAGGAGCCCCCTTACGATCCCATCGACAACTCTTCAGGCAAGATGACCTGACCCGGATACCATTACTATCTTTGCCTATTGATAGAAGTCTCGCTCTATAGTTTTGCCTCGATGCCCATGTTTTTCCTGTCAGCCTCCTATTGTAACCATGATCCTGTTTAACCACCCTACCTATGCAAACCCTTGATTGGCTAAGTAAGCTTCGCTCAGCCCTTCTTATAGCATTGTTAGTTGCAGGAGAAGATTGAAGATTCTTGCTTCTTGTTGAAGCTTGTTGGGATATCACACTATATTAACTCTTAATGAAATCATCTATATATTGGTAATGGGTGGAAGGCTAAGCCTTTTGCTTGGTGATTTGTTCCACTCATGCCGCCCTAGGAACCGTATAAACCGGTGTTATGTTCCTTGATTATGTGTTCCTCACACGGTTGGGGTTATGGGACCCCCTTGATAAAGCGCTAAGTGCTAAGTCTTTTCCAGCAAGTCCCAACATTGGTACTATTTGCCCAATAACTAAAAACTTGCATAGGGAGTAATTAACCCTCTTCTTAATCAACAACCCCGATCCAGTGCTCCACATGAGTGTTGGTCCGAACTGGGGGTCCTGCAGGGCCACCTCGAGGAAACTCAAGGTATGGTAAAAACCTGTAGCATCGCCCATCCGGTCGTGGCCTGAGACTAGATACGCGCGGCTACTGTCAGGGTGTCGGCACGCCGGGAGGATTTGCTGGATTATCCTTACCTTAGTTGGAGTATCTTGAGCACGGGATTCCGAGAATACTCGGGCCTTCCCACTTTGGAGTTGCGACTCCGCGGATCGTGGGCTTGTCATGGGCCAAGTTGGAACACCCCTGCAGGGTTATGAACTTTCGAAAGTCGTGCCCGCGGTTATGTGGAAGATGGGAATTTGTTAATATCCGGTTGTAGAAAACTTGACACCATGTTCAGAATACACTACCAGCGTGAGTACCGTGACGGTCATTTTCCGAAAGGGGCTCGGAAAGTGAACACGGTGGGGTTATGTTTGACTTGCTTTAGTTAGGATCACTTCGTGATCATCTCTCATCCGAGGCACTTCTCTTCTCGCTCTCTTTTACGTAAGTTAGTGCTAGTGCTGCTGCAACCTCTTGTTTTTTCTTCAGCCTTGTTCCACACCCAAGGCTTAGATAGTCGTGTTACCCGGGAACGGGATTGTTGAGTCCTCTATGGCTCACAGACTCTACACCACACCAGATGCAGGTACTCAGGCGATCTACTCAAGTGACGGCACCGAGCTGTACTGGGAGTACGACGAGGACCGTAGCCATTACTATGTGCACTATCCCGACGATCAGTAGAGGTTTCTACTAGGGGCAATTCAGACCTGTGGTTTAATGTTATGTTTGGTATTTTTCATTTGGATCTTACCCGTCGACGGGCTGTGCTGTTTATTTGAATGGTGTTTAGACATGTAATGAATTGTGTGACGTGGCGAGTGTAAGCCAACTATCTTTTCCGCTTTCATCCCTATTTTTACATGAGATGTGCAAAGGTACCAAACTTGCGATCATTCCAGAATGGGCTTATATCTTTTAGTCGTGCCTCGACACGTAGGAGATATAGTCCCATCCTGGGCATTACAAGTTGGTATTCAGAGCCTTCTCCGACCTAGAAGCCCCCACTGTTTGATCGAATCGTTGACAGTTGAGTCTAGGCACACACTTAAAAAGTTTTGAGGCCTATATTTATATCAGAGAGTAGGATTTCTCTGCTCCTCATCTCTTTTCATTCTGGTGAGGACTCCTGACGATTACTCTTGCCTCTTCTACTTTCAAAAATTGCACCAATTTTTTTTAGGAATCTCGCGAGTATTGTTTAAATTGTTTCGATGTCTTTGTGACGAGAATATTGTTCTCGATGCCTCCTGACATTAGGGGTTGTGGCAGTGTCCCGGGGAGTTGAGCTTCAGGGTATTGTCGTCACAAACATATCGTGGCAGTTCTAGAATACTTAAGACGGCCAACATCAAAGTCTCTCCTATGCGGTTAGTGGCAAGATAACCCCGACATCACCCAGTACTGGGGAGGTAGTTCGGGAGTATTGCCATAGCTTGTATAGTGGATGCGTTTCGAAGGTCCGAGGTAGACGGTTTCCGAAAACAACTGGTTATGTGTTGAAGGATGGATACAGCTGGATGTAGGATTAGAGTTGAGTGCGCGATGCTTCCCCTGTATCCCCAACACCTGATTGCATAACTGGAAACTTTCGGAAATTAATAGGTGGGTTCATCCAGTAGATCGTAGGCATTCTTCCAACGAATGCAGGTTACGGAGTTCGGGGTTCTACATTGAGTGAAGTGGTTTTATGGCCGATGTTCCGATCGGGAGTTGCATCTTAAAGGGTCCTTGGCTATGCTGATCCGGGGATTGCAAAACCCTTTCGTAACACGTTCCATAAGCTTTCGGCACAAAGATGTCGAACGAAGCTCCTATCTTGTGTTTGTTCTATCTGCACCTTGTTGTTTTTCTTATTTACATTTTTGTATCCCAGTGGCTTCTCGTGAAGATTGTTGTTATAATCTAACTGAGAATTTCATTCGTTCCTCTTGTTCGAATGATTCTTGTGAAGACTATGTTGCATTTCTAGCCGTTGTTTCAGCTTATATCTTCTTTCAATCAAATGGCTGATTGGTGGTCATCTCTTTCAGGATGGCTCCGAAACGGGTTCCCAACGCTAACCCAGAGGGTGAAGAGGTTCCTGACCGTCCTCCTTCCCCTCCTCCTCCGTCTGAGGCCTGGAGAGCGATTATGCAGACTACGAACCAGAACACCCAACTGCAAGCAAATCAAGCAAATTAGGGTGCTCTAGGGAACCAAGGCAATTTCTTCAACCAACAGCACCATGCTACGCTCAACCAGTTCTTGGCTAATCAACCAAAGGCTTTCAGTTACTGTGTCGACCCTCTCGATGCCGAAGATTGGATTACTGATATCAAGAAGCATTTTGAGTGCAGCAACGTAAGGCCTGAGGACTATGTGAAATTTGCAGCCTTCCAACTCAAGGACCAAGCAGCTGATTGGTGGCAGCAGTACAAAGACTCCAGAGAAGGGCGTGTGATCTCTTGGGATGATTTCTACAAGGACTTTCGCTCTCACCACATTCCAACAAGTGTCAACGAGGGTATGCGTGAGCAATTCCGCAACCTGAAGCAAGGCTCTATGACTGTCTACCAGTATAATGTCAAGTTCCAGAATCTTGCCCGCTATGCTAAGCAAGACATATCAGATGCCAAGAGCAAGATCTATCAGTTCCGTGGAGGTCTGAAGGATGAACTTCAACTTGCTCTCACCTTGTTCGAGCCTGATGAGTTTGACAAATTCTATAACATGGCGCTCAAGCAAGAGGCAACCCAGCTCAAGAAGGAGGCTTCCAAAAAGAGGATCAGAGATGCCGTTCACTCCTCCTCATCTTCTCAAGTGATCGCGAAGCAACAGAAATTTTGGCTTCCACCTCCTCCAGTGATCCGAGCTCCCTACAACAACAACAAGAACTCTGGTGGTCGTGGTTTCTCCCACCCACCCAAACCAAGCAACCAGTCAAAGCATCAGTCTCAAGGTTCCAAGTCAAGTGCTACTCATTTCCGTCCTCTCTCAGAAGTGGTGTGTAACAAGTGCACTCAGAAGGGTCATTATGCTAACAAGTGCCCCAACCCAAGGCGCCTTCCGCCTCCTCCACCTGTCAGCACTGCTATTGTCAAGCATAATCCAAAGTCTGCAAGAGTGAATCTGATGAATGCAGCGCAAGCGGAGAATTCTTCTGATGTCATTTCGGGTAACCTTCCAGTTAACTCTTTTCCTGCAAAAGTTTTGTTTGATTCGGGTGCTTCATGTTCCTTCATGTCATATACATTTGCATCCAAGCACAATGTTGTCACCAAAAATTTGCCAAGGGAGTTATCAGTTATTTCTACGGGGAGACGAATGCATTCCAGTATATATGCTCCGGATGTATCTATTCGCATGGGTGATTATCGCTTTCTGGCTAATCCGGTGGTTCTCGGCAATTCCGACATCAACCTCATCCTCGGGATGGATTGGCTTTCTCAGCATGATGCTCACATTGATTGTGCAAATAAGGAAGTCAAGATTACTCATTCCGATGAAGACGTGATTATCTTCGCCTCCAGGAATAACACAATCAGGCTTTTCTCTCTCAATGACAAGGGCGAGATTAATGCCATCTCTCAAATTCCGGTGGTTAACGAATACGAAGACGTTTTTCCTGAAGAACTTCCAGGCATGCCTCCACATCGTCAAGTGGAATTCGTCATTGAACTCGAGCCTGGTACTAAGCCAGCATGCCGGCGTCCGTACAAGCTCTCTCCTGAAGAGTTGAAGGAGTTGAAGAAACAGCTTGATGAACAGGAGCGTATGGGTCTGATCAGACCGAGTACGTCTTCTTGGGGCTGTGGTGTATTATTTTTCAAGAAGAAGGATGGCACGGAGCGCCTCTGCGTTGATTACCGGCCATTGAACAAGAAGACAATAAAGAACAAGTATCCGCTCCCCAACATCAATGAATTGTTCGAGCAGCTCAAAGGAGCTAAAGTGTTCTCAAAGCTGGATCTCCGAATGGGCTATCACCAAATTCGCATTCGTGAAGAAGATATCCACAAGACTGCCTTCAGAACGAGCTACGGCTCCTACGAGTATACAGTCATGTCTTTTGGCCTCGCTAATGCTCCACCTACCTTCTCGAGAATGATGCACTACATTTTCTACCCCTACACCAACGAGTTTGTGCTTGTGTATCTAGATGATATTTTGGTATTCTCCAAGAATGAAGAAGATCACGAAAAGCACCTCCGTCTGGTTCTCGACAGACTCCGTGAACATAAGTTCTATGCCAAGTTCTCCAAGTGCGAATTTTGGCTCGATAAGGTCTTGTATCTGGGCCATATCATCTCCGCTGACGGTATTGCTGTGAACCCTGAGAAAGTTGAAGCAATTGTCAACTGGGAACCTCCTCAGAACGTCAAGCAACTCCGAAGCTTCCTTGGACTTGCCAACTATTGCAGAAGGTTCGTTTAGATCTTCTCCAAGATTGCCAAGCCTCTTTCCAACTTGCTGCAGAAGAATGTCAAGTACAACTGGTCTCCAGATTGTGAAGTGGCATTCAAAACTCTCAAAGAAAAGCTCATCTCTGCTCCAGTTCTTACTCCTCCAGATGAGTCCAAGCCCTACGAAGTATTCTGTGATGCTTCTCTTCAAGGACTTGGTGGTGTGCTAATGCAGGACAAGAAGATTGTGGCATACACTTCTCGTCAACTGAAGCCAAGTGAGAAGAACTACCCCACACATGATCTCGAACTAGCAACTGTGGTACATGCTTTGATTACGTGGAGACACCTCCTGTTGGGCAGAAAAGTCGACATCTTCACCGATCACAAGAGCTTGAAGTACATCTTCACACAGCCGAATCTGAACCTCCGCCAGACTCGTTGGGTCGAAATGATCCAAGAGTATGATCTAAGCATCGAATACACACCTGGCAAGGCAAATGTCATTGCAGATGCTTTGAGCAGAAAGGCATATTGCAACATCCTCCTTATCAAGCCGTTCCAGCCTGAGCTTTGTGAAACATTCAGGAAGCTCAACCTCCAAGTTGTTCCGCAAGGCTTTCTTGCAAATCTTCAAATTGCTCCTACCTTGGAAGATCAGATCCGTGAGGCCCAACTCAGTGATGCTATGGTGCAGAAAGTGAAACATGGTATTGCAAAGGGTACTCCCAAATACAAGTGCTATCGTGTTTATGAGAGAGATACCTTGTTCTTTGAGGACAGACTTGTGGTTCCAAAAGGTGATCTCAGGAAGCTCATAATGGATGAAGCACATGATTCCCTCCTTTCAATTCATCATGGTAGTTCCAAGATGTACCAAGACCTCAAGCAATCTTACTGGGGGACTCGCATGAAAAGGGAGATTGCCCAATTCGTGAATGAATGTGATGTCTGCAGAAGAGTGAAGGCAGAGCATCAACGTCCAGCCGGTCTTCTCCAACATCTTCCTATTCCCGAGTGGAAATTCGACCACATTGAAATGGATTTCGTCACGGGCTTTCCTAAGTCCAAGAGAGGGAATGATTATATCTTTGTGGTGATTGACAAGCTTACCAAAGTCGCTCACTTCCTTCCAGTCAAAGAATCCATCAATGCAGCTCAACTGGCAGAGTTGTACACTTCCAGAATTGTGTCCTTACATGGCATTCCTCATGTTATCTCCTCAGACCGTGGAATTTTGTTCACTTCCAAGTTCTGGGACTCCTTTCAGTCTGCCATGGGCACTAAAATTCGTTTCAGCACTGCTTTTCACCCTCAGACTAGTGGTCAAGTCGAGAGAGTGAATCAGATTCTAGAAGACATGCTCAGAGCTTGTGTCATATCTTTTGGCATGAAATGGGAAGATTGCCTTCCGTTTGCCGAGTTCTCTTACAACAACAGCTTCCAAGCAAGTGCCGGCAAAGCTCAGTTTGAAATCCTCTATGGCAGAAAGTGTCGTACCCCTCTCAACTGGTCCGAGACTGGTGAACGTCAACTTCTTGGCAATGACTAGATCTCAGAAGCCGAAGAAATGTGCAAAGTCATACGTGAGAATCTCAAGGCCGCTCAGTCGCGTCAGAAGAGCTACTATGACGGCAAGCATCGTGATTTGGCCTTCAACATTGGGGATCATGTCTATCTCCGTGTTTCTCCGATGAAAGGAACCCAAAGATTCGGTATCAAAGGAAAGCTTGCTCCTAGATACGTCGGGCCTTTCAAGATCCTTGGCAAAAGAGGCGATCTAGCCTATCAACTTGAGCTCCCTTCCAACTTCGCCAATGTTCATGATGTGTTTCATGTGTCTCAACTCTGTAAGTGCTTCAAGACACTTGAACGAACCATTCCGTTTGAGGAGATTGATCTTCAACAAGACTTGTCTTACCGAGAGCATCCCGTTGCTATTCTCGAAGAAACCGAGCGCAAGACCCGCAACAAGTCAATCAAGTTCCTGAAAGTCAAGTGGTCACACCATACCGACCGAGAAGCTACGTGGGAACGAGAAGATCACCTTCGTTCTGAGTACCCTTCCTTCTTCCAGTCCTAGATCTCGGGACGAGATCTTTTTGTAGTAGAGGAGAGTTTGTAATGCCCCGGATGTAATACTTTCCCTTTTGGGCAATATATATATCTTTGGCCTCATCAATTCCATTCCGGGTTCTTCATCTTTTCGGGTTTTTGTCGTTTTGTTGTGTGCATGTGTGGCATTCATCCTTGTCATGTTGTCATGTGCATTGCATTGCATTTGTGTTGTCGTTTGCATCCGGTTCCACTCGTTCCTTCCCGTTGTTCATTTCGAGTTCCGGAGCCCTCTCACGTGTCCGTGGCATCCCTGAGGCCTACTTTAGTGTTTGGCCGTGTAACGTTCCGGTTTGGCGTGAGACTTGTCGTGCGATGTTGTTTTGGTATGTGTAACCCACCTGTCAAATCTCGTTGCATTTGGAATTCGTTTGATGCTCCAACAGTTATTCTCGTGGGCTAAAAGTACCTCCTCTTTGAGGCCCAAGAAACCCCTCCAACAGTCCACCAACCCAACTCAAACCCCTCCATTCATCTAGGCCATCCAATTGTGATCTCGTGGCCGAAAACCTCCCCTCATTTGGACTACCCTAGCTCCTTGTGCCTATATAAACGTCCACCCACCTCAAATTTCGCGTCTGAAACCCTAATGTTTCCACTGTTGCCGCGCCGTGTTTCCACCGTTGACGCGCGGTGCTTCCACCGTTGAGCCGCCGTGCTTCCGACCTCGTTGCCGCTGTGCTTCCGAAGTGCCGCGCCCGTGCCTCCGACGACCGCCGCCCGTGCTTCCGAGATCCGGATCGTGGGCCCGCGCCTGACCCCGCGCTTCATCTCCTTCCTCTCGCCCGGGATGCCGCCGCGCCACCTCGCCGGAGGAGCTCGCCACGCCGCGTCGGGACGCCACCCCGCCGCCTCCTTCACCGTCGCCGACGGCCGCCGCGTAGGGCCCTCCCCCTCACCGCGCCATCGACCTCCGCCGCCCCTTCCTCCGGTCGCCGCCGCCGCCGCGGGCCCTGCGCTGCCGGCCCCCCTGCCTTCCTCCCGCCGGCCGGCGCCGCGCCCCGCCGGGCTGCGCCCTCCAGCAGCCGGGCCCGAGCCTCAAAGAAGCCGCGCCGCCACAGCTTCGATCTGGAGGGATCCCGATCCCTATCCGCCTCGCCCCAAACCCTAACGGGCCTCCTCTACCGATCCGGCCCGTTAGCCTGGTGGGCCACACCTGCTCAGATCCGTTGACCGTTTCGGCCCGGTTGACCGCCTGCGTTGACTGAGGTAGTCTTCGTTTTTTTTTTCACTAAGTCCCTGGTAGTTTTAATGTCTGATGATGTTTTGTATTGTGGATAACTTTTTGTGTGCTTATCCGTTTTGAGTGAATGATATGTCAAAATGATCGTGGTGACATGTACTATGTTTTGTTCCATTGTGCCATGCATGTTTGAGGTCATCTAGATGTCTTAATCTTCATGAGAAGAGTGCTACTTGTTATAAACTGCTGTTAGTAGTTGTTTTCATGCCATGTTTGCAATGTGATATCTTGGTGCATGTTTATCCAAATGAAGCAAATGATATGTCCACATGTTCATCATGAAATGCTCTACATGTTGTTTGCTTTAGCTTGCATGATAGATTTCATCTTGCCATGTTTACCTCCTTTGCAAAAGTGCATGTGGCTGTTATGTTGTTAAACTTGTTACGAGGTGCCTAGTTGAGGAGCTCCTTGCTATTGATGTGTTTGTCCCCTTGATGCATGCTTAGATGTTTTGGATTCACCATCATGTGTACTTTGCTATGGTGCTAACGACTTGCCATGATATGCTTTGAGGTGACTTAAACTTGCTCACAAAGATGCCATGATATTACTGCTGTTTTAACACTTAGTGAAATTTCAGTAAGTCTGGAATCTGTAATTTCCAGATGCCATGTTTGTTTGTTGTTCTAGGCAAATCCATGCTACTTTTGGGGTGACTCTTGATGATTCCTTGTTGTATAAGTTGTTGGCTATCCATTCATGCTCTCACATGCTTATTTGGGTGGCTGTAGCATATTTATCTTTTGCTCCCAAGTTGCTATAAAATACTGCTGTCAGGATTTTGTTCTCAAGTTCAAAATGTCATAGCTTGTTGCTATTGATCCATGGCTCCTTTGGAGATGCTCCAATGGATTTGTTTGCTGTAGGATATGTCTAGTTTATGTCCATGCTCCTTGCCATGATGTTTGAGTGCTGTAGACTATTTATTTCTTACTCCGAAGTTGCTATGTGGTTGTTAATTTCAGCTTGTGCATGTTTCTTGTTTCGGGTGTATCTTTTAGCCCGTTGCTCCGTTTTGAGCAAGTCCTATATGTAACTTGTGTGTTTTTGCATGTAGATTCATAATATCCTCATGTTATCACGTTTTGAAGTATATTGCTTGTTGCATATTGTCATGCTCCTTGTGCTGTAACTCTGTGCTTCCTATGTTGACTTTCTGTGCTTCCTAAGTGCATCTGTAGTGCTTCCTTAGTGCATCAGCCATGCTTCCTGTTGTTTGCGCATTGCATCTTGTTGATTTCGTGCCTCGTGTGTTTTGTCTTTAGTAGAGCCAAAAACTGAGACCGAGTACGAGAACGAGGTTACTACCGAGGTTGAGAACGAGGAGCCCCCTTACAATCCCATCGACAACTCTTCAGGCAAGATGACCTGACACGGATACCATTACTATCTTTGCCTATTGCTAGAAGTCTCGCTCTATAGTTTTGCCTCGATGCCCATGTTTTTCCTGTCAGCCTCCTATTGTAACCATGATCCTATTTAACCAACCTACCTATGCAAACCCTTGATTGGCTAAGTAAGCTTCGCTCAGCCCTTCTTATAGCATTGTTAGTTGCAGGAGAAGATTGAAGATTCTTGCTTCTTGTTGAAGCTTGTTGGGATATCACACTATATTAACTCTTAACGAAATCATCTATATATTGGTAATGGGTGGAAGGCTAAGCCTTTTGCTTGGTGATTTGTTCCACTCATGCCGCCCTAGGAACCGTATAAACCGGTGTTATGTTCCTTGATTATGCGTTCCTCACAAGGTTGGGGTTATGGGACCCCCTTGATAAACCGCTAAGTGCTAAGTCTTTTCCAGCAAGTCCCAACATTGGTACTATTTGCCTAATAACTAAAAACTTGCATAGGGAGTAATTAACCCTCTTCTTAATCAACAACCCCGGGCCAGTGCTCCACATGAGTGTTGGTCCGAATTGGGGGTCCTGCAGGGCCACCTCGAGGAAACTCAAGGTCTGGTAAAAACCTATAGCATCGCCCATCCGGTCGTGGCCTGAGAATAGATACGCGCGGCTATTGTCAGGGTGTCGGCACGCCGTGAGGATTTGCTGGATTAGCCTTACCTTAGTCGGAGTATCTTGAGCACGGGATTCCGAGAATACTCGGGCCTTCCCACTTTGGAGTTGCGACTCCGCGGATCGTGGGCTTGTCATGGGCCAAGTTGGAACACCCCTGCAGGGTTATGAACTTTCGAAAGCCGTGCCCGCGGTTATGTGGCAGATGGGAATTTGTTAATATCCGGTTGTAGAAAACTTGACACCATGTTCAGAATACACTACCAACATGAGTACCGTGACGGTCATTTTCCGAAAGGGGTTCGGGAAGTGAACACGGTGGGGTTATGTTTGACTTGCTTTAGTTAGGATCACTTCGTGATCATTTCTCGTCCGAGGCACTTCTCTTCTCGCTCTCTTTTACGTAAGTTAGTGCTAGTGCTGCTGCAACCTCTTGTTCTTTCTTCAGCCTTGTTCCACACCCAAGGCTTAGATAGTCGTGTTACCCGGGAACGGGATTGCTGAGTCCTCTGTGGCTCACAGACTCTACACCACACCAGATGCAGGTACTCAGGCGATCTACTCAAGTGACGGCACCGAGATGTACTGGGAGTACGTCGAGGACCGTAGCCGTTACTATGTGCACTATCCCGACGATCAGTAGAGGTTTCGACTAGGGGCGATTCAGACCTGTGGTTTAATGTTATGTTTGGTATTTTTCATTTGGATCTTACCCGTAGACGGGCTGTGATGTTTATTTGAATGGTGTTTGGACATGTAATGAATTGTGTGACGTGGCGAGTGTAAGCCAACTATCTTTTCCGCTTTCATCCCTATTTTTACATGAGATGTGCAAAGGTACCAAACTTGCGATCATTCCAGAATGGGCTTATATCTTTAAGTCGTGCCTCGACACGTAGGAGATATAGTCCCATCCTGGGCATTACAGGTGTTGTGGCTGTGGAAGTTGTGGAAGACGCAGTATGGTCGGTTGTCTCTGGGGAGGTCATCGTAGCCGCAGCCACGCTTCACTTCTTGCTCAGCAGCCAGCACGGCGGGTCCCTTGCGCTTCGACTCCTTGGCCTTAGTTTTCTTGTCGTCCTCCTCCGCCTCGGGCAGCTCCTGAAGGGAGAGGCGCCCTTCCTCCGCCCCGGCGCACTTCGCCGCGAGTTGAACATCTCGAGGGCCGTGCACAGGTCTTCGTGGATGGCGAGCTCTTCCCTCATCTTGACATCGCGGACGCCATCGGAGAACACGGAGATGATGGCCTCGTCCGAGACCCTGGGGATACGGAGGCGCATGGTGTTGAAGCGTTGGATGTACTTTTGCAGCGTTTCTCCCGGCTGCTGCTTCACGCGACGCAGGTTAGCAGCTGCCGGGGCTCGGTCGCGGGTGCCTTAGAAGTTGGCGACGAAGCGCTCGCGAAGCTCTCCCCAGGAGGCGATGGATCCCACCGGGAGGTTCAAGAGCCAGGAGCGCGCGCCGTCCTTCCGAGCCATAGGGAACCAGTTCGCCATGACCTGCTCAGTGCCGTTGGCCGCCTCGATGCTCAGCTCATAGAGTTGGAGGAACTCCGTGGGGTCGATGGTGCCGTCATAGCGCGGAGGCAGGTCCGGCTTGAACTTGCCGGGCCAGACGAGGCGTCGTAGCTCGGGAGCCAGGGCGCCACACCCGCGTACCCTCATGATCACAGGCGCCGCATGCACTTGTGACGCTGGTTCTTGAGGTGCTAGCGCCACCACCTCCTGTGGCGCGCGGTCTGGGCGTTGTGGGCCAGGGGGCCCACGAGCCCCTGCATGTGGGTGCGGGATCAACTGGCAACTCTCCTCATCGCGGGCATGGGCTCTGCGGGGTTGTTCACGTCGAGGGACCTCGCACCAGCCCTCCTGGCTGTCGGGGTGAGGGTGAGGCGGAGCCGGGACGAGTGCGTTGGTGCAGGCGCTGCTCCAGCAGCGTTGACGAGCTCAGTGATGCGGTGGAGCCACTCATCGTAGAGATCATTCGCCGGGCGGTAGCGCAAGAGCTCCCGGGCCATCAATAGCGCAGGCTGCTGGTAGACCGGCACGCAGCGGATCAGTGAGGACGACGCTGTGGCCGGCGAGGGTGAAGGTGTCACCGTGCGGCCATCCCGCCGCACGGACAGTGGCAGCGAGGAGTCCTGCTGCTCGTGGACAGCCGGGTCGGTGGCGGCGTTGGCAACTAGCGAGTTTGGGCGGAGCAGTGCGCTGTTGCCCGCGGGCGCCGTCGGAGCGATGTTCACAGTGCGGCGGGCGGCGCGAGATCGGCGTGTGTCCACCATGGCTGTGGAGGAGGGTCGGTGACGAGAACGTGATGAGGTCGTCGGAGAGGCGAGATTTCGACACGCTCCCTAGCTGGCGCGCCAAATGTCGGATTCAGGCCTCCGCAAAACCCGTTAAGTTCGAACACACGGGCGTGAACGAAGAACTCTCCCACTCATGTCTACCTAGCGTCTCGCTCTCATCCCTATGGAAGGATTCAAGCAAACAACGAACAAGTACACAAGAGTTTATCCAAGTTCGGGCCACCGCGAGGTGTAACACCCTACTTCCTGCTTTGGTGGATTGGCTCCGGGCGATCTAGAATATGAACTGGTACAAGGGTTCCTGAGCTCAGGAGGCGAGCTCAGGAGGGTCAGGAGGCTAGTGTTCTTGCTCCTTGTGTGGTGGTCAAGTATGTGAGTCGATCCTGCTTCTCAGTGGGAATCCTGGCTACTTATATAAGCGGCCACGACCCTCTTCCCCCGAAATGTTTAGGCGGGAAGGGATTCCACAACGTCCATTTTTGAGCGGGGACACAAGGACGTTCCTACCCTGACAAAAGCAGTCACCTACAAAAGGATCAGGTGGTGACACAGTGGTGGGCTCGACGGTGACATCCTCCTTATCGTCCTTGCGGTCTTCGGTCTTGTTGCACCAAAGAGGAAACCTTTGCCCCGCTCCTTGGGAACCAACGGCTGCACTGTCTCCTTTGCACCGAAATGGCAACTATGCCGCTCGCGGACGCTGGCACTCGCTGGCGCGGTGCATCACTGCTGATATCAGTGCCTCCTCCTGAGGCAGGCTTGGCCTTGGATTCTCCGCCACTCCAGGACGCCTTGCCGAGGCTGATCCCAAGGGGGTCTTGGCGTTGTTCTCCTCGCGAGGCTTGGCCCCTCGCGAGTGTCTTGGGCTGCTGGTCGATCAGCTGGGCCGTACCAGGCCTGCTTGAAGGAGCGCGTCGCGGCCGGCAGACAGGAAAGTCTGGGTACCCTGGTTCCCAGGACGCCGACAAAGATTGTTAAAAACACTTGTTGGGAATTTTCCCCTTTGGATGATAGGTTTTGCATCTTCGCTAACCTCATTTATTTTTTCGAGTGTTTGTCAAGTTCTTTCATTTTGAAGGTTTCACAAGGCAGTGTTGTCATGCGACAACTTGGTCATGCGAAGGCATACATGATGTGCGACACCAACATCTTCAAGAACATTCATAAGGTGAACTCTTTTGCTTTGAGCATCCTCAATTACGCATATTGGATGGGTCATTCTTTCATTGTTATCTCTTTCTTCTTGCCTACATGATACATCTATTGGACGGAGGACCGACATGGAAGATCGACCCTATGGATCTTCAAGTTGAGAAGTGCTCGGACTTATCGGGTATTGGCTGTACGAACCTACGCTCTTACCGTGTACATGGCGATACGGTTTACAATCTGAGGTCGGATCTTTCCCAAGGGGGAGGGGATGATGCAGTGCATCCTACAGTCATCTCCATGTACACCTTCATAGCACCTCAAGACCCAATTCGACCTATCGGACTTAAGGTGAACCTGTTCCTCTTCAATACTTACATTAATATTCATTGGACTTGGTTGCTACCTCACCATGGAATGGTGTGCATCATTAGGTACAAGGGAGATATCTACCAAGCAGCGAGGGAGCATCCCGGAGACCAAGGAGAAGGACCCCAACCCCCCAAGGAAGAAGAAGGAGTGCACGAATATCAACTCTACACCTCCCAGGCGACCCCATGCCCACGGGCCTCGAAGACCCCGTATGCATCGGTTACACAAGAAGCCAGTGCTGGAGCACCCCGTGCGCACGGGCTTGTACCATGCCCACGAGACCCCCGTGTGCATGGGTCCAACTTACCCCATGCGCATGGGCCCTACAGGATGGCGAGCCGAAGCTTCTGTTTTGGGCCTCCACTTCATCCCTTTCCTCCACCTACCTATATATATCCCTCTCTCTCTCTTCCATTTAAACTAGGCAAAGTATATGTGAGACACGTGTGAGCTTTGCTCCTTCCCTTTGTGGATCAAGACCCCTTTAGGAAAGAATCCTTGTGGATTATCAAGACCCCTTATAGGGAAGGATCCCCATCATAGAATCACCAAGACCACATCTCCCTTTGGGATTTGGGATGAACTCTATCATGTATCCATGTTCCCCATGCTGTTTATGTACCTTTGTGGATCTTGTGTGTATGTGAGTCTAGTGGATGTGTGATTTGGACGTGTTCTTGAGTGTTTCTCTTGTGTTCTTTCCTTTGTATTCATCATGTTCTTGGGGATTCTCCTCCTACATCAAGACCTCCTCATGGATAGGATCCTTCGCGGATTCAAGACCTCGTCATGGAGATGAACTAGCTACATTGTATGTTTACTTTATTGGATTTGGACCGTGTATCTCGTTGTGTTGAGTATCTAGCACATGTGTGATCGTTTCTTGTTGATTTGAGTGTTTCCTCTCGTTCCCCTCGTGATTTCTCCCCTCGTGTTCTTCGTGTTCTTCCTAGCATTCCCTCCATTTCGTGAAAAGATTGGCCTTAGGGTCTCCAACCTACACCATCTTGGTATCTAGAGCCACGATTTCTCATGAATTTGGAGCCTCCTCACCGGTTTCTAGCCATGTTTTGTTGTGTTCTTCCCCATATTTCAAAAATACCCACCAAAAATAGCCTCAATTTTTTTTGTGATTTGTTGTTTGATAGTGTTTTGTTCATTTTGATCCATGGATTTGCTTGGTTTCAGGTGGATCTAGCATTTTCCCATGTTTCCCCACTTTCCATCCACGAAATCTCATCAATTTTGACCCCAAAATCATCCACTTCCGCCCAAAATCGCGTCCCGGATCTCAAATCCCGCGTTGACCCCGACCCACCGGACGACCGACACTTTACCGGACGTCGAGACCCTCCACACACATCGGACGTCCAACATCCACCGGACGACCGAAACCACCCAATAGAACGAAATTAGCGGATTTCCGACGAATTCCAGACGTCCGGTCACCGGACATGCGCCACTTTCCCGACGTCCGGCCGCTGTAGATTTCCACTTCGACTAATTTTTGTTTTGTCCGTAACTAATTCATCCAAACTCCAATTTCGACATTCTTTAGCTCGTTTTGAAACTCTTGACATTCCCCATACCACAAAAATACTACCATCATCATTTGACTCCAAAAAAATTTGTGAAATTTGGCAAGTTTGCCTAGGCCTTCCACCATATCATCCGCATAGACACCATAGCCTTCCGTAACCTAACCCATTTTGTCCACCATAGCATTTGTAGTTGCTTGAGTAGTGATTTGAGTCTCCCAAGGTGTTTGGGATACTTAGGGACAATTGCTTCTTCATCAAACATCATCACCACCTCCACGTACCCATTGCCCACTATATATTTCCAACCCAAATTAACACAATTTTGTTTGAGCTTGTTTGAGTTGTGGATTGGGTCTCGTAAGGTGTTTTGGCTACTTAGGGACTGTGCCTTCAACTCTGACACCGTGTATAGCCCATCATACCCTTCCGCCACCATAACTCATTTTAAACGGGTTTTCCACCAACAATTCCGCAACCACCACCGCTTGTCCGCTAACACCATTTGACATTTGTCCTTGAGATTTTGATTTGTGGTTTTTCCATTTCCTAAAGTGATTTCGGCTAATTAGGAACGGTTCTACATCAAGAGCACCGCCTCTCTTCATCGACACTGATGGTAACATTGACAACATCATTGTATATTCCCCCTTGCCATTGTATTGTTAACCCCTAGCCCATTTTGCCTCACTTTCCTATCGAGACAAGCCTCTGAGTATTGTCGGCAACGTTACTTGTGCACATTAGTGATCATCTATCTGTTCTTCCATTGCATACATACTATATCATCTTGGTATCATCCTATCATCTCTTGTGTCTCAAGATTGTTCCCGCATATACACAATTGATATCTTGGTTTGTGCATTTCGCATAAGTGGCCCTATCAAAAAAAGAAATAATAAGCTTTTAAGCAAAAGATCCACAAAGAGCTTGTAAACAAGAGCACATCACAAAATATTGTATCATACTCGATCATCTAGGATCATGTCGTGCTAAAGCAACAGAACATCATACATACATAGCATACTTGTGATAGGAAGTCGCTACATTTTGTCTCATATAGGTAGTGCACAATTTCGTATCCACCTATTAAGCAATCGGCTAGCATCTCTCTAGTGTTGTACGACAAGAGCATTTTCCATGGATTCCACATTTTTCGCTCAATCCTTGGTTGCACAACCACATTTATCTATCCGTGCGTGTGTTTCCGTGTGGCATTCCTTGCTATTGGTCTACTTGTTACATTTGAGAATTTGTGAATCTCTTTCAACATTATTGACTCTTGCTAACATTTGCATTAAATTTTTGTGCCACTATCCGCACCAAGCTACTCGATAAGCCTTATTGTTTAGGTGTGAGAATTGACGAGAATTGGTACCAATTGTGCTATTTCCTTGATAAATATTGAGTGATCACTGATCCATTCTCAACATCAGGTAAGGTACATTGGTCTAGTTCTTCTCTTTCTCCCACTCACCACTACTTGAGTCTTGTGATGGATAGGCAAAGCATTTCATCTCTGGTCTTCGACATCGACGGCGCGAACAACTACATCCACACTCAAACCATCGGACTACAACATGCAATGCAAGTGCGCATCAGCAACATCGCCATCGACATACGACACTCCGAGGCAAGGAGAAGGGCTTACATCGATGACGTGTGCAACTCCTTCCACAAATGCATGGAGGAGCTCCGACACATGGTGGTCGACTACAAGTCTTCTTCCCCTTCATCATCTTCTTGGCGGCGACATTCAAGTCACAATTCGTCAGAGCGCAAACACGATGCAAGTACAAGTCATCCACGTCCACACCGCCATGGCGACCATCAACATCGTCATGAAGGGAAAGTCACCTCCAAGCATCATGTGCACGACGATGACGAATGACATCTTCTACGAGCTCAAGCACGACAACAACACCATCATCATGAAGATGCTCGACATGCGCATACATATAAGTCCGAACAAGCTCTACTTCACGCCAAGGCCAAGCTTCAAGAGCACAAAAGAAGACCGTGAGACAAGCACCACCAAGAAGGTTCTACGGCTACAACCACCACTTCAGCATCTTCGCAAGTGTTATCACGGCATCTTCGCCTTTGGATGTATGACATCTTCTCCTAATTCCCATGAGTTCGCCTACATCGACATCTTCAACATGAAGGCGATCGACTACAAGCAAGGTTGACACTTCCATCTGTCGGATCTTGGGTTCCGGCAAAATCCTTCAGGTTCGAACACTGGGGTGTGGCACCCCGATTCGCATGGAACAAGGGGCCTTCGCAGCCTAAGAATACATCTGATGCATGACAGGTCCAAGATACAGCATTCCAGGTACAATAAAATTCATCAAATATCAAGGTATATGATTACAAAATTGATGAATATAATTATCTGGCATAGCTCTAAGGCTTTTCACATGGCAGCGGAAGTCTATTTAATTGGCGGCGGAAGTCTTGGTTTGGTGGCATAACAACTATGGCTGGGCTCCACAACTCACAGGACTGGCAAAATTACGGCCTAGGACGACGGAGCAAGCAAACCATTTGAGTGTGAACTACAAAACTGGCATGACACGCCAGGTTAGTACATTGAACATACTTGCAAGACAACCAAATACATAGCATCCAAACATGCAGAAGACAAGGCAAGAACCAATCACATGGAGCAAACTACCTTATATCAAAACATGGCATGAATTTAGACTAAAGGAGCCTGAACAACTACATAGCATCTATTAACATAGTAATAACATGACATATCCAAAAAGATTTCAATATGGTGATAGCAGCATAATAAACTAACTGACTCTTGGCATAACTTAATTAATAAAACAAAGCATGGCATGGCATCATGAGACTGTGCTGGAAAACTACTGTTCAAACAGGCATAACATTTTTCTTTATGCAACAATATCTAGAACTACCATGGTTCCTCAAAATGCAAATTATTAATCAAACAATATAACCAAAATTTATACACTGATTCCATCGGACTATATTGCCAACGGTTTATCTTACCATATAACCGTGAGCTTTTCGGTGATCACAACCACAACCAACACTTGGTCTCCAAAATTTACCGAGAACTCGCCTCATGATCGCAACATCGTCGTGACTTCGCACAACTATTTCAGTCTTGTTACCATAATAACAAATTTTATTATATCTTGATTTTATCCTCCACTTCGATCAAGACCCCATAGTGTTACCAACTACGAACTGTGTGCTATCGATAGACTTTAAAAACACTCTGCAGAGGTAGTGCACTGTACCCACACCACGGAACCCATGGCCTCGTCATCCCATTCGGGTGGACCAACGGCGTTCCGACGAAACCGACCTACTGTCATGACACTCTCCCGGCCACTCCGACTCCTTCCCAACTCGGCTAGTCCTGGGTGGCCCTGTGTCTACCAAAGACACACCAACCACCGTCGTGGCCAAACTGTCCCAAACGGGGACCCGGTACCATAACAAAAACAACTACGGGCACACAAGGCTTATGTCCGCCTACCTGATCAGGGTAGTACGTGTCCATAACCTTCCCTCGTTGGAGGCACCGGCGAGAGGCACAACAATAGTTCGTATTAAGGCCTTCCCACAAAGGCAAATGTGGATGCACTGAAAAAGTTCGATTTGGTGGCACCATGAACCGATCCCATCGATGACGGAGGAGATTGTTATGATTAATTCATTTTTATTAACTCTCCATCATCACGAGCATATATAACATGAATGCAACAATGAGCATGCCACATACAAAAGCATATACAAAATATCGAACTTCTCAGGTGCACAACCATAGCATAAGGAATAGGATAAAACCAAATACTAGCATATTAACAGTGTATAAAAAAACATCTTAGCATTTTATAACGATGTCATGAGATATCAAATTATAGTGGTGATATGGCATTACAGGTAATAACATTCTAACTAGCATGGAAAATATTTCGTGTAACATAAGCAAGCAGGAAAGACATAAAGAAATGATGGCAATAGAAGACACTATGAATAACAACTGCAACTACACATGCACAAGGTTCATGCAAAGTCAACACGTGATTCCAGATCTTATGTTAAGAGGTTGGCTTGCCTGGGGAGGGGGGGGTCGACCAATACTCCGGAGAAAAGTGCGGAAAGCTCGCGGAAAGAATCGCCGGAAACAGTACTCTCTCGGAGGGGGCTGTTTACGGCAAGGGAAAAATGGTCATTTTCAGAACGTCAAAACCTGGTGAAAATTATACCAACGGAACGGGTTCGACAAGATGAAGAAATGGGCTTTGGAATCACCTCATTTGGAGTTACGACCAAAAAGATATGAAGGTTTTTCTGCCATGGACCTTTCTGCAATAAAATCATCACAAGCAGGCCCTTGGCTGGAAAAACAGAACGCGCTTTTCTGAAACTACGTTTTCCAGAAAGGAAAACGCATTTCTGTTCGAGGAAGAGCACGAATATGCTTTCGTTAAGCGGAGACGTAATCCGTGGATTACGCCTCCACTTATCCAGCGTGGCAAAGGCGGGGCCCGGGCTGTCTCACTGACGCGCGGGGCCCGCGGGCGTTGACTCCTCTCTCCCAACTCCTTCTTCCTCCCGTCGATGCGCAGAAGCAGCAACGAGGCCAGCCGCCCCGACGGCGACTACCGGCGCATCCGGACATCACTGGAGGCGTGCGACCTACCCCGACGTTCAGGAGGACGAGACACATCTATTCCCGGCCTTGGAAGACGTCGGAGAGCTCGGGAATGGGCGCCGTTCGGCCTGCGGCGGAGGATGTTTCGGGTGGAGATGGCAGGGCGCTCCGGTGAGGTGGGAGGAGGGGGCCAGACCATGGGGAGGTATGTTAGGCCTCAGGGGTTTGCTGGAGGTGGAGAGGAGGAGGGGAGGAGCCTGGGGCTACTCGGATTCGAGCGGAGCCCGACGGTGGCCATGGCGACGAGGGGTGGGGAAGGGAAGCTCATCGAGCTCGTTTGGGTGGTCGGGGAGGGGTTGCGTACTGTGGTGAAGCTCGAGCCATGCTTAAATAGGCGCGGGGCAGGCTCAAGAGGGAGGGGAGGAGGGGACACGCGGCGCGGCTCCATGCCCGTGCGCCGGCGACATGCATGGTGTCGGCAAACGCGGCCAAAGCTCACTGGGAGCGGCGGGAAGGCGACGAGGAGAGCGCAGACGAGTGCCAGAGCTTCACGGAGTCGAGCACGAGCTCTCAGGCGAGCAGAGGAAGAATACAAAGGGGATTAACGTGACAACGCACTGTGGCGCACTGTTCGACCAGTGGCACTGCTCGTCGGAGAAGAAAACGAGCGAGGCAGGAAGTCCAGGGGGGAAGAGGACGGCGAGGAGATGCTATTTGGCAACAGTGGCGAAGCCAGAGTCGGTCAGAGCAGCGGTGCCGCTGACAACAGTGGCGAGACCACCGTTTTCGCTAGAGCTCCGCGTGGTCACCACGGACAAGGTGTGTCCCAGAGTTCTTACTGGAGTAAAAACATGTCTACTGCGTATTCCCTCGATGGTAAGGAATTACCATGGTAAAGAAGTAGGCAAAGACAAAGTAGAATGAGTAGAATAAGCTCAACAAGGTTGTTGTTGCAAACTTGGCAGCATTCTTGAGGTGAAACCAGAGGAGTAGAAAAGTAACCAAGATGTCTAGGAGGCTTAGGTTAATGAGGACTATGATCCTGGGAGTTTTGATGCCATTCAGGCAAATATTTAGCATAGTTGTTGTACAACTGCTAAAATCTATCCAGAAAGCAAATGAGGATGAAGCACTCACTAGGAGTGATGGAATGTGCTAATATTTGGCAAATCTTGAAGATTTCGTCATACAGTGTTGCTGTAAAAAGCTCATATCAAATAGACTTGCCAAATTAGTACTTGCTTCACAAACATCATTTCTGACCAAAAGCTTAGGAAAAATTTAGGAAAATATTGGCTACATGGAATGAGCCAATATCTTGGGAAGATGAGTTATATGACTTAGAGAGGTCTTGGGAATATTTTCAGCTAAATTGGAGCAAGGAAAAATGCATTTGCTTCTGTTCGCACACGAACACGTCACCGTGTACCTCCGACGCCGAGGGTGATGCACCGCAGCTCACGTCGAAGGAGACCCGTCCGGAAGCGCGGTACGCAAGCAATCCGGCGGGCGCTTTTGAAGACCCGAAACCCCACGCGTCCGGGAGGGACCCCGTCTGGACGCGCGGCGGCTATGGGCTGCCCTAGGTCGACCTGATCGCCCCTAGGGCCTCGAGGTTCGCCGCCCTGCAACAAGAAGAACGAACGAAGAACGAGGAAGAATAAGAACTAGGGTTAAGGAGAAAAGATAAAAGATAAAAGTGGTAGATGAATTGATCGATTGTGTGTTGTTCAATCGGCCGTCACCTCTTAGGTATATAAGAGGCGGCTGGACTTCCCGTGCAAGGAAAAGGCTTGGATTCACGTCCAAAAACCTAGCCAAATTCGGATTGATTTTGTCCGAACTTTCCAAAACTGTTCGGTTTAAACTGGCTGTACCTTGCGGGTAATATTTGAGGTGGTAAACGACCTCGGATGGAAAAGAGTCCAAAAGCAATCTTGACCGCTTCGACGAGACGAACAACTTTCATGTTGAACGTTTTTCGATTTGAAGCCATCTTCTAGGCCAAAACGGTCATGCAATACATGCTGTTATTCGCGCTACCCATCAGACACGTGGCTGGTGGGGCGCGCCACTTTTGGCTCTGTGACAGGGCTGTGTTCGGATGGCTGTAACTTTTGCATACGAACTCGGATTGGGACGATTTTTATATCAAAATCGACCGTTTCGACGAGGCGAAGACAATTCGCGTAGGAAGTTTTTCCATATGAAGCAGTCTTGGTGGTCTAATCTGCCGAATACTGCTCTAGATATAAAATCTCAGTGCTTTGAGCATAGTTTTGGCACTCGAGATGAGATCGGATGACGATGGCCCAATATTCAAAGATGTTCACCTCGACAATACGAAACTTTTTCACTTTGAGCACTTTTCCATTTGAGGCCATCTTATTTGCTTTTTATGCCGTGCCAAATTCTGGTGTCAACACATGCCCCCCTGTTTTCTGGCAGAGCTTGCGTGCCAGAAAATACTTCATCCAAGCACGATGTCAACACTACATCGGCTGTGCATGCTAAGAACGATAATTGTTATCGGTCATATGCTTAAGCGTGTTGCTTCTTGGGTAGAGCCTCTTGGATAATAGTCGTCTGAGAACAACAATTGGACGTCACAAAGGCCTCCACGTAAGTTTCTTATGTCAATCCGGACCTTGCTTTGTCCAGGCACTCCCTGGGAATATTAGAATCCTTCGATGGTAAGCCGGTTGCTGAAAGATTATGACCATGCACCACAAAGGAATACTGTCAACTGTTCGGCGACTCAACTCATTATTGATCAAAGTAAACCATCAAGCCTCCGCCGAACAATGTCTCTCTCCTGACTTGGGTCCTGCAAATAACTAACACCAGGAGTCAGAGTTTTTTATGTACTAGACCCTTGATCAGTGGCCGACTCAATAATTAAGTTGGCCTTGCCAGTATTGGCAAACACTGAGCATCGGCTATAGCAGTACGATCAACCATGGTGAACACCGTTAGCCAGATGCCGGCTTTGCTAACACAATGAATTATGAGGGCGATATGCAAATATCGGCCATGCGTTCTCATCTCAAAGGTGCTCGGGAATCCGTCCACCAAAGTGTGAATAACCGAAATAAGTCAGATGTTTCGGCCGATGATAAATTCCATAGCGTTGATTTTGATGATACGATTGAAGAATGTGGAGGACACGCCTCCTGGAGTTTCCTATAGTGAGATAAAAATTGTCGTCCTCGCCTACGGGATTTACACTTGTACTCCCTTATTTCTGCTGGCTTCGCAACAGGACATGTGATGCCGCACTTGTCTCGAGGATTTTCCTTAGGAATCCAGGCCATGTTCCTTTTCTCCAGCTCTTTGGCCCTAAGCTGTTTCAGTTTCTTCTGTTGCGAATATGGTAAGCCGAGAGGGCATCCCGGCTGGGATTTTGGTTTATGCACTGGCAAGTTCTTCCTGGCTTTGGGCATCTCCGGCTTGGCCTGTCCAAAATCGATGATCAGATCCCTGAGATTTACTTGCTTCACTTTCTTGTCCTTAGCAACCAACATAGACTCGACTGGCTTTTTGTCATTTGGAGTCAGATCTAAAATAACACTCTTGCGGCCATCCTTTTCTTTCTTCACTTTTTTAACACTTGTTGCAATAGAAGGTCGGACATCATTTCTATTTTGACTGCTCCTCTTGGGAACCCATGCCATGTTCTTCTTTCTCAACTCATGTGCACTAAGTTTTTGTAATTCCTTCTCTTGCCAATGCGCTAAGCCGAGTGGGCACCTCGGCTGTGATTCTATTTCAACCAATGCCAACTCTTTTTTGGCCTTGTGCACTCTCAACTTCTTCCCTTCAGATTTGGCACTTGATTGACTTGACTCGTTGCCTTTTGTAGCCAATGTCAATACTTTAACTGGCTCTTTGTTATTTGAGAACAAATCCGAAGTAGCACACTTACGACCATCTTTCTTGACCTGGTACACTTGCTTAACCACCTCTTTCTTGTTCCTTGAGCTCCGGACCGATTCCTTATGATTGAAACGGTCTTTGACGTGTGATTGTTCATCAAATGTTGATCTTTTTGGAGCTGCATAATGTTGGCGAGATGATCTAAAATAAGATGGATAATGTGCCCTTGTATCATACCTGCCCCATGATAGATATGGATTTACATGAGCGTAGGGAGGCATCCACGACATTGGCACTAGCGGCCCAAAAGGAGGATATGAAGTCTGCTTGCTCAACGTCTTCCTTTGCCAATTCCAGTCTTCAGATTTATGCCTTGGGGGTGACCTCGATGCTTTTGCTTCACTCGGCCGATAAGCACTCTTTCCCTCACTTATCTTTTGGTACTTTTCTAATAACTGCGCAAAAGTGACTTTCGGCTTTTTGCTTTTGTGCTTATCATGGCCTTTGCTTTCTTTGGTTGTGCGTGCAACAGTCTTTGAATTCTCTTGTTGCCCCCTAGTGCTAGATGTTACCATTTTAGCTTTGATGGAATTTTCGTCTTCAAGATTGCTCTTGATGCACTTTTTAACAATATCCTTGCTCGAAGACTTGACCCCATCATCATTTACGTGGACATATCCACTTTTAGATAAATCGGCTGGAGATAGCCGATTCAACATTTGATGGCCGTCAAAATGATCCGACTGTCCAAATGATCGTGCATCAACAAACTTCAATCATCCTATCTTGTCCGATTGCTTGACTTGATGGATCATGTTGCAATCTTTGACATTTTGCTTGAACGAACATTGCGTTGGCTCTTGTCTTGACGGCTCGACATCGTGATCAATTATAATAATAGGATTAGTCAGCGATGTACCGATGATGTGATCAACTATGCCTGCACTGGACGTACACTCCTGGTCCATTAACCGATATTGTGATACCAGCTTCGATACAAAACAACCGAGCGGTGTGAGTTTAATATCATCTGACTCGGCTATGCATTGATTTTTCGTCCTCCTTTCCCGATGCTCTTGAATCGGCTATCCTGGAGAACTTTGAACCCAGCTTTATATTCCTGCAACCAAAATAATTACAGAATATACGTCTCATCTGAGACCAGATGTTAGCCAGGCATGAAACAAACAAAGTTGTCCATATGAATATAAAGTTCAGTCGGCATGACGGGAAAAACTTTGGTTGCGATAAGTTGTCACTATTAGCCTCTATGAATGGCGCCATGTGTTGATCAGCATGATTAGTGACAAGATAATTCGAAACAAATAGATTACTCATCTCGATCGGTCTTTCAAAATTAATTAGAATCTTACTAACGAGTGCATCAACAATATGATTGTGATCGAATCGAAAACTGAGTAAACTCTCGGCTAGGTGTACCTTTGTGAAGCCGTTGGAACGAGAAGATGGTTGCACCACTGGAGCAATACCTTGCTCCACTTCTGAATAATTCTCGAATGCATCTTCCTCTTTTTCTGGATCTCGTGCCTCATCACTCGGATTGCCTGAGTAGATTTCACTTGGATGCTCTTCGCGAGTTGAACTTTGCTCGACTGAATTTTCTTGTTCTTGATGTTCATCGTTAACCGAACTTTGTTCGTCCATATTACTTTGTCCGTTCTTTTGCTCGGTGAAGCTTGCATCTTCTATTTTGGTACACGCAGCAATAACTGGCTTGATGCACTCGGCTTTAGCGGCTTTAGCCGGTGATGTACTCGTCTGACAAGATGTACTCGGTTGGCACAATGCACTCGGCTGGCTCGATGCAACGCACTCGGCCTTAAACGTCTCAGTGGTCAATTTGGTTTCAATTGAATCCACCATTGTCTTGCTACTAAAGAAACTGTTCAACTCAGCTGTAGACGACTTAGTCATATTTGACTCAGTTTCAACCAAATCAACCGTATTAGCCGAGTGAACCCCTTCTTGATGATTTTCTTGCAAAGCTTCTTTTTCATCTTGCTTCAAAAGTGTAGAAGAGCCAACATGGTTGCTACATGGAGGAAGGCACTTGACATATTCTTGCAAATATCCCACTTCACGCTTCTTCTTGAGTGCTTCATAAGCATGTCGATATTCTGCTGGTAATTCCTCAAGAGTTGGCGTAGTAAATTCGTTGACGCTATTCCCTGTGAGGTTTGACTTGATCTTGTCCACTTGGGCCACATATTTTTCTTTAAACTCAGCCCTACTTGGATTGGCTTGCCCCCCAATACTTTTACGAGCTTTCGGCAATGAATTGATGTTCCCGAAACTTTGCGATTGTATAGGGGGTGTATAACATGCTGCAATGATAGGTGAAGATGTGTGCACTGTTGTTGAATATTTTCTCATGCTAATTTGATCAATCGGCAACACTTCGTCTTCTTTTAAAACCCTAGCTCTTATTGCCTCATAATCAGGAACCAATCCCTTTTCGTGTTGCTCAAGGCAAATAGCACTAATCTTCTTATTTTGTGCTAAACTTTTTAGTGCAGCCAGAGCCACCTCATCTCCTGTAATATTAAGCACATTTTCTCCTATAGAATCTCCATCTACTCGGCTATAACCGCGAAGGCGAGCCGAGTCATGAATATTTTTAGTTTCATATGCCCCTGAACAATTAATCTTATGAGGTATAGTATATGATGTTTGAGGATAACTAGCCAAATAACTACATGATGCATGGCCGATTCCCCCGTCCATCGGCATGTTTGGGTATGAACCCGCATATCGCGAGTCGGCAGCCGATGGACAAAACTGTGAGATGCCCTCATGTACATGAGGTATCATATATTGATCACTCGAACAAATCATGTTATTCATCGGCATATTGAAAGGTGTTGCCGATGCACGAAAGTTCAGATTCATAAGTTGCATGTCGCGGTTCTGTGAATTCCAAGTTTCTCCGATGGAATAACTAGTCGGCCTTTGCTCGTTAGGGCTAGCCGACATGACATGTCCATTGAAAGATCTAGCAACATCAACATAATGGCTATTTGCATCTACATAAGGAAATTGATGATACATGTTACCGTTGTAGATTGCAGCCGCTTGATGACGCTCTCCTCGTAGCAAGAACAGGCTGGAGACTGTTCGAAGCTTCGTCCCCAGCGGAGTCGCCAAAAAGTGTGTTCGCACACGAACACGTCACCGTGTACCTCCGACGCCGAGGGTGATGCACCGCAGCTCACGTCGAAGGAGACCCGTCCGGAAGCGCGGTACGCAAGCAATCCGGCGGGCGCTTTTGAAGACCCGAAACCCCACGCGTCCGGGAGGGACCCCGTCTGGACGCGCGGCGGCTATGGGCTGCCCTAGGTCGACCTGATCGCCCCTAGGGCCTCGAGGTTCGCCGCCCTGCAACAAGAAGAACGAACGAAGAACGAGGAAGAAGAAGAACTAGGGTTAAGGAGAAAAGATAAAAGATAAAAGTGGTAGATGAATTGATCGATTGTGTGTTGTTCAATCGGCCGTCACCTCTTAGGTATATAAGAGGCGGCTGGACTTCCCGTGCAAGGAAAATGCTTGGATTCACGTCCAAAAACCTAGCCAAATTCGGATTGATTTTGTCCGAACTTTCCAAAACTGTTCGGTTTAAACTGGATGTACCTTGCGGGTAATATTTGAGGTGGTAAACGACCTCGGATGGAAAAGAGTCCGAAAGCAATCTTGACCGCTTCGACGAGACGAACAACTTTCATGTTGAACGTTTTTCGATTTGAAGCCATCTTCTAGGCCAAAACGGTCACGCAATACAGGCTGTTATTCGCGCTACCCATCAGACACGTGGCTGGTGGGGCGCGCCACTTTTGGCTCTGTGACAGGGCTGTGTTCGGATGGCTGTAACTTCTGCATACGAACTCGGATTGGGACGATTTTTATATCAAAATCGACCGTTTCGACGAGACGAAGACAATTCGTGTAGGAAGTTTTTCCATATGAAGCAGTCTTGGTGGTCTAATCTGCCGAATACTGCTCTAGATATAAAATCTCAGTGCTTTGAGCATAGTTTTGGCACTCGAGATGAGATCGGATGACGATGGCCCAATCTTCAAAGATGTTCACCTCGACAATACGAAACTTTTTCACTTTGAGCACTTTTCCATTTGAGGCCATCTTATTTGCTTTTTATGCCGTGCCAAATTCTGGTGTCAACATCTTCACAAGTTGAATTTTTTTGACAGAAAGAAAGAATTGCTTCTGTGCTCACACAACTCAATTGAGCTAAATTTGGGTAGAGGCTAAGGATTTGGAGTGCTTGAAAGGATGGAAGAGTTTCATCCCGTTTGAAAAATTTATGAAGGTACTTCCTTAACAAACTTGTATTCTGGTCAGAAACTTTGAAAATTTTCCCAAGGAGCTAGGATGAAAGGATTGAGCTCATATTTGGTACCCATGGGTGATTTATCAATGTTAATCACCCTCCCAAATTACAGCTCATTTGGAATTAAGTATAGGGCACTTCATTTATAAAGTTTCAAAGAAGGCAGAAACTTGCATCGGATCATGTGCAAAAAATTTGAACTGTGGGGCAAGAAATAATGATGGAACCAATGATTATATAGAAAGGACATGCTCCACAATTTATGGGAGAATTTTCTCTGCTATAAAAATAGTGGTTCCTTTGGAAAATGGCAAAAAGGCAATATTGGCTAAAATAAGAAAAGGCAATTTTCCTTAATTTAATGTGGCCAATATTTTTGCGAGAGCTTGGATTAGGCATGGGTATCATCTCCACCAATTCTCATGAATTTTTGAGATGCAAAACTATGCCTCTGGATTTTATTCCTCAGACAAGCAATAAAATGAATAAATCCAAATTCAAAAATATTGCATAGGCCTTAGCAATATTTTTGCATATCCAAGGATTATGAAGACAAGTTGGTCTCTTGGAAAGGATGGAGTGATCAACAGATCAATGCAAATGATCGCTCCGTTGTAAGCACAAAAGGCCACCTACAAATTCCAAAGGTTTGGAAGTAGGGTTTGAGAGAGTTTGAAGGGATGCAAATGTGGTCTTGCCCACTGACAAAGACAGGAGCGAGGTTTTGAAGAGTTAAAAATGAACAGAAATCTCAGGGTCATCTAGAAATCCTCATGAGAAAATTTGAAAGAGGGTTGCCAGGAAGAAATAACAACACAAAATTGATAACCCAATTTTGAGGTTGTTACAGGTTCGAACACTGGGGTGCGCACAAAGATCTCTCCTTCCGCCCTAGCTCGTCTACTCAACGGCCCTAGGCCTAGCTCGTTCGATCTGATGAACAAGAGACACAAGATTTATATTGGTTCGGGCCACCATTGTGGTGTAATACCCTAATCCAGTGTGGTGCGGTGGATTGCCTTGTAGGCTAAGGAAGAACTACTACATGGATGAACCGCCTCCTGAGGAGAGGTGTTCTTGTGCTCAAGTGAGCTTGTGGTGTATGAGAGGTCTCGATGATCCGATCAACTCGACTCGAGATCATCCCAATGGTGGTGGCTAGTCCTATTTATAGCAGCATGGGTCCTCTTCCCAAATATTGAGCGGGAAGGAATCCCACACCAGCCAAATTTGAAGAGGGACATCTAGTACAAGCTATCTTCACAAAAGGTGGTCTTCGCCTGCCAAAGGATCTAGTGGTGACGCCGTCGTAGGCTCCGCGATGACCTCCGTCCTGCCTTCCTGCTGGTCTTGGTCTCATTGCACCGATATGGAAACCTTTGCCTGAAGCCTCGGCACTCCTCACCCGCACCAGCTCCTTTAGCACCGAAGAGGAAACTGATACTCTGCGCCCGTTGACGCCCGCCTGGCATTTGTCGTTACTTCTCATGTCACGAGGACCTCGCGAGGTGCTCCTCGCCTTGATATCTCCGATCCTCACGAGCCGGCCTAGCGAGGCCGCCCTAGGGGATGAATTGTGATGTCCGCCTCGTGAGGCTTGGCCCCTCGCGACGGTCTTGAGTGGTCGATGAAGATGCTGGGCCGTACCAAGCCGCCTTGTGAGCCACGCCCTGGGCCGTAGGCAGGCAAGTCTGGGTACCCCTGTTCCCAGAACGCCGACAGTAGCACCCAGGCCCAAGGTGCACTCGGGCTTGGCTTCGCGGCGAAGCCAAGGGCCAAGCACGGAGCGCCACGGGCCCCAAAGCCTGCGGTCCTGACTGACGCGTGGTGATTGACGGGACGTGGGCATCTCCTGTTCCCTATATAGCCTCGATTTTCGCCCGACCGGTCGGCCACTGTTACCTGTTCGACTCTGCTTCCTCTGCCAGCGACGCGCTCGGTGGTTTTCTTCATCTTCTAAATCTTCTTCCTCGGACTGATCCAACACCAAACCCCTCCGCCGCCATGGCTTTTGGTAGAGAGAAGGAAGAGGGAGCGGAGCCCTGCGTCTCGGCTTCCTCGCCGCCCGTCTTCATGACCGCCACCGAGCGATCGGTGGTTATTAATGACGAGATGATGGAGAAGGTGCGCCCGGCGCTCGCCGTCGTCTCCAACGAGTGGGGGGCGACGGTGGCTTTGCGTGCTTCTCGCGCCACTATAGACAGGTCTACCACCAAGATTCCCCTTCATCTTTATGCCCTTTGGGCTGGCTTGATTCCTCCCTTCTCTGACTTCTTCAATGCACTACTCTCGCACTATCAAAGCAGCGCGTTGCATCTTGACCCTCGGTCCATTGTCCTCCTTGCTGTTTTTGCTTTCGTCTGCGAGGCCATGGTGGGCATTGCTCCCTCCGTGGCCTTGTTCCGCCACTTCTTCTCGCTACATCTGACGGATGCGCTCCAATGCTCCGGATGCGCGTTCTTCCAAACCATCACGGCGACAACCAGTGCTGGTATAGACTTTGACCTTGAGCCGATCGTTGGTGGCTTCAGGAAGCAGTGTGTGTTCGTCGATGTGAGTGTGTGCAACCCCCTGCTGCTCCCGCCTTGGAGCCCAGCCGCTCCGAGCTCTGGCTGGGGCCATGCGAGGCTTGCTAGCTCCTGTTTGGTTTTGGTTTGCCAGGCTGCGGTGGCTTGGTGTGACGGCACCGATGGTGGTGAGGGAGTTCATCCAGTGCCGCGTCGCTCCACTCTAGCGCCATTCTCGACCAATGTGGGCCTTCTCCGATCATGGGGAGCGCATGAAGCTCCAGGCGCCCGCCCTTCCTCGCGAGGCACGGCGCGCGGTGCTCAAGGTCCTGATGGGTGATCCGTCGCTAGCTCACCTACCGCAGGAGGGATACCTCATGTACTGTCGCTCAAACAAGATGGAGTTCGTGAGGCAGATGCCCTCTTTCGACGAATGTGGGCTTTGCCCGCCCGGGCTTGTTGGGTCTCGTGAGAACCCAGTCTGTTTGTCTCCCTCGCTTGCTGCTGTCGAGGTGGTCGTCCCGGAAGTGGGTGCTAGGGGACGGCTGTTGCCGGGTGCTAGTGGTACTGCGGCCTCCGTACCGGCACCTCTTGTAGTTCCTGAAGTGCCGCCCTTCGGAGCTCAAGGGAGTCGCCTAGAAGGAGTGTTTGGAGTGCAAGTGCCGCTGGATGCTCCTGAGGCCGAAACCCCCATGGGCTCTTCGCATCATCTTGGGGAGGGCACTGGTGCCTTCGAGGGCACCTCGCCTGGAGACGCCCTGGCTGTGCCCGATGTTGCCGAACGCTTCTGGGGCTTCGGCCGGCTCCGGCCAAATTTCAAAGCTCTTCGTAAGAGGAGGAGGGTCCCTGGTGGTGGTGACGCCGCTTCCCGTCCGCTGAAGCTGAGGAAGTCCATCGCCATAAACGAGTGAGTAGCTTGCCCTAGTGACCTCTTGTGTGTTGCCTTCCTTCCTGATCAAGATTCCTTAGGATCCCGCCTGTCAAGACTACAACGCCTATCGAGGAGTGGGCCCCTACGACCCCAGGCCTTTCGCCTGCCCGGGGCACCCTTGATCGATTCGCCTCCCTGGCCGTGAGGCCGTCCACGAGGCCGAGCGCACCAGCTTGGCGCCTCGACACCGCATTCTTGTCGTTCCTTCTCCGTGACCCCGCCTGGGGGCGGGGGAGTGTGCCAATGGCTCCCGCATGGTCGTCGAATGCGCCAGGGCTGCTACGGCTCTCGCATCTTCTTCAGGTGGTGGGCCCCAGCAACTCCGGGCTCCGGCCAAGGCCCGAGAGACATCTGGGGTGGAGGAGACCTCGGTTCCGCCTCCGGGGGAAGATGGGTGTCCTCAAACTTCTTCAACTGCTCCTAGTACCAAGGAGGGCCCTGGCCTCTTGCTCGAGTCGGTGCGCAGGCGCCGAGCTGCCCGCCACGAGCTTCTCCGGGAGGCGGTGGACGCGTTGGGCCGGCATGGGAAGGAGCTTGATGGGGCCGTCGCATGGCATGAGGCTGAAGGTCTTCAACTGCTGGAAAAGCGGCGCCGGCGAAGGGTGGCCATCAACCTCGGGCGCCTCCTACATGAGAGCGCCAGCGCGAAGGCAGGCGCGTCCCTCGCCGCCTTGCGAGAGGACTGCGCCCAAGCCATGGAGGAGGCCCGCGAAGCCGATGCCCGTCGTGAGGCCACGGAGAGGCGCCTCCTGGAGCTTCAGGTCTTGAATGCCGACTTGGAGCACCGCGCTGAGGTGCGTAGGGCCGCCCTGGCATCGATGCAGGGGATGCCCCTCGAGGAGGCGGAGGTCTTGAGGCGCGAGGAGGCTCTGATGCTGGAGGCCACGGAGCGCAGCCTGGAGCTTGAGCGGCTGGAGGCGAGAGAACGCCACGTGAACCTGGCTAAGGATGCTGTCTCCGCTCGTGAGTCTAGGGTCCAGGAGAAAATCGACCGGACGGTGGCGAAGGCCCGCGCGGACCTCGCCGAGGGGTATAACTTGAAATTGGAGTTCCAGCGAGTGGAGGCTGACGGGAGGACTGTCGCCCTCAGGACAAGGCTTAGGAAAGCAGAGCTACGCGAGAGGGCCGCCGTGGCAGCCCCGTCTTCTGCCGAGGCCGAGTTGGCCTCCGCGCAGGCAGAGGTGGCCCCGCTCCGGAGACAGGGATGAGGCCGCGGTCCTTGCACGACAGAGCGAGGACGAGGCCGGTTGTCGACTCGTGCTGCAGCATGAGCATGGCCCCATGCTGCGGACCCTTCGGGCGAGGGTGAACCGGGCGCTGGGAGCTATCTGTGAGGAGAATTCCGCCGACCCCCACATGGAGGACTACACCGATCATCTTGTTTTCTTCACCGAGATCGTCACGCGCCTGGAGAACCGGGCCATGAGGGCCTTCCGCCTTGTTGAGGAGAAAAGTCGGGGCCTCCTGGGTCGTGCGTTCTCTCGGGTCTTCAGCTACCTCTAGAGCATTGATCCTGACTTTGACTTCGATGCTGCCATCGCCCCCATGCCCAGAGCTGGCCCACTGGGTGAATGACCACGTGGATGCCTAGTCCAAGCCTTCACCACCGATAATGACGATGCCGTGGTTGTGGTGAATGAAGGAGGCGTGCTTGAAGACGCTGGAGATGTGTCCAGCGACGGCATTGGTAGGGCATATGAGGGTGGCTCGGACGGCTCAGCGAGCGACATGTCTGGCTGAGCTCGCATTCTTCTAACCTGATCCTGCATGCGTAAACTCGCAAAGGGCCCCACGGGGTATGAGAGCATTTTGATGGGGGGAAGCCCCCTATGTGCGTAAATCGGTATTCCGTTTTCTTCTTTTTTGTTTGGTGACTGAATCCGAACCTGGGGCGTATGTCCTCAAGCTTTTCGAGCCTAGTTGTCGTAGTGTCTCACCTATGTCTTACCTGTCTTCGTGAGGGTTATGAGGCTGTGGGACTGCCTCCCTCCTTGCTGCCTGTCCGCGCCGTGGGCCTCCTGATCTGCGCCTGGCCCAGCTCCGGGGAACAGGGCCAGGGGCGCCCCGCTGGCTGCGGCAGGATGCCTACGAGGCACCATTGCGTTGCGTAGGCTATTGTCCCAAGAGGGGCCTGCTGTGGTTGTAATGGCATGCTGAGTAGGATCGGCCTTTAAGCCCCCGGGTCCGAGGGCCCAGGGCAAGATTTTTTGAGACAGCCAAAAGCGGAGAAATCCAGCAGAATTCAAAGAAAACTTACCCCCATTTTGGCAACAAGCGAGACTTCAAATTCAACTCGAAAGACATGGTGAATCCAATTAAAAAAGGAAGGCGGGGAAAGCAAATAGTCGCGTCCAGCTCCTATCTAGTCTTCAGTCTTCTCACCAGCGCAGAGCTAAGTGCTGCCACTAGGATGTGGGAAGGAGCCCCCGTGGCCCGAGGGCGGCTCTCCGGAGACTCCGGGGCGTGACAGGCCTGACCCTTACTTCATATCACCAGATGAGGGCCCCGCCTTGCGGCACCCTCGACCTCCGTTGGGGCGACCGGAAACCAGGAAAGGACCAAAGAGGCAGAAAGGCGATGCCAGCGGCGCCCTCGGCTGCCACGAGCCCTCTGCCTAGGGGGGAAACTTGGCGAGGCTCGCCCCGACAGAGGACCTACTTTCGCATACTTCCCTGCTCCTCGCGTCGCAGGGGAGGCCTTGGCTCTAGGCCTTCTACGCGCAGCCCCCAGCGTTCCACTCCAGTTGAGGGCGGAGCGGTAGCTCTTTGGTCGTCGACCATCGTCGTGGTCTGATTCACCTGCAATCCATTGTTAGCCTACGCCTGCTGCTGTGATACCTGTTGTGCTCTGTCGTCGTCGCCGAAGGGGTCCACGGCATCCCCGGGTGACCGGCGGTAATCTTCTTCCTCGCGAGCCTCGCCGTTCCATCCCGGCCCGTGGAAAGCATTAGGGCCCTCCCCGAACACGTATGCCAGGTCCACCATGCGGGGCGCGTAGGCTTCGTCAGCAGCCCCGCCAAGGGCACAACCTGTGTGCCCCACACCTTGAACCCCTGGTTGTGGCATCAGGCCTTGGCGTCCGCTGAGCTGAACCCCGGCGTACCCTCTCGAAGGGCCGCCGACGTCTGCTCTTGCTGGTGACGAGGTTGATGCAGTCGTAAGGAGGGTACCAGCGCGCCTGCTGGTGTCACCGGGTATTCAAATCGCTGAAGAGGATGCCAACGTTGGTCGGTGCCTCACCAGCGCCCCAGCTACGACCTAGGGCGGGGGTGAGGAGTAGAACGGCGGTGCGCCTCCGCAAGCGCAGCCCAGTAGTTCAGCAACGCGTTCCAGCAGCACGTCATGGCCGCTCTCGGCCAGCCTGCATCGTAACAGTTCCCGCGCCACGATGAGCGCAGCCCTCGTGTTCGCTTGCTCCCGTCGGGTGTAAAGTGATATTGCCGCGGCGTGGTTTGTAGAGCGCGCCGCGGAGCGCGCGCGTCGGGACGCCAAGGCGGTGGCCGTTGGCCCGCGGCCAGCGGCCCCGGGTGGTGCTGGGGCAGTCTGGAGCACAGGGTTGACGTCTTCGTGGTCGGGCGACGCCGCCCGCACAGGCTAGGTCGCCCAGCGGTTGGCATGAGCCCCCTGGTCGTCGGCCATCGAGATTGTGAGGCGATGATAGTGCAGATGACGGAAGAACAGATCCGGCGCATCCCTACCTGGTGCGCCAAATGTCGGATCTAGGGTTCCGGCAAAACCCTTAAGGGTCGAACACTAGGGTGCGCACGAAGATCTCTCCTTCCATCCTAGCTCGTTTACTCAACGGCCCTAGGCCTAGCTCGTCCGATCTGATGAACAAGAGACACAAGATTTATACTGGTTCGGGCCACCATTGTGGTGTAATACCCTGATCTAGTGTGGTGTGGTGGATTGCCTTGTAGGCTAAGGAAGAACTAGTACATGGATGAACTGCCTCCTAAGAAGACGTGTTCTTGTGCTCGACTGAGCTTGTGGTGTATGAGAGATCTCGATGATCCGATCAACTCAAGTCGAGATCATCCCGATGGTGGTGACTAGTCCTGTTTATAGCGGCCCAGGTCCCCTTCCCTAATATTGAGCGGGAAGGAATCCCACAATGCTACTTCTCAAGGTTGTGTTGTATAACCTCGAAGAGAAACGGGTGAAGCAACACAGTAGCGTAAGTATTTCCCTCAGTTTTTGAGAACCAAGGTATCAATCCAGTAGGAGACCATGCGAGAGTCCCTGGCACCTGCACAAACAAATAAGAACTTCGCAGCAAACGCGATAAGGGGTTGTCAATCCCTTTACGGTCACTTACGAAAGTAAGATCTGATAGATAGGATAGTATAATATTTTTGGTATTTTTGGTATAAGAGCAGAAACTAAATAAAGCAAAGTAAAGTAGATGGAAGAACAAATTACTATTTCACTAGTGGCTTCTCTCACGATAGCAGAATTCTACGGTGGGTGAACAAATTACTGTCGAACAATTGATAGAAAAGCGCATAGTTATGAGAATATCTAGGCATGATCATTGTATATAGGCATCACGTCCGTGACAAGTAGACCGAAATGATTTTGCATCTACTACTATTACTACTCACATCGACCGCTATCCAGCGTGCATCTAGAGTATTAAGTTCATAAGAACAGTGTAATGCCTTAAGCAAGCTGACATGATGTAGATGGATAAACTCAAGCAATATGATATAAACCCCATCTTTTTATCCTCGATGGCAATAATACAATACGTTCCTATCTGCCCATGTTGTCACTTGGAAAGGACACCACAAGATTGAACCCAAAGCCAAGCACTTCTCCCATTGCAAGAACTATAGACCTAGTAGGCCAAACCAAACCAATAATTCGAAGAGACTTGCAAGGATATTATAATCATACATAAAATATTTCCGAAAAGAATCAAATATTGTTCGTACATAGTCTTGATCATAAACGCACAATTCATCGGATCTCGACAAACACACCGCAAAAAGATTACATCGAGTAGATCTCCTCAAAGATCGAGGAGAACTTTGTATTGAGATCCAAAAAGAGAGAAAAAGCCATCTAGCTAATAACTATGGACCCGAAGGTCTGTGGTAAGCTACTCACAACTCATTGCTGAGGCTATGGCGTTGATGTAGAAGCACTCCGTGGTTGATCCCCCCTCCGGCGGAGCTCCGGAACAGGCCCCAAGATGGGATCTCACGGGAACAGAAGGTTGTGGCGGTGCAATTAGGGTTTTCCCTGTTGCCTCGATGTTTTGGGGGTACATGGATATATATAGGAGGAAGGAGGGCATCGGGGGAACCAGAGGGAGCCCACGAGGTTGGGGGGCATGCCCAGGGGGAGGGGGCACGCCCTGGACCCTCGTGGCCACCTCCTTTGTTCCCTCGCGTGTACTCCAAGTCTTCTAGGTAGATACGGTTCCAAAAATAACTCTCCCGAAGGTTTCATTCCATTTGGACTCCGTTTGATATTCCTTTTCTACGAAACTCTGAAATAGGCAAAAAACAGCAATTTGCACTCGTTCTTGGGTAAGTAGGTTAGTCCCAAAAATAATATAAAATTGTATAACAAATCCCATTAAACATCCAACACAATATATAATAGCATGGAACAATCAAAAATTATAGATACATTGGAGACGTATCAAGCATCCCCAAGCTTAATTCCTGCTCATCCTCGAGCAGGTAAATGATAAAAACAGAATTTTTTATGTGGAATGCTAACTAACATAATTCTCAATGTAATCTCTTTGTTGTGGCATGAATGTTCAGATCCGAAAGATTCAAGATAAAAGTTCATATTGACATAAGAATAATAATACTTCAAGCATACTAACAAAGCAATCATGTCTTCTAAAAATAACATGGCAAAATAAAGTTCATCCCTACAAAATCATATAGTTAGGATATGCTCCATCTTCGTCACACAAAATATTCCAATCATGCACAACCCCAGTCTCAACCAAGCACTTGTTTCATACTTTAATTTGTTTCAAACTCTTTCAACTTTCACGCAATACATGAGTGTGAGCCATGGACATAGCACTATGTGCAATAGAGTGGTGGTTGTGGAGAAGATAAAAAAGAGGAAGATGGTCTCACATCAACTAGGCATATCAATGGGCTATGGAGATGCCCATCAATAGATATCAATGTGAGTGAGTAGGGATTGCCGCGCAACGGATGCACTAGAGCTATAAATGTATGAAAGCTCAACAAGAGAAACTAAGTGGGTGTGCATCCAACTTGCTTGCTCACGAAGACCTAGGGCATTTTAGGAAGCCCATCGTTGGAATATACAAGCCAGGTTCTATAATGAAAATTCCCACTAGTATATGAAAGTGACTAAACAAGAGACTCTCTATCATGAGGATCATGATGCTACTTTGAAGAACAAGTGTGGAAAAAGATAGTAGCATTGTCCCTTTTCTTTTCTTTTCCTTTTTTTCTCTCTTTTTTTGGGCCTTTTTTTCTTTGGCCTTTCCTTCTTCTTTCCTTTTTTTCTTTGGGACAGTGCTCTAATAATGAGGATCATCACACTTATATTGATTTACAATTTGATATTACAACTCGATACTAGAAAAAGTATGACTCTATATGAATTCCTCCGGCAGTGTACCGGGATGTGCAATGAATCAGGAGTGACATGTATGAAAAATTATGCACGGTGGACTAGCCACAAATACAATGTCAATTACATGATCATGCATGGCAATATGACAATGATGAAGTGTGTCATAGATAACGGAACGATGGATAGTTGCATGGCAATATATCTCGGAATGGCTATGGAAATACCATGATAGGTAGGTATCGTGGCTGTTTTGAGGAAGGTATATGGTGGGTGTATGGTACCGGCGAAAGTTGCGCGGTACAAGAGAGGCTAGCAATGATGGATGGGTGAGAGTGCGTATAATCCATGGACTCAACATTAGTCATAAAGAACTCACATACTTATTGCAAAAATCTACAGACAAAGTACTACACGCATGCTCCTAGGGGAAGGTTTGGTAGGAGTTAACCATCGCGCGATCCCGACCTCCACACAAAGGATGACACTCAATGACATACCTCATGCTTCAATTTTTTCACAGAACGGTTACCATACGTGCATGCTACGGGACTTGCAAACCTTAACACAAGTATTTCTCAAATTCACAACTACTTTACTAGCATGACTCTAATATCACCATCCTCATATCTCAAAACAATCATCAAGTATCAAACTTCTCTTAGTATTCGATGCACTTTATATGAAAGTTTTTACTATACCCATCTTGGATGCCTATCATATTAGGACTAGTTTTATAACCAAAGCACATTACCATGCTGTTCTAAAATACTCTCAAAAGGATATACGTGAATCATGAGAGATCAACAATTTCTACAAAATAAAACCACCACCATGCTCTAAAAGATACAAGTGAAGCACTAGAGCAAAACTATCTAGCTCAAAAGATATAAGTGAAGCACAATGAGTATTCTAATAAATTCTAAACCATATTTATCTCTCTCAAAAGGTGTGTCCAGCAAGTATGATTGTGGTAAACTAAAAAGCAAAGACTCAAATCATACATGACGCTCCAAGAAAAACACATATCATGTGGTGAATAAAAATATAGTCTCAAGTATAGTTACCGATAGATGAAGACGAAAGAGGGGATGCCTTCCCGGGGCATCCCCAAGCTTGGGCTTTTGGTTGTCCTTGAATTTTACCTTGGGGTGCCTTGGGCATCCCAATGCTTAGGCTCTTGCCACTCTTTGTTCCATAGTCCATAAAAGCCATACTCAAAACTTGAAAACTTCACAACACAAAGCTTAGCCAAACATCTCATGAGCTCAGTTAGTATAAGAAAACAAACCACCACTCAACAATACTGTAATGAACTCATTCTTTATTTATATTGGTGTTAAACTTACTGTATTCCAACTTCTCTATGATTCATACTCCCCAATACTACTCATAGATTCATCAAAATAAGCAAACAACACACGAAAAACAGAATTTGTCAAAAACAGAACAGTCTGTAGTAATCTGTAACTTTCGAATACTTGTGTAACTCCAAAAAAATTGAAATAAATTGATAAACATGAGGAATTTGTCTATTAATCATCTTCAAAAAAGAATCAACTAAATAGCACTGTCCAGTAAAATATGGTAGCTAATCTCGTGAGCGCTAAAGTTTCTGTTTTTTACAGCATGATCATATAAACTTCCCACAAGTCTTCCCAAAGGTTCTACTTGGAACAAACACTAATTAAACCACAAAACCACATCTAAAAAGAATCTAGATGAAATATTTATTCCTAAACAGAAGCAAAGACAAATAAAAAAAATCAGGTTGCCTCCCAACAAGCGCTATTGTTTAACGCCCCTAGCTAGGCACGATACAAGAATAGATCTAGGTATTGCCATCTTTGGTAGGCAATCCATAAGTGGATCTCATAATTGATTCTTAAGGTAATTTGATTTTCTTTCTAGGAAAGTGCTCCATGCCTTTCCTTAACGGAAATTGGAATCTAATATTTCCTTCCTTCATATCAATAATTACAACAATCGTTCTAAGGAAAGGTCTACCAAGAATAATAGGACATGAAGGTTTGTAATCTAAATCAAGAACAATGAAATCTACGGGCACATAATTCCTATTGGCAACAATAAGAACATCATTAATCCTCCCCATAGGATTCTTAATTGTAGAATCCGCAAGATGCTAATTGAAAGAACAATCATCAAGCTCATGGAAACCTAACAAATCACACAAAGTTTTTGGGATTCTAGAAACACTTGCACCCAAATCACACAAAGCAAAGCATTCATGATCTTTGATTTTAATTTTAATAGTAGGTTCCCACTCATAATAATGCTTTCTAGGGATAGAAACTTCTAATTCAAGTTTTTCTTCATAAGATTGCATCAAAGCATCAACTATGTGTTTGGTAAAAGCCTTATTTCGACTATAAGCATGCAGAGAATTTAGTAAGGATTGCAACAAGGAAATACAATCTATTAAAGAGAAATTATCATAATTGAATCCCTTGAAATCCAAAATAGTGGGTTCATCACTATGAAAAGTTTTAATCTCTTCGATCCCACTTTTAACAATTTTAGCATCCAGATATAAAAACTCCGAATCATTGGGACGCCTTTTAACTAAAGTAGACTCATCTCCAGTCCCATCTTTATCAGGATTAATACTAGAAAACAAGGATCTAATAGGAGACACATCAATAACTTTCAAATCTTCATCTTTATTTTCGTGATAACTAGAAGAACACGCTTTCATAAAGCAATCCTTTATAGCACGCATCCTAGCGGTTCTTTGTTTGCATTCATCAATGGAAATTCTCATGGCTTTGAGAGACTCATTGATATCATGATTGGGTGGAATAGATCTAAGTTTCAAAGAGTCAACATCAAGAGTAATTCTATCCATGTTTCTAGCAAACTCATCAATCTTAAGCAATTTTTCTTCAAGCAAGGCATTGAAATTCTTTTGCGAATTCATAAACTCTTTAACACTAGTTTCAAATTCAGAGGGCATCTTACCAAAATTTCCATAAGAGTTATTGTAGGAATTACCATAATTGTTAGAGGAATTACTAGGAAAAGGCCTAGGATTAAAGTTTCCCAATAAGCATTGTTGCCAAAATTATTCCTACCAACAAAATTCACATCCAAAGATTCATTGTTATTTTCAGTCAACGTGGATAAAGGCATATCATTAGGATCAGAAGAAGCACTCTTAGTGGCAAATAATTTCATAAGTTCGTCCATCTTTCCACTCAAAACACTAATCTCTTTAATAGCATACACTTTTTTACTAGTAGATCTTTTGGTGTGCCATTGAGAATAGTTAACCATAATATTATCTAGGAGTTTGGTAGTTTCTCCTAAGGTAGTTTCCATGAAAGTGCCCCCCGCGGCCGAATCTAAAAGATTTCTAGAAGCAAAATTCAAGCCAGCATAATTTTTTTGTACAATCATCCATAAGTTCAAACCATGTGTAGGACAATTATGCATCATTAATTTCATTCTCTCCCAAGTTCAAACCATGTGTAGGACAATTACGCATCATTAATTTCATTCAAGCCAGCATAATTTCATTCCAAGAGAGATAATCTTAGAGGGAGGAAAATACTTAGAGATAAAAGCATCTTTGCACTTATTCCATGAATCAATACTATTTCTAGGCAAAGAGGAAAACCAAGTTTTAGCGTGATCTCTAAGTGAAAACGGAAATAGCTTCAATTTAACAATATAATTATTCATATCCCTCTTCTTTTGCATATCACACAAATCAACAAAGTTGTTCAAATGGGTAGCGGCATCTTCAATAGGAAGGCTAGAAAATTGACCTTTCATGACAAGATTCAACAGGGCAGCATTGATTTCACAAGATTCAGCATCGGTAATAGGAGCAATAGGCGTGCTAATAAAATCATTATTGTTGGTATTGGAAAAGTCACACAATTTGGTATTGTTCTGAGCCATAGTGACCAGCAAGCAATCCAACACACAAGCAAACAAGAGGCAAGCGAACGGTAAACACAAGGAAAAATAAGGGCGGATAAAACAGCAAGGGTGAAGTGGGGGAGAGGAAAACGAGAGTCAAAAAATGTAATGCGAAGGGTAAGGGTTTGTGATAGGTACTTGGTATATGAATTTTTCATAAGCCTCCCCGGCAACGGTGCCAGAAATTCTGCTTGCTACTTCTTGAGCTTGCGTTGTATTCCCTCGAAGAGGAAAGGGTGATGCAGCTCAGTAGCGTAAGTATTTCCCTTAGTTTTTGAGAACCAACGTACCAATCTAGTAGGAGACCACGCGCGAGTCCCTCGCTCCTGCACAAACAAATAAGAACTTTGCAGCCAACGCGATAAGGGGTTGTCAATCCCTTTACGGTCACTTACGAAAGTGAGATCTGATAGATAGGATAGTATAATATTTTTGGTATTTTTGGTATAAGAACAGAAAGTAAATAAAGCAAAGTAAAGTAGATGGAAGATTAATATGATGAGAATAAACCCGGGGGCCATATGTTTCACTAGTGGCTTCTCTCATGATAGCAGAGTTCTACGGTGGGTGAACAAATTATTGTCGAGCAATTGATAGAAAAGCGCATAGTTATGAGGATATCTAGGCATGATCATTATATATAGGCATAATGTCACTGACAAGTATACCGAAACGATTCTGCATCTACTACTATTCCTCCACACATTGACCGCTATCCAGCATGCATCTAGAGTATTAAATTCATATGAACAGAGTAATGCTTTAAGCAAGCTGACATGATGTAGAGGGATAAACTCAAGAAATATGATATAAACCGCATCTTTTTATCCTCGATGGCAACAATACAATACGTCCCTTGCTGCCCCTGCTATCACTGGGAAAGGACACTGCAAGAATGAACCCAAAGCCAAGCACTTCTCCCATTGCAAGAACTATAGATCTAGTAGGCCAAACCAAACCAATAATTCGAAGAGACTTGCAAGGATATTATAATCATACATAAAAGATTTCAGAAAAGAATCAAATATTGTTCGTAGATAATCTTGATCATAAACCCACAATTCATCGGATCTCGACAAACACACTGTAAAAAGATTACATCGAATAGATCTCCTTGAAGATCGAGGAGAAATTTTTATTGAGATCCAAAAAGAGAGAAGAAGCCATCTTGCTAATAACTATGGACCCAAAGTTCTGTGGTAAACTACTCACAACTCATTCCTGAGGCTATGGCGTTGATGTAGAAGCACTCCTTGGTAGATCCCCCCTCCGGCGGAGCTCCGGAACATGCCCCAAGATGGGATCTCACGGGAACAGAAGGTTGCAGCGGTGGAATTAGGGTTTTCTTTGTTGCCTCGATGTTTTGGGGGTACATGGATATATATAGGAGGGAGGAGGGCATCAAGGGAGCTAGAGGGGGCCCACAAGGGGGGCTACGCCCGGGGGGAGGGGGCGCGCCCTGGACCCTCGTGGCCACCTCCTTCGTTCCCTCATGTGTACTCCAAGTCTTCAGGGTAGATATTGTTCCAAAAATAACTCTCCCGAAGGTTTCATTCCGTTTGGACTCCATTTGATATTCCTTTTCTACGAAACTCTGAAATAGGCAAAAAACAGCAATTTACACTGGGCCTTGGGGTAGTAGGTTAGTCCTAAAAATAATATAAAAGTGTATAATAAATTCCATTAAACATCCAAAACAGAATATATAATAGCATGGAACAATAAAAATTATAGATACGTTGGAAACGTATCACACAACGGTCAAATTTGAAGGGGGGCAACTAGTACAAGCTATCCTGACAAAAGGTGGTCTTCGCGTGCCAAAGGCTCTGGTGGTGACGCCGAAGTGGGCTCCGCGAAGACCTCCATCCTGCCGTCCTGCTGGTCTTGGTCTCGTTGCACCGATATGGAAACCTTTGTCTGATGCCTCGGGACTCCTTGCCCGCACTTGCGCCTTTAGCATCGAAGAGGAAACTGGCACTCTGCGCCCGCTGGCGCCTGCCTGACATTGGTCGTCACTGCTCACGTCACGAGGACCTCGCGAGGTGACCCTCGCCTTGATATCTCCGATCCTCATGAGCCGGCCTGGCGAGGCCGCCCCAGGGGATGCCTTATGTCGTCCGCCTCGCGATGCTTGGCCCCTCGTTAGGGCCTTGAGTGGTCGATGAAGATGCTGGGCCGTACCAGGCCGCCTTGTGAGCCACGCCCTGGGCCGCAGGCAGGCAAGTCTGGGTACCCCCATTCCCAGAATGTCGACACCATATTTGGAAGCTGGTGACCCACAAGTGTAGGGGATCTATCATAGTCCTTTTGATAAGTAAGAGTGTTGAACCCAACGAGGAGCAGAAGGAAATGATAGGAAGTTTTCAGTAAGGTATTTTCTGCAAGCACTGAAATTATAGGTAACATATAGTTTGGTGATAAGGTAATTGGTAGCAAGTAACAAAAGGTAAAAGTAAATAAGGTGCAGCAAGGTGTCCTAATCCTTTTTGCTGCAAAGGACAAGCCTAGACAAACTCTTATATAAAGGAAAGCGCCCCCGAGGACACATGGTAATTATCGTCAAGCTAGTTTTCATCACGATCATCTGATCCGCGTTCGGTACTTTGATAATTTGGTATGTGGGTGGACCGGTGCTTGGTTGTTGTCCTTACTTGTACAAGCCTCCCACTTATGATTAACCTCTAATGGAAGCATCCGCAACTACAAAAGAAGTATTAAGGTAAACCTAACCATAGCCTGAAACATATGGATCCAAATCAGCCCCTTACGAAGCAACACATAAACTAGGGTTTAAGCTTCTGTCACTCTAGCAACACATCATCTACTTATTACTTCCCAATGCCTTCCTCTAGGCCCAAATAATGGTGAAGCATCATGTAGTCAACGTTCACATGACACCACTAGAGGAGAGACAACATACATCTCATCAAAATATCGAACGAAGACCAAATTCACATGACTACTAATAGCAAGACTTCTCCCATGTCCTCATGAACAAAAGTAACTAGTCACAAGACATAATATGGTTCATGATCAGAGGGGTATTAATATGTATAATGGATCCGAACATATGATCTTCCACCAAATAAACCAACTAGCATCAACTACAAGGAGTAATCAACACTACTAGGAACCCACAGGTACCAATCTGAGGTTTGGGTACAAAGATTGGATACAAGAGATGAACTAGGGTTTGAGAGGAGATGGTGCTGGTGAAGATGTTGATGAAGATAGCCCTCCCCAAGATGGGAGAGTTGTGGTGATGACGGCGGTGACGATTTCCCCCTCCCGGAGGGATGTATCCCCGACAGAACAGCTCTGCCGGAGCCCTAGATTGGTTTCTGCCTCGGTTCCGCCTCGACATGGCGGTGTCTGGTACTGAAAGCATCCTTATGATTTTTTTTCCAGGTCAAAACACCTAATATAGGAGAAGATGGGCATCGGGGGGCCCACGAGACAGGGGGGCGCGCCCTGAGAGGTGGCGCGCCCCCCACCCTCGTGGACAGCCGGTGGCCCCCTCGTGAACTTCTTTCGCCAGATATTTTTTATATTTTCTGAAACGGAGTTCTGTTGATTTTCGGGGCTTTTGGAGTTGTGCAGAATAGGTTTCCAGAGTTTGCTCCTTTTCCAGCCCAGAATTCCAGTTGCCGGCATTCTCCCTCTTCATGCAAACCTTGTAAAATAAGGGAGAAAAGGCATAAGTGTTGTGACAAAACCAGTAATAACAGCCCATAATGCAATAAATAACAGCATATAAGCATGATGCAAAATGGACGTATCAACTCCCCCAAGCTTAGACCTCGCTTGTCCTCAAGCGAAAGCCGATATCGAAAAATATGTCCACATGTTTAGAGATAGAGGTGTCGATAAAAACAAAATACGGACATGAGGGCATCATGATCATTCTTATAACACCCACATATATATAGTCATATGATTCTTATGCTAAAGTAACAAATCATCCACAATATCAAGCATGAATCGTAAACTTCATTGGAAACTAACAAACTTTGATCTCGGTCATTGAAGCAATTAAAATTTATCGTAGTATCGGAAAGAGTCAATATTAGAGCTTTTCAGCAAGCCTACATACTCAACTATCATATAGTCTTTCACAATTGCTCACACTCACGCAATACTTATGGTTATGGAGTTTTAATCGGACACATAGAAAGATAGGGGCTTATGGTGTTGCCTCCCAACCTTTTACCTCAAGGGTAATGTCAACAGTAATAGATCATGAAAACATACATCCAAGTGGGTATATATGTCAGGATCTTTCCAACACAATGTGCTTGCCAAAGGATAAAATGTAAAAAAAGGAAAGGTGAATTTCACCTTGACACTTGTAAGGCAAGAATAATAGATAGGCCCTTCGCCGAGGGAAGCAGAGGTTGTGATGTGTTTTTATGGTTGGATGCACAAAGTCTTAGCACAGAAGAATGTCACTTTATATTGCAACTTGTGATAATGACCTTTATTATGCAGTCTGTCGCTTTTATTACTTCCATATCACAAGATTGTACAAAGCTAATTTCCTCCACACTAATAAATCATACATATTTTAGCGAGTTTGCAACATGACAACTTATTTGGAAGGATCTTTCTCAATCCATAGGTATGTATGGTGGACTCTCATGGAAAAACTGGGTTTAAGGATGTATGGAAGAACAAGTAGTATCTCTACTTAGTGCGAGGAGTTTTGGCTAGCATGAGGGGGAAAGGCAAGCTCAACATGTTGGATGATCCATGACAATATACTTTATTTCGGATACAAGAAAACATAACCCATTATGTTGTCTTCCTTGTCCAACATCAACTCTTTAGCATGTCATACTTTAATGAGTGCTCGCAATCATAAAAGATGTCCAAGATAGTATATTTGTATGTGAAGCCTCTCTTCTTTTATTACTTCCTATTAATTGCAACGATGACCAAAACTATGTTTGTCAACTCCCAACAACTTTTATTTATCATACTCTTATATGTGAAGTCATTACTTCCCATAAGATCGATATGATCTCTTTGATACTATTTATGTTTTCTTTCTTTTTATCATGACCCAAGTGAGGAAATCAAGCCCTTGACACAACACTAATCTTTATTATATAGCTCACGGACTCGATTACAAAGGGTAAAGATCATAAGGCAAAAGCTCACAACTAGATCATGCTAACTTTATTCTACTAGATCAAGATACTACCAAAAGGATCGAACTAAGAAAAATGGTAAAGATAGGAGTGATGGTGATACGATACCGGGGTCACTCCCCCAAGCTTGGCAGTTGCCAAGGGGAGTGCCCATACCCACATGATTATGTCTCCTTCTTCGGGGGTGGTGATGACGGAGTTGAAAGCAGTGACGTTGGATCATCATATCTCGAGCGTAGGAGATCCTCCAGCTTGCGTATAATACCTTTGAGTGCAGCTATGTAATCCTTCAACAAAATATTTTCACTTGTGAGATGCTTGTTTCGAATTTGAGCTAACTCAATCATCCTGAAAGCTTCAATCTCAGTTGAGGTAAAGAGATTACGAAGAGATTTAGGGGTGTCTTCTTCTCCCGAAGCTGGAGCCAGATCTTCCACCTCCATCTTGATCTTCTTCTCCTTGTGGATCTCCTCGGGTCCTTCCCTCTTCAGATCTATCTTCATTAGCCAAGCATCGTTGCCTTCGTTGTTGGAGGAGGGAGACGATATGATGCTTGGCTTCGCAAACCCTAGCAGAAAACAGCTCGAAACAAGAAAAGAGGATTTTTGCGTGATACAGAGGTCAAAACCTTCAGGAGTATATATAATGAATTTTTACCAACCAAAAGGAGTAACCCACAAGAAAACGGAGTCCGGGAGGCACACGAGCTGCCCACGAGGTAGGGGGGGGGGGGCGCCCTCCACCCTCGTGGACGGCTAGTGTCTCTTCTGGACTACTACTTATTTTTCTACTTTTCTAGATATTCCAAAACGGAGAAAAAATTTCCGTTAGAGCTGTTTTTTTAGTCGGTTTACTTACCGTATCACATACCACTTCCTTTTCGGAGGCTGAATCATTCTGGAAACTGTCCCTTATGTATTCCTCTAGGGTTATGGTTTCAATAACATTGGTTTCAATGTTTATAGGATTACCCGAGATATATGTTTGATTCTTTGACCGTTCACCACCTTCAGGTTTGTGTCTTCGAAGTTGTTGATTTTTATGGCACCGGAACGATAGACCTCCTCGATAATGTAAGGTCCATCCCACTTGGAGAGAAGTTTTCCTACAAAAAATCTTAAACGAGAGTTGAATAGCAAGACATAATCACCTACGTTAAACTCACACTTTCGTATCCTTTTGTCATGCCATCTTTTAACTTTTTCTTTAAACAGCTTGGCATTCTCGTATGCCAGGGTTCTCCATTCATCAAGGCAGCTAATGTCAAATAGCCTCTTCTCACCGGCAAGTTTGAATTCATAATTGATCTCTTTGATAGCCCAATATGCCTTATGTTCTAGCTCAAGTGGTAAGTGACAAGCTTTTCCATATACCATCTTATACGGAGACATACCTATAGGATTTTTGTATGCAGTTCTATAGGCCCATAATGCATCATCAAGTTTCTTGGACCAATTATTCCTAGACCTATTAACTGTCTTTTGCAAAATTAATTTCAACTCTCTATTACTTAGTTCTACTTTACCACTAGTCTGTGGATGATAGGGGGATGCAATTCTATGGTTGACATCATATTTAGCAAGCATTTTTCTGAAAGCACCATGAATAAAGTGTGAACCACCATCAGTCATTAAGTATGTAGGGACTCCAATCCTCGAAAAAATAACTTCTTTAAGCATCTTAATAGTGGTGTTGTGATCAGCACTACTAGTTGGAATAGCTTCTACCCACTTAGTAACGTAATCAACAACAACTAGAATATGTGTGTACCCATTAGAGGCAAGAAATGGTCCCATATATTCAAAGCCCCAAACATCAAATGGTTCAATAATAAGTGAATAATTCATAGCCATTTCTTGACGTCTACTAATATTACCAATTCTTTCACATTCATCACAAGATAAGTCAAACTTACGGACATCCTTTAAGAAAGTAGGCCAATAAAAACTGGATTGCAATACCTTGTGTGCAGTTCTATCTCCTGCATGTTGTCCTCCATAAGCTTCGGAGTGGCACTTGCGTAAGATCTGTTCCTGTTCATGCTCAGGTACACAACGTCTAATAATACCATATACTCCTTCTTTATAAAGATGTGGGTCATCCCAGAAGTAATGTCTCATATCATAGAAGAATTTTTTCTTTTGCTGGTATGTGAAGCTAGGAGGTATAAACTTAGCAACAATATAATTAGCATAATCAGCATACCATGGAGCAGTGCGAGTAGTTTTACTAGCATATTGGATAACATTCAATTTCTTATCAACTCTTTGCCATAAAATGGCACCTACAGCATAATCACTAGCATCACACATAATCTCAAAGGGTAAATTCCGGTGAGGAGGCTGGACAATAGGTGCAGAAATCAATGCTTTCTTAAGTATTTCAAATGCTTCTAGACAATCATCATGAAAGACAAAAGGAATATCTTTTTGTAAGAGATTCGTCAGAGGCTTGGAGATTTTGCAGAAGTCCTTTATGAACCTCCTATAAAACCCGGCATGACCAAGGAAACTTCGTATACCTTTGATGTCCTTAGGGCATGGCATCTTTTCAATAGCATCAACTTTAGCTTTGTCAACTTCAATACCTCTTTCAAAAATTTTATGTCCCAAGACAATGCCTTCATTAACCATAAAGTGGCACTTCTCCCAATTCAAGACAAGATTAGTGTCTTCACATCTTTGGAAAACTCGATCAAGATTGCTTAAGCAATCATCAAAAGAAGTTCCGTAAACGGAGAAATCATCCATGAAAACCTCAACAATCTTTTCACAAAAATCAGAGAATATAGCCATCATGCATCTTTGAAAGGTAGTAGGTGCATTACATAAACCAAAAGGCATACGTCTATAAGCAAAGGTACCGAAAGGACAAGTAAAATGGTCTTTTCTTGATCCCCTTTTGACACAGGTATTTGAGAGAAACCAGAATAACCATCTAGAAAGCAAAAATGAGTATGCTTGGATAGCCTTTCTATCATTTGATCAATAAATGGCAAGGGGTAATGATCTTTCTTAGTAGCTTTATTTAACTTACAGAATTCAATTACCATCCTATAACATGTAACTATTCTTTGCGCGATCAATTCATCTTTATCATTAGGAACGACAGTCATACCTCCCTTCTTAGGGACACAATGGACATGACTTACCCACTGGCTATCAACAACTGGATAGATAATACCTGCCTCTAGAAGCTTTAGTATTTCTTTCTTTACCACTCCTTTCATCTTAGGATTTAACCGTCATTGATGATCAATAACCGGTTTAGCATTTTCTTCCAATTTTATCTTGTGTTGGCATATAGTGGGACTAATGCCCTTAAGATCATCCAGAGTATATCCAATAGTAGCTCGGTGTTTCTTCAGAGTTTTCAATAGTTTTTCTTCTTCCTACTCTGAAAGGTTAGCTCTAATAATAATAGGATATATCTTATTTTCATCAAGATAAACATACTTAAGATTATCAGGTAAGGGTTTAAGTTCAAACACGGGATCACCCTTGGGTGGAGGAGGATCCCCTAGGATTTTAACAGGCAAGTTATTTTTCAATACGGGCCCCTGTTTAAAGAATATTTCATCTATTTCCCTTCTCTCATTCATATGCATATCATTTTCATGGTCTAGCAAGTATTGTTCTAAAGGATCATTAGGAGGCACGGCAATAGAAGCAAGACCAATAATTTCATCCTTACTAGGTGGTTCCTTTTCAAGGGGTTGTCTACGGAATTTAGCAAAATTAAAATCATGAGACATATCCCCTAATCCAACAGTAACAATATCTTTCACGCAGTCTATCTTGGCATTAACAGTATTCAAGAAGGGTCTACCAAATATAATAGGACAAAATTCATCTTGCGGGGAACTAGGAATAAGAAAATCAGCAGGGTATTTAACCTTCCCACATAAGACTTCAACATCTCTAACAATCCCAACTGGAGAAATAGTGTCTCTATTAGCTAGCTCAATAGTAACATCAATCCCTTCTATCTCAACAGGTGCAATATCATGCATAATTTCTCGATATAAATCAAGAGGGATAATACTCGCACTAGCACCTACGTCACATAAACCATTAGAGCAATGATCTCCTATCTTAACAGAGATAAGAGGCAAGCCTACAACATGTCTATGTTTATTCCTAGCATTGGGTTTGGCTATTCTAGCAGACTCTTGGAGGTAAATAACATGTCCATCTAAATCTTCTACCAAGAGATCTTTAACCATAGCAACACTAGGTTCAACTTTAATTTGCTCATAGGGTGTAGGTGTTCTAGTATTACTCTTACGGACAACAGTTGAAGCTTGAGCATGATCCTTTATCCTAACAAGGAAAGGTGGTTTCTCAATATAAGCAGTAGGAATAATAGGATCAACATTGTAAGTGATAGTATTTTCTTCAACTTTAATAGGTTCAACTACTTTTACTTCAATAGGGGGATGATATTTAAACCACTTCTCCTTGGGGAGATCAACATGAGTTGCAAATGATTCACATAAAGAAGCTACTATCTCAGAGTCAAGTCCATACTTAGTGCTAAACTCACGGAAAACATCGGTATCCATAAAAGCTTTAACACAACCAAACTTAGGGGTCATACTTGACTCCTTACCTTCGTCGAGATCCCAATATTCAGAGTTGCGTTTAATTCTTTCCAATAAATCCCATTTGAATTCAACAGTCTTCGTCATAAAAGAGCTAGAACAAGAATTATCGAGCATGGTGCGATTATTGAGAGAAAGCCGAGAATAAAAATTTTGAATGATCATTTTTATTGAGAGCTCATAATTGGGGCATGAATATAACATTGACTTAAGCCTACCCCAAGCTTGAGCGATGCTTTCTCCTTCGCGAAGCCAGAAATTATAAATATAATTACGATCACGATGAACCTGGTGCATAGGGTAGAACTTCTGATGAAATTCCAACTTCAAACGATTATAGTTCCATGATCCAATATCATCACATAGCCTAAACCATGTCAATGCATCTCCCTTCAAAGATAAAGGGAAGACCTTCTTCTTGATAACATCCTTGGGAATACCTGCAAGCTTAAATAATCCACAAACTTCATCCACATAGATTAGGTGTAAGTCGGGATGCAGTGTTCCATCTCCTGTGAAAGGATTTTCAAGCAGTTTCTCTATCATACCCGAAGGAATTTCAAAGCAAACATTTTCAGTATGTGTAGTAGGTTGAGGAGCAACTCTTTGCTCTTCTGATTGGGGTGAAGATACCCCGAACAAGCCCCTCAAAGGAGTTTGAGCCATAGTAACAAGTGACAATAAATTTCAGCACACTATATAAATTTTTTCTTACCAAAGGCGCTTCACTCCCCGGCAACGGTGCCACAAAATATTCTTGATGACACACAAGTGTACGGGATCTATCGTAGTCCTTTTGATAAGTAAGAGTGTCGAACCCAACGAGGACCAGAAGGAAATGATAGGCAGTTTTCAGTAAGGTATTTTCTGCAAGCACTTAAATTATAGGTAACAGATAGTTTGGTGATAAGGTAATCTGTAGCAAGTAACAAAAGGTAAAAGTAAATAAGGTGCAGCAAGGTGGCCCAATCCTTTTTGTAGCAAAGGACAGCCTGGACAAACTCTTATATAAAGGAAAGCGCTCCCGAGGACACATGGGAATTATCGTCAAGCTAGTTTTCATCACGATCATCTGATCCACGTTCGGTACTTTGATAATTTGGTATGTGGGTGGACCGGTGCTTGGGTGATGTCCTTACTTGGACAAGCCTCCCACTTATGATTAACCTCTAATGCAAGCATCCACAACTACAAAAGAAGTATTAAGGTAAACCTAACCATAGCCTGAAACATATGGATCCAAATCAGCCCCTTACGAAGCAACGCATAAACTAGGGTTTAAGCTTCTGTCACTCTAGCAACCCATCATCTACTTATTACTTCCCAATGCCTTCCTCTAGGCCCAAATAATGGTGAAGTGTCATGTAGTCGACATTCACATGACACCACTAGAGGAGAGACAACATAAATCTCATCAAAATATCGAACGAAGACCAAATTCACATGACTACTAATAGCAAGACGTCTCCCATGTGCTCAGGAACAAAAGTAACTACTCACAAGACATGATATGGTTCATGATCAGAGGGGTCTTAATATGTATAATGGATCTGAACATATGATCTTCCACCAAATAAACCAACTAGCATCAACTACAAGGAGTAATCAACACTACTAGCATCCCACAGGTACCAATCTGAAGTTTGGGTACAAAGATTGGATACAAGAGATGAACTAGGGTTTGAGAGGAGATGGTGCTGGTGAAGATGTTGATGAAGATAGCCCTACCCAAGATGGGAGAGTTGTTGGTGATGACTGTAGTGACGATTTCCCCCTCCTGGAGGGAAGTATCCCCGGCAGAACAACTCTACCGGAGCCCTAGATTGGTTTCCGCCTCGGTTCCGTCTCGAGAAGGCGGCGTCTGGTCCTGAAAGCCTCCTTATGATTTTTTTCCAGGTCAAAACACCTCATATAGGAGTTGATGGGCATCAGGGGGCCTTCAGGGGGTTCACGTGACAGGGGGGTGCGCCCCCACCCTCGTGGACAGCTGGTGGCCCCACTCGTGAACTTCTTTCGCCAGATATTTTTTATATTTTCTGAAACGGAGTTCTGTTGACTTTCGGGGCTTTTGGAGTTGTGCAGAATAGGTTTCCAAAGTTTGCTCCTTTTCCAGCCCAGAATTCCAGCTGCCGGCATTCTCCCTCTTCATGCAAACCTTATAAAATAAGAGAGAAAAGGCATAAGTGTTGTCACAAAACAAGTAATAACAGCCCATAATGCAATAAATAACAACACATAAGCATGATGCAAAATGGACGTATCATAAGCTACCCACAACACGACGGCGACAAGAAGGTCGAGCATGGGCCATCCCCTTCGACCAAGGCGACGAGCATGAACCTCTTCGACACCATGAAGACGGCGCCCATATTGGACTCCTACTCCGGGTCAAGCTACGTGAGAAAACATGAGACCTTCTCTTTGATCTCGGAGGATAGTTGATGCGGAGCATCCTATCAACATCACCATGTCAAGACTGCCATTGCTGAGAGACACACCCAACCTCTATTTCAAGCATACTAAGGTGAACTCCATCCTTAGTACGTGTCTTCTCAGTCTCTTCGAGGATGGTATAATACTTGACCCCTCTCTTGAATGCATATATAGATGTGAGCGGAGCTACACATTCATCGAGAGGAGTCCAAGCTGAAGAGAACATCTACATCATCCAAGAGGGAAGCCTAGAAGCGGATAAGGAAGCACCAAGAAGAAGTCAGCAACTCCCAGGCAACCCCGTGCGCACGGGCCTCCCAGGCTGGCGGTACTGAAGACCCCATGGGCGTGTACCGTACCACGGGACCCCTGTGTCCACGGACCTCAAGGACCCCGTGTGGACGGACTCATGTGTCAGGTCTCCGGAGACCCCGTGCGCACGGGGCCCCCTGAATGTTGCTGCAGGCTTTGCCCATGTAATGTCCATTTCGCCCCTGCTTACCCCTTCATCCCTTGGACCTATATATACTCCTTCCCATCCTCTATTTAGACTCAGCTAAGGATATATCTAGACATTAGAGCCTAGCTCATGTACCTCCCGTTGTGGGATTTCTCCTAGGAGAATATCCATGTGTCGATTCAAGACCTCTTCGGAGAAGATCCCCCAAGTGGATATCAAGACCACGATCTAGGGAAGGTTCCCCATCATAGGATCATCAACACCTCATCTCCTTTGGATTTGGGATGAACTTTACCTTGTGCTATTTTCCCTTTGTTGTTCATGTACCTTATGGATCCATGTGTTTGCTAGTCTAGTGGATGTGTGATTGGACAAATTCTTGCGTGTTTCCCCTTGTGGTTTCTCTGTGTTCTTCCCCGTGTTCTTCGTGTTCTTCGCGGGAATCCACGCAAATCATGAAAGATCGACCGCAACTGGGTCTAGCCCTGCATCATATGGTATCTAGAGCCACGTTGATCATGAAATTGGATCCTCCTCTCTTTGTTTTCTAGCCTAATTTTCCTTGTTCTTGCCCAATTTCGAAAATCACCACAAAAAGAACCATACCAATTTTTTTGTAATATGAAGTTTCTTGTGAGTTTTTTATTGATTTCAATCCATGGATCTAGTGTCTAGCAAGTAGATCTACCTCCCATTGCATCCCCTTAGCACAATTTTTCTTTATCCCCTTCGAATATGAGCTCGAAATCATGAAATTTCTGCCTACCCCTTGCCCACGGGCTCCCATCCCCGTGCGCACGAACCCCCGCGTCGTCCCATGTGACCGCGTGTCCATGGCCCTTGTACAATGCGCACAGGACCCCGTGTCCACGAGCTTAGACCCCGTGCGCATGTCCCTCCCAGAAACAGCCGCACACGCTTTACGTTTTTGCCCACAACTTCCACTTCCGAACTCCAATTTGGGTGTTGTTTCACTTGTTGGAAAGCTAGCCACGTGCCCGAGCTGCTCATCTTGGTTTTACCACCATTTTACTCCATAAATTTTTGTGCATTTTTGCATCTTTAGCATAGCCCATACACCATATCTTCCGCATACCACCATAGCATTCCGCAAAACTAACCCATTTTGGTTCCCTTTGCATTTGTGGTTGTTTGAGTTGTGACTGAGTCTCCTAAGGTGTTTCGGCTACTGAGGGATGGTTACATCATCATTCACCACCGGCGAGTTGTATCATTCCGTCGACTACATCCACCACGAGCTTCGCCATCGAAACGACCATCCATCCTTTGAGGCTATCTTCAACTGGAAGCAAGGTCGGTTACCCTCGACTTCGTGAAAGGTTAAGTGTGGTGAAGGTATCCATTCCATCATATACTTCTCCTTCCTTGACATTTCATCTTGATAGCCCCACAATCTTTGTGAATACCTTCATACCTATTGAGACTAGCTATCCGAGTATTGCCGAGCTTCGCGAAAACTTGTGCACCATAGTGATAAGAAATCATATTGTTCAATCATTGGATATATTATATAGTGAAATTGCTTGCTCCCGTGCATATCTTGTGATACTTGTCCCACTTATTTGGTTGAGGCTCAATAATAAAAGTGTAAAGGAAGAGGAATTTTTTTTTATGCAAAAGAGAGTTGCGCATGAAAAGAGATACTTGTGCATGATGATACATGGAATAGGAAATATTTTCCTTGCATGCATATAGGTCGGTGCCAAGTGGTGAATCGTGCCCAAGTGTGCAATCAAGCTAGTGCTCTCCTATTGTTTGTCCAACATGAGCTTAGTCTTCGTTAGGAAATTTTGAATTGCTCATCTTTATAGTTGCACTAGCCCCATTATCCCACCGTGTGTGTTTCTTTATTGGCCTCCTCTATATTTTTGATCACTTGCTTTGCATTTTGAGTCCTTTGTCTTGATTTCAACATTTACAATATTTTTGGACTTCAATTTTTATGAAATTTGTGCCACTTGTCTTAACCAAGCCACTCGGTAAGATTTACTTTGTAGGTGTGAGTGAACAAGTCTGGTACCAATTCCACTATTCTTTCACTTCACATTGAGTGACACGAGATACATTCTCAACTTTGGGAAAAGTTAGCTTGGTATTGTTTATCTCATTTCATACTCACATTTACTCGAGCCTTGTGATGGATAGGCAAAGCACATCATCTTGGGTCTACAACCCCGACGTAGAGTTCGATGCCACGAAGAACCTCATCAACGCCAAGATGGAAAAGCATATGGAGGAGCTCAAGGTCCTTATCAAAAACCGGAAGAGGTCTTCCTCATCTTCGAGAAGATACTCAACTGCAAAGACTCCCGAGCTACCTTCTCCGGCAAGTACACCACTACATCGACACCAACAAGACCAGGCCGCTCAAGATCATCAAGGGCGTGCCACAAAAACGGAAAAGCAACCTGCCGGATGAGGGTTGGCTTCTCTGCCAACCCCGTGCACACGGGCCTTCGACCCCCGTGCACACGGCCTCCTACAACCCCGTGCGCATGGACCACGTAGACCCACGACATCAACATCAACACTTCGGATTCTTCAAGAAGTTTGGCATCTTCGCCATATGACTTCAAGGCATCTTCGTCGTTAGATGTACGACATCTTCGCCTCCTCCACGAGGCCAAGTCCACTACTTCCCCGAGCTACTTTAACATCGTCAATGACGATGAGTTTCCATTCCTTGGGACTCATGACCCCGAAGAGTACCTCGAGTAGGAGCGCAAGAAGGACGACTACCTCAAGCTATGCCAAGTACCCTCCGACGATCAAGTGAAGTGCGCCACAAGTACCTTCCATGACTACGCATCGACATGGTGGCTTCATAGACCTTCGACAAGCTTCACAATGACATGGCCCACGATGAAGAAAGTGATGAGGCAAGAATGTGTGCCTTCCACCTACACGGAACATCTTCGACGCCACTTGCAGAACACCATACAAGGATCCAAGTCCCTCGACGAGTACTTCAAGGACATGAAGAAAGCCTTGCGACGCGCCGGCGTGGACGACCCTATTTGTATGAAGTTCTACTTCATGATGGGATTGAACAACGACATATATATGACTATCTTCCTCGAGAACTACAAGTCCCTCGACGACACCTACATTGGTGCTCTCGAGGCACAATGAGAAGTCATGAAGGCCAACTCTACTCGACCCCAAGCATCCTTCGCAACGACCATGCTCCAAGACGGCGAGCATGAGGCTAGTACCATCGAGGTGATCGAGCATGGGATTTTCTCTTCGGTCATGGATGAGAGTGATGATGTGCCATCTTCGGCCTTCATCCACAACGACTACTACGAGATGGTTGAGCATGGGATTTTCCCTTCGACCAAGGAGGCGTATGGTCATGAGTTGAGAAACTTATGCCACAATATTGAGAGTGATAGTGAGATCACCACTAGCCCCATATATGATGAGTTGCCCCATTTATCATGTGAGGAGAGCCACTACCACCACCACTTGTGTGAGATGAGTGACTCCACCATATGTGACTTGGAGTGAACCTACCTTGAGGGAGTGAGTGAGCCACCAATACATAGAGAGAGTGAGAAAGTTGATTGGTCTTGTGAGGACATTTTCACTTCTCACAACTTGACCTCTACCTCTATTGTGTCTTATCATTTGGTGCTAGGTTCAATATACGATTATGCCCCGATCCTCGACGACTTAGTCCTTCCTTTGGACAAGACGATGGCCATGTGTCGCAGGATATCCGCGGCCACCTATGGGACCGGGTGGCCCCTTGCTAGTTCGGTGGGGGGATATCGCGTTGCACAAAGAGCAGATCGGTGTATGGCAGCATGATAGAGAGCACAAAGACCCTACTCCTGCTTTGGTGGATTGATGGCGGAATGAGTGAGGTGGTGTGTGGTAAACTTTCCCGGCAGGGTTTGCCTCAGGGTAGTAGCGACTACGCTCATATGGTGGTGTGGGTTCATCAACTTTCCAACCCTCTCTAAGGTTGCCATGGGCCTCCTTTTATAGATTAAGGGGTCGCTATAGTGGCAAAGTAGTCATTATGCACTAATATGATAGCGAATAGTGTTATCATACCTAACTCCGCAGGCTGACAGGGCATATTAAATGTGCCGCTTAACGTCACATTGTTGGCTGCCCGGCAAGCCTTGCCGGGCTATCCCACCAGCTCCATGTCTGCCTGCTCGACACATCACAGGACGGATGTCATCTGCGGGTTCTCCTTGTGGGAACTAGCTGCCATGTGGCTAACGGCTGCCACTTAATCATCTTGTGGCTTGACAACGCATTGATTGATGACATGGGTCGTGCTTGAGTGTTCGATGGGGCGGTTTGGCCTCCGCGAGCCCCCGGCAGGCCCTGCCGGGGCGTTTCTGCTATCTGCTTCAGGGGTGGCTTCACCCCTTGTCGGGCACGCCTGCCCGGCAAGGGAGGCCCTTCTCCTGGTGATGTCTTGCTTCTCTGGCTTGTCCTTGGTTTATTTTCTCTGAGATGGTTCCTCGTTCCTCTTGATTCTTTGTACTTTGGCTAGGGCTGGTGCTTGAATCTTGGTCTTGCGCCTGTGCACAGTCTGGGCAACGAACCCAGGGTTTGTTGCACCGACAGAAGCCCCCGGGCCTGCCCCGATTGTGCTGCTTAGCGTCGTCGGGGTGGGGCCCAATAAGTTCACACGCAGGGTTGCTGAAGAGGCCGCTCTCTTGAGGTCCTCTTTCCGCTTCTTCATGAGTCTTGAATCCTGGCCAGTTTCCAGTTTCCCCCCGCGCTGCCTAAAGCCAATAGTGGTGGGGCCACTTCAGTAATGGCTCGTGATCACTTTAACGCACAGGGTTGAAACTACCAATTTGCTCTTCCCATTGTGCCCTTATCCTTAGCCACGTATGCAACATGCATCAAGCGGGGTAGGTAACGGAGGTGTGTGGCATGGGAGAGCATCATGGCGAGGGCCCGGTCATCATGAATTAGTGGAGGAGGACGGTGGCTGCCCGTTGATGGAGCAGCTCTTCTCCTTGTTCTTCCTATAAAAGGGAAGGGTGGAGGAGGGCAAGGCCATCTATCTTTGCATTCCTCCTCTTCTCATCTTTTGTTTTTGCTGGTCAAGTTAGTGATGATGCTTGGGGAGTGAGCCTGGTCCTTGTTGTGGCGAATCTCTTGATTTCTTCAAAGCTTGGTTGGGAGGCGGGGCTGGAGATTGTTGGTAATCCCAACACTATCCTTCCAGGAAGCCTCGGGGCTGATGTGGACGAAGGGTGCACATTCCTTCCCACCAAGGTGGGGAACGGCGCGCCTCCATCCCCCTGGCTACTCTGGCTGCTCGCTGTCTTCCCGAAGGGGGTGCCCGGTCTTGGCTACGGGGTGCCGGAGCTCGTCTTCTCGCCGATAAAATCCCCGGGTCTGCGTGCACCATCCCGAGGTATAGCGCTCGGGGATGTTGGCATCCCCAACACTGCTCCCTCCAATGGGGTCGAGGCTATTGCAGAGGAAGGGAGCTTCTCCCTGCCCACTAAGACAGGTAGCGGTGTTGTCTCTACGTCTGCTGCTTCTTCGAGGGAGGTATCGGGTTTCGCCCGATGCTCCCCGCAGCTCTTGAGTGCACGCCACCCACAGGCCGTAGTGGGCGCTCAGCCTTCGGTGCATCTTCCCGTCACGGTGATGGTGAGGAGATGAAGGAGGATGGAGAGAGCAGGAGGCAGGCCTTCGAGGTGGGATACAACGACATTGGCGCTTTTGTACATGTGCCAGTGGCTCGTCGCCTCGGCTCCAACTCTTCCCTTCCTCCTTCGCGCTCTTTTTCCTCTTCCGGCAGTCCTCCGCTGGGATCCCCGGCAGGCTTCCTCATGGATTTTGGCTACGTCCACCCTGCCGCGTCTCGTCGCTCATGGTGGCGGTGATTAGGGAATCACTATTGCTGATCCCTTCACCGCCACCTCTGTCTGGGGCACTCCTTTTGTGCCCTTCCCCTCCTGTTGCAGTATCTGGGGAAGGAGGGACAGAGAATGGGATTATGGGGCACTTATGTTTTTTTCAATCTTACACTTGTAGGAAATCACCAAATCTTAATTCAAATAATGTAATCCCTCGAGTCCATCTTTGTGTTCTGTAATGCTTGTACTTGTATCAACATATGACTAAAAAAGATAGACCTTGTCGGGAACCCGTGCATGTGTATGTCCACGCAGAGGTGGAATGCCTCTTTTTTGTAATAAAACGAATTTTCCCAGCAAGCTACCTAGCTGGCATCCTCTTTGTCTGTCGGAGAACTACGTTTGCTGGGAAATAGATAGAGGAGCCATCCCCCGCCAACTCCCTTTCACCAAAGGCCACTACAACCATATCGCTCCAAGCAACTTTAGATTCTGGGATGGGAGCACCTAAGCCTCAAGAGAGTGTGGCGAGGTTTTTGTATGCACAAGTTATAGATTACACAACACTAAAGGACATGAGGTTAAACTTATCTATTTGACTTGTCGGGAACTGCAGTGCCGGGCAATCTTCTCAACTCCTTGTTGAAGCCAACTCCACAGTAGAAACCTGCAACTCCATGTAGATGAGAATGAATACAGGATACGATCCTATCTATATGCATATGCGAATGCTCATGAAATGCTTATGCAGTGATCTTGGTTGCGGGCCCCCTTCTTAGCGCTTCTTTATTTTCTCTTGCATGGGGTCATCGCCCCGACTTTGTACAAGGGGTTACATGTAGCTGATGCAAAGGCCTGTACAAAAGGGTGGCTCAATATTATGGGTAGTACTTACGGATATGCTCAATATTCCATGAGTTTTGCAACTGAGTGCCATCCCCGGTCTCCAGGCGGACTGCGCCAGGTCTGGTGACTTGTACCACCCGGTAAGGGCCTTCCCACTTTGGTGACAGCTTGTTTGTACCCTTGGTGGACTGAACGTGCCTAAGGAAAAGGTCACCTTCCTCAAAACATCGGGCATGAACCCTGCGGCTATGATAGCGACGTAGGGCTTTCTGGTAGCGTGCAACACGCGTAGCAGCCCGAAGACGGTTCTCCTCGAGTAGCATAGCGTCGTCACGCCAGTGCTGATCTTGCGCTACTTCATCGTAGGCAAGCAGTTGTGGGGACTCGTAAATGAGTTCCATGGGGATAACTGCTTCTGCCACGTAAACCAAGGAGAAGGGAGTCTACTCGGTAGCTCGGTTAGGTGTCGTTCTAAGGGACCAGAGAACTACCGACAACTCCTCGATCCACCACCTGCAATGCTTTCGCAGCGTATCAAAAGCTCGTGTCTTGAGTCCCCGAATGTGACGCCCGGGTAATCAAGCTACAGTAAACCTCTGCTAATGAAGCCACGTCACCATTGTTACTATTGATAAACTCGTGTTGATTCAAACCCCGTTCAAATTCAAATTTAAATTTAAGTCAAAGTTTGAATTCCTCGATATTTGTCAAAACTAAAATGTTCAAAGTGTGGCAAATAATCCGTGGATATTTGTCATAATGGAGCCAACCTCTTTTGAATTCCCAAAATGCCCCTGGGAATTAATTTTTGTGGTCCATCAACAATTATTTTGGCCTTTTCAATTTCTAAAATGGTTAGCCAACTCCTATTGACCCCATACTTTTTGTTCCATCTCAATATATCGTGTTAGAATTATGTGCCAAGTCTTGTTCAAATCAAAACTCAATTGATGCTAAAAGAAATTACAAAACCGATGCTAAAAGTAATAAGCAGGCAAGTTAACAATAAAAATGAAACCTCTCCAAGTGGGCCTCGTGGCCCAGCTGGCCATTCGGCCGACCGGCCAGGCCAGCCCACTCCCCATGCCCGACTGGCCTATATGGCCCCTCCTCTGAACCGGAAATCCTAGCCCGGTCGCCCGCCCCCACCCCCCCCACTCGCTCTCTCCCTCTCTTTCCCCCACTGACCGAGTGCCTCTACCGCCGTCGCATCGACATAGACGCGACGACCGGCCACCCTCGCCATCCGCTCGTGTCAGGGTGGACCGCCGTTTCACTCTACATCACCTACGCGCCACCGTTCGAGCACGGAGGCTCGGGATCCCCGCCATCGACCGCGTCGTCCACCTCCAGGTGCCCGAGCTCGCCGCCGTCGATCTGCTCCATCGAGTCCTCCCCGAGCCTGCTTAAGCACCTCTACAGGGCCAATGTGAGCCCTTGCGTGTTGCCCCTCTCTCCCCTATCTCTCTGCCTAGGCGTAGACGCTACACCGTGTTGCCGAGCTCTGCCACCCGCCATGGGCGCCACCCGCGCGTCGTGCTCGCTCCCGAGCCCCAGCGCAAGTCACTGGCATGCTCCACGACGCACGCAACACCCTGCCGCAGCCACAACCGCACCGCCGCGCGTGCCTCACCCCTCCGCGCTCCTCATGCCGACGCTCACTGCGGCCGCCACCCCCTGCTACTCTCAGTTGCTGCTGCGCTACTCCGTCGTTGTCGTTGTTGCCTCCGGCCACCGCAATCACCCACGCTCACGAGCTCGCGCCTCGCTTCAACCACCGCCGCTTGCGGCCGCTACGCCCTCCCCACCACTGTCGGCTGCGCGCCCACGCTCTCCTTCCGTCGACCGAGCCCGCATCGGCCGCCCGGCGCTCGGCTGCGTCGACCTCGCCGGGAGCCCGCGGCCCCGCTGCCCTCCCCGCTCTGCGGCCCCGCGGCCCCTTCGCCCGTCGCCGCCGGCAGCTGCGGTCGCTCGCCGCGGCTGCTGCCCACCGGCGCCCCGCCATGGCTGCTGCCCACCGGCGCCCCGCCATGGCCTCGTGTGCGGGCACCCATGCCCGCAACCGCCCGTTTAGCCAACCCGCCCCGCTAAGCCCCTGGCTCACTGCTAGGCGGGCCCAGCCCTTTTAAAAACAGAAGTTAAAAAGTATATAGATTAATTAATTAAAATAATTAATTAACTTAATTAATCATGTTAATTAAACTAATTAATCATGTTAATTAACCTTAATTATCTGTTTACATAAACAGACAATGACGGTAGGACCCACACGTCAATTTGACTAAGTAAACTGACCGCTGACATCACCCTGACATCATGCTGACGTCATCACATACTATTCTGGATAATGTTGATTTAAATTAATTAAATAAATTCCAGAAAATGTTTAAAACTTTAGAAAATCTTATAAAGTAATCTATAACTCGGATGAAAATGTTTTATATATGAAAATCGCTCAGAACGACCAGACGAATCCGAATACGCGGTCTGTTCATTCGCCACATGTCCCTAGCATAGTGAACCTGCAACTTTCCCCCTCCGTTTCATCTGTCCGAAAACACAAAACACCGAGGAGACTTTCTCAGTTGTTACCCCGCTTTGCCGGTATCGTGTACCACCGCGTTAGAGCACCCTAGCACCGTGTTTTGACATGTCGTGCTTCTCTGTTGCATCTGTATGCTTTGTATTTATTATTTGTTCCCCCTCTTCTCTCCGGTAGACCCCGAGACCGATGATGCCCCGGTGATCGACTACGGTGTTGATGACCCCTCCTTCTTGCCAGAGCAACCAGTCAAGCCAACCCCCTTGATCATTCCGATATCGCCCACTCTCTTCTCTCTTAGTCTTGCATTAGAATTGCTACTGATTTTTGTATGATCCTATTCTGATGCATTGCCTGTTGTTGATACCTGCTTTCATACCTTACATGTTTATACTAAACTGCTTAGTATAGGCTGGTTCGAGATTCATCAGAGACCCCCCCCCCCACTTTGTACTGTCTGCCTCGCTGGATTATCAGAAGACCCGATCAATCGGATCGATGACCAGGCCCCGGCACTGCACATCACTTCCCCTAAGTTGCTCGACACTACTGGGTTACTACCGAGTGCCGAGGTTGAGACCTCATCGGCACTTCTGATGTTAACCTTGTAGGTTAGTTCATTGGTTATGGTCATCGAGGGTGATTTCCTCCTTCTCCACTGCTGATAACGACACTGTCGTGCAACTCCTCAAGAGTGGACCTCGAGGGTGACTCCTCTTTCGTTCACCTTGACGATGAACATCAGGTGGAATTCCATCGAGGGTGATTTCCTCAGGTTTCCCTTTGGTGTTAGACACACAATTACAATGGTTACTATGACTTTACACAGAACCTTGTTACTAAAGACGGGTCGACCCTGAGGGTTACTCGCGCGAGCTTAATTGCAAGTGATGTGTAGATGGGTTGACCTGTAAGGTGCTCGCGTGATAAATACGAGACGTGGCCGGGCACTCGCCATTGCAGCAAGTCCTCGAGACGGGGCGATGGGGTCACATGATTGTGAGTCTCTGCTCATTACCGCGCGTTCCCAAGACACTAAACGGTTTGGATATTTGATCCAAGGGGCCTCTGGCCTGATAGCGCTAACCATCACGTGGGCATAGTATGCGCGTTCTACGTTGTATGCATCAGCTGAAGCTTAACTGACGTCATGCGACTGAGCGGTGCGAGCCGGGTTGGACTGGTTATGCACCTACCTTTTTAAGGAGGTAGCTAGGTCTGCTCACCGGCCGCGTACGCAACGTGCATGAGTTCCCGTGGCGATTGGCCCATGACCCCTAGGGGCATAGGGATTAGTCCGGCATGCATGACCTCACTATTAAGCCTAGGTCGGGTTGCGGCGTGTTGTTTGCCCGAGGGCGGGCATGACCTGATGGTGTGTCCGGCCGGAGTTAAGCAAGCGTGGTGGGTAAGTTGGTGCACCCCTGCAGGGAAGAAAACATCTATCGATAGCCTGTCGTACGGTAACGAACACTTGGAGTTGTATCCCGACCGCTACAACTAGAACTCGATGCTGAGGCATGGTGTGGATATGTTGCTTCGGGAGTCGAGAAAGTATCCCGGCGCGTTGACACAACAACTTAAATATGACTTATGTTATACAACTCTACTCCCCCTATTGCTGCAAGACGGTGGTTTCCAGAAGATGCTAGTCTTCGATAGGACTAGCTTCTCCCCCTCTTATTCTGGCATTCTGCAGCTTAGTCCACAGATACTATCCTTTTCATTGATACCGATGCATATGTAGTGTAGATCCTTGCTTGCGAGTAATTTGGATGAGTACTCACGGTTGCTTTGCTCCCCCTTTTCCCCCTTCTTTCTTCTTTCTGGTTGATGCAACCAGATGGTGGAGTCCAGGAGCCAAAAGCCACCCTTGACGACTGCTACTACCCCGACAGAGCCTTCTACTATGTGGAGACAGCTGACGACTAGGAGTAGTTAGGAGGTCCCAGGCAGGAGGCCTTGCCTTTTCGATCATTGATGTTTTGTGCTAGCCTTCTTAAGGCAAACTTGCTTAACTTATGTCTGTACTCAGATATTATTGCTTCTGCTGACTCTTGTGTATTTGAGCCCTCGAGACCCCTGACTTGTAATATAAAGCTTGTACTATTTCATTTGTGTCTAGTGTTGTGTTGTGATATCTTCCCGTGAGTCCCTGATCTTGGTCGTACACGTTTGCATGCATGATTAGTGTACGGTCAAATCAGGGGCGTCACAAGTTGGTATTAGAGCCGACTGCCTGTAGGAACCCCCTTTCCAACTCCTTGGACGAAGTCGAGTCTAGTCATTGCAAAACTTTTACTAACATGACTATGTGGCTTACGGGCCCATGTCGCCATTGGGTTGTATTAGGATCTTTTATTCCTCGTCTATACTCTGTATTCTGATCTCTCTTCTATTCGGGTTAAATGAATTTACTAACTACATTATGTTCTCGTAATGACTTTCCCCGGAGACCCCCTTCATTCCAGATGGTTGCCCGCTTCACCATAAGACTTCGAAGATACTCTCCGATCTACTCCCGAGAACTTGTGTTCATTTCTTTTGCAATCCTTAATACCGTTGAATCCTTATGGGTAACTGCGTACCCTCGCCGTTCATACCTCCATCCCTAGTTGTTCTTATTATTACAAGATACCCGAATGTATTCTCTGACATTTGAGAATCCTTTTTCCGACTGCCTTGCAGCTCTTCTTCCGTCGGAATACCCCTACAAATAATTCCTCACACTTATCAGGGATTCGTTCATCCCAAGTTGATCATATGCCTCACAAAATCCTTCGAATGCAATCCAATCTCCCAAAAATCCTCTATGGACTATTGCTCCCGAAGTCTTGTCTACCTTCATTATGGTTAATCCATATGTCTAGCAATATTCGTTAAATCCTTTGCGATTGACATCCTTACCCTAATGATTCAACATGTGTGCAAATGCACGCAATCATCAGTTGATCCTTTTAAATTATCCTTCCAACTCAGACGTCATTTTAAAGATGAGCTGGTTCTTGACGAAACAGATTGTCGTCGAATGCACCAACAAGCTTAATCAACTTGTCAATCCGCAATCGGAGTGTTTGCTCCTGATCCCTCAAAATTGAACATCGTAATTCCTTCGCATTTGAGCTTTGAATTAGTTAGTTGATTCTATGCTCCAATTCCTTGGCATTGCTTCTTCTTTTGGTTGTGTGCCAATGCTCACATCAGCTTCATTATGGACTGTTCGATCCTTTGTTGAATTATAATATGACATTTTCCTTCATATTCCATAACTTTGTGAGTCTTTCCTCGGATACATAATATCTTTGGTAAATTGTATCCTCTGCTTTGGCAACCATGCTATACTATAGAACTTGTGATAATTACTCCTAAAAGTTTGTGGTATATGCTCCTAAGATGCGCTGATGGGTTGAACCTATACACCATAAAGCTGAGTGAACCTGAAAGATTTCACGGGTCTTACTCATATATTATTTCACCAGGTAAAACTTTCAACACTAATGCCATTTTCGAAGCAAGAGGTGAATGAAAGGTCATACATTGAAGAAGTGGGAGTCGACCTTGAAATTTATGTCCATGCCTATGGACACGGTGTGGATCTTATCCTTGAGGCTTCTCTTAAAATTAATTGTCCCCTTGATATAAGTTCATCTTATATCTGGGTTCTGGCATTTTGCAATCATGGTTCCGACCATGCTCTCCTCTAATTACCATTTCTCGGACAAGTTAAACCACATGTCCTCTACAGGTCAATGCACCTGTCCAACCTCTATTATGATCTACCTTCGAGTATTACCCCGTGGTATCTCGATATTGTCACATAAACATATTACTTCTTATGAGTTCTTCTTCAACTATTACTTCTCACCGATTCCAATTTTCCCCGGGATCTGAGTTGTTAGGCACTCAAGGACACCGATAAGTGAATTAATTCCACACTTCGATTCAATAACTCTAAGTAATATCCATTGCTTATGAGTTTATTAAATTCTTCAAGTCACACCTAGCCTGATCAGCTATATCATTATCGTGCATCTTTTAACTGTGCTACTTGGTCCTTCTTCCCGAAGCACAATTTCGGCAATGAGCTAAGCTTACGCCGATCTTCCTCGGCATACCATTTCGCCTTGAACAACTAGCTTGATTTCAAGTTTGTATTGCACTAGTGGTCTCAATAACCTTTCGCTCCATCATTCATTTGACTTGATGTCATCCTCGTTCGATTACATCTTAATGAAATTTCTCGAAAAATGTGTCGTGATCATCATCAACAATGACTTGCCTTATTCCAAGTCATGAATCAAATTCATGCTAGGAAATACCATCCTTTCCCTCGATGATTTGTATTAACATCGACAACATTCTTGCATTCCCTCCAACGCGAAATTGATCTTGTTTTGTGTTATACCTTGAGTTCCCCGTTATCCGACTTATGTTATGCTCTACCTTGGAGTACTACCATCTTTCTTGTCAAGAATGTCGTGATAATTTCACCACCCCTTATGAATTCTTGATACAATTAATACTTCTCACCGTATTTGTTCGTTCCCTGGTCCCCGTGTTGTTTCTAACCGGAAATCCAACAATTGAAGTATGTCGTGCGAATCCAAAACTTCTAGCAAACTGAATGCTTTGAAGTGAATGGTCGATATTTTCATTCCAACCCTTCTGGTTATTAAACCTCCATGCTAACATCGATCTTGCTACTTGGTACATAATTCCAGGTGCCTTTCATTTAGTACTTAATTATGGATGTTCTCCACGAACACACTTCATTGTATATCCTGGTGTATCCGAAGTCTGATCTTTACCCAATGACCATGTCGGTGCTATCTCGAAGCATGTCTGTGGTACTCTGAAGATCCACACGAACATTGTAAGCGTAAGGCTAGATGTTTCTTGGTCAACTATCCAACATCGTTGTGTGGGTACATATCATAATTATTCTTACCCCTTTTATCTATATGGTCATGACTTTGATCTCCTCACACGTATATCATGCCCTCCTTAATCTTTGGAATGATATACCCCTATTCATTGTGTTTAAACACATTTTCCTTTCCATTTATTTGTTTAACCTTTATTTGATCTACATATAATCTAAGCAGTAATAATTTTTTGCTTATGTAAACACCTTGGTGTACAACTCTGTTAGTAAGACCCTGTTACTATTGTTGATAACATTTTGGTAACCACCGATGGACGAGAACTTTGCCTATTGGTCCGCCTCAATTCAACGAGCAGGAAAATGGTTCTCTTTGTCCCTCACCCTTGGTACCAACGTTGTTGCCAACATAACTGACAAGCTATCCACTGACATGCCTTGCTACCATGATCGTGCACGACATCACCGCCCTTCCTACTGTTAACCCACATGGTGGGCCCATAACACACCGTTCCCCAGGATCAAAACCTGACTCTCGTTTACACCCCCCATTTCCAGGGTTATCCCTCACACTTGGCTTCGTGTCCAATTCGCGAGCCACCTTCCAAGTGATCTATTCCGGTATCAGACGCAATACTTACTCTCGTTGCTCTGGACACCTTTCACACCCTGTTTTAGGCAACGATGATTGTCTATCCGTTTGAAATCTCTTATGATATATTATTACTTTGCTCTCGACGTGCTTTATTCACTCAACTTGAGAGGTACTCATGTGTTCACTTGTAGGATAACCCCGATGATTACCCCCCTTGTAGCATTCTATCATTGACAAGCTACCCTTTCCTATTCGTAAGTACGATGGAGACCCCTAATAACTTCATCATGATGACCTGAAGGAGAGGACTAAAGACATCAACGTAATGGATTGACCTGTTCGAGAAGAGCAACCAAGACCGAGAAGACTTAATAGAATTTCGTAACCACATCTTTCCCCTTACATTACCTCTTAAATCTCGGGATGAGATATCTTGTAGTGGAGGAGAATTGTGACGCCCGGGTAATCAAGCTACAGTAAACCTCTGTTAATGACGCCACGTCACCATTGTTACTGTTGATAAACTCGTGTTGATTCAAACCCCATTCAAATTCAAATTTAAATTTAAGTCAAAGTTTGAATTCCTCAAAATGTCAAAACTAAAATGTTCAAAGTGTGGCAAATAATCCCTGGATATTTGTCATGATGGAGCCAACCTCTTTTGAATTCCCAAAATGCCCCAGGGAATTAATTTTTGTGGTCCATCAACAATTATTTTGGCCTTTTCAATTTCTAAAATGGTTAGCCAACTCCCATTGACCCCATACTTTGTGTTCCATCTCAATATATCGTGTTAGAATTATGTGCCAAGTCTTGTTCAACACAAAACTCAATTGATGCTAAAAGAAATTACAAAACCGAGGCTAAAAGTAATAACCAGGCAAGTTAACAATAAAAATGAAACCTCTCCAAGTGGGCCTCGTGGTCCAGCTGGTCATTCAGCTGACCGGCTAGGCCAGCCCACTCCCCATGCCCGACTCGCCTATATGGCCCCTCCCCCGAACCAGAAACCCTAGCCCGGTCGCCC
>LR738714.1:251124337-251374905 GCA_902687465.1 Secale cereale | reverse complement strand
GCCCCCCCCCCCAACTCTCCCGCACTCGCTCTCTCCCTCTCTTCCCCCCACTAGCCGAGCGCCTCTGCCGCCATCACATCGCCATAGACGCAGCGACCGGCCACCTTCGCCATCCGCTCGTGTCAGGGTGGACCGCCGTTTCACTCTACATCACTTACGTGCCACCGTTCGAGCACGGAGGCTCGGGATCCCCGCCATCGACCACGTCGTCCACCTCTAGGTGCCCGGGCTCGCCGCCGTCGATCTGCTCCATCGAGTCCTCCTCGAGCCTGCTTAAGCACCTCTACAGGGCCAATGTGAGCCCCTGCGTGTTGCCCCTCTCTCCCCTATCTCTCTGCCTAGCCGTAGACGCTCCACCGTGTTGCCGAGCTCCGCCGCCCGCGCGCCGTGCGCCTTCCCGAGCCCCAACGCAAGTCACTAGCGTGCTCCAGGACGCACGCAGCACCCAGCCGCAGCCACAACCGCAACGCCGCGCGCGCCTTGCTACCTCTTGAGCTTGCGTTGTATTCCCTCAAAGAGGAAAGGGAGATGCAGCACAGTAGCGTAAGTATTTCCCTCAGTTTTTGAGAACCAAGGTATCAATCCAGTAGGAGACCACGCGCCAGTCCCACGCACCTGCACAAACAAATAAGAACTTCGCAGCCAACGCGATAAGGGGTTGTCAATCCCTTTACGGTCACTTACGATAGTGAGATCTGATAGAGATGATAGATAATATTTTTGGTATTTTTTAGTTTAATAAAACAGCAAATAAACAACGGCAAAATAAATTGACGGGAAAGTAATATGATAGAGATAAACCCGGGGGCCATAGTTTTCTTTAGTGGCTTCTCTCACGATAGCGATATTCTACGGTGGGTAAACAAATTACTGTCGAGCAATTGATAGAAAAGCAAATAATTATGAGATTATCTAGGCATGATCATTTTATATAGGCATCACGTCCGAGACAATTAGACCGAAACGATTCTGCATCTACTACTATTACTCCACACATCGACCGTTACCCAGCATGCATCTAGTGTATTAAGTTCATACGAACAGAGTAACACCTTAAGCAAGATGACATGATGTAGAGGGATAAACTCAAGCAATATGATGAAAACCCCATCTTTTTATCCTCGATGGCAAGAATACAATACGTGCCTTGCTGCCCCTACTGTCGCTGGGAAAGGACACCGCAAGATTGAACCCAAAGCCAAGCACTTCTCCCACAGAAAGAACTATAGATCTAGTAGGCCAAACCAAACCAATAATTCGAAGAGACTTGCAAGGATATTATGAGCACACATAAAAAGTTCAGAGAAGAACCAAATATCTTTCATAGATAACCTTGATCATAAACTCACAATTCATCGGAACTTGACAAACACACCGCAAAAAGAGATTACATCAAATAGATCTCCTCGAAGACCGAGGACAACTTTGTATTGAGATCCGGAAAGAGAGAAGAAGCCATCTAGGTACTAGCTATGGACCTGAAGGTCTGTGGTAAACTACTCACAACTCATGGTGAGGGCGATGATGATGATGATGAAGGCCTCCATGATGGATCCCCCTCCCGAAACATGCTCCAAGATGGGATCTCCACGGGAACAGCAGCTACGGCGGTGGAATTAGGGTTTTCTCTGTGTGTATGGAGTTTCTGGGGTACGTAGGCATATATATGAGGAAGAGGGGCACCAGGGGCCATGGGGCCAGCCCTCGAGGTAGGGGGGCGCGCCCTGGGAAGGGGGGCGCGCCCCCCCACCCTCGAGGGTGGGCCCCCTGTCCTCTGGCTTGGCCCAGAAATCTATCTCGCGTGATTTTCTGCAAAAATATCTCCTGCGAAGGTTTCATTCCGTTTGGACTCCGTTTGATATTCCTTTTCTGCAAAACCCTGAAATAGGCAAAAAAACAACAATCTGGACTGGGCCTTTGGTTTAGTAGGTTAGTCCCAAAAATGATATAATAGTGAATGATAAAGCCCATGAAACATCCAAGACTTCATAAATAATAGCATGGAACAATAAAAAATTATAGATACATTGGAGACGTATCAAGCATCCCCAAGCTTAATTCCTGCTCGTCCTCGAGTAGGTAAATGACAAAGAAAGAATTTTTGATGTGGAATGCTAACCAATATAATTTTTCAATGTAATTCTCTTAATTGTAGCATGAATGTTCAGATCTAAAGGATTCAAGATAAAAGTCTATATTGACATAAGAAATAACAATACTTCAAGCAATACTAATAAAGCAATCACGTCTTCTCAAAATACTATGGCTAAAGAAAGTTATCCCTACAAAATCATATAGTGTTGGCTATGCTCCCTTGCTATCACACAAAATATTCATATCATGCACAACCCCGATTTCAGCCAAGCATTTGTTTTCATGCTCTATCTTTTCAAACCTTCCAACTTTCACGCAATACATGAGCGTGAGCCATGGACATAGCACTATGGGTGGAATGGAGGTGGTTGTGGAGATGACAAAAAGAGGGAGATAGTCTCACATCGACTAGGCGTATCGACGGGCTATGGAGATGTCCATCAATATATATCAATGTGAGTGAGTAGGGCTATGCCACGGATGCACTAGAGCTATAAATGTATGAAAGCTCAACAAAAGAAACTAAGTGGGTGTGCATCCAACTTGCTTGCTCACGAAGACCTAGGGCATTTGAGGAAGCCCATCGTTGGAATATACAAGCCAAGTTCTATAACGAAAATTCCCACTAGTATATGAAAGTGACTAAGCATGAGACTCGCTACAATGAATAACATGGTGCTACTTTGAAGCACAAGTGTGGAAAAAGATAGTAGCAATTGTCTTTTTTTTCTTTGGCCATTTTTTTCTTTTTTGCGGATGGGCTTTATAGTTTCAGCCTTTCCTCCCATGGGACAATGCTCTATAAATGATGATCATCACACTTTCATTACAACTCAAGATTACAACTCGATACTACAACAACAAAGTATGACTCTATATGAATGCCTCCGACGGTGTACCGGTATGTGCAATGAAACAAGAGTGATATGTATAAATTATGCATGGTGGCCTTGCCACAAATACGATGTCAACTACATGATCTTGCAATGGCAATATGACAGTATGATGCGTGTCATATGAACGGAACGGTGGAAAGTTGCATGGCAATATATCTCGGAATGGCTATGGAAATGCCATGATAGGTAGGTATGGTGGCTTTTTTGAGGAACAATATGGTGGCTGTTTTGAGGAAGGATATATAGTGGGTTTATGGCACCGGCGAAAGTTGCGCGGTACAAGAGAGGCTAGCAATGGTGGAAGGGTGAGAGTGTGTATAATCCATGGACTCAACATTAGTCATAAGAACTCATATACTTATTGCAAAAATCTACGAGTCATCAAAACAAACCAATCAACGTATGCCCCTAGGGGGGAGGTTGGTAGGAGTTAACCATCGCGCGCACCCGACCTCCACACAAAGGTTGACACTCTACAAATACATCATGCTTTAACTTAGTCACACAACGGTTCACCATACGTGCATGCTACGGGAATCACCAACCTTAACACAAATATTTCTCAATTTCATAATTACTCCACTAGCATGAATCTAATATCACTATCCTCATGTCTCAAAACATTTATCAATCATCCAACATCTCTTTCTACTCAATGCACTTGATGTGATTTTTTTTACTACGTTGACATTGGATGTCTATCATGTGAAGACTAGTTCCTTTAGCCTAAACACTTTACCATGCTATTTTAATAGACTCTCAAATACATCTAAGTGAAGCATGAGAGTTCAACAATTTCTACAAAATATTACCACCACCGTGCTCTAAAAGATATAAGTGAAGCACTAGAGCAAAAGCTATTCAACTCAAAAGATATAAGTGAATCATATAGAGTGTTCTAACAATTTCTAGGGAATATTTAACTCTCTCAAATAGGTGTGTACAGCAAGTATGATTGTGGCAAACTAACAAGCAAAGACTCAAATTATACAAGACGCTCCAAGCAAAACACATAGCATGTTGCGAATAAAAATATAGCTCCAAGTATAGTTACCGATGGATGAAGACGAAAGAGGGGATGCCTTCCCGGGGCATCCCCAAGCTTAGGCTTTTGATTATCTTGAATTTACTTGGGGTGCCTTGGGCATCCCCAAGATTAGGCCCTTGCTACTCCTTGTTCCATAGTCCATCAAAGCAATACTCAAAACTTGAAAACATCACAACACAAAACTTAGAGAAAAATTCTCGTGAGCTCCGTTAGTAAGAGAAAGCAAACCACCACTCAAAGGTACAGCAAGGAATTTATTCATTGTTTATATTGGTGTTAAGCCTACTGTAATCCAAGTTCTCTATGGTTCATATCCTCCAATATTACTCATAGATGCATCAGAATAAGCAAACAACACACGAAAAACAGAATCTATCAAAAACAGAACAGTGTGTAGTAATCTGCTGGGTTGGCCTACTTCTCGAACTCCAAAAAATTCAAACTAAATTGGTAAATTTGTGCAATTTGTCTACCAATCAGAAGAAAAAATAATCAACTAAAAGTCACAATCCAGTAAAACATGAAGACTACTTTAGCGAGCGCTAATGATTCTGTTTTTCACAGCAAGATCATATAAACTTCACACAAGTTTTACCAAAGGTTCTACTTGGAACAAACACTAAACAAAACATGAAACTACATCTAATCAGAGGCTAGATGAAATATTTATTCCCTAACAGCAACAAAAATAAAAAATAAAAAATTGTGTTGCCTCCCAACAAGTGCTATCGTTTAAAGCCCTTAGCTAGGCATTGATATTTCAATGATGCTCACATGAAAGACAAGAATTAAAGCACAAAGAGAGCATAATAAAACATGTGAAAATCACATCTATGTCTAACATACTTCCTATGCATAGGCATCTTATATGAAAATAAATTACCAAGACAAGCAAGATCTAACATATGCAAGGAAGAAGAAAGAAACAATAGCAATCTCAACATAACAAGAGGTAATTTAGTAACATGAAAATTTCTACAACCATATTTTCCTCTCTCATAATATTTGCATGTAGGATCATAAGAAAATTCAACAATATAGCTATCACAAAACATATTTTCAACATGATCCACAAGCATACTAAGTTGACACTCTTCCAAAATAGTGGGATCAACATTAACTAAAGTCATGACCTCTCCAAACCCACTTTTATCAAAAAATTCATAAGGTTGAACATTCTCCAAATATGTGGGATCTAAAGTTGACACTCTTCCAAACCCACTTTCAATATTATTGCAAACATTATTATCAATCTCATATTCATCATGGGGCTTAAATAAATTTTCAAGATCATAAGAAGAATCACCCCAATCATGATCATAGCAACAAGTAGTGGACATAGAAAAATAAGCATCCCCAAGCTTAGAGTTTTGCATATCATTAGCACAATTGACATCAATAGAATTTATAGTAACATCATTTCAATCATGCTTTTTACTCAAGGAGCTATCGTGAATCAATTTATGTTTTCATTTGAATACTTTGTAACAATTTTCAGATTCATAAATTTCAAGCAAAACCCCATAAAGATAATCTAGTGCAGTGAACTCACTAGCAATAGGTTCAACATAATTGGATCCCTTAAAGAGATTAGCAAGTGGATGAGGATCCATACTTTAGCAAGCAAAGATGCAAGCTAATTGAGGGCACATAGCACACAAGCACACGGGAGGCAAGCTAATGGTAAACACACGGCAGAAGAAGGGCAAATAAAACTACAAGGGTGAAGTGGGGGAGAGGAAAACGAGAGGCAAATAAATGTAATGCGAAGGATAAGGGTTTTTTATAGGTACTTGGTATATGACTTTTGCGTAAGCCTCCCCGAAAACGGCGCTAGAAATTGGCTAGTTGACGGGGTGGCAAATCTTGACTTGACTTGGCGTGAGTTTCCCCGGCAACGGCGCCAGAAATTCTTCTTGCTACCTCTTGATCTTGCGTTGTATTCCCTCGAAGAGGAAAGAGAGATGCAGCACAGTAGCGTAAGTATTTTCCTCGGTTTTTGAGAACCAAGGTATCAATCCAGTAGGAGACCACGCGTCAGTCCCTCGCACCTGCACAAACAAATAAGAACTTCGCATCCAACATAATAAGGGGTTGTCAATCCCTTTACGATCACTTATGATAATGAGATCTGATAGAGATGATAGATAATATTTTTGGTATTTTTTAGTTTAATAAAACATCAAATAAACAACGACAAAAGAAATTGACGGGAAAGTAATATGATAGAGATAAACCCGGGGGCCATAGTTTTCTCTACTGGCTTCTCTCATGATAGCGATATTCTATGACGGGTAAACAAATTACTCTCGAGCAATTGATAGAAAAGCGAATAATTATGAGATTATCTAGGCATGATCATTGTATATAGGCATCTCGTCCGAGACAAGTAGACCGAAACGATTCTGCATCTACTACTATTACTCCACACATCGACCGCTATCCAGCATGCATCTAGTGTATTAAGTTCATACGAACAGAGTAACGCCTTAAGCAAGATGACATGATGTAGATGGATAAACTCAAGCAATATGATGAAAACCCCATCTTTTTGTCCTCGATGGCAACAATACAATACGTGCCTTGCTGCCCTTACTGTCACTGGGAAAGGACACGACAAGATTGAACCCAAAGCCAAGCACTTCTACCATTGCAAGAACTAAATATCTAGTAGGCCAAACCAAACCAATAATTCGAAGAGACTTGCAAGGATATTATGAGCACACATAAAAAGTTTTGAGAAGAACCAAATATCTTTCATAGATAACCATGATCATAAACTCACAATTCATCGGATCTCGACAAACACACCGCAAAAAGAGATTACATCGAATAGATCTCCTCGAAGACCGAGGAGAACTTTGTATTGAGATCCGGAGAGAGAGAGAGAAGAAGCCATCTAGGTACTAGCTATGGACACGAAGGTCTGTGGTAAACTACTCACAACTCATGGTGAGGGCGATGAAGATGATGATGAAGGCCTCCGTGATGGATCCCCCTCCCGGAGCAGGCTCCAAGATGGGATCTCCACGGGAATAGCAGCTACGGTGGTGGAATTAGGGTTTTCTCTCTGCGTATGGAGTTTCTGGGGTACGTAGGCATATATAGGAGGAAGAGGGGCACCAGGGGCCGTGGGGCCAGCCCTCGAGGCAGGGGGGCGCGCCCTGGGAAGGGGGGCGCGCCCCCACCCTCGAGGGTAGGCCCCCTATCGTCTAGCTTGGCCCCGAAGTCTATCTCGCGTGATTTTCTCCAAAAATATCTCATGCGAAGGTTTCATTCCGTTTGGACTCCGTTTGATATTCCTTTTCTGCAAAACCCTGAAATAGGCAAAAAAACAGCAATCTGGACTGGGCCTTTGGGTTAGTAGGTTAGTCCAAAAATGATATAAAAGTGAATGATAAAGCCCATTAAACATCCAAGACTTCATAAATAATAGCATGGAACAATAAAAAATTATAGATATGTTGGAGACGTATCACATCTCGCACCTCCGCGCTCCCCATGCTGGCGCTCACTACGGCCGCCACCCCCCTGCTGCTCTCGGTTGCTGCTGCGCTACTCTGCCGTCGTCGTTGTTGCCTCTGGCCGCCTCAGTCACCCACGCCCACGAGCTCGCGCCTCGCTTCAACCACTGCCGCTTGCCGCCGTTGCGCCCTCCCCGCCACTGTTGGCTGCGCGCCCGCGCTCTCCTTCCGTCGACCGAGCCTGCATCGGTAGCCCGGCGCTCAGCTCCGTCGACCTCGCCGGGAGCCCGCGGCCCCGCTGCCCTCCCCGCTCTGCGGCCCCGCGGCCCCTTCGCCCGCTGCCGCTAGGAGCTGCGGCCGGCTCGCTGCGGCTGCTGCCCACCAGCGCGTCGCCATGGCTACTGCCCACCTTCACCCCGCCATGGCCTCGTGTGCGGGCACCCCTGCCCGCAACCGCCCGTTCAGCCAACCCGCCCCGCTAAGCCCCTGGCTCACTGCCAAGCGGGGCCTAGTCCCTTTTTTTTGAAAAAAAGAAGTTAAGAAAATATTAAAATAATTAATTAACTTAATTAATCATGTTATTTAAACTAATTAATCATGTTAATTAACCTTAATTATCTTTTTAGATAAACAGACAATGACGGTAGGACCCACACGTAAGTTTGACTAAGTCAACTGACCGCTGACATCACCCTGACATCATGCTGACATCATCACATACTATTCTGGATAATATTGATTTAAATTAATTAAATAAATTCCAGAAAATGTTTAAAACTTTAGAAAATCTTATAAAATAATCTGTAACTCGGTTGAAAATGTTTTATATATGAAAATCGCTCAGAACGACGAGACGAATCCGAAAACGCGGTCCGTTCATTCGCCACACGTCCCTAGCATAGTGAACCTGCAACTTTCCCCCCTCCATTTTATCTGTCCGAAAACACAAAACACCGGGGAGACTTTCCCGGATGTTACCCCCCCTTTGCCGGTATCGTGTTCCACCGCGTTAGAGCACCCTAGTGCCGTGTGTTGACATGTCATGCTTCTCTGTTGCATCTGTATGATTTGTATTTATTGTTTCTTCCCCCTCTTCTCTCCGGTAGACCCCGAGACCGATGATGCCCCGGTGATCGACTACGATGTTGACGACCCCTCCTTCTTGCAAGAGCAACCAGGCAATCCAACCCCCTTGATCATTCCCATATCACCCACTCTCTTCTCTCTTATGCTTGCATTAGAACTGCTACTGCTTTTTGTATGATCCTATTCTGATGCATAGCCTGTTGTTGATACCTGCTTTCATACCTTACATGTTTATACTAAACTGCTTAGTATAGGCTGGTTCATGATTCATCAGAGGCCCCCCCCCCACTTTGTACTGTCTGCCACGCTGGATTATCAGAAGACCCAATCAACGGGATCGAATACCAGGCCCCGGCACTACACATCACTCCCCCTAAGTTGCTCGACAGTACTGGGTTACTACCGAGTGCCAAGGGTGAGACCTCATCAGCACTTCTGATGTTAACCTTGTAGGTTAGTTCATCGGTTATGGTCATCGAGGGTGATTTCCTCCTTCTCCACTCCCGATAACGACACTGTCGTGCAACTCCTCAAGAGTGGACCTCGAGGGTGACTCCTCTTTCGTTCACCTTGACGATGAACATCAGGTGGAATTCCATCGAGGGTGATTTCCTTAGGTTTCCCTTTGGTGTTAGACTCACAGTTACTATGGTTACTATGACTTTACACTGAACCTTGTTACTAAAGACGGGTCGACCCTGAGGGGTACTCGCATGAGCTTAATTGCAAGTGATGTGTAGTCGGGTTGACCTGGAAGGTGCCTGCGTGATAAATACAAGACGTGGCCGGGCACTCGCCCTTGCCGCAAGTCCTCGAGACGGGGCGATGGGGTCACATGATCGTGAGTCTCTGCTCATTACCGCGCGTTCCCAAGACACTAAAAGGTTTGGATATTTGATCCAAGGGGCCTCTGGCTTGATAGTGCTAACCATCACGTGGGCATAGTATGGGCGCTCTACGTCGTATGCATCAGCCAAAGCTTAACTAATGTCATGTGACTGAGTGGCGCGCACTGGGTTGGACTGGTTATGCACCTACCTTTTTAAGGAGGTAACTAGGTCTGCTCACCAGTCACGTACGCAACTTGCAGGAGTTCCCGGGGTGATTGGCCCATGAGCTCTGGGGGCATAGGCTTTAGTCCGGCGTGCATGACTTCTCTATTAAGCCTAGGTCAGGTTGCGGCGTATTGTTTGGCCGAGGGCGGGCATGACCTGATGGTGTGTCCGGCCAGAGTTAAGCAAGCGTGGTGGGTAAGTTGGTGCACCCCTACAGGGAAGAAAATATCTATCGATAGCCTGTCCTACGGTAACGGACACTTGGAGTTGTATCCAGTTCGCTACAACTAGAACTGGATGCTGAGGCATGATTTGGATATGTTGCTTCGGGTGTCAAGAAAGGATCCTGGAGCATTGACACAACGACTTAAATATGACTTATGTTATACTACTCTACTCCCCCCCTGTTGCTGCAAGACGGTGGTTTCCGGAAGATACTAGTCTTCAATAGGACTAGCTTCTCCCCCTCTTATTCTGGCATTCTGCAGCTTCGTCCACAGATACTATCCTTTTCATTGATACCGATGCATATGTAGTGTAGATCCTTGATTGCGAGTACTTTGGATGAGTACTCACGGTTGCTTTCCTCCCCCTTTCCCCCCTTCTTTCTTCTTTCGAGTTGATCCAACCAGATGGTGTAGTCCAGGAGCCAGAAGCCACCCTTGATGACTGCTACTACCCCGACGGAGCCTTCTACTATGTGGAGACAGCTGACGACCAGGAGTAGTTAGGAGGTCCAGGGTAGGAGGCCTTGCCTTTTCGATCGTTGATGTTTTGTGCTAGCCTTCTTAAGGCAAACTTGTTTAACTTATGTCTGTAGTCAGATATTATTGCTTCCGCTGACTCTTGTGTATTCGAGCTTATGTATTCGAGCCCTCGAGGCCCCTGGCTTGTAATATAAAGCTTGTATTATTTGATTTGTGTCCAGAGTTGTGTTGTGATATCTTCCCGTGAATCCCTGATCTTGGTCGTACACGTTTGCGTGCATGATTAGTGTATGGTCAAATCGGGGGCGTCACACCGAAGCACTTCACCGTTCCCCCTCTCAGCTTCTCCATTGCTCCAGGGGTGTGCCATAGAAGCGGATGAGATTTTGCATCCGAGGATATGAACATACTGCAGGAAGGCGTAGCTCGTGAACTGGGTGTCGTTATCAATCATGATCCTTGCCAGAACTTCGAAACGACACACCAGTTCTTCCGAGAACTTGATAGTAGACAGAGAAGTCACCTTTCTCACGACAGTCACTTTGGGCCACTTTGTAAACTTGTCGATGACAACAAACAAGAATTCAAATCCCCCGATGGCTCGGGGGAAGGGGCCGAGGATATCGAGCCCCCAGACCGAAAATGGCCATGATAGAGGGACTGTCTGAAGAGCTTGGGCACGCAGGTGTATTTTCTTGGAATGGAACTGACAGGCTTTACATTTTGTGACTAACTCAACCGCATCTTGGAGGGCCGTGGGCCAATAGAATCCTTGCCGGAATGCTTTCCCAACTAATGCCCTTGATCCAGGTGGGAGCTGCACATTCCTTTGTGAATCTCAGCCAGCAGTTCCTTTCCATCCTCTCGGCAAACACACTTCAATTTCAAACCATTGGGCCTCCTTCTATACAGAGTGTCATCAACAAACTGATACATACTGGCCCTCCGGGCTACTCTTTCAGCTTCATCTTGATTGCTAGGGAGTTCTCCGGTTTGGAGGAAGTGGACAATGTGCCTTCCACAAGTTGGAGCATGGGGCTCGGCAACGAGGACTAGTGGCACCTCCTCTTCTGCAGGGGCACTAGCCTCGTTCGCTGGGTCCATAGGCCCGGCTGGAGGGGGTGGTCCGACAGGCTGTGAGGAGTTGTTTCCAGTAGGGTATCTGCCGGGAGAAGATAGCTTTACCGAGGGAGGCTTACCATAGTCTAACTTTCTCCTTTTCTGGGCCATTGTGGCTGGTGATACGGAGGGTCGAGAGATATGTAGAACAAAAGTTCCTGGTTCCACAAGAAGCTTCTACGCAACACAGTTTGACAGGTGATCAGCTATGCTGTTTTCCGCACGGGGTACGTGCTCTGTTTGCAACCTATCAAAGTGCTCCTCCAATCTCCTCACTTCCTCGACGTATGTTTCCATCAATGGGCTTTGATAATCCTTGTTGACTTATCTCACCACAAACTGTCAATCTCCTCGAATGATCATCTTCTTAATTCCCAATTCCACTGCAATCCTAAGCCCAGCAAGGAGCCCTTCATACTCAGCTGTATTGTTCGTGGCTTCTTCCCGGGCAAAGTGCATTTGGACGACGTACTTCAAGTGCTCCCCGGAGGGGGCAACAAGAAGCACGCCAGCCCCTGCACCTTGTAGAGAAAAAGCACCACCAAAATACATGATCCATTCTTGGGGTGATTCCTTGCGGGGGGCTGGTTGTCTCTATCATTTCCTCATCAGGGATTCACGTCCATTCTGCAATAAACTCTGCCAATGCCCTGCTCTGAATAGTTGATTTTCTCTCAAACTTCAAACCAAAGCTGGACAGCTCCAAAGCCCATTCCACTATTCTGCCAGTTGCCTCGGGGTTTCGGATAATCCTTTGCAACGGAAAACGAGTAACAACCTGTAACATCCCAAAATTTTAAATTTTGGGATGTTACAATAAATTGATAGTTTGATTGTTTGTGTGATGTGCTGAGTGAAATTGAGTGAAATTTGAAACTTTGAAAGTTAAATGAGAGGTAATGAAATGACTTTCCCACACTTCCACGTTGCATTTTTGTTCTCCATGAATTCAAAGTCATTTCAACACAAAATCCTAGAGTGAAGATGATATGACTTCTTCCATTTAATAAATGAAAAGGATTTTGAAAAGATTTGAACTCCATTTGAAAATATTTCAAATTCAGAAACTTTATGCAACTCAATGATTTTCATGAGAGAAGATAAAATGACTTCAAATTATAAGAAATATGAGTTGGAAGTTCTTTTGAAGTATTTCTGAAACTCATTTTCAAATTTGAGCTATTGGTTTGTATTCAAATTATTTTCCTCCAAAAATAAAATATATGGAAAACAAGGTAAAATGATTCCCTACAGTAGAAAAATGGAGAAAAATGAGATTGAAATAATTTTGGTATTTTAAAATATTTAAATTTGATTTTAAAATAAACTAGAAGCACTATTTGCTTATTTTAATTTTTTGTTGTTTTTATTTGACTCTAGAAAAATGTTCATGTTGTTAGAAATATTTTTCTGAATATCTTTGAAATATAATATGCCTATATAAAATGTAATTTTATTTTCCATTTTTCCGTTTTTCTTTTCAGTTTTTATTTAAAAAAGAATGAAAATTGCACGTGCGCCTGGAACTAACCACCGCCCACGTGCATGGCATAATCACCGCAGGCGCCTCATCTATTTTTTCTTTCTACATCGGCTAGGCCAAGTCAGCCTTTTTTCTTTTCTTTCCAGTTTTTTCTTCTCTCTTGGGCCAAAAACAAAACTCCAACGCTGTGTACGCGCGCAGCGGCCGAAGGCTTTTAGCCCATGCGGTTCTCCTTCGTTTCGTTTATTTTCATCTATGTTTAGTTCCACATTTCCTAACCTTTAACTTCTAAGCCTCTTTTCCACCTATAAATATAGACCCATAGAGCCTCCAAAAATCATCCGAATTCGGGTTAAACCAATATTTTGGTTTGACTAGAATCACTAAAGAAAAATTATACTTCTTCTCTCTGGCGGAAATTCTTGAAGTCGTCTCTTGTCTCCGAAGTCGTCTTTTCTCTACCTTATAAAGGTATCTTTATTCGTATTATTTTTAGACTCCCTTACCTTATTATATTTAGAGTAGTGTATGATAGAATAATTAGATTATCAATTAGTCTCTGTATTTATACATTAGACCTAGTATTCTTTTAGCCGTAGCTATTTGTTTTTCTATCTCCATAAAGCAGCTTGGCCCTGATTTTCCAAATATTCATAACTTTTTACTCGTTGATCCAAATTAGATGAAACCAGCGCCCATGGTTTCGTTTTGATTGCACCTATCCAGTGAATCTATCGAATAAACTTTTTGCTATTTTCAAATTTCGAAATTTGGTTAGTTTCATATTCAAACTTCTTTTGATCATATATTTTTAACCGTAACTCCGTTTGAGTTGATTCTTTTTGCAAATCGAAGCTCTTGACCTAAAATTTATGATAAGTACAAATTCATTTAATTTTGGTATTGTTAGAAATTCTTTTCTACTGCAAAAGTTATTCGCTTGTTTTTGAAGTTTTCCGAAATGTTTTCTTTGTTTTGTCCGATCTTATGAATGATTGGTTATGTGTGGTTACTATTGATTGCTAAAGATAGATTGATCGGAGCGTGACGAGTAGATCTATCATGAGTTATGAGTGCGAAGAATCTCCATCAACAGTACAAGGCAAGTTCATACTTTGATAATACTTTCCAATACCCAGTTTTATTGCATTAGTTATATCCTGAAAACACTTGCATGAGTAGGACTGGTTATATGTGATGATGCATTGTAGTTCATGAGGTATTAACGCAATGACTTGAGATCAGTCCAAGGGATTATACGTGTTGTTATTTATTGCTTAGCCATGCTGGTAGACGTGGATTGGTATGAGAGTGTCATGAAAGCTGTGAGTGTAATAACAACTAAGGGATTCTTTAAGGTGGAAATTTAATACACATCTGGGTGGATTGGTTGTGGCACGGTGGGGATGGACCAGTGGTTTGCCAGGGCACCCTGGGGATGGACTAGTGGTTTACCGGGACTCCCGAGGATATATCAGTGTTGTCCAAGGAATGCCAACCAGGCTCAAAGGGATCATATGATATTTTCATGCCTAGAAACTTCCATGTGCAGCCATAAGCCATTATGGGCTCTCGCATAGTTGAGTAAGTTGTGGGAAACCTTTCCATGATTGGCTAGCAGATGTTGGGGGGTTGTAGGTGTACCGGCCTATCTATCGGTTAAGGGGACCTCCTCGGAAAGACTGTGTCTCGGTCATCCGGTTCTCAAACACCATGTAGTGCGAGAAACTTAACGGAGGTGATCGAGTCTTGTGGGGAAAACTGCACAAACCTCTGCAGAGTGTACAAACTATTCATGAGTAGCCGTGTCCATGGTTATGGACATCTTTGAGTATCTAGAAGTGGATTATTTGTTGATCTCATCACTCGATCTAATAAAATTGTTGGGTTATTAATTTTGGTAACTTGGGGATTTGAGATGGCGGACCCATTCTCAATATTGCTTACCTAAGCTGAGTAGTAAATAAACTTATTCCTTTGTTGTAGGGAAAAACTAGCTTTATGCAAAAAAAACTTAAAGCCTCCACCAGCCAAATATGCATGTAGTGATAGATATTGTTCATCATTATTCTTTGGTGTGAATTTGCCAGTACATTCAATGTACTGACCTACATGGCTGCAACGTCTCATGTTGCATGAATTATCCGACGAGTAAGTGATACGTTAGGGTTGTGATGTCTACACTCAACTTTGCCGTTGGTGTTGATGGAACTCCACAACCTTGTTGTTCCTTCCGCTTTGTTAATTGAGGTAATAGTATTTATGTTAGTTTATACATGTGACTTACCTCTGTTATAAATCCTCGAGTACTGTGTGTGTCAGCATACCGATCCAGAGGGATGACACTTAAGCACAGAGACTTCGATCCATTCGGGTCGGGTCGCTACAAGATGGTATCAGAGCACGTGTTTACTGTAGGACGTGACCCTAGAAACTGGCAAACCCATAGGAAAGGATTTCTCTAAAACTTTATTTTCAAAAAGATTCTTTACCTCTCTTCTTTTCCAAGCTTTGTCAAAACTTCCCCTTTACCTTAATAGTTAGACAGTACCCCTTTCCATTTTGACCACTTCGGAGTAAGGAGGATTTCACCATGCATTAGAAGTGTTGAAGCTACAACAGTTGATACTCCGAAGACTTGAAGATTTGACGACTTTGAAGAGATATGACCTTTAGAAGACCAAACCCCTGTTATGTACTTACGTTAGTTGCGACGATTGTGAGCCGTCATTTGTTTGATGTTTTTACGACGGCCACAAAATAAAACCCGTCTCTTCAAAACTATTGTTTGTATTGAGTGTACCTCTCTCCATCTCCCGAATCTCATCCCAAAACCCTTGGACCCAATAGAGGATGAAAGAAGATAGACATGTATTCTCTAGACCCATGACCCAGCCGGAGGCAGAGCTATGGATACAAAACATTGAGGATCACTTCAGGAAACATTTGATTGCAAGGAAGTATGAGGTTCAATATGCTCTTCTGTACTTTACAAAAAGTGCTGCAACATGGTGGAAAATGCATCAAGCCATACAACGATGTAATGGAGCAAAAAGTTGGGAGGAATTCAGGAAGACTTTATTAAAGTCCTATTTCATCTGAAGGCATGGTGACAACCCAAAGAAGAAACCTTGTGCCTGCAGGATTTGTGGAGAAACAGGACACACCCAGGAGGAGCACAAGGACGAATGCCCTCATTGTGAATAAAGTCACCCAGCTAAAGAATGCCCAACAAGGAAGATTACTTGTTTCTTGTGTGAAGGGACTACCTACTACCCTGCTTAGTGTCACATTTACCCCATGGTACAACGAACTATCCATCAGAAGAAAGAAGCAATGAAATAAGCCCTCGTGGAAATTTTAGAAGAACCTGTGATGAAGGAAGATGTGGAGGGCACACACGAAGAAGACCCAATTAAACTTTGCACCAAGTCATGCTATTCATGTGGAGAAGAAGGACACATTTCCCCGCATTGTTCGAGGGAGTATTTAGTAGATTTTCAGACAGTGGAATTTGAGTATGACCCACGGTAAATAGAAGATTTGATAGGGATGAAGAAGTCGAGGAAGAGAAAGAGCATGTGTCCCCAGAACAACCCAATTTCTGTGAAAAAGGACCTGAGCCACATCACATTTTACAGGTGCAAGGATTTAGGTCATTACGCTAGCAACTGCCCCGCAAGGGACCCAAGACCCACGGAACCAAGATAGTCACCATGAAGTCCCTAGATTTGTCTGATGTCATTTGTTTCGCTGCATGGAAGTGGGGCATTTTGCCAGAGAAGGTTCAGACCCGAGGAAACATTGAGTAGAGTAGTTGAGATCTTGATATTGGAATAAAGCATGTAAATAAATGTGGAATGCACTTTTTCATTTGGATATTGAGTTGAGTTATGTCAAGAACATTGTAATAGTTCGAGAAGCAATAGAAGTTCATATGTGTGGAGTCTGATTTGAAATGTTATGAGTTGTTGGTCTATTGTGAGTGCCTCTCTTACTATCTCACCCAGACCAAAACCTAGAACCCATGGACAAGGTGACCCCAAACCTTTCTCGGACAAACAACCACATTTCACCCAAGGAAATACATACATTGTCCTGAATACTCCTCTGTCTTATACGTACATATGACAACCCTTTACGAGTCTTTTCTCAAAGGCCTGGAAACGATCATGACCCTGACTAGCGATTAGGATTGCCCAAGGATCCTGAAGGATGTGATGAAGCATATTCACCTTGAAGGAGATGCAGTCTAAAAGGGTTATCCATTCCTAGAGAATGGATTTGAACTTTGGTACGTTGAAGTACACCTCCACCGTGTGAAAGGAGTTTTCCCAAAAAAACTATGGGTCAATACTTTTTCATCTCCCGAGTACCACAAACAACATTCTTCCACTATGTTCGTGAAGCTGCTATGGAGGCCATACGTCATATTGGAGAAATACTTGAAGCAAGACTTCGTCACGCTCAGGAATGCCTGAGTGGGGTGCATGCAGAGATGAAGGATATGAAGCACACGACCACTACGATGAAGCAAAAGGTCGATGATTTTAAGAATCACATTGCACAATTCCAGTGGGACTGAAGCATCCTCAGCTAGGACAAATGAATAAAGATGGAAGGATTGTTTGACCCTACCAAACAATGTGGATGGCAGCATTTGTAGTGAAGCACCTTTCAAATTATGTGTTGCATAGTGGTTCAGGATAAAATAAGAGATTTGATATGAAGAGAATGTGAATTACGGATGAACCAGTGCATAATTTTGTGGGGCGATACTTTTCTATGTGAACACTGGACCAATGGAAAGGAAAGTGTTGCTCCAAAGAGTGGAGTTTGCACAAAATAAGTTGGATTTTATTCTTGATATGATGCTTACTCAAGGGTAAGAAGGAAATAAGTACAATTGGATTTAAAGACGGTGTAATGCTGGAGTGTGCAGCAATAGTGACTCCATGGATGAGATAAGGATTTACAAGTCTGAAGTGGACCCATAAGCCGAGGACCTCAGGAGGCTACGTAATTATAAGAGGACCACGATACTTGTCAGATGTAATATGTTTCTGTTGTAGTGAAGCAGGGCACTTTGCTAAAGATTGTCCCAAGGAGAAGGAGACTTGTGCTAAGTATTTGAGTTGAAGCATGTGATGGAAATACAGGAGATTGTAATCATTTGAGAATCAATACAATTAGCATCATTGGAATTGATTGGAATTTTGTTAGTTGCTACTATGTAGGCAGTGAGTGAAATCATGACACATGGGATATGTTGTTGTAGAGAACTAGTGTATTTCATTTTATGGGTGGTAGAATCCAACACTGTTACCCAAATAGAAGAGCCTGTTACGCCAGACTTAGGAATGGACCACTCAACGACGAGTCTGAGTAATTACATCTTAGTTTGTACCAATAGAACGAAGGGATACAATACAATTGGATGGATTTAAGAATGCTAAGGGAGCTGGATGTTGGAAGAATAATCAGTTGCAACCCGATGATGAGACCAAGTGTTACTAGTGATCAGATGAGCCATAACCCATAGGCCCAAGGATCTGTCAAGAAGCAAGCACACTCTTGCTGAAGGAAAACCCCTGGTAGAAGTTACGACTTTATCGACAGACGATCTTATAAGTGTTTACGCAAAACCCGTGGGTTGTGAAGAAACGATAGATGGCTGTTTGGCATGCATAATCAATGAATTTATCCAAACTTAGTTCGTTGATAATGCTTGTGAGGATGACCAAGTGTTAGAATGTGAGATTCACTAAACCATATACAAGGTAATGAGTTGGGTGTGGAATGGATTGATCACCATACCAACTTACTCTTATTATTCACCTCCGTTATACGGGATGGCATATCTGAGTGACTTACCAATAGTAGAGAGATGACGATATCAAAACCTTGTTTAAACCTTAGAATGGTATGACAATTTTCCCTTGTACAAGGCAGTGTTGCCAACCGTAGGTCATACGGTGAGAATGAAGCCCAGACCCGTTTTCTGCAGGGACCTAATTAATTTGTTTGATGACCCCCATGATATATCGATATTATTTTAGTATTGGTGCCAGACCTATCAAGAAGAACCAATCTCGAAAGAACCTTACCAAGATGAAAGGTCATAAGAATTGAGGGCAAATGTTATGCCACTACCGAAAGAGCCCAAAGAAGGAATTACCCTGAAGAACTGAAAAGATCGACACTATCAATAAAGGGTGGAGTACTTGAGTTTTCATTGAACTGTAACCATGCTTATAAGTGTGGTAGCACATTATACCATATCGATCAATGGATTTGTTAGGAGACCCCGAACTCCAACCTATTTCTTGCTAGCCTCTTCGAATCTCGAGGACGAGATTTATTTTAAGTGTGGTAGGTTTGTAACATCCCAAAATTTTAAATTTTGGAATGTTAAAATAAATAGATAATTTGATTGTGTGATGTGCTAAGTGAAATTGAGTGAAATTTGAAACTTCGAAAGTTAAATGAGAGGGAATGAAATGTCTTTCCCAGACTTTCACTTTGCATTTTTGTTCTCCATGAATTCAAAGTCATTTCAACACAAAACCCTAGAGTGAAGATCATATGACTTCTTCCATTCAATAAATGAAAAGGGTTTTGAAAAGATTTGAATTCCATTTGAAAATATTTCAAATTCAGAAACTTTATGCAACTCAATGATTTTCATGAGAGAAGATAAAATGACTTCAAATTATAAGAAATAAGAGTTCGAAGTTCTTTTGAAGTATTTCTCAAACTCATTTTCGAATTTGAGCTATTTGGTTTTATTCAAATTATTTTTCTCCAAAAATAAAATATATGGAAAATAGGGTAAAATGATTCCATGTTGTTGGAAATCTTTCTCTAAATTTTTTAATATATAATATGCCTATATAAAGTGTTATTTTATTTTCCGTATTTCAGTTTTTATTTAAAAAAGAAAGAAAACTGCGCGTGCACCTAGAACTAACCGCGGCCCACGTGCCTAGCATAATGACCGCACGCGCCTCATCGTTTCTTTTATACATGGGCCAGGCCAAGTCAGCCTTTTTTTTCTTTTCTTTCGAGTTTTTTTCTCTCTTGGGCCGAAATAAAGAAAACTCCAAAGCCGTGTACGCGCGCGGCGGCCGAAGGCTTTTAGCCCACGCGGTTCTCCTCCGTTTCGTTTATTTTCATCTACGTTTAGTTCCACATTGCCTAGCCTTTAACTTCCAAGCCTCTTTTCCACCTATCAATATAGACCCATAGAGCCTCCAAAAATCATCCGAATTTGGATTAAACCAATATTTTGGTTTGACTAGATTTACTAAATAAAAATTATATTTCTTCTCTCCGGCGGAAATTCTGGAAGTCATCTCCTCTCTCCGAAGTCGTCTTTTCTCTACCTTATATAGGTATCTTTCTTCGTATTTTTTATACTCGCGTATCTTATTATATTTAGAGTAGTGTATGATAGAATAATTAGATTATCAATTACTCTCTGTAGTTATTCATTAGACCTACTATTCTTTTAGCCATAGCTATTTTTTTTCTCTCTCCGTAAAAGAGCTTGGCGCTGATTTTTCAAATAACCATAATTTTTTACTCGCTCATCCAAATTAGATGAAACCAGCGCCCACAGTTTCATTTTGATTCCACCTATCCAGTGAATCTATCAAATAAACTTTTTGCAGTTTTCAAATTTCGAAATTTGTTCAGATTCATATTCAAACTTCTTTTGATCATATCTTTTTAACCGTAACTCCGTTTGAGTTGATTCTTTTTGCAAATCGAAGATCTTGACCAAACATTCTGATAAGGTGAAATTCATTTAATTTTGGTACTGTTAGAAATTGTTTTCTGCTGCAAGAGTTATTCGCTTGTTTTCTAAGTTTCCTGAAGTGTTTTCTTTGTTCTGTCTCATCTTCTTAATGATTGCTTATGTGTGGTTACTATTGATTGCTTACGATAGATTGATCAGAGTGTGACGAGTAGATCTATCACGAGTTATGAGTGCGAAGAATCTACATCAACAGTACAAGGCAAGTTCATACTTTGATCATACTTTCCAATACCCAGTTTTATTGCATTAGTTATACCCTCAAAACACTTGCATGAGTACGATTGGTTACATCTTATGATGCTTTGTAGTTCATGAGGTAGGAACCCAATGACTTGAGATCAACCCAAGGGATTATACGTGTTGTTATTTATTGGTTAGCCATGCTGGTAGACGTGGATTGGTATGAGAGTGTCATGAAAGCTGTGAGTGTAATAACAACTAAGGGATTCTTTAAGGTGGAAATTTAATACACATCTGGGTGGATTGGTTGTGGCACGGTGGGGATGGACCAGTGGTTTGCCAGGGCACCCTGGGGATGGACTAGTGGTTTGTCGGGACTCCAGGGGATATATTAGTGTTGTCCATGGAATGCCAACCAGGCTCAAAGGGATCATATGATATTTTCATGCCTAGAAACTTCCATGTGCAGCCATAAGCCATTATGGGCTCTCGCATAGTTGAGTAAGTTGTGGGAAACCTTTCCATGATTGGCTAGCAGATGTCGGGGGGTTGTAGGTGTACCGGCATATCTATCGGTTAAGGGGACCTCCTCGGAAAGACTATGTCTAGGTCATCCGGTTCTCAAACACCATGTAGTGCGAGAAACTTAACCAAGGCGATCGAGTCTTGTGGGGAAAAGTGCACAAACCTCTGCAGAGTGTACAAACTATTCACGAGTAGCCGTGTCCACGGTTATGGACATCTTTGAGTATCTAGAAGTGGATTATTTGTTGATCTCATCACTTGATCTAATAAAATTGTTGGGTTATTAATTTTGATAACTTGGGGATTTGAGATGGCGGACCCATTCTCAATATTGCTTACCTAAGCTGAGTAGTAAATAAACTTATTCCTTTGTTGTTGGGAAAAACTAGCTTTATGCAAAATAAACCATACAGCCTCCATCAGCCAAATATGCATGTAGTGATAGATATTATTCATCATTATTCTATGGTGTGAATTTGCCATACATTCAATGTACTGACCTACATGGCTGCAACGTCTCATGTTGCAGGAATTATCCGATGGGTAAGTGATACGTTACGGTTGCGATGTCTACACTCAACTTTGTCGTTGTTGTTGATGGAACTCCACAACCTTGTTGTTACTTCCACTATGTTGATTGAGGTAATAGTATTTATGTTACTTTATACATGTGATTTACATCTATTATAAATCCTCGAGTATTGTGTGTTAGAATACCAATCCAGGGATGACATTTAAGCACAGAGACTTCGATCCGTTCGGGTCGGGTCGCTACACAACCGTGTCCTCATGGGATTGGAAGTAGTGGTGCAGTTTCCTTGATGCCATAATGAGACCAAAGATCAATTTTTGCATGCCAGAGTACCTTGATCTAGCCCCCTATAACAAGGAGCTGACAAAGTACACTGGGCGCTGCACCATTTTCATCCTTGCCGCGTCCCTGGGGTTGTTCTCGTTGTCGTGCTCATTGCTGACCTGGTCCTTTTCTGACTTTGCTGTTCTCTGTTCAGTCTCTGCCTCACCCACCTCTCGCTGCGTAACCAGGGCTGCACTGACCACCTGGTTGGTTGTCGCCAAGTATAGCAACAATGGTTCTTAGGGTTTGGGCGCAACCAAGGTGGGTACGCACGATAGGTAGACTTTTAACTCTTGCAGAGCTGCATCTGCTTCCGGGGTCCACTTCATAGTCCCTGCTTTCTTCAAAACCTTGAAGAATGGCAGGGCACACTCGGCAAACTTGGAGATGAATCTGCTCAGCGCGGGAACAAATCCCGTCAAGCGCCTCTCATCCTTAACTCTCCCTGGCGCTTGGATCTGATCAATGGCCTTGATCTCGTCGGGGTTGGCTTCGATCCCCCAACGGGACACGAAGAACCCAAGTAGCTTGTCGGAGGGAACACCAAATACACACTTCTCCAGATTGAGCTTCAGATTGATCTTGCACAGATTAGCAAATGTCTCTTCCAAATCCTGGATAAGGGTGGCCTTATCCTTGGTTTTGACCATGATGTCATCCATATAAGCTTCAATATTTCTATGCAACTATGGCTCAAAACCGATCTGGACTGCCCTTACAAAAGTGTACCCGACACGCTTTAATCCGAATGGCATGCAGACAAAGCAGTACGTACCACATGGAGTGATGAATGCTCTCTTCTCTTCATCTTCTTTGGACATGAAGATCTGATGATACCCAGAGTATGCGTCCAGAAAGGAGAGCAAATCACATCCTGAGGTAGAATCCACAATCTAGTCAATGCACGGCAAGGGAAATGGGTCCTTTGGACAAGCCTTGTTGAGGTCTGTCAAATCATTGCAAAGCCTCCACTTCCCATTAGCCTTCCGGACCACTACTGGATTTTCCAACCACGTAGGGTGCAGTACTCCTCTAACTAAACCAGCTGCCTCCAACTTCTTGATCTCTTCGGTAATGAAATGCTGCCTCTCCAAGGCATGCTTCCGTACTTTCTACTCGACGGGTCGGGCATGTGCGCAGACAGTAAGGTGGTGCTCAATTACCTCGCTGGGAACACCGGGGATATCGGATGGTTGCCAAGCAAACAAATCGATATTTGCCCGCAGGAAGGCTATGAGCGCGCTTTCCTATTTGTCATCGAGGGTGGCGTTGATAATGAAAGTTCCATCAATGCCAGCCAGCCCTGCTGGGACCTTCTTCACTTGGGGTGCGGTAACCTTGGATCTCTTGTTGTTGGAACACTCCAGCACGTCGGCAACGGGTGCCGTGCACTCGTACGGGGCACGCTTCCCGGACTCCTTGCCGGAGGTCCTAGAATCCCTCTTCTTTCCTCTGCTTTGATTGGCGGGGACTGCCACTGCCGCTGCTTCTGTCGCAACTACATCCCGATACATCTTATCCACACAAATAATTGCATCCTTCTCATCTGATGGGATAGTGAGGACTCCCAATGGCCCAGGCATTTTCAAGGTGTTGTAAGCATAGTGGGATGCTTCCATGAACTCGGCCAGGGCTGGTCGTCTAAGAATCCCATTGTACGGCAGGGGGAGATCAACCACATAAAACACAATCTTCCCAGTCCAATAGTGCAGTTCTCCCCAAAACTTCACTAGTAATGTAATCTTTCCCTTAGGATGGCTCCTGCCGGGATTAACTCCTTGAAACGTGTCGATGACCTCTGGCTCTTATTTTCCTATCTTAAGCTTGCTGATTACTGTTGGGGAAATCAGATTCAACCCGGCCCCACCATCCACTAGCATCTTTGTAATCTTGAGGTTGCGAATTGTTGGGGATACCAACAACGGCAAGCACCCTACCACAGTGGTGCGACTAGAGTGATCCTTTTTGTCAAATATGATGGGCGAGAGAGACCATTTGAGCGGTTTCCGAGCCTCCGGCACTAGTTCCACATCATTGATCTCTCGTGCCCATTGCTTGAGTTGGCGATGAGAGATGTGCAAAGATGCACCCCCATCAATGCATAGGGCGTTAGTGGCCTTCTGGAATTCCTACTCACTAATTTCCTCTTCATCCCCTCCATTACTGGCATCATCACATATCTCCTCCTCTTGGCCCCTGGCTGGCTTTCCTTGGTATCGAAAGGGTCTACCGGGACAATTTGCTTCACCGCCCAGGCCCTTATCGCCAGCAGCGTTTTGACCTTTTTACTTATCACGCTTATCATACTCTGCCCTTTGTTTCTTGACGAGCTGCTCAACCTGATAACACTCCTAAAGATCGTGGCCTTTGGTCCGATGGATCTTGCATTACGTCCCATCGCCTTTCCCAACTTTTTCGGCAACATCGGCTTCCCGGCAGGAAGCGCACACGGCAGCTTCCTTCCGGGGGGCCCAGCCTTGTCCTTCTTGCCAGTACTAGGTGTGCCCGATCCTTCCACAGTCATCACCGCGTTATCCCTCAGCTTCTTATTACGCTTCTTGCCCTTTCTCTGGCTAGTTGATTCATCCTCATCCTCTGAATCAACTTTAATGTAATCTTCTTCCTAAGGAAACTTCCTTCCTCCCTCCATCCGAGCACATTTATCCACCAGTGTATATAGTTCTTTCACAGTCTTGGGAAACCGCATGTTCATTTTGGAACGAATGCGGCGGTTGCGCACTTTGGAATACAAAGCTACTATAATAGATGTCGGATGGATATTTGGAATGTTTCTATGAACTTTACGGAATCTCTGCAAATATTACGGAGGGTTTCTCCTTCCTTCTGCTGGAGAAGCTGCAGATCGCTGGGCCTGCCGGGCTCTTGGTGGGCACCGGAGAAGGCACCGATGAACTCGTGGCACAGGTCCGCCCATGATGAAATGGAGTTCTCTGGCGGGTGCATCAGCCAAGACCTCACATTGGAATTGAGAGCCAAAGGGAAGTTGTTGGCAACTCATCTCTTCTCCCGGCAGCCTGAACAGCGATGGTGTAGATGCTCAAGAACTATGCAGTCTTCAACCTCCCGTCGCATTTCTCAGGTATCTCTGGCTTGAACATAAGAACGGACGGCCAACAGACTTGCCACAGCTCTTGTGTACAGGCAAGGCAGCCACCCTCGAAAGGTAGGCTCCCGCCGACACTGAGCGCAGGCTCATCGACGTTGGGGTCGTCGCGCCCGTCGGCTTGGTCGGGGAAGTCGCGCTGCCATTCGGCGACAACGCGCGCATCTCCCAACCGCCTATCTTCTGGGGTTTGATGTTGCCCTGGACGTGCTCGAGGGCCAGAAGAGGCCATCAAGACGTTGTCGGGGTCCTGATTCTGCTGCGCCCTCGGCGGCTGCCGTGGTGGGGACTGCATCGTGGGTCGGCCCCCTCCGTACGGCCAGCAGTGCGGGCGGTGCCTGTCGCTTGGGGAGGTTGCGGTGGACAAGCTCGTCATGAGCCCCTAGCTTCGATGAAACCGAGCAGGCTTTGGATGGTGGCATGCCATTCATCCATCTGCTCAGCTGCTCACAAGAACCTCAGTAGTACCTGATCTCACGCATGGCCTCTGTGGCTGTGCTTGGTATAGATGTCGATGGCGTCGACCGCTCCGTCGCCTGGGTCCTGATGATGCCAGCGGCGGCGGCAGCAGTGCCGCGTCCATGCTGCTGTGGGATGACCATTGCAGGCTGCTGGGCAGTGGGGTCACGCGGCGGTGGCGCTCGAAGATCAGCGGTTCCATCGAGCGCCGCGTTCTGGTTGGCTCACCTAGGAGGAGGCGCATGCACTGCGGTCGCTCACGTGGTGGGGGCGACCGGAGGGCGACGCCTCGTCCCGGACCAAGCATCGTTGTTGCGGCTATGCCTGACGGTGACAGGTGGGGGCACGGACGGAGTGACCCCCTCGCCCGCACCTTAGGGCACAACCGTCAAGACGTTGCTGATGTTGTTCTCTTCCGGTAGCTCCGGCCCTCGTTTCGGCTGCGGGGTTAGTGGTGATGATGCCACCTGCTCTAACCACATCCCCAGCAGCGTCCATGTCCTCGTGTGCCCCCGTAGCCTCCGCGACGTTAGAGGCCGTGGCCGGTGGAGCCTTCGAAGTGGAGGGATGGGCCGAGGAACCAGATTTCTTCTTGGGCACCATGGTCGATGGCGATGTCGAAGAGGAAGATGGTGATGAAGATGATGCACTGTGCACACTTTCAGGTTCGCGCAAGCGACCCCCCTACCTGGCGCACCAAAGATGGCGCATTGCACAAAGAGCAGATCGGCGTACGGTAGCACGACATATAGCACACAAGTGATTTACCCAGGTTCGGGCCCCAACTCCTTCTTTGGTAGATTGATGGTGGAATGAGTGAGGTGGTGCGTGGTACACTTGCCCGACAGGGTTTGCCTATGACGCTCTAATAACTAAGCTATAGTAAACGTCTACTAATGATGCCAGGTCAGCATTGTCACTGTAGTTAATCTCACGTTAGTTCAAAATTGATCCGAAATTCGAATTTAAAATAAAGATAAACATTAAAAGTTTTCAAATATCAAAACTAAAATATTCTAAATGTGTCAAATAATGCATAATAAATATTGGTGAATGAATGATATTTCTATAAAGTATTCTAATATTCTGAAGTAAATAAAATAGTAGCAGAAATAAATAAATAAATACCTTCTTCAATTAATAAAGTATTAAGCTAAATTATTGATTTCCCAAAACTACAGGGGGCAATGGAATATTTATTAAAACTAAATTAGGAACTACTTTTGTATTTTTGTTAAACTATAATAATGTGAAACCAAAATAATAAAGAAAAAGGAATAACAAAAAAATAAATAGAAGAGAAAGAAAAGGACCCATGGCCTACTTGGCCAAACGGCCCAGCTGGCCAGCCCACCGGTCCAGGCCGGCCCTAACCGCCTCCCTTAACCCCCTGGCACCGACCTCATCGCCACCGACACCCCACTTCCCCCACTTGCCTCTCCCTCTTTCCCCCGATCCAGATTGGATCGGGCCGACCTCATAGCCCCGCCATCACGAACGCCGAATCGGTCCCGTCGCCGCACCACTGTGCCCATCCGCTACTCCGACCTCCTCTTCATCTTCTTCGACCACGGGATCAATCCCAGGACCCCTACCTTGCCGGATCATCCTCGTCTCCCCTCTCTGCCCCACCGGTCTTCACCGTCGTTCCATCGCCACCGCTGCTTCTTCGCCCTCGTCGAGCGCTCCACGAGCTTCGATGTGAGCCCCTCGCATATCCCCATGTTTATGCCGTCGTTCCTATTCCCAGGCCGCCGTAGCCATTGTCGGAGCTCAGCGCGCCCTAGCCGCGCTCGCCGCGAGCCCTTTGCCGTCCCGACTGCGCCCGTCTACGCATGTCGCGCAGCCTTGTGCATGCTGCTACCAACGTGCCCTCGCGACTGCTCACCCGCCGGCGCCCGTCCGCACACGCCATGGCCGCCCTCGCACCATGCGCTCCCCTGCATCCCATGCACAGCCTGGCCGCGCACCTACAACCACCCGTGCGCCCGCGTGTGTCTACTGCTGTGGCTGCATCTACTGGTGCGGTTGCGTCTACTGCTGCGCGTGCCTGTAGCCGCCACTGCCGTGGCCTCTATTGCTCCTGCCGCTGTTGTTTAACACTATATCATGCTGCTTCCTTCTTCAGTTAAGCTAAGTGTCAATTTATTCAGTTTCGTCAGAATAAGCCTGCACTAGGAGTCTGTACTCGTAGATGCACACAGTCTTTGTTTTGTGCATGTCGTAGCTACTGTCGTGGTGTTCACTCCCGTGGCAAAGTGTGTCCGTTAGCTCAAACATGGCTAGTAGACTAGGAAGAATCTCTTGCTGTAACGACATGTAAGTAAAAGAGAATAAAATGCTGCAGTTAGTAGCAGGCAACACAAAATACTCTCTCATGGTTCTTCAGTATAGAGCGGCCGAAAGAGTGCGAGGACCCCGGCAGCAACTATAGCTGCCTCTGCCGCTCGCGTCGTGCTCTACGCCCATCCGTGCGCACCAGCCTGCAATGGTCACGCCCGCACCCGCTACGTCGTGGCGCCCAAACCGCACCCATTGGCCCGCTAAGGACCCCCTACCTATGACACAAGGGCCAACCCCACAGAATGTAAAAAATAATAAAAATTAAATTATTTAATTAAATAATTAAGTAATTAAACAAATTAACCATGATTTGTTAATCTAAGGCTATGATGAACTGGTCCCACTTGCTAGGGTTGACCCAGTCAACCTTTGGTCCTGCTCACATCGTGCCGATGTCACGCTGACATCATAATTGCATTTTCTAATTAAATTAGTTTTGTTAATTGTAAAAGTGAATTAAAACTTTGGAAAATAATACAAAATAAACCGTTCATTAGATGAAAATACTTGTACATGAAAGTCGCTCAGAACGATGAGACGAATCCGAATACGCAGTCTGTTCGTCCACCGCACGTCCCTAGCATAGCGAACCTACAACCGTCGCCCTCCGCTTCACCTGTCCGAAAATACCTAACACCGGGAATAATTTCCCGGATGTTTTCCATCCTCGTCAATATCACTTAGTACCGCGTTAGGTCACACGTAGCACCGCGTATTTCCATATTATGCTTTGTGGTGTGATGCTTGCTTTATATTTATTGTTTCTCCCCCATCTTCTCTCCGATAGGTTATGTGGTGCACCCCTGCAGGGAAGTGTGTCCGGCCAAATGGGATCGAGCGTGCTAGGTTATGTGGTGCACCCCTGCAGGGAAGTTAATCTATTCGAATAGTCGTGTCCCTCGGTAAAAGGACGACCCGGAGTTGTACTCCGACCTCATGACAACTAGAACCGGATACTTAATAAAACACACCCTTACCCGTGCTAGATACAACCCGGTGATCGCTTTTCCATAGGGCGACGAGGGGAGGATAGCCGGGTAGGATATTGCTATACGATGTTACTTGGTGAACTTACCATCTATTATATTCTATGGCTGCAAGACAGAGGCTGCGAGAAGCGATGATACTTGTAACTTTCCAGCTACTCTCTTCTACTACTGCAAGATGGATGCTGCCAGAAGCGTAGTCTTCGACTGGATTAGCTATCCCCCTCTTATTCTGGCATTCTGTAGTTCAGTCCACAGATATTACCCCTTTACACAGATACCATTGCATATGTAGTGTAGATCCTTGCTTGTGAGTACTTTGGATGAGTACTCATGGTTGCTTTGCTCCCCCTTTTCCCCCTTTTTCTCTTTTCTCGGATGACGCAACCAGATGGTGGAGTCTAGGAGCCATATTTCCCGAGGATGTTTCTACGTGGACTTCGGCTTCGAGGAGTAGTTAGGAGGTCCCAGGCAGGAGGCCTTGCCTTTTCGATTGTTGCTACATTTGTGCTAGCCTTCTTAAGGCAAACTTCTTTAACTTATGTTTATACTCAAATATTATTGCTTCTGCTGACTCTTGTGTATTCGAGCTTAAGTATTCAAGCCCTCGAGGCCCCTGTCTTGTAATACAAAGCTTGTATTATTTTAATTTGTGTCTAGAGTTGTGTTGAGATATCTTCCAGTGAGTCCCTGATCTTGGTCGTACACATTTGCGTGCATGATTAGTGTACGATCAAATCGGGGGCGTCACAAGTTGGTATCAGAGCCGACTGCCTTTAGGAATCCCCCTTCCACACTCCTTGGCCGAAGTCGAGTCTAGTCATTGCAAAACTTTTACTAACATGGCTGTGTGGCTTACGGGCCCACATTGCCATTGGGTGGTATTATGATCTTTTATTCCTCATCTATACTCTGGGACTCTGATCTCTCTTCTATTCGGGTTAAAAGATTTTATCAACTGTGACTCTAGGTTCTCCTACCTATTTCTCCCGGAGAGCCCTCATTCCAGAAGATCACCTGCTTCGTCAGAAGATTCTGAGGATATCCCTCGATATTTTCTCGAGACCCTTGTGCTCATCGCCTTTGCAATTCACCGCCACCGATATATCCCTAGGGATATGTGCATGCACTTGTCATTCTTATGATCATTCATCGTCGCTCTTGTTGTTACAAGATGCCTCGAAATATTCTCCGTTGTCCTGAAAATCCTTTGAGTTTACAGTCTTGCAGTTTTATTTCACATGAAAACCCTTACGGTTATTTCCTCACATTTATCGAGGATCCGTTCTTATCAATTGTTCATGTGTCTCACAAAATTCTTCGGAATACTTTTCGATCTTTCGAAAATCCTCTACAGACTGTTACTCTTGAAATTCTTGCATGCTTGCATTATGGTTAATTCCATATGACTAGTAGTCTTCGTTTACATCCCTTGTCCTAGCCATTTTGAGCCTATTGATTCAATATGTACGTATGCACGCAGTCATCAGGTTATCCTTTTTAAAATTATCTTTTCGGCTCAGATGTCATTCCAGACATGAGCTGGTTCTCGGCAATTCAAACCTTTATTGATTGTCCAACTAAGTGTTTTCAACTTATCCATCCTTGATCAGAGCGTCTGCTCTTGGTCCTTTGTTTTGGAAACCATAATTTCTTTCTATTTAAGCATCAGACTAATCAGGTGATTCTTGAATCTGATGCCTCTGCACTCTTTCTTCCTTTGAGTGAGTACCGATACTCACATCAGATCTGTTGTGGATCGCCCGATCCATTATTGGATTGTTATGCGACAGAGTCCTTCATATTCAATCACCTTGTGAGTTCTTCCCCTGATACATAGTGCATTTGGTAAATTGTATCCTCTGATTGGCCAACCATGCTCTGCTTCCGAGCTTGTGTATTTACTTTTGAAACTTGTGGTATATGTTACTAAGATGCCCGGTGGGTTGAACCTTTGCCTTCCCTTTATCCGTGAGAACCCGAAAGTTTTCACAAGTCATACTCTTCTGGTGTTCTACCAGATAAAATTCCAACACTACAGTTTTATCAAAGTGAGAGGTGAATGAAATGATATGTATTAAAGAAGTGGGAGTCGACCTTGAACTTTGTGTTCATGCCCATGAAAATGATGTAGACCGTCTCGGAAGCTTCTTGCAGAATGATTATCCAGTTGTATGATTCTTTCGGTATTCTTGAATTGATTCCTTACAGTTATGGTTCCGACCATGTTGTACTGATCTGATATATCTGATGGGAATTCATTCCAGTCCCTCGTGTATTTTTGGCAAGGTTGAAGTATCTACTGTCACAGGTCAATGACTCGATTCTACTTCTATCATGTTCTACCTTCGAGTATTATCCCCTGGTATCTTGAAGATGTCTTGCCATTGCACCACATCTTACTAACTTTGTTGAACTAATGTCTTTCCATGTCGTAATCACTCTACGGGTTCTGGGTTGTTGTCAACCGAGGACACCGACTAGTCAAATTATTCCGTACTACAAATCAAACTGGTCATTCCTAGACTATCGGTTGCATCCTGGTCTTGCCATCTTTGACTGTTCTACCTCGTCCTTCTCTGGTGCACGAATTCTTCAGTGTGTGAACATGACTTACGTCGAGCTTTCAACATCATGTTGCTTGTCTTGAAAGGCAACTTTGGTTCCGAGCTTGCATCTTATATATTGATCCTATAACTTGCCACTTCATCATTCCCTTTCTTGTTGTCGTTGTTGTTTTATTGCATCCTCTTGAAACCTCCCGACAAATGTGTCGGATCACCTTCAACACTTTGACTTCTTCCGAGATGTCAACTGTGATCATGATGAGAAATACCCTCCTTGCCCTCGATGATTTTTATTATCATCGATAACACCATTGACTTCCTTTCATCGCGAACTTGTCCACATTATGAATACAAGTTGCTCTCAAGTGAGTGTTGTGTTCTGCCTTGAAGTATTATTGTCTTTTATGTCGAGAATGTTGTGGGGATTGCTCTACCTCTTAGAAATTCTAGGTATGATGATACTTCTCACGATCACCATTCTTCCTTGGTCCCCGTGTTGTTTTTAACCGGGATACCAATATGCTAACGATGGTGCTTGATTTCTGTATTTCTGGCAACCCTATTGATTTGAAGTTAACAATCCACAGTTCGTTCTTAGACTATTGGTTATTGAATCGTCACTCTAACATTGATCTTGCTACCTAAGGTCATAATTCGGGCACACCTTTCAACTAATGATTAATGGTGTATGTTTTCCTCAAGCATACAACATTATATCATTTGAATTGACAAGTGTCATCTTCTTGTTCACATTATTGTGGAAATCCATCCGTTTGGAATTCTCGATGAATTTTCGCTGAGCCCATAAGCCACCTCATCGCCCTCTCCTTGGTTTAATGATGAACTATTGTTTCGGGAACCTGCTCCCATAGTTCACTTCCCGAGAATCTTGCAATGTCATTTCGTCGATTTATGTTGCACCTTTTCTTCTCGAACATCCTGATTCTGAGGCATCATGCCACCAATCGGATCTGAATCTCGGTCAGATATGATGGTTGCGACAACTTTCCAGGAGCTATAATGTTTGCCCTTTGATGACCTGGTAATATGATGTCATGCCTAGCACCCCTGGCTGGAGGACCTATCATTATAATCACTTTTGCAAGGATAACCATTCTTCGAGGAGGACATTGTAAGACTTATCTTATAAGTTGCTCCTGATGGATCATTTGTGTATCCAAAGTCTGACCCTTGATTGAAAAATCATATCATTGCTACCCCAAAGCATGACAATGATACCCCCCTCATCAACAAGAACATTGGAGGCACGATGCCAAGTGTTCTTGGTCAGTTGTCCAGACACCATTGTATGGGTAACATCTTGATTAATCCTTGCCTCTTTATCTGAATGGTTGGGTACTTGCTCTCCTACCCTGTATGCCATGTTTTGCTTGTCTTGGGAAGGATATACTCCTAATAGTTGTGTGTAATCATAGCTTTCCTTTACATTGATATGTTTAACCTTCTTAGTCTATATGATCTAAGCAATAATAATTCTCTGCTTATGTAACCACCTCGTTGAACAACTCTGTCAGTAAGACCTTGATTCTATTGTTGATATCATTCCGACACTGTCGGTGGACGAGAACTTTGCCTATTGGTCCGCCTCATTACAACGAACGGGAAAATGGTCATCTTCGTTCCCCGTCCTTGGTACCGACATTGTAGCCGACATAGCAGACAAGCTATCCACTGACATGCCTCCCTGTCGCGGCTATGCAAGATGTTACCACCCTTCCTATTTTCAACCCACATGGTGGGCCCATAACCCACCGGTCCACTGGATCGAAACCTGACTCTTCTTTACAACTTGGATTCTAATGTATCTTTTGCACTTGGCTTCGTATGTGATTAACGAGCTAAATTTGATGCCATCATTCATCCTAGAATCAAACACCATGTTACTCTCTTTGTTCAATGCCCCCATTCCAGCTTCTGTCTAGGCATCGAATTATTGTCTACCCATTTGAAACTTTGGTACCATCGTATATTGCACTCAACGAATTCACTGAAATACAACTTGTGGGGTACCTCGTGTATTTCCCATTGAGTTCACCGTCAGATGCCCAACTTTGTGGAGATGCGTTCCTCCGGAGTTTTCCCCCCTGGTCGCGTTCGTAGGACGATGGAGATCCCGAGGAAAGGATGCTGACTTCATCATGATGACTGAAGCAGAGAAATGAAGACATCAACATAATGAATCGACCTCTTCGAAAGAGCAACCAAGAAAAAAAATGATTCGTTGGAATATCGTAACCAGACCTTCCCCCTTACTCTACCTCTTAAATCTCGGGACAAGATTTCCTGTAGTGGAGGAGAATTGTGATGCCCGGATAATTAAGCTATAGTAAACCTCTACTAATGATGCCAGGTCAGCATTGTCACTGTAGTTAATCTCGCGTTAGTTCAAAATTGATCCGAAATTCCAATTTTAAATAAAGAGAAACATTAAAAGTTTTCAAATATCAAAACTAAAATGTTCTAATGTGTCAAATAATGCATAATAAATATTGGTGAAGAAATGATATTTCTATAAAGTATTCTAATATTCTGAAGTAAATAAAACAGTAGCAGAAGTAAATAAATAAATACCTTCTTCAATTAATAAAGTATTAAGCTAAATTATTGATTGCCCAAAACTACAGGGGGCAATGGAATATTTATTAAAACTAAATTAGGAACTAGTTTTGTATTTTTGTTAAACTATAATAATGTGAAACTAAAATAAAACAAAAAGAATAAACAAAAAAATAAATAGAAGAGAAAGAAAAGGACCCATGGCCTACTGGGCCAAACGACCGAGCTGGCCAGTCCACCGGTCCAGGCCGGCCCGAACCGCCTCCCTTAACCACCTGGCACCGACAACCCACTTCCCCCACTCGCCTCTCCCTCTTTCCCCCGATCCAGATCGGATCGGGCCGACCTCATCGCCCCGCCGTCGCGATAGCCCTATCGGTCCCGTCGCCGCACCACCGTGCCCATCTGCTACTCCGACCTCCTCTTCATCGTCTTTGGCCACGGGATCAAGCCCGGGACCCCTACCTCCCCTGATCATCCTCGTCTCCCCTCTCTGCCCCACCGGTCATCGCCGTCGATCCATCGCCATCGCTGCTTCTTCGCCCTCATCGAGCGCTCCACGAGCTTCGATGTGAGCACCTCACATATCCCCATGTTTATGCCGTCGTTCCTGTTCCCTGGCCGCTGTAGCCATTGCCGGAGCTACGCGCGCCCTAGCCGCGCTCGCCGCGAGCCCTTGGCCACCCCAACTGCGCCCGTCTACGCATGTCTCGCAGCCCTGTGCCTGCTGCTGCCAACGTGCCCTCGCGACTGCTCGCCCGCCTGCGCCCGTACGCACACGCCATGGCCTCCCTCGCACCGTGCGCTCCCCTGCATCCCGCGCACAGCCTGGGGGCGCACCTACGACCACCCATGTGCCCGCTTGTGTCTACTGTTGCGGCTGCGTCTACTGATGCGGTTGTGTCTACTGTTGCGCGTGCCTGTAGCCGCCACTGCCGTGGCCTCTATTGCTCCCGCCGCTGCTATTTAACACTATATCATGCTGCTTCCTTCTTCAGTTAAGCTAAGTGTCGATTTATTCAGTCTCGTCAGAATAAGCCTGCACCAGGAGTCTGTTCTCGTACATGCACATAGTCTTTGTTTTGTGCATGTAGTAGCTCGTGCCGTGGTGTTCACTCCCGTGGCATAGTGTGGCCGTTAGCTCAAACGTGGCTAGTAGACTAGGAAGAATCTCTTGCTGTAACGACATGTAAGTAAAAGAGAATAAAATGTTGCACTTAGTAGCACACAACACAAAATACTCTCTCACGGTTCTTCAATACACAGCGGCCGAAAGAGTGCGAGGACAACGGCAGCAACTACAGCTTCCTCTGCCGCTTGCACCGTGCCCTACGCCCATCCGTGCGCGCCAGCCTGCAATGGTCACGCCCGCACCCGCTACCTCCTGGCGCCCGAACCGCGTCCATTGGCCCGGTAAGGACCCCCTACCTATGACACAAGGGCCCACCCCACATAATGTAAAAAATAATAAAAATTAAATTATTTAATTAAATAATTAAGTAATTAAACGAATTAACCATGATTCGTTAATCTAAGGCTATGACGAACTGGTCCCACTTGCTAGGGTTGACCCAGTCAACCTTTGATCCTGCTCACATCGTGCCGATGTCACGCTGACATCATAATTGCATTTTCTAATTAAATTAGTTCCGTTAATTCTAAAAGTGAATTAAAACTTTGGAAAGTAATACAAAATAAACCGTTTATTAGATAAAAATCTTTATACATGAAAGTCGCTCAGAACGACGAGATGAATCCGAATACGCAGTCCGTTCGTCCACCGCACGTCCCTAACATAGCGAACCTACAACCGTCCCCCTCCGTTTCACCTGTCCGAAAATACCTAACACCGGGAATACTTTCCCGGATGTTTTCCATCCTCGCTAGTATCACTTAGTACCGCGTTAGGTCACACGTAGCACAGCGTATTTCCATGTTATGCTTTGTGGTGTGATGCTTGCTTTATATTTATTTTTTCTTCCCCCTCTTCTCTCCGATAGACATCGGAACTGAGACCGCTGACAGTGCCATGATGATCGACTACGTCGACGACGACCTCTCCTTCTTGCCAGAGCAACTAGGCAAGCCAACCCCCCTTGATCACCAGATATCGCCCATTCTCTTCTCTCTTATACTTGCATTAGACTTGCTACTATTGATGATTAGATAGCTCCTATTTTATTGCATAGCCTGTCATTGTTGCTACTACTGTTGATACCTTTACCTGCTATCCTAAATGCTTAGTATAGGGTGCTAGTATTCCATCAGTGACCCCACAACCTTGTCCGTCTGCCATGCTATACTATCGGGCTGTGATCACCTCGGGTGGTGATCACGGGTATATACTATATACATACTTTACATGACACATGATGTGACTAAAGTCGGGTCGGCTCGTTGCGTACCCGCAAGTGATTCCGATGTGGGGGCTGAAAGGACAGGTAGCTCCATCCAGGTAGTGGTGGGCCTGAGTTCCCGACGGCCCCCGAGTGGATATTTGTGGAGGAGCGACATGACAGGTTGAGACACCCAGTCGAGAGGTGGCCTGGCCCTGGTTATTGTCCGTGGATATTTCACAATAACACGCTTAACGAGTTTGGATATTTGATCTGAGTCTGGGCGCTGGCCTATACGCACTAACCAGCTACATGGGAATAGTTATGGGCTCTCGACGTCGTGGTATCAGCCGAAGCCTTCTTGACATCAGCGACTGAGCGACGCGCGCCGGGTTGGACCGCGTAACGTAACTTTCTTAGTAATGGAGGTTGCTAGGTCTACTCACCGGCCGCGTATGCAATGTGCACATGTGCGTTGGGCGATGGGCCCAGACCCCTGCGCGCTTAGGACTTAGACCGGCGTGCTGACCTCTCTGTTGAGCTTAGGTATGGCTGCGACTAGTTAATCTTCCGATGCCGGGCATGACCCAGGAAAGTGTGTCCGGCCCATTGGGATCGAGCGTGCTGGGTTATGTGGTGCACCCCTGCAGGGAAGTTAATCTATTCGAATAGCTGTGTCCCTCGGTAAAAGGACGACCCGGAGTTGTACTCCGACCTCATGACAACTAGAACCGGATACTTAATAAAACACACCCTTACCAGTGCCAGATACAATATGGTGATCGCTTTCCCATAGGGCGACGAGGGGAGGATCACCGGGCAGGATATTGCTATACGATGTTACTTGGTGAACTTACCATCTATTCTATTCTACTGCTGCAAGACGGAGGCTGCGAGAAGCGATGATACTTGTTACTTTCCAGCTACTCTCTTCTACTGCTACAAGATGGAGGCTGCCAGAAGCGTAGTCTTCGACTGGATTAGCTATCCCCCTCTTATTCTGGCATTCTGCAGTTCAGTCCACCGATATTACCCCTTTACACAGATACCATTGCAGATGTAGTGTAAATCCTTGCTCGTGAGTACTTTGGATGAGTACTCACGGTTGCTTTGCTACCCCTTTTCCCCCTTTTCTACTTTTCTCGGATGACGCAACTAGATGGTGGAGTCCAGGAGCCAGATGATCCCGTGGATGTTTCTACGTGGAGTTCGGCTTCGAGGAGTAGTTAGGAGGTCCCAAGCAGGAGGCCTTGCCTTTTCGATCGTTGCTACATTTGTGCTAGCCTTCTTAAGGCAAACTTCTTTAACTTATGTATGTACTCAGATATTATTGCTTCCGCTGACTCTTGTGTATTCGAGCTTATGTATTTGAGCCCTCGAGGCCCCTGGCTTGTAATATAAAGCTTGTATTATTTTAATTTGTGTCTAGAGTTGTGTTGTGATATCTTCCAGTGAGTCCCTAATCTTGGTCGTACACATTTGCGTGCATGATTAGTGTACAGTCAAATCGGGGGCGTAACATTGCCTCAGGGTAGAAGCTACTATGCGCATATGGTGGTGTGGGTTCATCAAGTTTCCAAACCTCTCTACGGTTGCCATGGGCCTCCTTTTATATATTAAGGGGTCACCGAAGTGGCAAAGTAGTCTTTATGCACTGATATGATAGCGAACAGTGCTATCATACCTAACTCTATAGGCTGACAGGGCGCATTAAATGCGCCACTTAATGTCACATCGTTAGCTGCCCGGCAAGCCTTGCTAGGCTATCCCGCCAGATCCATGGCTGCCTGCTCGACGTGTCGCAGGACGGGTGTCATCTGCAGGTTCTCCTTGTGGGAAATGGCTGCCATGTGGCTAATGGCTACCACTTAATCATCTTGTGGCTTGACACCACATAGATTGACGACGTGGGTCGTGCTTGAGTGTTCGATGGGGCTGTTTGGTCTCCGCGAGCCCGCAGCAGGGCCTGCCGGGGTGTTTCTACTATCTTCTTCGGGGGTGGCTTCGCCCCTTGCCGGGCTCACCTTCCCGGCAAGGGAGGGCCTTCTCTTGGTGCTGTCTTGATTCTCTGGCTTGTCCTTGGTCTCTTTGCTCTAAGCTAGTTCCTCGTTCCTCTTGATTCTTTGTACTTTGGCTAGGGCTGGTGCTTCAATCTTGGTCTTGTGCCAATGCATAGTCTGGGTAATAGACCCAGGGTTTGTTGCACCGACACCATGGTGTAATATGATGCACCCCCACATGGTTCCAGTATGATGAATATGGTGACCTTTAATTGGTCATTGCCACCTTACCTACACCACATGAGTGGAATGAGAAAGGTAACATAGGTGAAGGTGATGATGTAGTCCCACTAGTGGACATTCTTGACATTGATTGCTTGCATGATGTTGATCCACCTATTGCCATGCTTCATGCTTGTTCGACTACCTCATGTGATGCATTACGCATTTATTATGAGTATGATGATTGTCATGTGGAGTATATTAGTTGTGATTCCATGTTACATAGGATCTCTTGTGATAATTCTTTAGGTCACATCATGTTGGATAATTCGCTTGACTTGTCATATGCTATGCATGAGATCAACAACATGCCATATTTGCAATCTCATCAGAGTAACTATGCATGTGCCATTAAAAGCAATCCAATTTGTTCATAGCCCATAGATGAAAAACCCATGGTTATTGGCATTTGCTTTTCTTGCAATGATATTGATATGCTCCATTTGCATCATCTATCTCATATGCCATGCCATGACCACCTAGCTTCGGATATGCATTGTTTTGGATGTTTTTCCACTTCTCCGTATTATGCTTCCACTATTGCTCATGAGGAGACCCCCATAGTGTACTCATACCTCTTAGGAGATTTTGATCCATCGTATACATTGCATGATCCCCATACTTGTGTGCACAATATGCTCCCCAAGAATAAAAATGCTATTGTTGTGCCACGCACTTGCTATGATTGCATGCTCAATTTGTGTCCCCATCATGTTATACATAATAACTATTCTTTCATGATGGATGACATGTTCTTATACCATGCATCAAATTTCTTTGAGCATTTCTTGTCTTGTGCTAACTGACACATGCACATACACATCATGATGGACGGTGTGTAAATTTACCACACACACACTTTCGTTGGCTTGTGTCTCTTTTGTGTAGGTACCCATGCATACTCATCAACTTCACAAACGCACGAGTTGACGAAAAGAGCTCTAAAGGGCAACGATGACTTGGGACACCGTGGATTATCTTTCTCGCCGCTCCTTTCACGCAAAGACTTCACGCAATTCTTCTACATGGCCCTCACATGGTTATGGCTTCTTGTCCATTATATATCATTTGTCCATATTACCATGTTCACTATGCTTGATATGATCATTCATATGCCTTTGTCATGCATTTGTGACCCATGCATTGCATTTCACATGATCCTTGAGTCTAGTACTTGTATGTGTATTTGCAAGCTTGGTGGAGATATTGCTTGTTATTGCCATGTTTGCTTGGTGCTCCATGCCTATGATGATATTAATGCTTGCTCCATTACTTGTCTTGATTGCGCTATGTCATGAGCATTGCCTATATCTGTTATTTACCCACATGACATGATTGCCATCATTTCCTCTATTGTGTTGCATCTTCGCTCCACTAGTTTGCATGACATATTTGATTTGCTTGCCTTGATTGTTGCATCACTGATGACTCATACTTGTTCATTTCACGTGGTTGACGGCACATATTACCATGCTTTACACATGATTGCTAGTCCATGTTGTCATGTGTCTCCATATGTTGCCTCTCTCATGCTAGACGATTTACCATGTATTGAGTGCAACAATGCTTTTAGTATTGCAAACGAGATTTCCCCCATAGCATTCTCACATATATTTGGAGATTTTGACATATTTCTTGTGAAGCATGCTTTTCTTCCTTCTGTGCACCATATGCCTGGTGCCATGAATATAACCATTGTTGTATCATATTATTCATGGACTTTTTCTTCTAATGGTTATGTGCAAGAGAAGAGAACCATCATGATGGATGATGTGTTTATCTACCATGCGCATATGTTGTTTGATTCGGTGTGTGCATGTGTAGGATGCTTCGACTACATGTCAACCTCTACTTCATGTGAGTTGACAATTAGAGCCCTTGAGAGTGAGCCTCATACTTTCTACCACGACTCACTTCTACCCTAAATTTGCTTGCACTTTGGAATTGTGAAGGATACCCAAGGACATGCCTTCATGGTGACATCTTTGTTGAGCATGGATATTGCGGATCATACTACTCGTGTTGCTTGCACCATGAGACTTATTGGCCATCTTGGACCACTTGATAGCACACATGTTGATATCTTGCTTCTACTTGCCATATTCACATTTCCATGCATCATGATATACCTGCCTTGTGTGTTGCATCCAACTTGTTGCCTAATTTCTCAGACCACTTGCTTGGTTGCAGCAATGTCATCACTTCACATATGCCATGTCCCTTTGCTTGTCACATGCTTGACTTACTTGCCTCACACATATTGAACAATTGCTCTTTCTATTGTGTTGAGTGCCACACTATTTTCACTACACCCTATGCACATTATGCTTGGATTGTCTTACACTTGACCCATGTGTTTAGACACTTCATTTTATGTGGTGTTGTGAATGAATCCTATGCATATCAAGACCTTTTATTGAGTGCTTCGTGCATGTTTTCAATGAACTTGAGGTAGATGCTTGTTCACTTGTCAAACATACTTGCATCTCTACCTCCCATTTGCATGCTTGTTTTTGTGATGCCCTTGATTGTGCTCCATTTATATGCTTAAATGCCATGCCACACTTCTTTTTCAACCATATGCTATGCTTGATGACAACACTTGTTGGGTAGATCACCTCTTGAATGCTTTGTTTTGCACTAACACTAACCACATTTGGTTTTCCAAGTGCTTGTTATCTTTGCTCCTTTTGAAGGAATTACAAGACGGTGCGTCATTGGAGAGTGCCCATTCCGAACTTCAAGATGATGAACGCTTGGTGATCGTCAACTTATACGCGGTGAAGACATCACTTTCCAATGGTATTTTGGATTTTGATTCGAGGTCGGATCTTTGCCAAGGGGGAGGGGATGATGCGGAGCATCCTATGGACATCACCATGTCAAGAGTTCCATTGCTAAGAGACACGCCTAACCTCTACTTCAAGCACACTAAGGTGAACTCCATCCTTAATACGTTTCTTCTTAGTATCTTCGAGGATGGTATACTACTTGACCCCTCTCTCGAATACATACATAGATCTGAGGCAGAGCTACACATTCATCGAGGAGGAGTCCAAGCTGAAGAGAACATCTACACCATCCAAGAGGGAAGCCTGGAAGCGAAGAAGGAAGCGCCAAGAAGAAGACAGCAACTCCCAGGCGACCCCGTGCGCACGGCCCCCTCTCGCCCCGTGACCACGGGCCTCCCAGGTTGACGGTCCTGAAGACCCTGTGCGCACGGGCATGTACTGTGCCAACGGGCCTCACGGACCCCGTGCGCACGGGCTCACGCGTCAGGTCTCTGGACACCCCATGTACACGGGCTCCACTTACCCCGTGCGCACGGGGGCCCCCTGAATATAGCTCCAGGCTTTGCCCATGTAATGTCCATTTTGCCCCTTCATCCCTTGGACCTCTATATACTCCTTGCCCTCCATTTAGACTCAACTAAGGATATATCTAGACATTAGAGCCTAGCTCATGTACCTCCCCTTGTGGGATTCAAGACCTCCTCGGAGAAATATCCCCCAAGTGTATATGGAGACCCCGATCTAGGGAAGCATCCCCATCATATGATCATCAAGACCTCATATCCTTTGAATTTGGGATGAACTTTACCTTTTGCTATTTTCCCTTTGTTGTTCATGTACCTTGTGGATCCATGTGTTTGTGAGTCTAGTGGATGTGTGATTGGACTTGTTCTTGCATGTTCCCCTTGTGATTTCTCTTCGTTCTTCCCCATGTTCATCGTGTTCTTCGTGGGAATCCACTACAATCATGAAAGATCGTCCGAAAAAGGGTATAGCCCCATATCAAGAGTGATGTCTTTCCATATCCTACGGCATTCATCTTTTGAAGCTTTACGGATGAGGAAGTTGAGCATGGAGACAATTGCACCTACACCTCTTCGACATCCACATATGACCAAATGCCCCAATTTCCATGTGAGGAGAGACACCACCACATGAGAGATATGAGTGACTCCACCATATGTGACATTGAGAGCATTTCCTTTGAGAGGATGAGAGTGACCACCACTAGCCCCACACATGAGAGCATACGACATATCCTATGTGAGGTTGCTAGACATTTGAGTGACTCCACCATCTATACGAGTGAGAGCATCCAAGAGGGAGTGTGTCGTGGTGGGCCCGCGGTAGATGCCAAGGGATGGCTAAAGATAGGAGGCGGCTCAAGGGCACTGGTGGACTCCAGAAATGGGGTTGGCATGAGCGAGCGCGGGACACAAGACATACCCAGGTTTGGGGCTCTTCGGGGAGATAATACCCTTAATCCTACCGAAGGTGGTTGATGTTTACAAGTACAGAATTGCTCCTCGAGCTGTGTGGCGGAAGGAGGAAGACAGGCCAGGGCTTAGGCTGCTTCTCCTGAGGTGTGTCTATCATGTTCTCTATTTCACGTCGCCCGTATGCATGAGGGCTCTGGGGTTTTTATTGTCGGGGTTTTGGGACGACATATGCCAACGGATGGCTTATCATGCATGGGGTCAAAAGAATGTCGCCGGGCTCGGGAAGCTGGATAAAGCGATACTTAGGACGCCTACGAATCATACCCAGGTTCGGGGCTCTCCGAGGAGATAACACCCCTAGTCCTGCTCTGCGGGGGCTCCGCGTCATGACTGATAGCACTAAAGTAGCTACAAGATTGCTCCTTGAGCTGTAAGATTCAAAGAAAGAGGATGAACAAGGCTAGCCCACCTCCTCTCTCTATCTAGGGTTTAATCCTGTGATCTTCCAACAACCAACCCCTCCTCATGGAGGACCCTGGGGGGTTTATATAGGCCTACCCCCCAAGGGTACAATGGTAAACTCGACGGCGTGGCCCCCAGCCGTCAGTGTCTTCTGGCACGGGCCTCGCCGCCTGTCTGTTGGGGTCCGCCGCCCGCAGGCCCCTCGTGATTGTCTTTCACTGTGGGGGTGCTTTTGCTGACGACAGCCTCGTCAAGAAGGAAATGGCTACAGTGCCATCGCCTCTTGCCGTACGCTGCCGCCTCGCCCTGTCCCATCATCTTGATGAGGCTCGGACTTCTAGGGTGGGGTTTTCTGTCTGCTGCCAGACAGCCTTCTCCCCTGGCCGCCTGCAAGGGGCGGCTTGTTTGTGAGCTTACCCGCTGACCGATGGGGCCAGCCGCCTGCTGGCCCCGCCGTTTGCGGGCAGTGGGATCGTGGCCTCCTCTGACCGTTGCTTGGTCACGAGCTTCGTGGCTACAGTGACCCGCCGCTTAGGGAATATTTATAAAGTACACGGCCACTGTAGCCATACCCTTACAGATCTTCTAAGGACATGTTCTTCTGTAGCCACGCCTCCGCCGCGCGGGGGTCCCCCCAGCGTGTCCCCTGAGGAAGGAGGGCGGGGCCGTCTGCCGGCAGGTGGTGTTGGTGTCGCCGCCTGCCGGGTCCCTGCCGCCTGCTGGCAGCAGGCTCCTAGGGCAGGCGACCCTAGGAGGCGGCTCGAGGAGCAGACGACCGCAGCGGACCAAGCGGCTGTTATTTTTTTTTGAAATACCAAGGTAGGCGCTGAGGGTACCTATGGCCAATATCTCCGACAGTAGTCCCCGAAGCTGGTGGAACTCCGAGGCGGGTGTTGGAGATGCCGAGGGGTTCCAGCAGCTTCCCCCCTCAGGCAGGCCCATCGTCTTTCACTTGTCTGCTAAAGGAGTCCATCTGCCGACAGCCGGCTCTGTGCTGCTGGAGCCGGCTCCTGGCAGTCGAACCGTCGTCTCAGAATCTACGGTGGGCAAGCGCCGCCTGGTCAGCGGACACTCGAACAGGCCCGCAGACCGTTGGCAGTGCCCACGCGTCACCGTCCTGTCGCATCGGCCTGCCAGCCCACGCGCGTGACAGGACATAACAGTGGGCCGGGGCCCGCCACTAAGGGCCTCGGGCCCCGCGTGGATCCATAGTGGCAGGGGCAATCGATTACCCTCCCACGCGCATTTAATGCACGCGGATTAGGCGCGAGAAAATCGGGGGTCGTGCGGGACGTGGAGCGGTTAAGCCCACGCCCGCCCCCTCGCCTTCGTCGCCCGGGCCTATATATAGGGCGGGAGAGAGGGCTGGCGGTGCTCTCGCGCTCACTCTCCCCCATCCTTCATCTTCTTCCTCGCTCTTCCTCGTCGCCGTCACAGCGAACCACCGCCCGAGCCATGTCCGGTCCCGCGCCTCCCCGACGCCACGGCCGATGGGACGACAGCGATGTCTTGCAAGAGCACGTGGACGTCCTCCGACGGTCGTGGAAGCTGCCGCCGGCCGACAGGGTCACCGTGCGCCTGGCGCCGGTGATAGAGATCAGGCCGGCCCCGCAGCAAGGTGAGCGGGTCATCTTCCGCTCGCACTTTCCATGCGGGTTCGGCCTGTCGGCGAGCGGCTTCTTCCGCTCCTTCCTCGACTTCTTCCACATCCAACCTCACCACCTCACGCCAAACACGGTGACGACCATTTCTTCCTTCGTCGTTCTCTGCGAGGCTTACCTCGGCATCCTCCCCAACATTGAGCTCTGGACGGAGCATTTCTATGTGAAGCTCGGCACCGCCGTCCAGAGCGTGGCCGCTCAGTGTGGGGGGTGCATCGCAGTAAAGCGCACCGGGGCGAAGAACTTCTTCCCGGCGCCAAAGCTTGTGGGATCGGTGAAGCAATGGCAGAAGACGTACTTCTACGTCTCCAACGTCGACCCCGAGCAAGATTTCATATGCCTGCCGGAGTGGGTGCCGGGGCCGCCTGCCGAGCCTCGGGAATCCTTGAGGACCCGGCCCGTCGCCCTTACTGAAGGTGCCTCCGTCGCCCTGCGCCGTCTCCGGGAGCTGAGAGACGACGAGGGCTTGGACTTCGCAGATCTGCTGCTGACGTTTTCCGAGCTCCGGGTGCTGCCGCTGCAGCGCCGTCCCCACCTCATCTGCGACATGAGCGGGCGCCGGGACCCCAGCCGGACCTGCACCAAGCCCCTGCCCTACAGGGAGGTGGCCCGGCTGGTGAACCATATCTCCAGCTATCTGTTCTCCAAGTCCGGCTGGGCCTTCGGCAAGGCGCCGTACAGCCGCGCCAACTAGCCGCCCGCAGTAAGTTTTCACCCTTCTGTTTTCTTTCTTCTTCGTTCGGCTGTTGTGGCCGTCTTGTCCTAATACTTGTTCAGATTTTCCCAGGCCAGCCGGCACCTGGCTCCAACCAACCGGGCCGCCCCCTCGAGCCGGATCGCTCCCAAAGCGATACGAGGGACCCCGATCTTGGGGCCGCCGCCGCCATGGAGGAGGAGGAGGTGAAGGGAGGCGGGGACCAGCCAACGGGCGCCCTGCCAGAAGGCGGCCTCAAGAGCTGGTCGGATGATGACGAGGGGATGGAGGAGGCCCCGTCTGTACCAGCCAACAGGCGGGGCCGTGTGGCACAGCCGGTGGTGGGAAGCGGCGGTCCTCGTCAGGGCCGACTGGTGCCCCACCCAAGAAGCTCCGGCTGTCAACCGCTGCCAGGAGGCCTTAGGAGGCGGCCGCCAGGGCGAACGTGCCGAAGAAGCCCAAGGCCAGGCCGGTTGTGTCCGGGTAAGTATCATTCATTCTTTCTTCGCGTGTTATTCTTTTTTCACAGCTGATCCCCTCTTGCTTGATTCTTCGCTCCCTGGAGACATCCGCATAGCGCACCGCTTTCCCTCTCACGGGTGCCAGCGGGCTCTATAGTGGGAGGCCCAGATGCCCCTCCTGCGCCCCCTCGCGTGGATCCTGCCGCCGCGCTTCGGGAGGCGACAGAGAGGAACGCCCGCGAGGCGCGTGCGGAGCGCGAGGCCGCGGAGCGTGAGCGAGCGGCGGTCGATGCAACCGCCCAGGCGGAGGCCGAAGCCGCCAAGAAGGCCGAGGCAGACGCCGCCCGCGTCCGAGAGCAGGGAAAGTGCCCCAAGCAGTCAGCAGGCCACGTCGTCCGCACGGAGTTAGGGGCTCAGGAGATGTCGGCCCAGGTAGGGGTGGATTAACGAGCTGCTCGGCTCGTTAAGCTCGTACTCACTAAGCTCGTGCTCGTTAAGGCTCGGCTCATTAAGCTCGTTAAGATTAGCGAGCAGAAAACACTGCTCGGCTCGGTTCGTTTAAAGCTCGTTAAGCTCGTGAGCGCTCGCGAGCGCTCTTTAACATATTTTGATGTGTTACGGTCCACACAATAAGCATGTAGATTTGATTTTAAAAAAGGAAGATGGTGACTACAAAATAAAATGCACTATTTTGTTGCCTCCTATGTGGATTAGATTAAGTGGATGGGACGAGGTGCTACAAAAATTTTGTGAGGTAAGATGAAAATATGTGTTATGTTATCACTAACGAGCTTAACGACCTACTCGTGAAACTCGTTAGCTCGTTCATTAAGCTCGTTAAGCTTAACGAGCTGAAATCAATGATTGGCTCTGTTCATTAAGAAGCGAGCCACGAGCTTAATGAGCCGGACTATCGAGCGCTCATTAAGCTCACGAGCTTCGAGCTTTTGGTCCAGCGCTAGGCCCAGGTGCCGGCTGCTGATGAGCAGCCGGCTCCATGCGATGGGGGAGACGAATGCGTCATCTTGGAGACGCTGCCACCACCCCCTGCGCCACCTGCTGGGGAGCAGGGCAGCCGGCCAGCGGGGACAGAGGTACCGCCGGTTGGGGGCGTGCTGGTGATTGGCCCGCAACCGCCCCCCGAGGCCCAGCCCGCCGGCGCCTTGCGAGGGCGGCTTCTATGCCCCAGCAGATCCAGGTTGGCGGGGCCAGCTCGTCCGCGCCGTAGAACGAGGCGACCAGCGCGGCGCCATCGAGCTGGAGGTCCGGAGGAGGCGGCGCGTGGATCGTTGCGTCGCGGGACGTCTTGGACCGCATGAACTCCTTGGGCAACGTCGTGCAAACGGTGATGCAGGAGTTCATCGCAACACGGTCCTCCGTTCGGGTAAGTGTGCTTCGTTTTCTTCTGTTTTTATTCCTTCAATTTCTTCAGTGGGGGCGCATCAGCGCACCCACTGGGTGTAGAACCCGAGTTCCGAGCCGGCTGCTGAGAAGGCGGCTTGGAACTCCAAAGTGTACATCCTGATCTGATCTGGCTTCTTGTTGCAGGAGTACCACAACCTCCGCGTGGCCTCCTACAACGCTCATAGCTAGGAGCTGGCGCAGCTGCAGGCTGCCTTGGCAGATAGCCGAGGTGAGTGCCTCCTCTTCTCCTTGCGGGGGCGAGTCAGCGCACCCGCTGGGTGTAGTCCCCGAGTTCCGAGCCGGCTGCTGAGCAGGCGGCTTGGAACTCCAAGGTTATATTTTTTGCTGCTGACCTTCATTCTTTTTGTTTCTCCCTTGCCAGTGGTCGCAGCCGGCCTCCGCAACCAGCTGGGCGAGGCCTAGATGGAGCTGGCCTCTAAGGAGAGGGAGCATGGCCTTGCCGCTCAAGACCGCGACCGCCTGGCCAAGGAGCTGGCAGACCAGGCGGTGGCTCACAAAACCGAGCTTGGCAAAATGTCAGACGCCGAGTCCCTTCTGCGGGCCGAATTCGAGACTGAGCGCTCAAATTGGACCGAGAAGGCGGCGGCTCTCCAAGACGGCTATGTAGCCATTGGAGACATGGTCGACGGTGAGACGTCTCCCCTTTTATTTTGTTTTCGCCGCTTGTAGCAGCCGTCTTTTTTTCTTCTTCTGATCCTTCTTCTAGTCTTGGCAGAGTTCTTCCCGGGCTATTCTGTGGCTGCCACGCAAGCCATCGAGGCTGAGCGTGCTGCGAGGCGCCAGGCGGGCCGGGCGATCGCACCCAACGCGCCCAGGAACCCGGCCGAGGAGCTTCTTGCCATTCGAGTGCGTCTTCTGCCAGTCCGCCGTCTTCTTCGCCGGCTGCAGCGTGCCGGTGCCCAGGTCCTGGCCGCCCTCTGGCCAGGTGTGCCAATGTTCCGCACCCCCAGCCGGACGGCCGCCTGGCTGGAGGCGGCTGGCCAGCGCTTCGAGGCCTGGAAGGGCTCCGCAGCAAGGGCTGGTGCGCGGACCGCCCTGGAGTTCGCCAAGAGCTGGTATCCTGGCCTGAGCGTTGAACAGCTGGAGACCTTCCGCGCGGAGGCCCAGCCGGAGCTGGCTGCTGAGCAGAAAGAGCTCGTCCAACGTGTTGCCGCCCTTGCTGAATACGCCGACACCTCCCTCTTCATCCCGGAGTTGGATGACAGGGGCCATGTGGTGCCGCCTGGTAACTTCGGGCTGGACATGGCGGCGTCAGAGGAGCCCGACGAGGAGATCGCCTCCAGCGAAGGTGATGAAGAGGAGGAAGGCAGCGACGAGGAGACCAGCTCCGAGGAGGCGGACCCAGCCGCCAGTCGCCAGCCTGACCAGTCCTCAACAAGCGGACAAGGGGTGATGGCCCCGCCTGCTGCAAGAGACGGCCAGACCGAGACCCACTAGGCGGCCTCCCCAGAAGTTGGCTCCGTCGTGCCACCTGCCCAGCCTGCTGGTCCTTAAGTTCTTTGTTTGCATCTTCCGCCTCTCTGTAAGACTTGTAGGGTTAATCCGAACAATTCCACCCGCTGGGTGTATTTAGTAAGTTATTACTGCAAGGCGGCTCTTAAGGCCTTTTGGATGTGAATATTCTTTTTAATGCTGCATCTTTTTTATGCAATTGTGCCGAGTCCTAGGATTAGCCTTGCCCTAGCTTCCTTGTGGAGATTCTCTTCTTGCCGTCTCCTTGAACTGCTGCCCTGCCAGCCAGACAGCCACTCTGTGGTTCTATGGCTCGGTCAGGGACTTGGCTGTTTTCGGGGTGGGCCAGTATCTCGCCTTCTAGAAGGCGGTCTGGCCAAGCCTAGAACCGGCTGGCCGGCTGCTAGTGTGGAGGGCCGGCTGGCCCTATGTCTTTTTTCCTTAGCCATTTTTCATGTGGGCACCATTTCTTGCCTTTGGCTCCTGCCAGCCGGACAACCGCGTTCTACGAGTCTGTGAATTGACGCAGGAGAGGGCTTGGATGCCATCACATTACTTGTCTGACTTTTTAAGGAGAATTCTCTAGACATAGGGCTTGGCGACCAGTCCCCGGGCCGTGTGCTAGGCTCCGGTGCCGGACAAAGGAGTGAACAACAATCATTCACAGGCATAATTCTTATCATATAGATAAAGGGGTTGGGCAGTCCCTGAGAACTCCTCGGGGTTCCCACTGATTCTCAAAATAACTTTAGATAGCACGACACATACTGTCTTTCAGCTATAAAAGCGACGAAGAAGGTTTGCGGTCCATGGGCGCTCCGACTCCTTGCCTGATTCGTCTCTCTTGCGCGCTCTTGGCTTCTGGGCGTCGATGAGGTAGTAGGCATCGTTGCCCAGTACCTTGCTAAAGATGAACGGTCCTTCCCAAGGAGCCAAGAGCTTGTGCTGGCCGGCTGTTCGCTGGATCAGCCGGAGCACAAGGTCTCCCTTGCGGAAGGAGTGTGGCTTCACTCGCCGGCTGTGATAGCGGCGGAGACCCTGCTGGTAGATGGCGGAGCGGCTGAGTGCTACCAGCTGGGCCTCCTCCAGAAAGTCCATGCCGTCTTCGCATGTTTCTTTGGCTTCAGCTTCCGTATACATGGTGACGCGAGGCGAGTCAAACTCAACGTCCATTGGGATGACAGCCTCGGCCCCATAGACGAGGAAGAAAGGGGTGAAGCCGGTGTATTTGTCCGGAGTGGTTCTGAGGCTCCACAGGACAGACGGCAGTTCTTCGATCAAGCAGCCGGCCGACCGCTCCAAAGGTTCGACCAACCGGGGCTTGATGCCTGATAGGATGAGGCCGTTGCTACGCTCGACTTGGCCGTTAGACTGTGGGTGGGCAATGGACGCTAGGTCCAGCCGGATGCCCTGAGTTGCACAGAAACGAGCAAGTGCGCCTTTGGCGAAATTTGTGCCGTTGTCGGTGATGATGCTGTGCGGTATACCATACCGAACTGTGATATCTGCAATGAATGTTACAGCAGTTGGGCCATTGAGTTACTTGATTGGCTTGGCTTCGATCCACTTGGTGAATTTATCTATTGCCACGAGCAAGTGTGTCAGGCCTCGTCTGGCAGTCTTGAAAGGTCCTACCATATCCAGACCCCAGACGGCAAAATGTCCAAGTGATCGGAATAGTCTTGAGTGCAGAAGTCGGCAAGTGTTGCTTGGAGCTGAAGCGTTGGCAGCCGTTGCACTTTCTCACCAAATCTTTGGCATCGTCCAAAGCAGTCAGCCAGAAGAAACCGTGGCGGAAAGCGTTGGCTACGAGAGATCTTGAGGTCTCGTGGTGGCCGCAATCTCCTTGGTGAATGTCCTTTAGGATGGCCAGGCCTTTTGTTGCTTCTACACAGCGTTGGAAGACGCCCATCGCACACCGTCTGACGAGCTCTTTGTTGACAATGGTGTAAGCTGAGGCTCGGCATTGAACTTGTCATGCCGAAGTTTCTTCTGCTGATAGCTCTCCTTTGAGTAGGAATGTGAGGATTGGCTGTGCCCAAGACGGCGCTGAGACTCCAATTGCTTCGGCCAGAGAGACCAGGGTGGTTGGGATGGGAGGTGGAGGGCCAGGCTGAGCCGCCTGCTGTGTATCCGAAGTCCCCGAGCCGTCTGCCGGAGCTGGCGCCTCCTGGCCGTCTGCTGGAGCAGTCCCCGGGCCAGGAGCTGGCACGGCTGTAGGTGGTTTGTTTGTTGGAGTTGGAGTGTCGTGGCCGTCTGCTGGGGCAGTCTCTGGGCCAGCAGCCGAAACCGCGAGGCCGCCTATCCCGCGGTCGGCTGGTATGAAGATTGACTCCGACTCTTGTGAAGGCTTGATAGACGGTTTGCGCAGGCATTGGAGAGATACGCCGGCTGGTATTGCTTGGCGGGTGGAGCCGATTCGTGCTAAGGTGTCCGCTTGCATGTTATCAGCTCGTGGCACATGGTGGAACTCGCAGCCATCAAAGTGTCCACTGATCTGCTGGACAAGGAAGCGATAACTTGCCATGTTTGCGTCATTGGCGTCCCAGTCCCCAGACGACTGCTGGACAACCAAGTCTGAGTCACCATAGCACAGCACTAGGCGGATGCCAATCTCCTTGGCCATCCGGAGCCCGTGGATAAGTGCCTCATATTCAGCCATGTTGTTGGAGGCGGCAAAGTGGATCTGCAGGGTATACTTGAGCTTATCGCCTTTGGGGGAGGTGAGGATGACGCCGGCTCCCAGGCCGGTGCGCATCTTTGACCAGTCAAAATGCATCCGCCAATGGGTTGAGTCTGGCACAGGCGGCAGGTACTGGGTTACAGCCCAATCGACGAGGAAGTCGGCCAACACTTGCGATTTGATGGTAGTGCGCGGCTGGTAAAAGATGGTGAAGGGGGCCAGCTCAATGGCCCACTTGGCCACTCTTACTCATGCATCTCTGTTCTCCATGATTTCAGCAAGCGGGGCCGTGCAGACGACCGAGACAGAATGCTCTTGGAAGTACTGCTTGAGTTTCTTGGCGGTGAATTACACGTCGTAGCACATCTTCTGGTAATGGGGGTAGTTATGCTTGGACGCTGACAACACTTCGCTCAAGTAGTAGACGGGCCTCTGGACGGGCAAGGCTCTGCCGTCTTCTGGGCGCTCAACCACAATGACAGTGCTGACCACCCGGCTGGTGGCGGCTATGTAAAGGAACATGGGTTCCTTGTCTGCTGGCGCCGCCAGGACAGGCGGGGTGCACAGCAGTCGCTTGAGCTGCTGGAAAGCTTCGTCTGCCTGGACGTTCCACTCGAAGCAAGTGGTCTTCTTCTTCAGTTGGTACAGGGGGAGCGCCTTTTCTTCCAGCCGGCTGATGAAACGGCTGAGAGATGCCAGGCATCCCGTGAATCTCTGAACATCTCGCGCACGGGTCAGTCGTTCCATCCTCTCAATGGCTTTGATCTTTGCGGGGTTGCACTCAATGCCTCTTTCGGATACCAGGAAGCCAAGGAGCTGGCCTGCTGGTACCCCGAAGACGCATTTCTCCGGGTTTAGCTTGATCCGAAAGCGGCGCTGGTTCTCAAATGTTTCTTGGAGATCCTCCAAAAGGGTTCCTCTCTTCTCCGTCTTCACCACAATATCGTCCACGTAAACGTGCGCATTCCTGCCAAGCTGCTTGAGGAGACACTTCTGCATGCAAAGCTGAAAGGTGGCGCCGGCATTTCTCAAGCCAAATGTCATGTCCAGGTAGCAGAAGGCCCCAAACGGCGTGAGGAAGGCGGTCTTCAGACGGTCAGCTGGATCAAGCTTGATTTGGTGGTACCCTGAATAAGCATCAAGGAAAGACATCAGCTCGCATTCGGCTGTGGAGTCAATCACTTGTTCTACTCGTGGCAGAGCAAACGGGTCTTTAGGGCAAGCTTTGTTCAGGCTGGTGTAATCAATGCACATGCCCCATTTATTGTTCTTCTTCAGCACCAGGACTAGATTCGCTAGCCACTCGGGATAAAAGACTTCCATGATGAAGCCGGCTGCTAGCAGGCGGGCGACTTCCTCCCCAACGACTCTTCTCTTCTCTTCTGACAGGCGGCGCAGCGGCTGCCTGACAGGCTTTGCATCTTCTCTCACGTGTAGCTTGTGCTCGGCGAAATCCATCGGGACACCAGGCATATCCTTGGGGGACCATGCAAAGATGTCCCGATTCTCACAGAGGAAATCAGCGAGCTTGCTTTCCTATTTGCTGTCTAGGCTTGACCCTACGACAGCAAATCGCTCCGGGTGAGACGGGTCCAAGGCAATCTTCTTCGTGTCCTTGGAGGGCTGGAACGAGCCTTGCGGCTCCGCCTCCTTGGGATCGGCTGGTATGGCTGGCTGCTCGCCAGCCATTGCCACCAGTCGCTCCAGACGGTGCTTTTCCTCAGCCACAACAAGGGTTTCTGCCAGGTGACTGCTGGCCGTTGCGCATGCAATGGACTTCTCGTAGTCCCCGGCTATGGTGATTATTCCCTTGGGACCAGGCATCTTCATCTTGAGGTAGGCATAATGGGGGACTGCCATGAACTTTGCAAGAGCGGGCCGGCCCAAGATCATGTGATAGGGACTTTCCAGATTTACCACTTCAAACCAGACCGGCTCCCTCCGGAAGTGCGTCTTGTCACCAAATAGGAAATTGACCCTGGCCTTGCCGATTGGTGAACAAGAGAGGCCTGACACAATACCATGGAACACGGTCCTGGTAGGCTGAAGCTGCTTCTCTTTGATGCCCAACTTCTCCATGGTGTCCCGGTACATGATGTTGATGCTACCGCCGCCGTCTACCAGTGCTCGGGAGAAACGACAGGCCCACCTGTCAGTGGAGAGAGTGGCATCCACGACCAAGGCATAGGCCCCTGGAGATGGCATGAAATCCGGGTGATCCTCTCGGCTCCAGCTGACAGGCCTTTCAGACCAATGCATGAATTCTGGGCTCTTGATGGCAATAGTGTTGACTTCTCTGCACTACTGGCGCCGGCTGTGCCTATCGTCCGTCTGGCTGGTGAAGACAACATATGATCCATTTTCTTCTGGGAATTCGTCCTGGATCTGGCCGCCAGGGCGAGCGGCCAGCGGATTAGGAGGCGGAGCCGGCTGTCCAGCAGGCGGCGGAGGCAGAGCTTCTCCCCTCGCCATTCTTGTGAGCCAGTGACACTTTCGTGTGGTGTGGTTGGAAGGCTTCGTGCCGCTGTGGAACTTGCAGGGGGCGTCCAAGGCTTGATCAAAGGAAAAGGCTGGTTGCCACACTGGTTTGCCGCCCTTCTGGCGCTTGGGTCCCGCTTGAGCTTCTGGCTGTTGTCCGTCGACCGCTGCCACCAGCCGGCTGTTGGCAGCCGGCGCATGGGCCTTGCGCTTCTGGTCACTGGTCTGCTGGCACCGGCTGGATTCTCCTGCCGGCGTCTTGGAAGTTGGAGGGGTCATTTTGCCAGAAGCGTCCACTTGCAGCTCGGTCTTCATAGAGGAGTCAGCGGTGGCGTACTTGTCTGCTATGCTCAGCAGTTCATCCAGCGTGGCCGGCTCGTCGCACAGGAGCCGGTGTTTGAGCAAGGTGCCTTCTCTGCACCCGGCCGTGAAATACTCGATGGCTTTTACCTCATGTACTCCCTCACAAGAGTTTCGCAGCTCCGCCCAGCGCGTCAGGTAGTCACGGGCCGACTCGTCCGGGCCTTGGACACACAGGGAGAGCTGACGCGGCTTGGGAGGACGCTTATAGGTGCTGGTGAAGTTGCGAGTGAAGGCGTCGGTGAAGTCTAGCCAGCCGTTGATGCTGTTGGGCTTGAGGCTGTTCAGCCACGTCCGAGCCGTGCCCTGGAGCATGAGGGGCACGTACTTCACAGCGACACGCCTGTTGCCTGTGGCGATGCTGACACCCGTGGAATAGTCCACCAGCCAGTCCTCTGGTTTCACTGATCCGTTGTACCTGGGGGTGTCTGTGGGGAGCGAGAAGCCCTTGGGAAAAGGCTCGTTGCGGATGCGAGGGCCGAAGCAGGCCGGACCGAGGTCATCTTCTTCTTCAACCGCCTGGGAGCGAGCCAGATCGTCCAGGCGGTTGCGGGCATCGTTTTCCCCAACCCCCTCGCCGCGGCCTAAGCGGCTTGCCAGAGAGGGGTGGACAACATGCGGAGGAGTCACGCGCCTCTCCCGCCTAGGAGGAGGCGGCTGCTCCCCTCGTCATTCTACGGCCCTCGGGTGGCCGTCTTCGTCGTGCTCGATGGTGACGCGAGTTTGCCGACTGTGGCTGGCAACGGGCTCTGAGTCTCGCCGGCTGGTGGCGCTGGCTGTTGGAGAGCGGGACGTGGCTCTTTGCCCAAATGAGCTCTAATTTGGTGAAAGGGCTTAAATATATGTGCCATTTCATCATGTGGAGTCTCATGTCAAATGAAATACATTTGCTTGCCCAAAACATCATCAAACACCTTCTGTTGTTTTACCAAAACCCTTGCTTTGACCCCTTACACTATTCTTCCTTACCTCGGGTTCTTACCACAGCTCCCCGAAGACCCCTTCTACCTCCAGCAGCAATGGCTGCACCACGAGCTCAAGGATTAAGGCGGGTTAAACCCCATTTACATCTATGGACATCCATTTTTACCCTCCTTTCTCAATCCTCTCTCCTTCTAGAAGCCCTCCAGAGCATCCAATGCAAGTTCCTGGTTGTTTATGGTCTCCCTTATCCTCTAGACACTGGTGGCCACGGCCACAGGACATAAACAATGCCATGCCGGCCATTTGCGCGGTCTGGAGCACGCTACAGTGTGCTCTGGCACTGTAGCCGCTCCTGACCCAGCACCTCCGACCACCTTGAGCCTCCCCCTCGTGCCAGCCAAGGCGCCTCGACGTCCACGACACGCCACGGCCCTGTCCCCCTCCTCCTTCTCCCTCCTGCAGTCCCTCCTCGCACGCGCACCGGCTGCCCGAGAGCTCCAATGAGGTTCCTCACACGCGCGGCATCTCTGGCCTTACCCCGCTCTCTCCCTCAGATCCCCTCGGCGTAGTCCACGCCTAGCACCACCCCAGACATGGCACCAGCTCCTCCCGAGCCCTATAGTGACGAGCAGGAGCCCACCGACACACGGGTCCACGGCACCCCACCGTTCACCTATTTAAGGGCCTCCCCCAGCCCTACTCTCCCCACCACTCGCTCTCTCACTCCCCTAATCACCCTCCTACACCACTTACCCCTCTCCAGACGAGCCCGAGCTCGAGATCCGCCGCCTCGCGTCGCCATCGATCTTAGGGTACAGACCCTCTCCGCCACTCCTCTTCCTCGATCTGGAACCGCCGCGGCTCACTGATCATGTCCCCTTTCCTCCAAGCTTCTTTTGCAGCCGGAAACGGCCGGAACCGTCGACGCCCGAAGCTCCTCCGCCGCGTGACCTCGTCGCCGGCGAACCAGGCCACCCCGGCGACCGCAACGACCTCAACCCGAACGGCGACTCAACGCCGAGTCCAGCCGTACCCTCGCCCGACCTCGCCGTGCCCTGCATCGACGCCGGTGAGCTCGCCGGCCCTCTGTCGCGGGGTTAGGGATGACAGGCGGGCCCCGCCTGTCAGCCTCTCCTTTTCATCGCCCCTCTCTCTCTCCCTGACGCCTGGGCCTCGCCCGTCAGGTTTAAATCTGGCGCGCGCGCATGCACCAGTGCGCTGCGCCGCCTCTCTGGCTGGGCATGCTGCGCTGCGGCTGTTCTAGCCCAGCAGGCACAGAGCCCTTCTCCTTTTTCTTTTCTGTCAAACTTGCAAAAATTCCTCTGGACTAAATATTAATCCAAATCAAATAATTCCAGTTCCTAAAATCTTGTAATATTCCAACCTATTTAATGATATAACTTTCACACATATCCATGAACCTTTTCTGTACTATTAAAATTTAAATTTAAATTTGAACACTAAAACCTCTGTTCAAAAATCCATCTACCCCATTTTGTCACTCCAAATCCAAAACTAAGAATTTTTGCCCTCTTAGTTTTCCTTCTAGTATTTTATAAAAATAAGTTGACATTTTTCTGAGCACTTTGTTTTTCTGTTTTTATTATTGTCTTATTTTCCCGTTATTTTATTGCGACGATTAGATACCGTGTTTGACGAAGTTGCTGAAGAAGAAGAAGGAGAAGGATTTGAAGACTTTGGAGACCAAGCCAATCCAGGCAAGCAGCCCTTTGACCATGATACCCCTCTTGTTCATCGGTACCCTTTTCCGATTGCATGATGATGAAATATGACGGTGGTAAACTTGTTGGGAACCACCACATGGTGCATACCCCTACTCATAACTTTACCTTGTTCATAGATGCAATGTCAAAAGATTAGTTGTTGATACATGATGTTGCATATGTACCATGAACCCTTCGTGGTTGCATTCTTTCGAAAACCCCATCGGGTGCCCCTAATGCCTGAGGGTGATGTTGAGTTAAGGCCACCACTTGAGGAAGAAGTGGTGTACTAAAGAGAGTTCTCGTGTGTGGGTAAAATAATGGATTATATTTATGTGTGATTACCGTCCCAACCAAACATGTGCAACCACTCTACCCCTTATGGGACGGGGCATTATTGATTACTTAGGCTGATACTAGCATGGTGCCCACATCACTAGTGAAGGGGGAGACTTGAGGTCACTCTCGGGATGGGGTCATGCTTGGATAGGCGACCATGACTGTTTTATAGGGCACTGGACACACCGTTGGTCCCTTCATGTATGCGTGACAATGTAAAAAGGGCAAGTCCCACGATCTTTCGTTTGTACACGAGGGCTGTGCACCAACGAGTGGACCCTATGTTAGTGTCGTCTAGGGAAAGGTAATGACCGGATGTTTCCCCGAGTACTTGAGGTACTGCGGGATCGTGGATGACACGAAAGCTTCCCGGATCTTGTGGATAAAGTGCGCAACCTCTGCAGAGTGTAAAACTATTCGAATATTTGTGTCCACGGTCATGGACAGTTGGGAGGTGCTACTTAAACTATGTCCAGAATTTTACAATCTTGGTGAAAGTGTGTGTGTATTGAGTCAAGGTGGTGACTTGGTTCGTTGAAAGAACCAGAAATGAATTGAACTCTGTTTATGTTGACATCTGGATCCTGTCCTCGAGGTTACCCAAGTACATTGATGCATGTCTCACAAATTGTAGAATATCTTATGTAGCTTGTAGCTACGTTGCTTATTGTTGAACAACTTGCATTGTTACCTTGAACCAAATCATGGGTTGCTTGCGAGTACATTCAAAGTACTCATTGGCTTGCCACTGGTTATTTAATTGGCTAGGCATGGAGGAGCGGGAATTTGAAGAAGAATTCTATGGAGACGAACATGCGAACTAGGACGCTTTCCCAGTCAGAATGCATGTAGGGTTAAGGCAGATGGCATGGGTTCTACTTATCTATGAATACTTCCGCTATTCGAGTTTATTTGCTATTCAACCCATGAGGCTTTATCTATATATGACTTGGCCATAATGGTCATAATTTGTGTAAGACGGTATGTATGGATGTAAGACTCTTGTTATTCAGCTTCTGTGTGTTCAGTGAGCATCGATCTCAGGGATCACTATACACATGCATTTGGTGATCTCGACTCTTAAGTCGGGGTCCCCATAGAGCTGGTATCAGAGCCATCCTGACTGTAGGAAGCCTTAGTTAGCATGGGCGTTAGTTAGGATGAGACCCTTTTCGTAAACCTTCTGAACCTCTCTTCTTTTCTAAACCTTACCAAACCTGAGATATCATCAGCTTATTAACCTCTCCCATTCAACATTTGTAGATGGCCGCTGTACCTGAAGAGCTCCCGACCACTAGGTTCCCCTTGCTTCTCGAGGATAGCCTCCAGGAGTGCCAGTTCCACCGAGCACCCATCCTCACCTACCATAAGCATTGGGTTAGCGACACTGAGGTTGAGTACCATGTGGAAGAAATCGTGAAGGCGAACGATCGTCCCACAAGTTGGCTCTTCGAGAGACCCCAGATGGCAAAACTACCCCTCGCTGTCGAAGCAGCTGCACTCAAGGCACTAACCCGCCTCCGAGAACTTCTTCCGGAGATGGCATCCAAGATGACAACCTGCTTCTTGCCTTACCGGAAGGAAGGTGAAGATGAAAGCAGCGCACGAGCCCCTCCTCTGAAGGAAGGATTTCCACTTCGATTCCAGACCTACTTCAGCCTTTGTGCCGACAGCTTGGCACAAGATTTGGCCTCGGAATCGATGAAGCTCCGAGAAGAACTCCACAATACCAAGGCACTTCTTCGATGAGCACAAGAGAAGACAGATAGGATCAAGAAGGAAGGTGCGCCTCCCAGGAAACCCTCTGTCGCGTATCGAGGCAGAAGGCCCTCAGGAGATGTATCTTCCAAGGATGAAGAACGACCCCAGCGACGCCGTATGATGGTAAGGGAATATCGCAAGCTTTTCCCTGAACCACCGGCAAAACACCGCCGTGTCCAACTCCTCCACTCCCCCACACCCTCAAGTGATAGGGGGACCCAGACAGATGAAGACAAGGAGGAAGACCTAGAAGAGCCAGAATACGCGACCGAGCATTCCGCCGCTTAGGCATTATTCACAACTCGGATATGACAGCTCGTGACCTCTACGGTAGGATAGGTCGTGTAACCCCTATGCGAAGTCGAGTCCTTGTATGGTTCATATGAAGCCATCTAGTGTTTGCTTTTGTTGTGTTTGGATGTGTGTCGTATCTTCCTTTTGGGAATGTGTAAACGACTACATCACCCATTTGGAATTTTAATGAATGTGTTTGGCCCTTTTGGCCCTTGCATGAGAATAAATAGTGTCACACCCACCCCCTTACTAGGCACCCATCTTTATTGCTTTCCCTCTTCATTCCAAATCATGAGACCTTTACTGCTCCAACAGGATGCCTGTTGTAACTCGTACTGGTACCTCTACCCAGTAGCCCGAAGCCGGAGCATCCGCCCAAGCAGAGGCCAGCCAAGACCAAACCCACGACCAAGCTCCACCACCACCTCCCCCGATCATGGACATGGCTCAGCTTCTCCAAGCCTTCCGAGAGGAATGCCAAGCCAACACCGCAGCCCTCTAGATGATTGCTCAAGCCGTCACCAACAACCGCCAGCCGGCGGGGAATGGCAATGGACGTTCTACGTTGGCAAAGTTCAAGAAGCATGCACCACCAACCTTCATCAAGACTGCTGAACCCCTAGATGCAGACAACTGGGTCCGCACCATTGAGGACTTGCTGGAACTAGTCGGCTGCACCGAAGACCGGGAGAAGGTGGCTTATGCTGCCCACTGCCTCGGGGGGATTGCTAGATCTTGGTCGGATGGATTCAAGGTCATGCATGCTGGCCAAGACGTCACATGGAATAACTTCAAGGAAGAATTCCGCAAGGACCATATCCCTTCCGAAATCATGCATCTCTGTTCCCCATGATTTCAGCAAGCGGGGCCGTGCAGACGATCGAGACAGAATGCTCTTGGAAGTACTGCTTGAGTTTCTTGGCGGTGAAGTACACGTCGTAGCACATCTTCTAGTAATGGGGGTAGTTCTGCTTGGACGCTGATAACACTTCGCTCAAGTAGTAGACGGACCTCTGGACGGGCAAGGCTCTACCGTCTTCTGGGCGCTCAACCACAATGACAGTGCTGACCACCTGGCTGGTGGCGGCTATGTAAAGGAACATAGGTTCCTTGTCTACTGGCGCCGCCAGGACAGGCGGGGTGGACAGCAGTTGCTTGAGCTGCTGGAAAGCTTCGTCTGCTTGGTTGTTCCACTCGAAGCAAGTGGTCTTCTTCTTCAGTTGGTACAGGGGGAGCGCCTTTTCTCCCAGCCGACTGATGAAACGGCTGAGAGATGCCAGGCATCCCGTGAATCTCTGAACATCTCGCGCACGGGTCAGTCATTCCATCTTCTCAATGGCTTTGATATTTGCGGGGTTGCACTCAATGCCGCATTCGGATACCAGGAAGCCAAGGAGCTGGCCTGCTGGTACCCCGAAGACGCATTTCTCTGGGTTTAGCTTAATCCAAAAGCAGCGCAGGTTCTCAAATGTTTCTTGGAGATCCTCTCAAAGGGTTCCTCTCTTCTCCGTCTTCACCACAATATCATCCACGTAAACGTGGGTGTACCTGCCAAGCTGGTTCAGGAGAAACTTCTGCATGCAACGCTGAAAGGTGGCACCGGCATTTCTAAAGCCGAACATCATGGTCAGGTAGTAGAAGGCCCCAAATGGCGTGAGGAAGGCGGTCTTCAGATGGTCAGCTGGATCAAGCTTGATTTGGTGGTACCCTGAATAAGCATCAAGGAAAGACAGCAGCTTGCATCCGGATGTGGAGTCAATCACTTGATCTATTTGTGGCAGAGCAAATGGGTCTTTAGGGCAAGCTTTGTTCAGGCTAGTGTAATCAATGCACATGCGCCATTTATTGTTCTTCTTTAGCACCAGGACTAGATTCGCTAGCCACTCGGGATAAAAGACTTCCATGATGAAGCCGGCTGCTAGCAGGCGGGCGACTTCCTCCACAACGACTCTTCTCTTCTCTTCTGTTAGGCGGCGCAGCGGCTGCCTGACAGGCTTAGCATCTTCTCTCACGTGTAGCTTGTGCTCGGCGAAATCAGTCGGGACACCAGGCATGTCCTTGGGGGACCATGCAAAGATGTCCCGATTCTCACAGAGGAAATCGGCGAGCTCGCTTTCCTATTTGCTGTCTAGGCTTGACCCTACGACAACAAATCGCTCCGGGTGAGACGGGTCCAAGGCAATCTTCTTCGTGTCCTTGGAGGTCTCGAACGAGCCTTGCGGCTCCGCCTCCTTGGGATCGGCTGGTATAGCCGGATGCTCGCCAGCCATTGCCACCAGCCGCTCCAGACGGCGCTTTTCCTCAGCCACAACAAGTGTTTCTGCCAGGCAACTGTTGGCCGTTGCGCATGCAATGGACTTCTCGTAGTCCCCGGCTATGGTGATTATTCCCTTGGGACCATGCATCTTCATCTTGAGGTAGGCATAATGGGGGACTGCCATGAACTTTGCAAGAGCGGGCCGGCCCAAGATCACGTGATAGGGACTTTCCAGATTTACCACTTCAAACCAGACCGGCTCCCTCCGGAAGTGCGTCTTGTCACCAAACAGGACATCGACCCTGGCCTTGACGATTGGTGAACAAGAGAGGCCTGGCACAATACCATGGAACACGGTCCTGGTAGGCTGAAGCTGCTTCTCTTTGATGCCCAACTTCTCCATGGTGTCCCGGTACATTATGTTGATACTGCCGCCGCCGTCTACCAGCGCTCGGGAGAAATGGCAGGCCCACCTGTCAGTGGAGATAGTGGCATCCAGGACCAAGGCATAGGCCCCTGGAGATGGCATGACAGCCGGGTGATCCTCTCGGCTCCAGCTGACAGGCCTTTCAGACCAGTGCATGAATTCTAGGCTCTTGACGGCAACAGTGTTGACTTCTCTGCACTGCTGGCGCCGGCTGTGCCTATCGTCCGTCTGGCTAGTGAAGACAACATATGATCCATTTTCTTCTGGGAATTCGTCCTGGATCTGGCCACCACGGCGAGCGGCCGGCGGATTAGGAGGCCGACCGGCTGTCCAGCAGGCGGCGGAGGCAGAGCTTCTCCCCTCGCAATTCTTGTGAGCCAGTGACACTTTCGTGTGGTGTGGTTGGAAGGCTTCGCGCCGCTGTGGAACTTGCAGGGGGCATCCAAGGCTTGATCAAAGGAAAAGGCTGGTTGCCACACCGGTTTGCCGCCCTTCTGGCGCTTGGGTCCCGCTTGAGCTTCTGGCTGCTGTCCGTCGACCGCTGCCACCAGCAGCCGGCGCATGGGCCTTGCGCTTCTGGTCGCTGGTCTGCTGGCGCTGGCTGGATTCTCCTGTCGGCGTCTTGGAAGTTGGAGGGGTCATCTTGCCAGAAGTGTCCACTTGTAGCTCGGTCTTCATAGAGGAGTCAGCGGTGGCGTACTTGTCTGCTATGCTCAGCAGTTCATCCAGCGTGGCCGGCTCGTCGCACAGGAGCCGGTGTTTGAGCAAGGTGCCTTCTCTGCACCCGGCCATGAAATACTCGATGGCTTGTACCTCATGCACTCCCTCACAAGAGTTTCGCAGCTCCGCCCAGCGCGTCAGGTAGTCACGGGCCGACTCATCCGGGCCTTGGACACACAGGGAGAGCTGACGCGGCTTGGGAGGACGCTTATAGGTGCTGGTGAAGTTGCGAGTGAAGGCGTCGGTGAAGTCTAGCTAGCCGTTGATGCTGTTGGGCTTGAGGTTGTTCAGCCACGTCCGAGCCGTGCCTTGGAGCATGAGGGGCACGTACTTCATCGTGACACGCCTGTTGCCTGTGGCGATGCTGACAGCCGTGGAGTAGTCCACCAGCCAGTCCTCTGGTTTCACTGATCCGTTGTACTTGGGGGTGTCTGTGGGGAGCGAGAAGCCCTTGGGAAAAGGCTTGTTGCGGATGCGAGGGCCGGAGCAGGCCGGACCGAGGTCATCTTCTTATTCAACCGCCTAGGAGCGAGCCAGATTGTCCAGGCGGTGGCGGGCGTCATTTTCCCCAACCCCCTCGCGGCGGCCTAAGCGGCCTGCCAGAGAGGGGTGGTCAACAGGCGGAGGAGTCACGCGCCTCTCCCGCCTTGGAGGAGGCGGCTGCTCCCCTCGTCATTCTACGGCCCTCGGGCGGCTGTCTTCGTCGTGCTCGATGGTGACGCGAGTTTGCCGACTGTGGCTGTCAACGGGCTCTGAGTCTCGCCGGTTGGTGGCGCCGACTGTTGGAGAGCGGGACGTGGCTCCTTGCTCCCGCCGAAGAGGGCGGTTGTCGGCGTGCGCGCCCGCCTCTGATACCCGACGACGGTCCTCCTGCTGTGTAGCAGCAGCGTCAAGGAGCTGGCGGGCACGCTGGGTCATGCAACGGAGCTCGTCTACCTCTAAGTGGCCCATCTCATCGACTGCCGCCTGGGCAGCCCTTAGGTTCTCCGACGGAGTGAGGTACACAGGCCGCTGGGCCCCCAGCATGTCTGCTAGCAGTCCGCCATGGTCGCGGACAGCGCCGGCTCGGCTAGGCTCGCTAGCAGCAGGCGTGCCACAAATAGCGCAGTCCATTTCGCGGAGTAAGCTTTAGTGAGGCGTCGGGTGGCAGCCAATTTGTTGGCGCTGTCGAGGAGCGAAACACTGAGCGCCTCCAACTCCGCGCCGTCTGCCCCCGCCGCGACAGGGGCGGCGAGGTGCTGCAGAGCGGCCTCAAGCGGGTCTGGACCCGTTCTGCACGATGGTTCGCCGTGGTCGGTGATGAGCACCTCCATGACGATGCTGACGGTGCTGCAGATCGGAAGAACGGGAAGAGGGTCGTTGTCGATCTCCACGTGCTTGGGGAAGGAATCGACCGGCCCTGCGTCGAGGTCGACGATCATGACTACTGGTGGGTCAAAAGAGCCCACTGACTCCACGTCAGAGGCGTGCTCGTCGACGAGGTGGAGCTTGTCGAGAAGCTCGACGAGGAAGCTCTCCGGTGCCACTAGCTCGGCCGCCGGAGAGGATTCGTCGTGGATGCGGGCGGCGCCGAGCAGATCGGTGAGCCCGTTCACGGAGCACGCAGCCTCAGCGCTGCAAAGCATCCCGGTCTCCATGCCAGCGGGTGTGCCGGGCTGGCTACTCTCGCTAGGAAGGAACAAGGTTCCCGTCCAGAACATGTCTCCGGACGACGGTGCACCTAGGCCCACGGTGGGCGCCAAATGTCGGGGTTTTGGGACGACATATGCCAACGGATGGCTTATCATGCATGGGGTCAAAAGAACGTCGCCGGGCTCGGGAAGCGTGATAAAGCGATACTTAGGACGCCTACGAATCATACCCAGGTTCGGGGCTCTCCGAGGAGATAACACCCCTAGTCCTGCTCTGCGGGAGCTCCGCGTCATGACTGATAGCACTAAAGTAGCTACAAGATTGCTCCTTGAGCTGTGAGATTCAAAGGAAGAGGATGAACAAGGCTAGCCCACCTCCTCTCTCTATCTAGGGTTTAATCTTGTGATCTTCGAACAACCAACCCCTCCTCATGAAGGACCCTGGGGGGTTTATATAGGCCTACCCCCGAGGGGTAGAATGGTAAACTCGACGGCGTGGCCCCCAGCCGTCAGTGTCTTCTCGCACCGGCCTCGCCGCCTGTCTGTTGGGGCCCGCCGCCCGCGGGCCCCTCGTGATTGTCTTTCACTTTGGGGGTGCTTTTGCTGACGACAGCCTCGTCAAGAAGGAAATGGCTACAGTGCCATCGCCTCTCGCCGTACGCTGCCGCCTCGCCCCGTCCCATCATCTTGATGAGGCTCGGACTTCTAGGGTGGGGTTTGCCGTCTGCTGCCAGACGGCTGTCTCCCCTGGCCGCCTGCCAGGGGCGGCTTGTTCGTGAGCTTACCCGCTGACCGATGGGGCCAGCCGCCTGCTGGCCCCGCCGTTTGCGGGCAGTGGGATCGTGGCCTCCTCTGACCGTTGCTTGGTCACGAGCTTTGTGGCTACAGTGACCCGCCGCTTAGGGGATATTTATAAAGTACACGGCCACTGTAGCCACACCCTTACAGATCTTCTAAGAACATGTAGCCCCTCACTCCTTGAGCCCGGTGCTCAACCGCGGTCGAGGTATGCATGGGGCTGGGCCCTGCCAACGCAGAACGCAAATAGGATCGCTTGAGCGTCAAGGGGGACCCCTGGACATCGCGACCCAGGGTCCTGACTAGCCATGTAGCCCCTCATTCCTTGAGTCTAGTTATTACGATAACCCCGGTCGCCTGGAGGTCTCAATGGCGATCGAGGTATGAGCGTGGTTGGGCCCTGCCGACGCAGAGCACCTAAGCAAACATGAGAGGAAGCAAGCATGGAAATCATCAAGTTCAATCTAGTTATTATAATAATACCAAGTCCTTCAAATTCAGACGAGTTCTTACGCCTCCCCGAGGCACTTGCATCTCTCTCTTCTGAACAGGAATAGGCCAGGCATCACCAAGCGCGTCATCATCAGTCTCCGCCTCCTCGACCGCGGTTGCAGCAACCCAGAGGAACGCCTCCACCAGTTCCGTGACCTTCGCCTCCAGGGCCGTAGCAGTCGCGCTCTATATACTTGTGGTCACGGGCTCAAACAACAAGGCCAGGTCAAGAGCGGGATCACGGAGGCTTAGGTGGCCGCACACATGCGTCAGGGCCAAGGTAAGGAGCGTACGACTTTCGATGTCTGCTAACTGGCCAATTGCGGCCGCAACCTCACGCAGGGACTTCACAAGCGTGGAAAGGATCCCGGCGGGGCCACCCTCCGCGGCGGCCAGTGGCTTCTCGAACCCTTCCCCATAAGCAGCCCGCAGCGCCATTCGGGCCTCGTGCTCGAAGGCGGCAAGGGCCTCGCAACTCACCGCCGCCGAGGTCGCAAGGGCGTCTTCCTTCTCGCGCGCAGCTTGGGTCGCCTTGGCCTGCTCGGCCTCGGCCTTCAGCTTCTCCAGGCTCGCGCGATCAGCGAGCTGCTCCTGCTGCAGCCGGGACATCTCAGCCTTCTGCGCCTTGAGCTCCTTCTCCAACCTTTCAAGCTCCAGGGCACTCTTGGCGCCTTCCTCGCGAAGGGCTTCTAGCTCATTCTCCGCCTTGTGGCAGCGCTTGTCGAAGGACGCAGCGTCGGCTCACGCGGCATCGTGTACCCGCGTGGCTGCCGCAGTTTCCTCTTGACCCTTGGCAGCAACTGCTGAGGCCTGGCTCCAGGAGGCCCGCGTAGACTCATCTGCTAGGAGCCACCCAGAGATCAGACTCGGGCATCCCTCCAACACGCGGCCATCAAGGCCCTGATGTTCGGCACGGAGCCGACCTAGCGCAGCGGAGGCGGCCTGCAAGGTCTCAGGGCCAGGCTGCGTCAGCTGGCGGATGGGCGCCAACAAGACCGGCCGCTCGACCAGGGGCTCGGGGGCTCCGTCTCCCCTAGCTGGAGCAGCAGGAGCAGGATCCGCCGCGGCCTCGCAAACAGCAACGACGCCCTCAGGCGATGCAACCACCGCGTGCTCGGTGGCCCAGCTGGCCGAGGCGCGCGAAGTTGTGGCACCCTTCTCCGCGGGCACAGCAGCGGCTGGAGGAGCAGGGCACTGCGGCGTGACCTCCACCTTCACCTACTTCATCACGCCACCAAGGCTGCTGTGCCAGGAGAAGTACGTCAGGAACATAGCGACCAAGGGATAACAGGTGATTACACACTTACTCATCGGAGGCGAGGCGCACCCTCCTGTTCAACAGTAGGTTGGTCGCGGCCGCTGGCGCTACACGCATGCCGGCAGTCTGGATCTTGGCAAGGTGCGAGGCCACGGACTTGGGCGCAGCCGTGGTCACTAGTTTCGCTGGCATGGCGCTCCTCGACGGGGTCTCCTCATTGCTTCCCCGGATGCAACGCGTCCGGATCGACGCGGAGTGGTCGCCTGGGGTCGTCCGGCAGCACCTGCGCCCGATGCCACTTCTTCAGCAGATGCCTCGGAGGAGTCCCCCTCGTCAACCCTGTCCTCGTCGCCCAAGGTCTCCTCCGAGTCCTCCTCATCGCTCCCATCATCGGCACCGGAGGACACGTCAACCGTGGGCGGAGCGGCCAAGGGCACCCCGAAACCTGACATGGCCTTCAGCAGCTCGGCCTTGTCAGGACGGCGGTACAGCGGCAGATGGGCCCCCGAGAGGTCCTCACGAACAATCCCCTGGAGAGTGAATGAGGCAAAGTCCAGGTTGGCCTCGGCCAGCGTGCCCGAGCCCAACCGGAGCCTGTAGTCATTCCCCATCAGCTCCCACATGGGGCGTGAGTATGCCTGCAGCGGCGCCAGACGCTGCCTTAGGAACTCCTTCACAATCTGGGCCCCTTCAAGCCTCGAGCTCAGGTCAGCTTCGATCCTTGCCAAGACAGGCTCGGCAAGGGGGTCAGTGAGCTTCGCGTAGCTCTAGCCGGCGCGTTTCGCCGGACGAGCGGTAGGCAGCGCCAACAGCGGATGAATGCGCTGGGCATCCAGATAGACCCACCTCTTCCGGTGGGAGTCTATCTTCTTCTCGGCTGTCATCAGCCGGCAACCCTGGCGCTGGAAAACGAAGGAGACGCAGCGCTTCGCAATAAAAGCCGAAGAGCGACAGGACGAAGATGGAACGAGGCTGGATGCGGAGAACATGCACCTGGTAATGGTCCAGGATACCAGGGTACCCAGACTTGCCTGTCTACGGGCCGCGACGCGCTCCTATCACGGCCTGGTACGGCCCAACGGATCGACCAGCTGCCCAAGACCCTCGCGAGCGGGCTAGGCCTCACGAGGAGAATGACATCAAGACCCCCTCAGGAGCGGCCTCGGCTAGGTAGCTCCGGAGGGGCAGAGAATCCAAGGCCCAGCCTGCCTCGGGAGGAGGCAGTGACGCACCACGCCAGCGGGTGCCAGCACGTGCCAGCGGCGCAGTTGCCGTTTCGGTGCAAAGAAGACAGCGCAGGCGCAGGTTCCCGAGGAGCGGGACAAAGGTTTCCCCTTCGGTGCAACAAGACCGAAGACCGCAAGGATGACATGGAGGATGTCACCACCGAGCCCACTATCGCGTCATCGCCTGATCCTTTTGCAGGTGAAGACCGCTTTTGTCACGACAATAACGTCCTTGTGTTCCCGCTCAAATAGCCATTGTGGGATCCCTTCCTGCCTAAACATTTCGGGGGAAGAGGACCCTGGTCGCCTATATAAGTAGCTAGGATCCCCACTATGAGGGACAAGTCGATCAGATCCAGAAACTCGGCCCTAGCACAAAGGAGCAAGAACCCTTGCCTCCTGACACTCCAGAGATCTCTTCCTGAGCTCAGGAACCACTGTATTCACCCATATTCAAGCCCTCCCGAGGCCAATCCACCAAAGCAGGAAGTAGGGTTTTACACCGCAAGGTGGCCGAACCTAGGTAAACTCTTATGTGCTTTACTTGTTGTTCACTTGAATCTCTTCACTGCATGAGGGTGAGACGCTAGGTGGACGTGAGTGGGAGAGATCTTCGTTCACGACCCTGTGTTCGAACTTCTTGGGTTTGCGGAGCCCGTAATCTGACAATTACGGCCGAAGCGGACGGAAGAAAGCATAGTCATGCCTGCTAACAACTTCGGCTTGCTCCTGGATGATCCGGACGGCAGCTCCGAGGAGATGGGTGTCTACCACGACACGGGTGTCGACGATGAAGACACCGGCACCTCGGCTGGCCCGGCGGGTGCGGATGCGGACGCCTGAAGCCCCTGTTTTAAATCTTTGTAGATATCTCTGTTAGGTAGAAGGTCCACCCCACGCACTGGGTGCACTAGGTGTAATGAATTCTGGCCTTGGGCCATTTATGAATTTAAACGTCACTATGATTATCGTGGATGTTTGTGCTCTTACTTATTTGTTTGTCAAGCCGTTTTCCTGTGCTTCTCCCCTCTCGGGCCTACCCCCGTGAGTCCAACGACCGAGGCTCCGGTCCATGACAAGGGGTTTGACCTTTGGGAGAGGACGCGCAGTAGTTAGGCGTTCGAAATGTTGAGCGTGAGCGAAACACCCACTAGGCCAGCTGGCGGTGACCTGGCATGGCTGGATGACAAGCAGCCAGTCGTCTTGAGAGGTTTACGAGTGGAGGGGCCGGATCGATCGATCCGGCGCTGTGTTGCGGTGCTCGTGGATGTTTGCGCCTTTGCTCTTTGTTTGTCAAGCCATTTTCCCATGCTTCTCCCCCCTCGGGCCTCCCCCCGCGAGTATGACACCGAGGCTCCGATGCGTGACAAGGGGTTTGGCCTTTGGGAGAGAACGCACAGTAGTTAGGCGTTTGAAACATTGAGCATGAGCGAAACACCCACTAGGCCGGATGGCGGTGATTCGGCGTGGCCGGGTGACGACCAGCCGACCATGTGGTGACTTGACCGTTCGTGGCGTGACTGGGTTGGGTGATCCAGCGGTCCTTGGCTTAGTTCTCGTGGCGTGTTGGTGCTCTGGCCTTTGCGTGCCCGCCGGCCCACAGCTGAAGCCGGATCTATGGCTTAGGGCGGAGCAGGAGACCGCGGCGATGTCAACACGCAAAGAGGCGCTAAGCGAGGTGACGGGTGGGGACCGAGCCGGCCAGCCCCCCAGTCCCCGGGTTGAACGAGTCAAATCGATGGCCGGGTTTGGACGAAGATTTAGGTAGATCATAAAATGCTAGAGACACAAATAACTTGGTCGTAAAGGGTGGCCCCGAGCATCGTTCCGGGACCCCATAGTTTTTAACTGAGCTCAAAAGGCAGCGATACATACACATACACGGCTAACTGTAAATCGCACGGAGGAGTTCCGTGTTCCACGACCGAGTTGTTTCTTCTTCGGCTGTGTCCCTCTTGCGCTTGTTTGACTTGCGTGCATCGATGAGGTAGTAGGCGTTGCGGTCGCATAGGGCCTTGCTAATGATGCAGGGGCCCTCCCATGGGGAGGAAAGCTTGTGCTAGTCGGCTTGCTGTTGGACGAGTCCGAGGATGAGGTCTCCCTCGCGGAAAGCGAGGTGCTTGATCTTCATGCTGTGGTAGTGCTTGAGGACTTGCTGGTAGATGGTTGAGCGGCTGAGCGCTAGGATACACGCCTCTTCGAGTAGGTCGACGCCGTCCTCGCGGGCTTCTTTGGCTTTGGCCTCAGTGTACATCGTGACGCGCGGTGAGTCGAACTCGACGTCGGTCGGGATGACGACTTCTGCTCCGTATATGAGGAAGAACGGGGTAAACCCGGTCGACCGGTTCGGCGTTGTTCGGAGGCTCCAGAGGACGGCCGGCAGCTCGTCGAGCCAACTTCCGGTTGAGCAGACAAGTGGTTCGACGAGCCGCAGCTTGATGCCAGATAGGATGAGGCCGTTTGCCCGCTCGACCTGGCCATTGGACTGTGGGTATGCAACGGACACCAGGTCAAGGCGGATGGCGGAGATGGAGCAGTACTGCGCGAGCGCGCCCTTGGCGAAGTTGGTGCCGTTGTTCGTGATGATGCTGTTCGGCATGCCGTAGCACACCGCTATGTCCTTGATGAATCGGACGGCTGTTGGCTCATACAGCTTCTTGATCGGCCTTGCCTCGATCCACTTGGTGAATTTGTCAATTGCTACCAGTAAATGCGTCATGCCGCCTCGGGCTGTTTTGAAAGGTCCCACCATGTCGAGCCCCCAGAGCACGAAAGGCTAGGCGATCGGTATGGTCCGGAGCACCGATGTTAATTGGTGGTTGCGTTTGCTGAAGCGCTGGCATCCCTCGCACTTGAGGACGAGCGACTCGGCGTCTTGGAGGGCCGTGGGCCAGTAGAAACCATGGCGGAAAGCCTTGGCCACCAGGGATCGTGATGCGGCGTGGTGCCCGCACTCGCCCTGGTGTATGTCGAAGAGGATGTCCACGCCCTCGTCTTGCTCGACGCAGTGCTGAAACACGTCGGTGGGACTGCGCTTTTCGAGCTCGTTGTTGATGGTGTTGTAGGCGAACGCTCGGCGCTGCACTTGCTGAGCTTCGGTCTCGTCGACGGGGAGGGTCCCGCTCTCCAAGAACTCTGAGATGGGCAGGGCCCAAGATGGCGCCGTCACCACAGTGAGGACGGCCATTATGATTGGTTCAGGGACGATGGCATCCAAGTTTGGTCCCGTAGTACCCGGGTTGGGTGCGAGGGCGGCCGGACTGAGGGTTGTCGTTGCCGGACCGAGGTCGGTAGTCCCCGGGCCGGACTGGGCAGTGCCCAGGCTGGGTTGAGCAGTCCCCGGGCCGGGTTCGGAAGTCCCCGGTTCGTCCGGAACATCGATGGACTCTGATTCCGGAGATGGCTTGATGGATGGCTTTTGCAGGTGCTCGAGGGAGACGCCGGACGGAATGGACTGTCAAGACGAGACGATCTTTGCGAGTGCGTCTGCCGCCTCATTTTCCGCTCATGGGACATGGAGGAATTCGCAGCCTGCGAAGAAGCCGGACAGCTTCTGCACGAGGAAGCGGTAGCTTTCCATGTTGGGGTCGCGCGCATCCCACTCGCCACAGCACTGTTGCACTACCAGGTTCGAATTGCCGTAGCACAGGATTCGCCGTATGCCGAGTTCCTTGGCCAGCCGGAGGCCGTGCACAAGGGCTTCGCACTCGGCGACGTTGTTGGAGGCGGCGAAGTGGATCTAGAGTGCGTACTTAAGTCGGTTGCCCTTTGGGGATGACAGCACTATGTCGGCTCCCAAGCCAAGACGCATTTTAGAGCCGTCAAAGTGCATGCGCCAGTGCGTCGAGTCTGGAGGCGGCGACAAGTACTGGGTTTCTGTCCAGTCGACGAGGAAGTTGGCCAGATCTTGCAACTTGATCATGGTGCGAGGCTCGTAGAGGATGGTGTGGCCGGCTAGCTCGAGCACGCACTTGGCGACCCAGCCAGAGGCATCTCGGCACTCGATGATCTCGCCGAGGGGGGTCGTGCTGACCACGGTGATCTCGTGCTCTTGGAAGTACTGCTTCAGCTTCTTGTTGGTGAAGCACACGCCGTAGCACATCTTTTGGTAGTGCGGGTAGTTCTTCTTTGAGGCGGAGAGCACCTCACTCAGGTAGTAGACGAGGCGCTGGACGGCTTGGATCTTTCCCTTCTCTGGTCGCTCGACCATGAGCACCGTGCTGACCGAGTGCGAGGTTGCGGCTATGTAGAGCAACAACGGCTCCTTCTCGGCTGGGCCGGCCAGGACAGGTGCGGTGGAGAGCATGCGCTTGAGGTCCCGAAAAGCTTCGTCTGCTTGGTCGTTCCATTCGAATGGCGTCGTCTTCTTCGTCAGTTGGAATAGGGCCAAGGCCCTCTCGCCCAGCCGGCCGAGGAACTAGCTAACCGTGGCAAAGCAGCCAGTGAACTTCTGGACATCACGAAGCCGAGCCGGCTTGCGCATGTGCTCGATTTCCTTGATTTTCTCTGGGTTTTCCTCAAAGCCGCGCTCCGAGACGAGGAAGCCGAGTAGCTTTCCGGCTGGGACACCGAAAACGCATTTCTCTGGGTTGAGCTTGACCTTGTATTCACGCAGGTTGGCGAAGGTTTCCTTCAGATCGTCGAGGAGCGTGAGGTGCTGCTTGGTCTTCACCACGATGTCGTCCATGTAGACGTGGATATTGCGGCCGAGCTGCGGCAGCAAGCATTTTTGCATGCACCGCTGGAAGGTGGCTCCGGCATTCTTCAGGCCGAACGACATGGTGATGTAGCAATACTCCCTAAAGGACGTGATGAAGGATGTCTTCAGGGCGTCGGCCGGGTCCAGCTTCATATGATGGTAGCCGGAGTAAGCGTCCAGGAAGGACAGGAGCTCACACCCGGTGGTGGAGTCAATGACTTAGTCGATCCGCGGGAGGGCGAATGGATCCTTGGGGTAGGCCTTGTTCAGACTTGTGTAGTCGATACACATGCGCTAGGTGTTGTTTTTCTTCAGGACGAGGACTGGGTTGGCCAGACACTCGGGGTGAAATACTTCCATGATGAAGCCGGCCGGCAAAAGCTTGGTGATCTCTTCACCGATGGTCCTTCTCTTCTCTTCGGAGAAACGTCATAGGGGCTGGCGGACAGCTTTGGCGTTCTTGCTGACGTGAAGTTTATGCTTGGCGTACTTCTTCGCGATGCCCGACATGTCCTTTGGGGACCACGCAAAGATTTCCTGATTCTCATGAAGGAAGTCGACGAGCTCGCCTTCCTATTTGTCGTCGAGGCGAGTGCCCACGACGATGTACTTGCTGCAGCTGGGGTCTTCTGGGTTTAGGTTCACCTTCTTGGTTTCCTTGGAGGGTTTGAACGAGGCTTCGTTGGCCGGCTCCATGGCCGGGACTGGCGTGGCTGCTGCATTTCCTTTGAGAGGATGAGAGTGACCACCACTAGCCCCACACATGAGAGCATACCACATATCCTATGTGAGGTTGCGTGCCATTTGAGTGACTCCACCATCCATATGAGTGAGAGCATCAAAGAGGGAGTGTGTCGTGGTGGGCGCATGGCAGATGCCAAGGTATGGCTAAAGATAGGAGGCGGCTCGAGGGCACTGGTGGACTCCAGAAGCGAGGTTGGCATGAGCGAGTGCGGGACGCAAGACATACCCATGTTTGGGGCACTCCTTGGAGATAATACCCTTAGATGTGGTGGAAGGAGGAAGACAGGCCAGGGCTTAGGCTGCTTCCCCTGAGATGTGTCTATCATGTTCTCTATTTCACGTCGCCCATATGCATGAGGGCTCTAGGGGGCTTTATATAGGCCAACCCCCCAGGGATACAATGGTAAAGTTACTCGACCTTGGGGCTGGATTATAATCGTCCGGGAAGCCGGCGCTCGGACCGGCCAGGTACAGGGCTCGTCGGGTTCTCCGGGTGTGGGGCCCGCCGGGTACGGGGGCACTGTGTGCCGTCTTGTCGGTCGCCAAGGATTGGCCGAGCTGAGTCGGGTACGGCATGCTCTGTCATGTCACCGTCTGCCGGTGGCTGTGATGATTGCACTGTAGCCAGGCCCTAGCTGACTAGGGGCATGGGCGAGGCACTGTTGCCTAGGTTATCTTAGGTGCGTCTCGTCCCATCGTACGGTTGAGATGGGATGGGAGCTGACCCGTGGCCGGATTGGGGAACACTCCATGGGTCGGTCTGGCTTGTTGAGGATGTCTTGGCGTGCCGGGTCCGGATCCCTCGAGCGTGCTGTTGGGGCCGGATCATGGGAGCCGGCCGGACTGGAGAGTCTTGCTGGATCGTGGGTCATGGCCGGGTCGAGCGACCCGGCCAAGTTAGAGGCAGATTGCGGGGCGATGCTGGCCCCGTTGTTTTTTCAAAAGGATCCGGCTTCCGTTGCCTGCCTGGGGTTCATCCCCCAGATAGAGTGGGTGAGCCACAAAACTTAGTGAGTGATGTAGTTGATAGGGCATGTCAGGCCACTATGATTTCTAACGACTTCACCTCTACTCTTAGTGTGTTTTCTTCGGTGCTAGGTCTCCTACATGAGGACATTCCTACCCTCGACGAGTCCATCCCTCCAATGGGCAAACCAATAGCGATGGTGGAAGAAGATGCACCACCCACATGGTTCCATCAAGATGAAGATGAGAATGATTGGATCTTGAACACCTCACCTACAACACATGAGCGACGCCCCAAAGGTAACATAGGTGATGGTGCTTCTCTTGTTGCACTGGTGGACTATCTTACCAATGATTGTTTGCATTATGTTGACACACCTATTCCCATGCTTCATGCAAGTGAGACTCCCTCATGTCATGACTTACCAATTTATGATGAATATGATGATGAGCATGTTGAGTTGCCTAGTTGTGACGCTATGCTCCATAGGATATCATGTGAAATTTCTTTTGGTCACATCATGTTCGACAAACCTCTAAACTTGTTGATGGGCCTCGAACCCCTCGTTGGTTACCCCAAGTGGAAGGTGTAAGATGCAGTAAGTAGAAGTGTTTTCCCCTAGCAAAGATGCCAAGGATCGAATCCCCAGAGACTCCTAGGTTCAACAAGTAGGTGTCAACTGCTAACCGCGCAATTAGCAATCAACATGGACCTGCACACAGATACAAATAACTTTGCTCCCAACGAGTACAGAGAGGTTGTCAATCTCTCCGGCCTTGTAGTTCCCAAAGGGTTAAAAGCAATATGATAGTAGTGATAGATAGTGTTTTGCAATAGTAAGTAAATAGCGATAAGTAAATAGTGAATGTGATCAATGATGGTAATATGGACCGGAGTCTCATGATGTCACTAGTGATGTCTCTCTCCCAAAAGACGATAAAACAGCTATGTGAGGTAAACAAATTACAGCTGGGCAATTGACAGGACCACGAACGCAAACCAATGCTGATTACATTGCAAGGAAGGTTGAGGTTCAAAGCATGGGCGGTACGCCAAAGTAAGTAGACCGAAATCCATCAATATCTACTACTAATCATCCACCTTGAGATGTCTATCCAGAACATCTCGCTGGTATTAAGTTGCGAGTCCCACCCATAGTGTAAACTCAATGCAACAGACAACTGCATTAAAAGAACTTTGCGTAAAGTAAACAATCCTTGCACCCGCGGGCACAAGCATCGTTGTTTTCCCCCTTGTGTGATGAGGACATCACTAACAAGGTTACACCCACAGCTCCAACTGACACATATACAGGACCAATTACTAGATCTCGCGCATGCCAATTAAATTACCAGGTACTTTCGTTTCTTGGTAATGAATCTAATGTTCATGAGAATATGATGCTGCCTAAATTGGATACATTTGTCTTGCTTACAAATGAAGTGCCTAGCTTGGACAAGAAGGATGAACATTGGAGCAAGATCAAGCATGGAGATGATGGCATGCGCAAGGGGGACAAGAATGGAGTTACAATGGATGATTTCAGGACTTTGAAGCCACCATAATGAGTGCGAGAAGCCTTGGACGAAATATACAAGATGCCACTTCATAAATTTCGTCCAGAGGCTATTTTAGGTGCTGCGTCACCTTATTATTGGGCCAGGCCCATGTAATTTCGAAATACTTGAGTATAGGCTGTTTTTAGAGTCCGTATGTGTGGGGAAACAAGAGTTAGGGTTGGTTTCGGACCCCTCCACCAAGGGCCACGAAATTACCCCCTCTTTCCCTCATATATACAGCCCTTAGGGCGTCGTTTAGACTTTGGGTTTTGTTTAGATTAAAAGTTCGCCATAGCTGCAACTTCGCGTACTTCGTTTGTGTTCAACGACCAGACCAAGGCGTCACAGAACCCCACCTTGATCAATAAAGCTTTCCTCTTATATTCGCAATATCCAGATTGCAATCTTAGTTTCTTGCTTGTTCTTCGTTTGCCTACAGGAAACAGACCTTCGTGGTCAGGTTGATCGTGCTCCGGTGTGGTCAACAACCTCTCGGAGTTGGTTTAGCGATTGCTAAGGTGCGACGTCCTCGCACGTTCGTAGTCGGATCGTCAAAGTCGACTTCCTCCAAAACGATAACCACCATCTCATCGAAAGACGGGACACCTTTGCCTCTATCAAGTGGTATCAGATTTCCAGGTTGCTCGGTGAGATTTTACAGTTTTTCGTAGATTAGATCGAGTCTGTTCTTCATACCAACAGTCCACGAAAAAGCCAAAAAAAAATTTAGGGTTAGTTCATCCCATCCGAACCAATCTGAGCCTTTGCATAATCTTTTCTGTATTTGCTTTGTTGAATTTGCGGTTGCATCGTCGTGTCAAGTTGCTGGTCTTAGCGTCTAGTCTTTTAGAGTTTCGAGTTCTGGTCATAAGTTGTCACGTCGCCGCCGCACCATATTCATCGCCGCTGCCATACCACCACTGCTGCCATATCCCACCACCGCCACCACATACCACCACCGCTGCCATAACCTACCACCGCTGCCATATCCTACCACCATATATCCACCGCCAATCCGAGTTCTTTTCATATTAGGGTTGTTCTCGTGATCCATCTAGGTTTCGGATTTGTGTTTCCTTGCCTGCGTAAAAAAAAAAAGTTTGGAGACCCCCGGGCAGTTTTTAGGCCAAAATTTCGACAGGTGAAAATATTTTTTCCCTATCCTATTTTTGGGCTTTTCTGAGTCTTTTGAGACACGTGCCACCATACTGATTTTTTACCACACTTTTTCGTCGTCGCTGCCCTGATTACGAAAAAAAAAATTCGTCAAAAAAATTTCGTGCCTATCATCTTAGTTTGACTTGGGAAGTGTTTTGAGACACTCGCCATTATAGTGATTTTCGGCAAAAAAAAAAAACAGCGCAAAAAAAAAAGAGCCAATTTTTTTTTTAAGAGTGTGCTTTCCCCTTGATTACGTGCAGCGCCGTGATTTTGTTAGTGTTCTAGGCTCGCGTCTCTAGTACGGTCTAGCCTAGGACCAGCACAGTACCGTCATTGAGCGTTTATTCACCTTTGCATCTCTGAATTGATTATTGCTGACCCTTTTTGCTACCATATTATAAGCCTTCCCAGCTCCACATACATCTACATTGTGCGTTTGACTCTCCCTGGTAATCGCTCTATCCAAGCTTTGAGAGTTTTGACTACATCGGTTGCCGATCACCACCTGCTGCTGGGTAAGAACTGGTAAGAATTTGAGATTTGCTTGACGGATTTGTGACACCCGCCACCACCACCACTTGTTAGTAGTCTGTAGGATCATATTCTTGTGTGTTTCTATTGCTGCTAACCATGCCAGGATCACAAGTCGACGAGACTGACTGGGAGAACTTGACGAACAAGGAGCTTCATGATAAGTTTCAGGAAATGATGAGTGTACAGGTGCAAGATGTGCTAAACACATTGGACGAGGCCATGGAGAAGATAGATGGCATGGAGAAGACGTTTGAAACAAAGCTGGATAACAAGTTTGCTGAATTGCTTGCGCGTTTGCCACCACCACCGGCTGCTGCAGCTGTCCCACCTCTTCAACAACAACAACAACAACAACAACGCCGACTTCCGAATCAAGTGGGACGAGCACAGCGCGTTCCCCTTGAGACTGGTCAAGCTTCTGTTGCTGCTGTTGATGTTTCTGTAGCTCCTGCTGCTACTGCAGAGGCGGAGGACCATTACGAGGATGAGGTTGACCAAAATCAGAACTACGTGCAACAACCAGCACCACCACCACCAGGTCGTCCTCATGCATATCATCGCAACGGTAGGGCTGCACCACCACCTGAGGTACATGACCATCTTCCTAAACTGAAATTGAATATTCCACCATTTGAGGGTAGATATGTTCCTGATATATATCTTACTTGGGAGTTACAAACTGAACAACGTTTTACATGTTTAAACTATCCCGAGGAGAGACGTGTCCCTGCTGCTGTTTGTGCTTTCACTGGTTTTGCATGTGTTTGGTGGTCTGAACATTGTAGATTATATCCTATTCCAGCTACTTGGACTACTTTGAAAACTGCTATGCGTACTCGTTGGGTTCCACCATATTATCAACGTGAATTACTTCAAAAACTGCAGCGCTTAAGACAAGGAAAAAATTCTGTAGAAGAATATTATCAGCAATTACAAACTGGCCTGATTAGATGTGGTATTGTTGAGGAGAATGAAGCTATGCTTGCACGTTTTATGGGTGGATTAAATAGAGAGATTCAGACCATTCTAGAGTATAAGGATTATACTACTATCACTCGTTTATTCCATCTTGCTTGTAAAGCTGAACGTGAAGTGCAGGATCGACAGGCATTGGCGCGGACTAACTTTTCTGCAGGACGACCTTCATCATGGACACCGCGTGCATCCTCTACTTCTTCACATTCTACTGCACCGACACCTCCATCAGCTGTTACCTCCAGCCATGATACAAGGAAGCAGGCACAACCACCATTATCTGCCAAGAGCACACCTATTGGGCCTGCACAGAGTTCTTCTTCTTCCATGGCATCGATAGGGCACACCAGTGATATTATTTGTCGTCGTTGTAAGGGAAGAGGACATTTTGCGAGAGATTGCAAATCTCAGCGTGTGATGATTGCTACTGAGGATGGTGGATATGAATCCGCTAGTGACTATGATGAGGAGACTTTGGCTCTTATTACACGTGAAGAACACGGCGGAGACGATTCTGATCATGAGACGCAATACATGGCTCCTGAAGATGCTGACAGGTATGAATGTTTAGTTGCTCAACGTGTTTTGAGTGTGCAGGTTACACAAGCTGAGCAAAATCAGAGGCATAATTTGTTCCATACAAAGGGAGTTGTGAAGGAACGTTCTGTTCGCGTGATCATAGATGGAGGGAGCTGCAACAACTTGGCTAGCATGGAGATGGTGGAGAAGCTATCTCTCACCACAAGACCACATCCACATCCTTACTACATCCAATGGTTCAACAACAGCGGCAAGGTTAAGGTAACACGTACTGTTCGTGTGCATTTTAGTATCTCTACATATGCTGATTATGTTGATTGTGATGTGGTACCTATGCAAGCATGTTCCTTATTACTTGGTAGACCATGGCAATTTGATAAAAATTCTGTACACCATGGTAGAAACAATCAGTATACTCTTGTTCATAAGGATAAAAATATTACTTTGCTTCCTATGACTCCTGATTCCATTTTAAAAGATGATATTAATAGAGCTAATAAAGCAAAACAGGAGAAACATAAGAGTGAAAATCAGATTGTGGCAAAAGAATTTGAGCAACAAATGAAGCCTAATAATAAACCATCTACTGTTGCTTCTGAAATTGAATTGAAAAGTGCATGTTTATTTGCCACCAAATCTGATATTGATGAGCTAGATTGATGTAGGGTGGAACCCTAATCAGCGGATCTTTCACGTTTGGAGGTTGGCACACGATGAACACGGGGAAAACACGGAGAAAGATGGGGAAAACACACGAGAGAACACTCAAATCAACACGGAAGCAATCACACAAGTGCTAGATTCGCGATACAAGGTCGAGATACATGATCCAAAGTCAACAACGGTGATACAGATAGTCTTCTCCCGGAGGAGGTCTTGGAATCCCGTGGGATCTTCCCGTTAGGGGTCTTGAATCCAGAGGTGGATCTTCTCCGTAGAGGCGCACCGGTCTCGTGGGAGAAATCCACACAAGTGTCAAATGAGCTAAAACCACAGCTAACCCTAAACGGAAAGAGGAGAGGAGTATATATAGTCTACGGGGCGAATGGGTACATGGGCCTCGGCCCAGGGGCTGCACGCAGGCAGATCAGGGGCCGGATGTCCGGGCTACGGCCCGGATGTCCGGGGCTTCATGGGTCGCCGGATGTCCGGGGCGGGGGGCCCGGATGTCCGGGCGGGGGTGGACGCGCCTCGGGTGCTCTCTGGACAGAGGCGCCGGATTTCCGGGCGCGGGGCCGGATGTCCGGGCCGTGCCTGGCCGGATGTCCGGGCCCTGGCCGGATGTCCGGGCCCTGTAGCCTCGGCTGCTGTTGGCCTTCTGTAGGTGACTGCCCAGGGGCCGGATGTCCGGGCCAGGGGGCCGGATGTCCGGGTCCTGGAGCTCTCTTCTGCCCTTCTCGATGCATCAGCTCGTCCGTGGCCTTGGGGACTTGTCCATCTTCAAGCTCTTCTCCGAAGTGGTCTCCTTCACACCTGAGCACACAAAGCACACTCGCTTGAGGTAGCAACCATGTCTCGCAAGATTCATAAGGGAGTTGGGCTAGGAGTGACGTCACCTCGGTCTCAAAAGCTCTAGCACGAGCACGTGTCATCGGTCCTTGAGGCACTTGAGGGGGTGAAGGAGGGTCCATGGTGATGGCCCTAGGATACACCGTATCAGTACAGGTGCAAGATGTGCTAAACACATTGGACGAGGCCATGGAGAAGATAGATGGCATGGAGAAGACGTTTGAAACAAAGCTGGATAACAAGTTTGCTGAATTGCTTGCGCGTTTGCCACCACCACCGGCTGCTGCAGCTGTCCCACCTCTTCAACAACAACAACAACGCCGACTTCCGAATCAAGTGGGACGAGCACAGCGCGTTCCCCTTGAGACTGGTCAAGCTTCTGTTGCTGCTGTTGATGTTTCTGTAGCTCCTGCTGCTACTGCAGAGGTGGAGGACCATTACGAGGATGAGGTTGACCAAAATCAGAACCACGTCCAACAACCAGCACCACCACCACCAGGTCGTCCTCATGCATATCATCGCAACGGTAGGGCTGCACCACCACCTGAGGTACATGACCATCTTCCTAAACTGAAATTGAATATTCCACCATTTGAGGGTAGATATGTTCCTGATATATATCTTACGTGGGAGTTACAAACTGAACAACGTTTTACATGTTTAAACTATCCCGAGGAGAGACGTGTTCCTGCTGCTGTTTGTGCTTTCACTGGTTTTGCATGTGTTTGGTGGTCTGAACATTGTAGATTATATCCTATTCCAGCTACTTGGACTGCTTTGAAAACTGCTATGCGTACTCGTTGGGTTCCACCATATTATCAACGTGAATTACTTCAAAAACTACAGCGCTTAAGACAAGGAAAAAATTCTGTAGAAGAATATTATCAGCAATTACAAACTGGCCTGATTAGATGTGGTATTGTTGAGGAGAATGAAGCTATGCTTGCACGTTTTATGGGTGGATTAAATAGAGAGATTCAGACCATTCTAGAGTATAAGGATTATACTACTATCACTCGTTTATTCCATCTTGCTTGTAAAGCTGAACGTGAAGTGCAGGATCGACAAGCATTGGCGCGGACTAACTTTTCTGCAGGACGACCTTCATCATGGACACCGCGTGCATCCTCTACTTCCTCACATTCTACTGCACCGACACCTCCATCAGCTGTTACCTCCAGCCATGATACAAGGAAGCAGGCACAACCACCATTATCTGCCAAGAGCACACCTATTGGGCCTGCACAGAGTTCTTCTTCTTCCATGGCATCAACAGGGCACACCAGTGATATTATTTGTCGTCGTTGTAAGGGAAGAGGACATTTTGCGAGAGATTGCAAATCTCAGCGTGTGATGATTGCTACTGAAGATGGTGGATATGAATCCGCTAGTGACTATGATGAGGAGACTTTGGCTCTTATTACACGTGAAGAACACGGCGGAGACGATTCTGATCATGAGACGCAATACATGGCTCCTGAAGATGCTGACAGGTATGAATGTTTAGTTGCTCAACGAGTTTTGAGTGTGCAGGTTACACAAGCTGAGCAAAATCAGAGGCATAATTTGTTCCATACAAAGGGAGTTGTGAAGGAACGTTCTGTTCGCGTGATCATAGATGGAGGGAGTTGCAACAACTTGGCTAGCATGGAGATGGTGGAGAAGCTATCTCTCACCACAAGACCACATCCACATCCTTACTACATCCAATGGTTCAACAACAGCGGCAAGGTTAAGGTAACACGTACTGTTCGTGTGCATTTTAGTATCTCTACATATGCTGATTATGTTGATTGTGATGTGGTACCTATGCAAGCATGTTCCTTATTACTTGGTAGACCATGGCAATTTGATAAAATTCTGTACACCATGGTAGAAACAATCAGTATACTCTTGTTCATAAGGATAAAAATATTACTTTGCTTCCTATGACTCCCGATTCCATTTTAAAAGATGATATTAATAGAGCTAATAAAGCAAAACAGGAGAAAAATAAGAGTGAAAATCAGATTGTGGCAAAAGAATTTGAGCAACAAATAAAGCCTAATAATAAACCATCTACTGTTGCTTCTGAAATTAAATTGAAAAGTGCATGTTTATTTGCCACAAAATCTGATATTGATGAGCTAGATTTTAGCAAATCTGATTGCTATGCTGTTGTATGCAAAGAGGCATTATTTTCATTCGAGGACGTGCCTTCCTCTTTGCCTCCTGCTGTCACTAACATTTTTCAGGAGTTCGCCGACGTCTTTCCACAAGACGTGCCACCGGGATTACCACCTATTCGAGGGATTGAGCATCAGATTGACTTAATTCCCGGTGCATCGCTACCCAACCGCGCACCATACCGTACCAATCCAGAAGAGACGAAGGAGATTATGCGTCAAGTACAGGAGCTACTCGACAAAGGTTATATACGCGAATCCCTTAGTCCTTGTGCTGTTCCTATTATTCTAGTGCCGAAAAAGGATGGTACATCGCGTATGTGTGTTGATTGTAGAGCCATTAATAATATTACTATTCGTTATCGTCATCCTATTCCTAGGCTAGATGATATGCTTGATGAATTGAGTGGCTCTACAATATTCTCCAAAGTTGATTTGCGTAGTGGATACCATCAAATTCATATGAAATTGGGAGATGAATGGAAAACAGCTTTTAAAACTAAGTTTGGATTATATGAGTGGTTAGTCATGCCTTTTGGGTTAACTAATGCACCTAGTACTTTCATGAGATTAATGAATGAAGTTTTACGTGCTTTCATTGGACGATTTGTGGTAGTATACTTTGATGATATATTGATTTTTAGCAGATCTTTGGAGGAACATTTGGAACATTTACGTGCTGTTTTTATTGCTCTACGTGATGCACGTTTATTTGGTAACCTTGGAAAGTGCACCTTTTGCACCGACCGAGTATCTTTTCTTGGCTATGTTGTTACTCCACAGGGAATTGAGGTTGATAAAGCCAAGATTGAAGCTATTGAGAGTTGGCCGCAGCCCAAAACGGTCACACACGTGAGGAGTTTCCTTGGCCTCGCTGGATTCTATCGGCGTTTTGTGAGAGATTTCAGCACCATTGTGATGAGGACATCACTAACAAGGTTACACCCACAGCTCCAACTGACACATACACAGGACCAATTACTAGAGCTCGCGCACGCCAATTAAATTACCAGGTACTTTCGTTTCTTGGTAATGAATCTAATGTTCATGAGAATATGATGCTGCCTAAATTGGATACATTTGTCTTGCTTACAAATGAAGGGCCTAGCTTGGACAAGAAGGATGAACATTGGAGCAAGATCAAGCATGGAGATGATGGCATGCGCAAGGGGGACAAGAATGGAGTTACAATGGATGATTTCAGGACTTTGAAGCCACCATAATGAGTGCGAGAAGCCTTGGACGAAATATACAAGATGCCACTTCATAAATTTCGTCCAGAGGCTATTTTAGGTGCTGCGTCACCTTATTATTGGGCCAGGCCCATGTAATTTCGAAATACTTGAGTATAGACTGTTTTTAGAGTCCGTATGTGTGGGGAAACAAGAGTTAGGGTTGGTTTCGGACCCCTCCACCAAGGGCCACGAAATTCCCCCCTCTTTCCCTCATATATACAGCCCTTAGGGCGTCGTTTAGACTTTGGGTTTTGTTTAGATTAAAAGTTCGCCATAGCTGCAACTTCGCGTACTTCGTTTGTGTTCAACGACCAGACCAAGGCGTCACAGAACCCCACCTTGATCAATAAAGCTTTCCTCTTATATTCGCAATATCCAGATTGCAATCTTAGTTTCTTGCTTGTTCTTCGTTTGCCTGCAGGAAACAGACCTTCGTGGTCAGGTTGATCGTGCTCCGGCGTGGTCAACAACCTCTCGGAGTTGGTTTAGCGATTGCTAAGGCGCGACGTCCTCGCACGCTCGTAGTCGGATCGTCAAAGTCGACTTCCTCCAAAACGATAACCACCATCTCATCGAAAGACGGGACACCATTGCATATATAAACCATGAGGATTGAGTCGTGACTTAGCTTTTTGACATGTAGTGCCAAATACTATTGTTTCAGATCGTGATACTAAATTTCTTAGCCACTTTTGGAGATGTTTATGGGCTAAGTTGGGGACTAAACTGCTTTTTAGTACTACTTGTCACCCCCAAACTGATGGACAAACTGAAGTAGTCAACAGAACTTTGTCTACTATGCTTAGGGCTGTTTTGAAGAATAATAAGAAAATGTGGGAAGAATGCTTGCCTCATATTGAATTTGCTTATAATCGTTCGTTGCATTCTACTACTAAAATGTGCCCTTTTGAAATTGTCTATGGTTTCCTACCTCGTGCACCTATTGATTTGTTGCCTCTTCCATCTTCAGAGAAGGTTAATATTGATGCTAAACAACGTGCTGAATTGATCTTAAAAATGCATGAGTTAACTAAGGAAAATATTGAGCGCATGAATGCTAAATATAAACTTGTTGGAGATAAGGGTAGAAAACGTGTTGTCTTTGCACCTGGAGATCTTGTTTGGTTACATTTGCGTAAGGATAGGTTTCCTAATTTGCGCAAGTCAAAGCTAATGCCACGTGCTGATGGTCCTTTCAAGGTGTTAGAGAAAATAAATGATAATGCATATAAACTTGAGCTGCCTGCAGATTTTGTGGTTAGTCCCACATTTAACATTGCAGATTTGAAGCCTTACTTGGGTGAGGAAGATGAGCTTCCGTCGAGGACGACTTCAATTCAAGAAGGGGAGGATGATGAGGACATCACTAACAAGGTTACACCCACAGCTCCAACTGACACATATACAGGACCAATTACTAGAGCTCGCGCACGCCAATTAAATTACCAGGTACTTTCGTTTCTTGGTAATGAATCTAATGTTCATGAGAATATGATGCTGCCTAAATTGGATACATTTGTCTTGCTTACAAATGAAGGGCCTAGCTTGGACAAGAAGGATGAACAATGGAGCAAGATCGAGCATGGAGATGATGGCATGCGCAAGGGGAACAAGAATGGAGTTTCAATTGATGATTTCGGGACTTTGAAGCCACCATAATGAGTGCGAGAAGCCTTGGACGAAATATACAAGATGCCACTTCATAAATTTCGTCCAGAGGCTATTATAGGTGCTGCGTCACCTTATTATTGGGCCAGGCCCATGTAATTTCGAAATACTTGAGTATAGGCTGTTTTTAGAGTCCGTATGTGTGGGGAAACAAGAGTTAGGGTTGGTTTCGGACCCCTCCACCAAGGGCCACGAAATTCCCCCCTCTTTCCCTCATATATACAGCCCTTAGGGCGTCGTTTAGACTTTGGGTTTTGTTTAGATTAAAAGTTCGCCATAGCTGCAACTTCGCGTACTTCGTTTGTGTTCAACGACCAGACCAAGGCGTCACAGAACCCCACTTGATCAATAAAGCTTTCCTCTTATATTCGCAATATCCAGATTGCAATCTTAGTTTCTTGCTTGTTCTTCGTTTGCCTGCAGGAAACAGACCTTCGTGGTCAGGTTGATCGTGCTCCGGCGTGGTCAACAACCTCTCGGAGTTGGTTTGGCGATTGCTAAGGCGCGACGTCCTCGCACGTTCGTAGTCGGATCGTCAAAGTCGACTTCCTCCAAAACGATAGCCACCAACTCATCGAAAGACGGGACACCTTTGCCTCTATCAGCACTACATGTCAGAAAGCTAAGTCACGACTCAATCCTAATGGTTTATATATGCCTTTGCCTGTCCCTAGTGTTCCTTGGGAAGATATATCTATGGACTTTGTTTTGGGTTTACATCGAACAAAGAAGGGGAGGGATAGCATATTTGTTGTCGTGGATAGGTTCTCGAAGATGGCACACTTTATACCATGTCATAAAAGCGATGATGCTGCTAATGTTGCTGATTTGTTCTTTCGTGAAATTATTCGCTTGCATGGTGTGCCAAATACTATTGTTTCAGATCGTGATACTAAATTTCTTAGCCACTTTTGGAGATGTTTATGGGCTAAGTTGGGGACTAAACTGCTTTTTAGTACTACTTGTCACCCCCAAACTGATGGACAAACTGAAGTAGTCAACAGAACTTTGTCTACTATGCTTAGGGCTGTTTTGAAGAATAATAAGAAAATGTGGGAAGAATGCTTGCCTCATATTGAATTTGCTTATAATCGTTCGTTGCATTCTACTACTAAGATGTGCCCTTTTGAAACTGTCTATGGTTTCCTACCTCGTGCACCTATTGATTTGTTGCCTCTTCCATCTTCGGAGAAGGTTAATTTTGATGCTAAACAACGTGCTGAATTGATCTTAAAAATGCATGAGTTAACTAAGGAAAATATTGAGCGCATGAATGCTAAATATAAACTTGTTGGAGATAAGGGTAGAAAACGTGTTGTCTTTGCACCTGGAGATCTTGTTTGGTTACATTTGCGTAAGGATAGGTTTCCTAATTTGCGCAAGTCAAAGCTAATGCCACGTGCTGATGGTCCTTTCAAGGTGTTAGAGAAAATAAATGATAATGCATATAAACTTGAGCTTCCTGCAGATTTTGGGGTTAGTCCCACATTTAACATTGCAGATTTGAAGCCTTACTTGGGTGAGGAAGATGAGCTTCCGTCGAGGACGACTTCAATTCAAGAAGGGGAGGATGATGAGGACATCACTAACAAGGTTACACCCACAGCTCCAACTGACACATATACAGGACCAATTACTAGAGCTCGCGCACGCCAATTAAATTACCAGGTACTTTCGTTTCTTGGTAATGAATCTAATGTTCATGAGAATATGATGCTGCCTAAATTGGATACATTTGTCTTGCTTACAAATGACGGGCCTAGCTTGGACAAGAAGGATGAACATTGGAGCAAGATCAAGCATGGAGATGATGGCATGCGCAAGGGGGACAAGAATGGAGTTACAATGGATGATTTCAGGACTTTGAAGCCACCATAATGAGTGCGAGAAGCCTTGGACGAAATATACAAGATGCCACTTCATAAATTTCGTCCAGAGGCTATTTTAGGTGCTGCGTCACCTTATTATTGGGCCAGGCCCATGTAATTTCGAAATACTTGAGTATAGGCTGTTTTTAGAGTCCGTATGTGTGGGGAAACAAGAGTTAGGGTTGGTTTCGGACCCCTCCACCAAGGGCCACGAAATTCCCCCCTCTTTCCCTCATATATACAGCCCTTAGGGCGTCGTTTAGACTTTGGGTTTTGTTTAGATTAAAAGTTCGCCATAGCTGCAACTTCGCGTACTTCGTTTGTGTTCAACGACCAGACCAAGGCGTCACAGAACCCCACTGATACGGTGTATCCTAGGGCCATCCCCATGGACCCTCCTTCACCCCCTCAAGTGCCTCAAGGACCGATGACACGTGCCCGTACTAGAGCTTTCGAGACCGAGGTGACGTCACTCCTAGCCCTACTTCCTTATGAATCTTGCGAGACATGGTTGCTACCTCAAGCGAGTGTGCTTTGTGTGCTCAGGTGTGAAGGAGACCACTTCGGAGAAGAGCTTGAAGATGGACAAGTCCCCAAGGTCATGGACGAGCTGATGCAACAAGAAGACCAGAAAGCAGCTCCAGGACCCGGACATCCGGCCCCCTGGCCCGGACATCCGGCCCCTGGGCATCTCTCTACAGAAGGCCAGCCACAGGGCCCGGACATCCGGCCAGGGCCCGGACATCCGGCCAAGCACGGCCCGGACATCCGGCCTCGGGCCCGGAAATCCGGCGCCCCTGTCCAGAGAGCACCCGAGGCTCGGCTCTTCCCGCCCGGACATCCGGGCCCCCGCCCCGGACATCCGGCGCCCCGTGAAGTCCCGGACATCCGGCCCGCCGCCCGGACGTCCGGCCCCTGAAATGCCTGCGCGCATCCCCCGGGCCGAGGCCCATGTACCCATTCGCCCCGTAGACTATATATACTCCTCTCCTCATTCCGTTTAGGGTTAGCTGTGGTTTAGCTCATTTGACACTTGTGTGGATTTCTCCCACGAGACCGGTGCGCCTCTACGGAGAAGATCCACCTCTGGATTCAAGACCCCTAACGGGAAGATCCCACGGGATTCCAAGACCTCCTCACGGAGAAGACTATCTGTATCACCGTTGTTGACTTTGGATCATGGATCTCAACCTTGTATCGCGAATCTAGCATTTGTGTGATTGCTTTCGTGTTGATTGAGTGTTTTCCTCTTGTGTTTCCCCCTTCTTTCCCCTGTGATTCCCCGTGTTCATCGTGTGCCAACCTCCAAACGTGAAAGATCCGCTGATTAGGGTTCCACCCTGTATCAATTTGCTTATAATCGTTCGTTGCATTCTACTACTAAGATGTGCCCTTTTGAAATTGTCTATGGTTTCCTACCTCGTGCACCTATTGATTTGTTGCCTCTTCCATCTTCGGAGAAGGTTAATTTTGATGCTAAACAACGTGCTGAATTGATCTTAAAAATGCATGAGTTAACTAAGGAAAATATTGAGCGCATGAATGCTAAATATAAACTTGTTGGAGATAAGGGTAGAAAACGTGTTGTCTTTGCACCTGGAGATCTTGTTTGGTTACATTTGCGTAAGGATAGGTTTCCTAATTTGCGCAAGTCAAAGCTAATGCCACGTGCTGATGGTCCTTTCAAGGTGTTAGAGAAAATAAATGATAATGCATATAAACTTGAGCTGCCTGCAGATTTTGTGGTTAGTCCCACATTTAACATTGCAGATTTGAAGCCTTACTTGGGTGAGGAAGATGAGCTTCCGTCGAGGACGACTTCAATTCAAGAAGGGGAGGATGATGAGGACATCACTAACAAGGTTACACCCACAGCTCCAACTGACACATATACAGGACCAATTACTAGAGCTCGCGCACGCCAATTAAATTACCAGGTACTTTCGTTTCTTGGTAATGAATCTAATGTTCATGAGAATATGATGCTGCCTAAATTGGATACATTTGTCTTGCTTACAAATGAAGGGCCTAGCTTGGACAAGAAGGATGAACATTGGAGCAAGATCAAGCATGGAGATGATGGCATGCGCAAGGGGGACAAGAATGGAGTTACAATGGATGATTTCAGGACTTTGAAGCCACCATAATGAGTGCGAGAAGCCTTGGACGAAATATACAAGATGCCACTTCATAAATTTCGTCCAGAGGCTATTTTAAGTGCTGCGTCACCTTATTATTGGGCCAGGCCCATGTAATTTCGAAATACTTGAGTATAGGCTGTTTTTAGAGTCCGTATGTGTGGGGAAACAAGAGTTAGGGTTGGTTTCGGACCCCTCCACCAAGGGCCACGAAATTCCCCCCTCTTTCCCTCATATATACAGCCCTTAGGGCGTCGTTTAGACTTTGGGTTTTGTTTAGATTAAAAGTTCGCCATAGCTGCAACTTCGCGTACTTCGTTTGTGTTCAACGACCAGACCAAGGCGTCACAGAACCCCACCTTGATCAATAAAGCTTTCCTCTTATATTCGCAATATCCAGATTGCAATCTTAGTTTCTTGCTTGTTCTTCGTTTGCCTGCAGGAAACAGACCTTCGTGGTCAGGTTGATCGTGCTCCGGTGTGGTCAACAACCTCTCGGAGTTGGTTTAGCGATTGCTAAGGCGCGACGTCCTCGCACGTTCGTAGTCGGATCGTCAAAGTCGACTTCCTCCAAAACGATAACCACCATCTCATCGAAAGACGGGACACCTTTGCCTCTATCATTGTGGCAACAACACATCCCCTAGACTCATGTTTCTGTCACTCAAGATAGTCATCAAGGGGCATGAACCCACAATCGAGCATAACGTTCCCTCTTGGAGTCACTACCTATTACTCGGCCAAAGCAATAAATAACAACGGAGAACATGCAAGAATTACTTATGAACTAAAATATAAAAGAGGTGAATCAAATATATTACTCAAGATCAATCTGAACATAATCTCATAATCCATCGGATCCCAGCAAACTCAACATAGCAACAGCATAAGGATTACATAGGTGCCTCGATCATGTAGGGCAGCTCACGAGGACTAATTAGTGAAGCACAAGAACGGGAGGAGAACATCACATAGCTACTGGTCATGGACTCATGGTCCAAGGGAGACTACTCACTAGTCATCCGGGAGGCGTCCATGGTGGTGGAGAAGCTCCCGGTGATGATCCTCCCCTCCGGCAGGGTGCCGGGAAGAGTTCTCCTGGTGCTCCCGATCTTGGAAGCGGCGGCGGCGGCGGAACAGAGATGGGATCGCGAAAAGAAGTCATGTTCTGAGGGTTACGGAGGACCCTTTAAATATATGCCAAAGTAGGGCACCGGGGGAGCCTCGGGGGGCCCAGGCGCCCCCCCGGCGCGGCCCAGGGGGGGGGCGCGCCCACAGGGCGCCTGGAGCCCCTGTGGCCCCCCCAGGCTGCCCTTCGGACGCAGTGTTATTTCCGGTTCGCTGATTTTTTATATAATTTTTCTGGATTTTTCTGGGCAGTTCTCGAAACGTGAAAACCTGAAATACAAAAACAGCCGAAAACAGAAACTGGCACTGGGGTGCACTGGATTAGTAAGTTAGTCCGAATATGATCAAAAGTGTATGGAAGTGTATGAATATCACAGCAATATCACCCAAAAGTGGCATGGAGCAAGCAGAAATTATAGATACGTTTTGGACGTATCAACATCCCCAAGCTTAATTCCTGCTCGTCCTCGAGTAGGTAAATGATAACAAGAATAATTTCTGTGGTGACATGCTATTAACCATATAGGACTTTCTCATAGTCATATGACAAAAGCTTACTGAGACAATGATTCTAAAGTAATTAAGTTGTCTCAAGAGAAAATCACAAATGACTGAAAGTTTTACAGCATGAAACTGAAACATCAAAAAGATTTGCAATGAACATGACGTGCAAATATGATAAAGTGATATCTAGCTTGCCCCCTTTAGTGATGCAAAACATAAATGCAAGGGCACCTTCAAGGTTTAAGTGATGACTAGATACAATCATTTCAGAATAAACGATATCACAATCATGCAAAAGACAATGCTACTTTGGGACAATGCACATTACACTCAGAATGACAATCATGCTCTCAGTAGTTGGTGCGTCAATATAAAGGTAAAAGAAAGGTTAAGTGCTAGAGCTTTTTATTTTGAAAACATGGAAGCAATTGTGTCAACGGTAGTAGTACTTCATATGTGTCATGTATAAAACATATTATAAGTTGCAAGCCTCATGCATCGAATACCAATAGTGCTCGCTCCTTGTCCTAATTAGCTCGAATCCCCATGGGTTATCATTGCATTGCATATGTTTTAACCAAGTGTCACAAAGGGGTACCTCTATGCCACCTGTACAAAGGTCCAAGGAGATAGATCGCATTTGATTTCTCGTTTTTGATAAATCTCAACTTGAGGACATCCATACCGGGACAACATAGAAAATAGATGATGGACTCCTCTTTAATGCATAAGCATATTCTCATAAGAGATTGAGGATTAAGGTCCAAGCTAAAACTTCCACCATGATGCATGGCTTTGGTTGGCGGCCCAATGTTCTTCTCTAACAATATGCATATTAATTCAACCCACGGTAAATCACCCTTACTTCAGACAAGACGAACATGCATAGCAACTCACATGATATTCAACAAAAGTGTGACAGTTGATGGCGTCTCCAGAAACATGGTTACCGCTCAGCAAGCAACTTATAAAAAATAAGATACATAGGCAACATATTCTTTACCACAATAGTTTTTGGGCTACTTTCCCATGAGCTATGTATTGCATGGTTAGTTTGCTTAGTACAGGTGGAGGTTAGCAAAAGACTGGGAGCGACCAACTAAGAGAGCAATGACGGTCATAATCATGCAGAGCGACAAAGCAATATTGAATCAGGCATGGCAGTTATATCGCTACTTAGAAACAAAAGATCATCAAGGCTTGACAAACTTTCTTTACAGTCTTGAATATGCGTGAGCATACGCCAAGTCAATCAAAATAAATTCTCGAAGGAAGATATTACTAAACCATACCACATCATAGGCAAACAAACCAAGTTGGTATTCCAATAACACATTGGGAACCCCCCAGCTATTTGAGATTAACCATAAGAAAACCTGAACTACTAAGCACCATCATGAAAGTAGCATCTTTATCATAGACACATTAACCCATGCAATGGAAGCAAACTCTCTTAATAAGGTGAGCATGGTAATTAAAGAGTGTTCAAGCAACCAACTAAATAAAAGCTCTTGAAAAGATAAGCATGAATACTAAGAGCAGAGCACGATAGTAGCTATTAAAAGACAAAGAACACACACAGCTTAGATAGACATGAAAATTCTATGTAATGTTCTAGGTAGAGGTGGAGCGTGTTTCTCTCCCACATAAAGGAATGCTGGGTTCCGACTCGTTATGAAAAACTAAAAAGAAAACTAAAAGCAAGACGCTCCAATCATAGCACATAACACATGAAGTGATAAAAATATAGCGAAACGAAAGACGAACTGATAATGTTGATGGAGAAGGGGATGCACGGGGGGCATCCCCAAGCTTAGACGCATGAGTCTCCTTGAATATTTCTTGGGGGTGCACGGGGGCATCCCCAAGCTTGAGCGCTTGACACTCCTGAATCTTTTTATCATCTTCCCTCGCACACTTGAAAACTCCCTTCATACACAACTCATCATAATCTGATTAGCGAGGTTAGTACCCTTAATAAAATAATTATACCTTGCTGGAAATAAGGGTATTCTTGAAGTTCTATTGTTTCTCAAGATTGCCAAAAGGTTTTTGCAAAGAAAAAGCAAGTTCTTAATTTGCAAAGTGAAGGTAAGGCAAAACAGGACAGAATCTGTGAAAAACAGAACAGCAGGCAGTAATTGACCTGTTCGGGATACTTCTGCAACTCAAATCGAAAAACTCAGAACTGACGCACGAAAGACAATTATATAGAGAACGCTGTCGACAAAATTCAGACCAAAAAGATGATCTGGTGATTTTATACGAATTTTTCTATCCAAGGACAGAATCTGTTTCCTGGACAGCACCTCACAACTTTTGAACTTTCTAGCAATCGGAGGCTATACTTGGCACAAATATGAAAAGCAAAGATACAATGATGATGCTACAGCAGTAAACAACATCAAGACACAACAAAAACAAATTTTTTATTCATGTGGGCTGCCTCCCAAAAGCGCTTTCTTTTATGCCTTTAAGCTAGGCATAATGCATAGATCAAGTTGTATCAATTGAACCATCATCAAGATCATCAAAAAGCTCTTCAATAATACAACTAGTCTTAATAGGACTCTCAAATAAAGGCCTCATAGAGATACTTCTAGGTAGATGACCAAAAGGATAAAAGTCAAGGGAAGATTCATTTATAAATTCATCAACGATAGGTGTTTCTTCCAAAGTCTTTACAGTTTCAACCCCTTTGGCAATAGGTGGATTGCTTTTAGAACGGGGAGCCTTTGGAACGTGAACGAACTTAGGCTCCCTCTTTGCCGGAGTTTCTACCTTTTCGGTTTTGATCGAGGAGAAAGTAGTTCCTAAGGTATCAAATATTTCCTCAATCTTGTCCATCCTAGAAGAGTCAGAATCATGGAATTTGACGGTCTCCAAAATTTTGAAAATTTTATGCATGGAGCTATCAAGTCTATTCAAATTCCCTTGGATCTTACGATCCAACTCATTCATCTTATTTGTGCTTGGCATCTCTAGCTCTATTTTTTCAAGTTTTTTCATAATGTGAGCTAGGGTGATGTCCTCTCGAATGCTAACAACAGGGGGACTCCCAACAAGATTTTCAATAATACTAAGAGACTCCCAAACTAGGGCCTCCAGGAAATTCCCATTGATAGCAGTATCTAGAATAAACCTATTCCAAGAAGTAATTCCAACATAAAAATTTCTAAGCAAGATAGTGGTAGGTTGCTTCTTGGTGGCTCTTTTTTGTGAATCATTAATTATATACCAAGCATCTTTCAAACTTTCCCCACCTCTTTGTTTAAAGGTGAGAACTTCTGCCTCGTCAAAGACAAAAGGACCCGACATAATTACAACTAAAGAATAAGATAACTATTTTTGTGATTTTTGATAAAAGGAACTAAAGCAAAAATGAAAGGTAAACTAACAAGACTAAAAAGCAAAGGTAAAAGATAGCATGCAACACCCCTATCCTGAAGAGTGGAGTCCCCGGCAACGGCGCCAGAAAATACTCCTTGATGGGCCTCGAACCCCTCGTTGGTTACCCCAAGTGGAAGGTGTAAGATGCAATAAGTAGAAGTGTTTTCCCCTAGGAAAGATGCCAAGGATCGAATCCCCAGAGACTCCTAGGTTCAACAAGTAGGTGTCAACTGCTAACGGCGCAATTAGCAATCAACGTGGACCTGCACACAGATACAAATAACTTTGCTCCCAACGAGTACAGAGAGGTTGTCAATCTCTCCGGCCTTGTAGTTCACAAAGGGTTAAAAGCAATATGATAGTAGTGATAGATACTGTTTTGCAATAGTAAGTAAATAGCGATAAGTAAATAGTGAATGTGATCAATGATGGTAATATGGACCGGAGTCTCATGATGTTCACTAGTGATGTCTCTCTCCCAAAAGACGATAAAACAGCTATGTGAGGTAAACAAATTACAGCTGGGCAATTGACAGGACCATGAACGCAAACCAATGCTGATTACATTGCAAGAAAGGTTGAGGTTCAAAGCATGGGCGGTACGCCAAAGTAAGTAGACCGAAATCCATCAATATCTACTACTAATCATCCACCTTGAGATATCTATCCAGAACATCTCGCTGGTATTAAGTAGCGAGTCCCACCCATAGTGTAAACTCAATGCAACAGACAACTGCATTAAAAAAACTTTGCGTAAAGTAAACAATCCTTGCACCCGCGGGCACAAGCACCGTTGTTTTCCCCCTTGTGGCAACAGCACATCCCCTAGACTCATGTTTCTGTCACTCAAGCTAGTCATCGAGGGGCATGAACCCACAATCGAGCATAACGTTCCCTCTTGGAGTCACTACCTATTACTCGGCCAAAGCAATAAATAACAATGGATAACATGCAAGAATTACTTATGAACTAAAATATAAAAGAGGTGAATCAAATATATTACTCAAGATCAATCTGAACATAATCTCATAATCCATCGGATCCCAGCAAACTCAACATAGCAACAGCATAAGGATTACATAGGTGCCTCGATCATGTAGGGCAGCTCACGAGGACTAATTAGTGAAGCACAAGAACGGGAGGATAACATCACATAGCTACTGGTCATGGACTCATGGTCCAAGGGAGACTACGCACGAGTCATCCGGGAGGCGTCCATGGTGGTGGAGAAGCTCCCGGTGATGATCCTCCCCTCCGGCAGGGTGCCGGGAAGAGTTCTACTGGTGCTCCCGATCTTGGAAGCGGCGGCGGTGGCGGAACAGAGATGGGATCGCGAAAAGAAGTCCTGTTCTGAGGGTTACGGAGGACCCTTTAAATATATGCCAAAGTAGGGCACCGGGGGAGCCTCGGGGGGCCCAGGCGCCCCCCCGGCGCGGCCCAGGGGGGGCGCGCCCACAGTGCGCCTGGAGCCCCTGTGCCCCCCCCCCAGGCTGCCCTTCGGACGCAGTGTTGTTTCCGGTTCGCTGATTTTTTATATAATTTTTCTGGATTTTTCTGGGCAGTTCTCGAAACGTGAAAACCTGAAATACAAAAACAGCCGAAAACAGAAACTGGCACTGGTGTGCACTGGATTAGTAAGTTAGTCCAAATATGATCAAAAGTGTATGGAAGTGTATGAATATCATAGCAATATCACCCAAAAGTGGCATCGAGCAAGCAGAAATTATAGATACGTTTTGGACGTATCACTTGTCATATGTTATGAGTGAGATCTCCCATATTGCATCATTTCAATCTCAACATAGTAACTATGCATGCCCCATTAAAGTAAATCCTATTTGCACTTGTGGCATAGAGGACAAGGTCATGGTTATTGGAATTTGTTTGTCTTGTGATGATATTGCCATGCTTCCTTTACATAATTTGCGCAATTTATCTAATATGACATGCCATGATCACATTGTTCCGCATATGCATTGTTTTGGATGTTGTCAATATTCTCTAGGGGATGTTTCCATTAATGCTCATGAGGAGACCCCCATAGTTTCCTCATACAAACTAGGAGATCTTGATGCATTGCATACCTTGCATGATTGCCATGATTGTGTGCACCATATGCGTTCCATGAATAACAATTCTCTACATACTTCTCATGATGCATTACACAATTCGAGTCTCCATTATTCCATACATAACAACAAACCCCTCATGATGGATGACATGTTTCGATATCACGCATCACATTTATTTGAGCATTGGCTATTTTGTGTTAACCAACACATGCATGTGCCCATCATGATGGATGATGTGTACATATACCACGCACACACACTTTTTCCTTTTTCTTTGTTTTGTGTAGGTACTCACTAATACTTGTCAACCTCACAATCCCATGAGTGGACAAAATGAGCTCTTGAGAGGAACGACGATTTGGGATCCCATTGATTGTCCCTACCATCGTTCTCTTCACGCAACGACTACGCGCATCTCTTTTACTTGGCTCTCACACGACTATGGGCTATTTACCAATTGTCACCTTATGCCCATTCTATCATGTTCACTTTGCATGTCATGCCTCTTTCTATGACTTTAGCATGCAATTGTGACCCTTGCTTGCGTTTCCCCATGATTCACCATTCTACTACTATTATGTGTATTTACATGCTTGGTGGAGATACTAGTAACTATTGCCATGATTTATTTGTGCCTCATGCTATTCATGCTTGTTGTGTTGGGAGAGTCATGATATCCCATTGCTATTTACATATGGTCTCTCGCCAATACATTGATCATATTTTCCTCATATCTTGCTTTCATGCTTGTGCTATGCCATGTGCATTATTCATGCCGACTATTTGCACACATGACATGCTTGCCATGATTACCTCTAGTATGTTGCATCTTCGCACCACTAGCTTGCTTGACTTCTTCACTATGATTGAATGCTATGTTGCATCACCGTTGTTCCATTCTTACTTGCTTTCTTGGGTTGATGACATATATATTCATGCCATTCACATGATTTACATTGATCATTGTCACTTGTCTCCATTAGTTGCATCTCCCGTGTTCAATTATAATGAGTGCAACCGTGCTGTGCTTGTTGATCTCAGAGACTTTGACACCTTACTTGTGAGGCATGCTTGTTTCTTTGAGCCTAATGCCTTTGGTTGTTATCGCGTCATATTCTTACATACCATGCCATATGCCCTTGTCCATTGTTATGATAAGATTGATGAATACACTTGTTGGGTATCTTACCACTCCAATGATAGGTTTTGCATTTCGGCTAACCTCATTGGTTTTTTTGAGTGTTTGTCATGTTATTTCATTTTGGAGGATTCACAAGGCGCTATCATCACTAGACATCTTGGTCATGCAAAGGCCTACATGATGCGCGACTCCAACATTTTTGATATCCTCACAAAGGTGAACTCCTTCCTTTTGAGGCATCCTCACTTACACATATTGGTTGGGCCATGCTTTCGTTGTTTCCTTCTTGTTGTCTACATGATACATCCATTGGATGGAGGACCGGCATTGGAGATGGACCCTATAGACCTTCAAGTTTAGGAGTGCTTGGTCTTATTGGATGCACCTTCGGAACTACACTCAAGCCGCGACATTTAGCATTGGTACATCGACACCCCTTTGACACATTGCACCAAAACATTCATATTTGTTGATTGTGTGCCCACATGCCATGCTCAATGGACATATCATACCCATGACAAATTAGCACCTTATGCATGGATTGACTTACATTATGATTGCCTTGTTGTATCTTGTATTCCCATGTCATCCATGACATATGAGCTTGTGCATTTCCTTAGCAAATTTGTTGTGATCTTTCTTGATGGTGTATTCATACATAATGATCACTTTCCCCAAAATCAATTGCATGACCACATAGTCATATTGAGCATCAATTACCATGTTCTTGCTTTTGATACACCGTCGCATTATGACATCATTTTGCACAATGGTTGCATTGATCACTCTCACAACACCTTTGTGTGCACCACGAATAAATTTGCTTCCATGAATTCTTTACATGTCATTGTACATCTTGTGGATAAGCATCATGCGTCCCGCCATGCCCAAACTTGTCACATGTGTCATTCTTACATGACACTTGTGCGCTAACCATTGTATTTTCGAGTGTCGTTTGTGTTTGCTCTTCTTGCATGTATACCACTCCGGCGACACCTTGGACTACTTGGAATACGCCATGTCTTCAACTCCGTCCATCTACAAGTCCGTCCACGACAACCGTTTCCATAGTGATGAGCTTTTCGATCCGAGGCCGGATCTTTCCCCGAGGGGGGGAGATGATGTGAAGCATCCCATGGTCATCCCAATGTTCACTTCGACCACTCCCCATGACCCAAGGATACATAAGACGAGACCTCTAATATACACCACTGGAGACAAGGTTAACTCGTTCCTCTCCGAACCTCCACTTTCTACATGTGAAACATGGCTACTACCTCAAACATATGTGATATGCATGACCAGGAACCAAGAGGGAGATCATGAATTAGCTAGGAGCATCGGACGAGAAGGCGAGGACACCAAGTACAAGGACCAAACGGAGAAGCTGCCAGAAGCTACAGCCACCGGACGACCGGTCTAGACCGGACGTCCGGCCCCTGAAGGCCGCATGAGCCAGAAGAAGACATGCCAGCGATCACTCCAGCCACCAGACGTCCGACAAGTACCGGACTTCCGATGACCTCCCAATGACTGGACGACCGAGCCCCTCCTGACGATCGGTGCCACATCACAGAAGGATATTAGCGGAAGTCCGAGACCTTTCGGACGTCTGGATGCCCGCGAGCCACCAAACGACCGGAACCCTCCGGATGTCCGGTACCTATCTGCGCACAGTGTGTTGGGCCGAAGGCCCATATATCTCCCACTTACCCCTTCGTGGACCTAGACTATATATACTCCTTCCTGTCCTCCTAGTTAAGGTTAACATTGTGTTCGCTCATTTTAGACTAGAGCATTGCTCATCCAAAGTGGTTCTACTCCATAAGAGACCGCGGACTCTACGGAGAAGATCCGCACCGGATTCAAGACATCGTCATGGAGAAGATCCGTCTCGAATTCAGGACCTCCACATGGAGATGAACTAGCTACCTTGTATCTTTCCTTTGTTGGATTTGGACCGTGTATCTCATTGTGTTGAGGATCTACCACATGTGTGATCGTTTCTTGTTGATTTGAGTGTTTCCTCCCGTTCCCCTCTTGATTTTCCCCCTTGTGTTCTTCGTGTTCTTCGTCGGATTCCCTCCATTTCATGAAAGGCCGACCTTAGGGTCTCCACCCTTCACCAAACTCGGTCTTGTAGGCCATTTCCATGGAACAAATTTTCTTGCGCTTGGTGGTCTTTAGTGTTGCAACGTCAAGGAGGACTTGTGTTGGAAGAAGAGTATGACGACGAGTTGTGACTTGAGTGGCGCCGTCTTGGTGAAGAGGTTGAGGAAGACGAGCGATGCACGATAAAGTTGCAGAAATCGTCCATTTGTTTGGAGAGCTTGTCGTCCAAATACTCCCATTGTCATGCTTCTGATTGACATAGGTTGTTGGCGAGTTGTTCGATGCGATCACTCAAAGCTTCACTCTCTTGATGTAGAGCTCATAGGGCGATGAAGAAGTGATTCTTGGTGACGTAGTCACGGTCGACATCTTCATCCTCAAAGGGAGGGTTCACCGAAGAAGAAGGCCTATCCATGATGTGGAAGTGCTGGTGAGTAGGAAAATGAGAAAAACAATACCAAAGTTACCTTTTCCAAAGGTTGTGGATGTATCAAGCACGATCCCACGTAATGCTATAATAGTAGAATTAGTACCGGGTTTTGTTCCTCACACCTACAAGTAAGAGGCCTTATGGTGGATTTTGGTTGTCAAGATATTGAAAAGGTTGAAAAGATTCACAAATCGCAAGTTAGACAATTAGATCGAACCCAAAGATATCACTAGGAACACACACACGGAAGATAGATGGGATATGCACAACCGAGGGGTGAGCTCAAGATAGATGTTGCTCTTGTTGTCCGGATGCTAGAGAGACGCTAGCTCGATTGCACTAATGGGCTAAATACGCTAGTGCACCAACCTCATAGAGAAACGGGTCGTCTCACTATCCTAAGTATGCTTATGTATGTATGGACCGAGATGATGAACTAGGTAAATGGAATCAATGCTATTGCTTACAAGATCTTGCTTCTCTTCTCTTTTCTTAAAAGCTTATTCTTCTTTTTCTCTATTTTTTACTATGCCACAATGCTTGATATACGAGCCACAATGTGAGGTAACAAGTAGTATATGCACGGGAGAGATGTAACACTAATGGTGCACTAAGGCTGTAACTCCCAAGATGCGATTCTATCTCGATCCATAGATAAAAACTTGTGATTGAGGCACAACCGCATTTCGGGCGCTTAGCAAGATGGATATCATTACATCGTACCATTACATACATACATGTGGATATAACAATTCATACAAGTCACAAGAATACAACAACATCACATACAAGGCATCCGACTACGGATGCAAACATGAAAAGCACAACGACATCCATCCTGCTATCCCAGGTTGCCAACCAGGAACCTAGCCCAAGACTGAAGAAGAAGAAGAAAGAACTCCAACACAAGTAATATCGCTCTCACGCCAAGTAATCGGAAACCTGCACCTACAACTGTTGTTGTAGTAACTGTGAGCCATGAGGACTCAGCAATCCCATAACCATGGGTATCAAGACTAGCAAAGCTTAATGAGTATGGAGAGGTTAAGTGGTGAGGTTGCAGCAGCGGCTAAGCATATGTATGGTGGCTAACTTACGAGTACAAGAATGAGATGAGCATCTACGCAACCGGTCGCAACTAGTAACGATCACTAAGTGATCCTATCTACTTACGAGTGAAACATAACCCCACGGTGTTCTCTTCTAAACATGAAAAGAGACGGTCACGGTTACTCACGCGGTTGGTGTATTTTATTTCGGATCATGTGTCAAGTTCTCTACAACCGGATATTAACAAATTCACATCTGCCAGATAACCGCGGCACAGCTTTCGAAAATCATAACCCTGCAGGGGTGTCCCAACTTAGCCCATAACAAGCTCTCACGATCTGCAGAGGTAAAATACCCCATATCTTAGGGGAGGCCCGAGCGTCCTCGGAATCCCGGTGCACACGTTCTTCGAAGAAAGAAAAACTAGCCCAAGGAGATCTCCCGGTGAGTCGATACCCGTGTCCAGAGCCGCGCGCTCTCCATCTACGGACTCATCCGTCTATGCAAAGTGGACGATAGCCGAAAATGCCTCGAGTTGCCCCGAGGTGGCACCGCCAACTGCTAGGTAGGTGGCCCAACACTCAAGTCGAGCACTAGCCCGGGGGATTGAATTAATAAATCCTCGGGTTAATTACTCCCACGGCAAGTTTTAGTTATTAGGCAAATGGTAAAACCAAAGTTGGATCTCCTCGGGAAAGCTTTACTTTAAGCGGAGAAGCAAGGGGTCCCCATATACCCAACCGTGTAAGGAACGCAAAATCAAGGAACATAACACCGGTTTATCGGTTCTTAAGGCGGCATGAGTGGAACAAAACACCGAGCAAAAGGCCAAGCCTTCCAACCATTGCCAAGTATATAGGTGCATTAATTTAATATAAGATATATTGTGATAATCAACAATCCAGATTTGACATGGAGCAATGTTCATCTTCACCTGCAACTAACAACGCTATAAGAGGGGCTGAGCGAGCGGGTAACATAGCCAAACAACGGTTTGCTGGGAAGGTGTCAAAGGTTAGAGGTTTCATGGCAATAAGGAGAGAGGCTGACAATAAATGATGGTAGCGCGACATATAGCGATAGCATCGAGACATCTACCATAACAATGATAGTAAAGGTATCCAAGGTGATGGTCATCTTGCCTGGAATCCCGCAAGGAAGAAGCGCGAGTCCATGAAGAAGACAACAAAGAAGCCACGAAGACGAACCAAGTGTAGTCGAACGAATCCTCACGATCGCAACGGAATATGAACTAGCGAGAAGAAGCACGGAACATGATAAACACACAACACACGAACATGACATGATTCTCAAACAAGTATGATGCAAGACAAGTCTATATGATGCAAACATGGCAAGGGATGATGTATACAAGACACACAGCAAGGCAAGTTTAAATGAGGCCGGAAACAACATATAACAGTTCCGGTAAGTCCTCATATGCAAATTTCGAAATTGGTCCAGATCTGAACAAACCTTAAGTTCAAGTTGTTTAGCCGCAAGATAACATGCACCATGATGATCTACTCAAAATTCTAGTCAAGTTACATATAAAGTTTATTTAATTCTGAGCTACGGCCTAGAAGATATGAACAAAACAAGTCAAGCATGTCATTGATGCAAAATACATCCAAACATCAAGCAAACACACTCCAAACAGGTTTATAACATGTTAATATGCATCTACATGCAAAAACACACAAGTTTTATATAGAGCACGCTCAAAATGGAGCAACGGTTCAACACATACACATGAAACAAGATATAACAACAAGCTATCCAAAAACAGCGAGTTGGCATATAGTTGACATGACCTCTGACCTACTACCAAACACCACTAGAACATGCTCAAAACATCATGGCAAGATTTTAAAAGATAACAAATTCTCAGACTTGGTAAAATAAATTGAACATGGCAACAACAACGACAAGTAGGCATGTTTACAAGCTTGTGCAACTCATCTCAGAGCATATCATGGCATGTGAAGATAACCAACAGCAAGAAGACATGTTTATGAAGCTACTCATGGCAAGAACATGGTCATACGATGCATAGATCACTAGCAATTCACATGGCAAAACTGAACTTATTGTTAACAGGCTGACAGAAACATTTTATAGCAATTTGAGAGCAAGAAATAAACAAGCTACGGCAATCTATAATTGCAAACAAAGACATGGATGGATAGAGCATAACATGGACTTCAAGACATGGTCATTGTCCATCCCAAAACATGCATGGATTTGAGTGGGGCAACAAGCAAACATGGCATCGAGATATAACAGTTTCAGACTGCAGTTTTCAACAAGTCTCAAGAAACAACAACAGCGAGTAGCTCACTTTGCAAGCTTGTTGCACTCACCACAAGGCATAACATGAATAACAAATTACACCACAGCAAATATGACATGATTGTGCCTCTATAACATATTGACATGTGGCTCAAACAAAAATCACACATAAAGATATGAAAAAGACAAATCAGCATCTTATAACAAGTTTCAGCACTTAACAACCACATGCACTTTTGCAACAGAGATTAACATGGCATAATGCACTCCAACATGTATTAAAATGCAAGCATCATGTAGAGCATAACTAGATGAACATTTTGACATATCATACACTCCATTTGGACCAGCATGCACAAAGATACAACCTAACAAACATGCTAACTTGACACTAACATCACATAGCAGTTTTGCAACGAAAATTAAGGCATCAAGATTAACAGTAACATGCATGTAAACTACACCATCATCTAGAGCATCTAGAGATGAACATTTTGATATCTCATACATGCAAATCGGAGCAACATGCACAAAGTTATGACATGCCAAAGATGCACACATAACAACACTTTTTATGGACTTAGTGGAAAATCAACCTCCAAAGCTGGACGGTGGGATCCAAGGTGACGAGTAGATCCAGAGGGCGCATGTTTGACTTGGGGGTTGCCCAAATCTAGGGACGACGGGATCCCGGTGTGGTGAGGCAGCCATGGCCGCGGCCTTTCCCACGACGACGGCGGCCTAGGCGAGAAGGGGAGGCTAGGGGACGCCGGGGCCGACGGAGCAGGTGGTCGGCGTGGCCGTCAGTTGCCGGATCTCGGCTACGCCGGCCCAAATCGGAGCGAAGGACGATGCCGGTGCGGGAAACTCCGGCGGGAGGCGAGGGGCTCGCGAGCTGCAGGCCCGGCGGGGCTGTTGCCGGCGGTGGGGTGGAGGGAGCATGGCGGCGCGGAGGACAGCGGGGTCGGAGGCGTTGGCTTGCTGGCCGGCGACGAGGGGCGGCGGATGAGGAGCGGGGATCGGGGTTCGAGCGCACGAACCGAGCGAGCGGGGCGGCGGCGGAGGCTAGAGCGGCCGGGCGCTCGGGTGGCGGCTCGGGCCCGATTCGGCCCACGGTGGGCCGAATCTGGGCCCCGGCGGGCTTCCACGGAGGGAGGAGACTGCGGGGACGCGTGGCCGCGCTGGAGTGGCTGGGAGGCGGCGAAGAGAGGCGACGTGGCGGCTGCCGGTTGGTCGGCCGCGGCTGAGGGCGTCGGTCGGCGGGGAGCTGGCTGCGCGCAGAATTTGAGGAGGGGGAGGCTAGAGGTAGGTGGAGGCTAGGGATGCCCAAAAATGGAAGGATGAGCTGTATATATAGGGTAGGGGGCTAGGTTTAGGTGTTTAGGAGCGTTTCGGACACTCCGATCGCGATCTGACGGTACGGAGCGAAGGAGGAGTTGGGCAGGCCCAGTGGGCTATGTAAAGAGGAGGTGGGCTGCGAGGAGAGAAGAGAAGTAAGGCCCGGTGGCAGTTTCGAAGACCGAAACGTCCGACGTCAGTACTGGCAACGACACTGCCTATACTTATCCATTGGGCTATCAAACGGATTCCGAATGCGACGAAATTTGGCAGGCGGCCTGTCTACACTATAATAAGACCACACGCTAAGTTTCATCCCATTCCGCGAACATTTTCCAGGCTACTCATGAAATAATTATTCGAAGGTGCCGCGGGCGTGTGCGAGTGTGTGATAGCTCAGAACCGACAAGGAGAGGACAGGCGGACTCAGACGGATGCAAGTTTTGAAAACATGAGGATGCAATGCACATGATGACATGCAAAATGCAACATGCAAGTAGATGACATGGCAACGGCGATGAATAACTAGCCGACACTTGGCGCATCGGTCTTGGGGTGTCACAAAGGCATGGCCCGACAATACTCAACAAGCTAGTCTCAATGGGTAAGCTACGCAAAAGAGGCTCGAAGCTATCAATGTAATGGCAAGGGTAGCACAAAGGCGCAATCGAGGTTACCGTACTTACTTACGGTTGGTATGAAGATGATGTTGTCGAAGACGATGTGGAGTCCAAGTCGATGGTAGAGTGGCGGTAATGATGACGTCAAATCGGACCTAAGTAGCTGAAACACCTTCGGACACGAAAGAAGCCGCAACCCAAAACTCAAACAACCACGAGAAATATTGTGTAAGAACACAAGTGATGGTGGGGTGACAAAATGGTGCAAAATGGGAGCAGCCGACATGTTTTGTATGCCCCGTGCGCACGGGGTCAGTGAGGCTCGTGTGCATGAGGTCCCGATGGCCCGTGTGCACGGGGTGTGCGGGTGGCGGCTGATCTTGCCCAAATTCGTGGGTAAAATCCAAAATTGGTCGAAATCAGGCCATGGGATGGTTGTGGGAGGTGGTAGAGGGGTAGATCCGGTTGCCAAACACCAGATTCGTGGATCAAATCAACCAAATCTCACAGGATCAAATTGCAAGTAAAATTTTGGGGCTATTTTTGGTCGGGATTTCGGATAAGGACGAAAACAACAAAATCAAGCTAGAAAGTGGAGGGCAGGGACTCCAAGATGTGAATCAACCATGCTCGTGATAGCAAGATGATGTAGGGTGGAACCCAAAGAGGGATCTTTTCACACGTGGATTGGGAAAAGAGGATGAACACCAAGAACACAAAGAGGGATTCACTCCAATAAAACCCAATTACACATCCACTAGAATAGCAAATAGATAGATCCATAAGAATACATGAACAATCCAAGGAAACAAACACTAGATAAAGGTTCTTCCCACTCCTAGAGGAGGTGAGGTCTTGATGATAGTCTTCTCCTTATGGAGGTCTTGAAATCCACAAGGATTCTTCCCTAAAGGGGTCTTGATCCACAAGAGGGAAGGAGCAAATCTCACAATATCTCACATATACTTTGCTTACCCTTAACATGACCCTAGGTACGGAATATATAGGCTTGGGTTTGAAGTGGAAGAAGAGGGGGTCCATGGGCACAGTATAGGCCCGTGCGCACGGGGTGCTCCAGCGCCGACTTCCTGTATGGTCCGTGGGCATGGGGTTTCGGGGGCCCGTGCGCGCGGGGTCGCCTCGGACTTCCTGTCCAGCTTGCGTTCGGCTTGTTCTTCACCCTTGGTGACTTGGGGCACTTCTTCTTGGACTTGGTGATGTTCCTCTTCGTAACTAATGAGGCATATCATATTTTGATGAGGTAACAACTAAGTTCCATTTGTATCCATATGCATGTCAGCTAGGAAGAAGTTCACCTCGATTTCCATAGCACGTGCTCTAGCTCTTCTCATAGGCCCACGTGGGGTTTGATGTGTTGGTGTAAAGTCCATGGGGATGATTGAAGGATGCTCCGCATCATCACCACACCTCTGGGAAATATCCGTCCTCGGATCGAAATCTTTATCACCATGGAAAGGAGAGAGAACTTTGACGTTGAAGATATCGCTCACGTTGTACTTGTCGCATGGGATGTCGGTCTGGTAAGCACTGTTAATGTAGCGTGCAAGCACCTTGAATGGTCCGTTGGCTCGAGGGCGTAACTTGGACTTGCGCTCATTGGGGAAGCGTTCCTTGCGAAGGTGTAGCCACACAAGAACTCATATTTCAAATATCATGGGTCGCTTGTTGATGTTGATCTTGGACGTGAGTCGCTGAACTTGATGCTCCATGGTGTGCCTTGTATCTTAGTGCATCTTCTTGAGATAGTTTGCTCATGCACTTGCGTCCATATAGATGCACTCTTGGATAGGTAGAGGTAGAATGTCCAATGGAGACAACGGTTCAAGCCATAGACGACCTTGAAGGGGGACTTGCCGGTTGTTGAGTGTCTTGCGCGGTTGTAGGTGTACTTGGTGATGGGAAAGCATTACTTCCATTCCATGAGGTTCTTATTTTTCAACACGCGAAGATGCATCGATAGCGTTCGGTTCGTCACCTCTATTTTGCCGTCGGTTTGTTGATGGTATGTCGAATAAAAGAGAAGATTGATTCTGAGCTTGGCACAAAGCGTCTTACAAAAGTAGCTTAGGAACTCGACGTCGTGGTCCTAACTATCGTCTTGGGTACTCCATGTAGGCGCAAGATTTCCCTACAAAAGAGATTTGCAACATGTGAAGCATCGTCTATCTTCTTGCTTGGAATGAAATGAGCCATTTTGGAAAATCTATCCACAACAACAAACACAGAATCCTTTCCATTTTGGGTTCCAGGCAAACGAAGTACAAAGTCCATGCTAATGTCTTCCCAAGTTTGATATGTAATAGGAAGTGACATGTAAACACCATGGGATTGCACTTTACACTTAGCTTTGCAACATGTAGAGCAGTGGTTGGTGAAGCATGAGACGTCACGAAACATCTTGGGTCAACAATAATTCTAGGGGAGCCTCACAAATGTCATGTCACGTCCGAAGTGTCCCATAAGTCCTCCTCCATGATATTCTTGCAAAGGGAGCAAACAAAGAGAAGAATCGGGAATGCAAAGTTTGTTATCTCTCATGATATAACCATCCCTGATGTAATATTGTTCCCAAGAAGTATGCGTTAAACACTTAGCATAAGGATTTGCAAAGAAAGGATCATGCTCATACAAGTCTTTTATGTGCTCAAAGGCAATAATATTCAACTCAAGTTTGGTAACAAGCATGCATTTGCGGGAGAGCGCACCCGCCACAACGTTCTCTTTGCCTATAATGTATTTGATGACATAGGGAAAAGACTCTATGAAGTCACTCCACTTAGCATGATGCTTGTTCAACTTGGTTTGACCCTTAAGATACTTTAGTGTCTCATGGTTCATGTGAATAATGAATTCATGAGGGCGGAGATAGTGTTCCCGAACATGCAACACTCTCACTAAGGCATATAGCTCTTTGTCGTAGATGGGGTAGTTAAGTTGCACTCCAGGAAGTTTTTCGCTAAAATACGCAATCAGGCACTTTTCTTGCATTAACATGCCTCCTATGCCAGTACTACTAGCTTCACAATGTACCTCAAAAGGTCTGTCAAAGTTTGGTAAGGCAAGTAAAGCTGCGCGAGTAAGCAACGTTTTAAGCTCATTGAACACTGTGTCTTGCGAAGGACCCCAAGCAAAGGGTGCGTTCTTCTTGCTCAAAGTGTGTAGAGGCTTAGCGATTGTGCTAAAGTCCTTCACAAAGCGTCGATAGAATCGGGCTAAGCCTAAGAGGCTACGCACTTGATGCAAGTTCATTGGTTTCGGCCAAGTTTTAATAGCTTGAATTTTAGTTTCATCTACATGCACACCTTGTGATGACACAACAAATCCTAGGAAGAGAAGTTTGTCTACACCGAATTTGCACTTTTCCATGCTGGCATAAATTTTTCCTTGCATGATTCATATGATCTTTTAGAGATTTGCTAAACACTAGGATGTCATCAAAGTAGACTATGACAAACACTCCAATCTATGGCCTAAGAACATAGTTCGTCACTATCATAATGTGTCGGGTGCTTCAGATAAAACCATAGGCATAACAAGCCATTCATATAACCCGAACTTCATTGTGAAAGCGGATTTCCACTCATCACCCTCTTGTAAGCGGATTTGGTAATATCCACTTTTTAGATCAATCTTGGAAGATATTGTGGCTCCACTAAGCTCATCAAGTATATCATCTAAGCGTGGTATTGAGTGACGATGTCTATAGGTGATAGCATTAATTGGACGGCAATCTGAACACATGCGTTAATTACCATCTTTCTTGGGGACAATGATTACCGGAACGGCACAAGGGCTCATGCTTTCACGTACGTGGCCGTTGTCAATGAGTTGTTGGACTTGCCGTTGGATCTCCTTTGTTTCGACGAGGTTCACGCGGTAAGGTGCCTTGTTAGGAAGAGGCGCTCTAGGGATGAGGTTGATGCGGTGCTCGATGCCGTGAATAGGAGGTAGACCCGGAGGTAGCTCATTGGGAATGACATCTTGGGATTCCTCCAACATTTGAAACAACACTAAAGGTAGAGGTGGTGAAGTGTTAGTTGGTTCCGCTTCGCCTTGACATAAAATCACAAGGTGATAGACACTGTATGGGTTCACACACACTTCTATCATCTCGGTTTTGGTGGCTCACACTCTCCTTTTGGTGGCTCACTCTCTCACCATTTTCTCCATGATGTATCGACACTTGCTTGTCGGGGACAACTTGACTTGGCGACATGGGATGTAGCACAAACTCCTTGCCCTTCATCTTGAAGTTATAATGGTTGGTACGTCCATTGTGGATGACTCTGCGATCGTATTGCCATGGCCTTCCAAGGAGGAGGTGGCAAATGGACATAGGTACCACATCACACTCCAAAGTGTCCTCTTAGGCGCCTGTCTTGAAGGATACGTGAATGGTGTGCTCGACTCAAATAGTTCCAGTGATGTAGGGTGGAGACCCTAAGGCCGATCTTTCACGAAATGGAGGGGATTGCCACGAAGAACACAAGGGCAAAACGCGACGGAAACGAGAGGAAAACACTCAAATCAACAAGAAATGGACACACTTGTGCTAGATCCTCAACACAACTGATGCGGAGCATCCCACGAGCATCCCCATGGACGTATCGACATCTCCTATGACACCACTTGGACCAATGAGAATAGGTCGAGCAAGGGCTATCGAAGATAAGGTGAACTCGCTCCTCTCCGAACTACCACTTTCTTCACATGAGACATGGCTACTACCCAAGGCAGAGATCCTATGCATGATCATGTATCAAGAGAACAGATGTGAAGGTGCTACGCCAAGTGATAAAGCCGGCGAGGACAAGTGTGAGGGCCAAGAGATGGAGCTGCTAGAGAAGTCCCAGCCACCGGACGACCGGCCGGGACCGGACGTACGGCACCTGAAGTGTGCCCCAGCCATAAGAGGCCAGGACACAACACGCTACAGCGGCCGGACGACCACCCTGCAGTGGACGTCTGACGACTTCCAGGCTCCAGACATCCGAAACCCATCGGACGATCGGCGACCGGACGACCGGCCACCAACGGACGTCTGATGTTTCGCAACAGAATGAAATTAGCGTAAGTCCGAGGACTTCCAGACGTCCAGTCCCTCAAGAGCCACCAGACATCTGGTAGCCAGCGGACGTGCGCTACCTAGGCGCACCGAAACGTTTAGGGCCGAGGCCCATGTCCCCCTTCGTGTACCTAGATTATGTATACTCTATCTCCTCCTCCTAGCTAGGATTTTCATTGTGTTATCTCATTATAGACCTAGAGCTTTTCTCATCCAGTCGTTTTACTCCTTTGAGAGACTGCGACCCCTCTTCGAAGAAGATCCACACTGGATTCAAGACCTCCTTACGGAGAAGACCCTCCCGGGATTGAGACCTCCTCACGGAGAATACTACCTTTTGTATCATCTGTTATTGTGTTCGAATCATCGTGATAATAGTGTTGTGCATCATTCTAAAATATGTCTGATTGTTCTTGCGTTCTTGAGAGTCTCCTCATTGTGATTTCTCCCCGTGTTCATCGTGTCTCCTCTTTTGTATCATCCCTCCTTTTCATGAAAGATCGTCCCCTAGGGTTCCACCCTACACCATCTTGGTATCATGAGCCTTGGTTGATCACAAATTTGGAGCTCCTACCCATGTTTTCTAGCCTTGTTTCGTTGATTTTGTCCAAATTTCAAATATTCCCCACAAAAATAGCCCCATTTTTTTGTGATTTGTTGATTTGACGAAGTTTGCTTGGATTTGATATGTGGATTTGTTTTGCCACGAGTTGATCTAGCTTTTCCCCAAATTTCACCCACAACTTCGGCCAATTTTGACCTATTTGGCCACCTTTTCCGCGAACCCTAGCAGTTTTGCCCGAGCCCGAAATCGCCCAGGCACCAGAGGTCCGCCAGCCTACCAGACGTTTGACGGCCGTACGACCGGCCACCACCGGACGTCCGACGTTTTCTGACTAAAGTGATTTTTCTAGTTTTCGACCCAGCTTTTGAACACGCATACCCATACCCACTTCCACATATACCCTATTACTCCACCGACACACATACCCATATGACACTATGTACATTTGTAATACCGCAAACCAAAAATGTTTTCCTTAACCACCATCTCTTACCCGCCTTCACAATGATTTTTCCTCATTTTGTCTTGGATTATTTAAGTTGTGGCTCATCCGTTTCCTTGTGTGTTTCGGCTATCTTGGAATGGAACGACATCGACAAGACCAGCTCTCAACCTCGACAAGGAAGGTAACATCAATGACACCTTGTATATCCTACCTTACATTTTGCATTGATAACCCCTCATCGACCATTTTGCGTAGCTTTCCCTTCGAGACTAGGCATTCGAGTATTGCGAGGCAACGACACTTGTGCACATTAGTGATAATCGAGCTACACCATCTCATACTAGAAGTCATCTTGGTATCATCGATAGGAGCTTCAATTGCATCTCATATAACATTGTGGTATCATATTGGTATCTTATCATCATCTCTTGTGTCACAAGGTTGCCATAGCATATACACAATTTCTATCTTTGTTCGAAACGCATCGCCTAAGTGTCCTAGCAAAAGAGCACAAAGACAAAGAGCCAACCAAGCTTTTAAGCCAAAGAGAAACATAAACAAAGAGCTTTTAAGCAAGAACCATGGCAACATTAATATTCTCATACTTGATCATATTGGATCATTTCATCGAAACAACAAGCATATAACATACTTGGGATATTGCATCTTTGCCTAGTAGGTCATGCACAAGTCTCGTATCCGCATATTGTGCAATCGTGCTAGCGTCTCTCTAGTGGTGTGCAACAAGAGCAACTTCAGTGGATTCCACATTTTGCGCTCGACCTTGGTTTGCGCATCCCTATTTATCTATTTGTGCATGTGTTTCCTTGTACCTATATAGCTATTGGTCTTCTTGTTGTTTTGGAAAATTGTGAATCATTTTCAATATCATTGATTCTTATTGATGATTGCATACTTTGGCCCACAATCCTAATGAATCTCTACCAAAAGCTTTTGGTGTGTAGGTGTGAGAGATCGACGAGATATGATACCAATTGTGCAATTTCTTTGGAACAACATTGAGTGATCTTTGATCCATTCTCAATTTCGTTCAAGGAACATTTGGTATTGTCTTTTCATTCTTCAACTCACATTCTTGCATGCGATGATTGATAGGCCAATTACATCTACGAACCCGCTCTTTTATGGTCCTCAAGAATGAAACAACTACGTCACCAAACTACATCTATTTGGTGTTCAACAAGCTCTACATAAAGAGAATGAAGCTATGCAAGAGCGCGTTGAGCAAGTTGCCACCGACTTGTGACATTCCGAAGAGCGCACAAGAGAGCAATTCGACACCATCAACGCCAACATGTCTACTCAATTAGAGGAGCTACGGACATTAATAATCAATCGACACTCTTCATCTACGTCATCTGAAAGACGAAGCCGCACAAGTCATCATTCCGACTACACTTCTAACTCATGTACACCTACATCGAACACTATTCGCCAAGCTGCGCGTCAAGCCCGACATGACAACCAGAACCCACTTCATGACAAGAGTTCCCAAGAGCTATTTGAAGAGCAAGAACATAGACAATGTCAAAACCAAGCTAAACTTGAGCAAGCACAAGAACGGCAACGACTACGCCAACAAGAAGAAGAGAAAGCGCGCGAATGCCAACAAGAGCAAGATGCCGAGGCACAACGTCAAGTACAACAACGGCACGAAGAACAAGCTCTTGAAGCGCAATGTGCAATACATGACTCACATCGCAATGTTGGAACCCACAATCGTCAAGATGAAGAAGCACTTCAAGATGAAGTTCAAGAAAGGCGCTTTCAAGCGAGAATGCAATGCAAATCTCCTCCTCAAGCGAGACAAGAGCAGCAAGCTCAACAAGAACCACAAGTTCGGCAAGAGTAACATGTCAGGCCCAAGATGCGATTCTATCCCGATCACGTGACACTTACGTGATTGGAGCACAACCGCATTTCGGGCGCTTAGCAAGATGGATAACATTACATCATACCATTACATACATACATGGGGGATACAACAATACATACAAGTCACATGAATACAACATCATCAATACAAGGCATCCGACTACGGATGCAAACATGAAAAACATAATGACATCCATCTGCTATCACAGGCTGCCGACCCGGAACCTAACCCAAGACTGAAAAAGAAGAAGAAGAAAGAACTCCAACACAACGATCATCGCTCTCACGTCAAGACATCGGAAACTTGCACCTGCAACTGTTGTTGTAGTATCTGTGAGCCACGAGGACTCAGCAATCCCAGAACCATGGGTAACAAGACTAGCAAATCTTAATGGGTAGGAAGAGGTAAAGTGGTGAGGTTGCAGCAGCGGCTAGGCAAAATGTATGGTGGCTAACTTACGAGTACAAGAATAAGATGAGCATCTAGGCAAACGTTCGCAAACTAGTAATGATCGCTAAAGATCCTGAACTACCTACGAGTCATACATAACCCCATCCGTGTTCTCTTTTCAAAGTGAAAAGAGACAGTCACGGATACTCACACAGTTGCGTGTTTTATCTCGGATCCTCTGTCAAGTTTTCTACAACCATACATTAATAAATTCCAATCTGCCACATAACCGCGGGCATGGCTTTCGAAAGATCATAACCCTGTAGGGGTGTCCCAACTTAGCCCATCACAAGCTCTCACGATCAGCAGAAGTAATAATAATATCACCCCTTATCTTAGGGAAGGCCCGATCAGACTCGGAATTCCCGGTGCACAAGACATTTCGACAATGGTAAAACAAGTCGAGCAAGACCTCCTGATGTGTCGTCACCTTGATAGTAGCCGCGCGTATCTCGTATCAGGCCACGACCGGATGGGCGAAGCTATGAGTAAAACCAGCCCTCGGGTTTCCCCCAGGTGGCCCCGCAGGTTCCCCGTTTGGGACCAACACCATCAGTACTGGCCCCCCTGCTATGTAGAAAGAATCTCGAGGGCGCGACCCCCTATGCAAATTTAATTAATTAATTAAGTTCTTATTATGAGGCAAATTAAAACCAATGTTGGGCCTTGCTGGAGGAGTTTTATTCAAAGACGAACTGTCAAGGGGTCCCCATATACCCAACCGTGTAAGGAACGCAAAATCAAGGAACATAATGCCAGTTTATCGGCTCCTAAGGTGGCATGAGTGGAACAAAACACCGAGCAAAAGGCCAAGCCTTCCACCCATGCCCAGTATATAGGTGTGTTAATATATATAAGACATATTGTGATATTCCCAAAACATCAAGATCTGACATGGATCAATCTTCATCTTCACATGCAACTAACAACGCTATAAGAGGGGCTGAGCAAGCGGGTAACATAGCCAAACAATGGTTTTCTAGGAGGGTTTCAAAGGTTAGAGGTTTCATGGCAACAAGGAGAGGGGCTGACAATAAGATGGGTAGCGCGACATATAACGATAGCATCGAGACAACTATGCAAAGGCAATGATAGTAAAGGTATCCAAGGGTATGGTCATCTTGCCTGAGATCCTGCAAGGAAGAAGAATGAATCCGTGAAGAATACGAAGAAGAAGCCATGAAGACGAACCACGAGTAGACGAACGAATCCTCACGATCGCAACGGAACAAGCACTAACGAGAAGAAGCAAGCAACGCGGTAAACACACAACACAAGAACATGACAATATGCTCAACCAAGTATGATGCAAGACAAGTCTATATATGATGCAATACATGGCAAGGGATGAAGCACACGAGAACAACACAAGACAACAAGTTTAAATGAGGCCGGAATCAACATATAACAAATCCGGTAAGTCCTCATATGCACATTTTGAAATTAGTCCAGATCTGAACAAACCTTAAGTTAAAGTTGTTAAAGAGCAATTTAACATGCACCAAGATGATCTACATGAAATTCTAGTCAAGTTCCATATAAAGTTTATTTAATTCGGAGCTACGGCCTAGAAGATATGAGCAAACAAGACAAGCATGGCAACGGTGCAAGATGCACCCAAACATCAAGCAAACTCCCTCCAAACATGAAAACAACATGATATTATGCTTCTACATGAAAAATCACACAAGTTTCATATAGGGCACACTCTAAACGGAGCAACTGGCTAAAAGATACGAGCAAAACAAGTTACAAGCAAAGCTGAAGTTAACAACCACATAGCAACTTTGGAGCAAGGTAAATATAAGCTACAGCAATCAAACATGGTAACAAGAAGCATGGACATGAAGTAGACATGTTACTTAACAAGTATGAACTTATAACACACCCAAAAGCTTGATGGAACATAATTAAAGAAGCATGGCATGTTGCAATAAAATTATCCAGACTTAGCCAAAATCTTGGAAGGCAAAAACATCATCACGATGCTGCCTCCGGAGGCACAAAATAACATGCATATCAACTCAACTAAGTATATAAAGAGCATGGATATGAAGTATACATAGCATACATCAAACAACTCCATTGGAGAAACTCCATAGGAGGCATGGATCAATAGCAACAAGCTCCACCATATTGAACATGCTGTTAAAATCCTGACAGGTATAATTTATAGCAACTTGAGAGCAAGAAATAAATAAGCTACATCAGGGCATATGAGCAAGTAAGGGCATGAATGGATATACAATAACATGGACAACAAGACATGATCATTGGCCACTCCAAAACAAGCATGGATTTGAGTGAGGCATCATGCTAACATAGCATCAGGTTATAACAGATTCCAGACTTAGCAGTTTTTTCACCAAGTATAAAACAACAACAACAACATGGCATGTTTACAAGCTTGTTTAAGTCAACACAAGGCATATCATGTAAAGAGGTTTGCACAACAGCAAAGACCATCTGATTGTGCTTCTAAAACATCTATACATGTGGCATGAAGACAAGCACACCAATAGCAATGAGCTAGTGAAATCAGCATCTCATAATAAGTTTCAGTACTTAACAGCCACATGCACTTTTGCAACATAGATTAACATGGCAATATAAACTCAAACAAGCATGCTACAACAACCATCATGTAGAGCACTTCACAATGAACATTTTGACATATCATATGCTCCATTTGGATAAACATGCACCAAGTTATCACATCTCAAACATGGCATAAAAATAACAAGTAACAGCAGTTTATAACAAGTAGCACTCTTGCAATAGAGATTAGAGCATCTAGATGAACTCAAACAAGCATGGCACAATGTAATAAAGTGTAGAGAATGTCACCACGATCATTTAGACATATCATTCACTCAATTTGGACAAGCACGCAAAGAGTTACATGCATGCAAAGTATGCAACATTTTATGACATTTCAGGAACTTAGTCATTTTTGACAGAGAGAAAAAAAACAGGTGGGCGCAAGTTAGTTATAACGCGCACGGGCGGGGCTTACTGGTTCTTACCATGGGCTTCGGCCCAAGGACGGAAGAGGCAGGGCAGGCCGGGGGGGACGGGCCGGAGCTGGGCCCAGCCAGCAGGCCGGCCCACACGGGGGCGCTGTGTGTGCGCTCGCATGCACACGCGCTTGCGGGCAGCAGCAGCAATGGCGCCGCAGTGGCGTGGTCCGGTGGCTTGGGGGGGGGGCCGGCAAGGGTCATCCAGGTCGACCCGGAGGTCGGGATCCGGCGGATCTGGAGCAGCCGGATCCGTTCCCGGCGGCGGCAGGGCCGGACGGCGATGGTGGCGAACTGGATCCTGGCGGCGGTGCACTACTGGGAGAGGGAGAGCTGGTGAGGTCGGGCGCGAGGAGAAGGGAAGGGAGAGAGAGGGAGGTGGGCCGCGACCTGGGGTCGAGGTGGTCGGCGACGACCTTACTCCGGCGGCGAGGCGGCGGGGTAGGACGCCGGCGGCGGAGGCAGTTGCCTCGATCCCGATTGGATCGAGCGCCGTGGAGGCTCGAGCGGCGCGGACTCACGGGAACGGGCGAGGGGAGCGGGGAGGCGCCGGCGCCTCGGGCCCGGTTCGGCCTGGGGGAGGGCCTGGCCAGGGCCCCGACGGGCCGCGGCGGGTGGATGGAAGCCAGGGCCAGGTGGCGCGCCCTGGTTGGGGGAGAGGCGCTGACTGGCGGCGGGGAACCAGTGGCTGGCTGCCACGTGTTGGCGACGTGGTGGCCGGTGCCGCAAATCAAGGAGGAGGCGGTAGCAGGCTGATGGTGGCGCGGATTTCGAGGTGGAGGAGGCTGGGAGGTTAGGGAAAGGATCTAGGGGAGTCCGAAAATGGCATGGGGTGGTTTATATAGGGTAGGTGCTAGGGTTAGGGGGGTTTTTGCACCGTTTAGATCATCATATCGCGATCGGACGGTCCGCAACGGAGGGGCAGTTAGACAGGCCTAGGTGGGTTGTGTAGATTAGTTGGGCTGAGATGAGAGGAGAGGGAGAGGGGCCCGCGGGGGGTTTTCGGAGACCGGAAACGTCCGACGTTTAAACCGGCGACTAGTGCCGCTATATATATCCGTTGGGCTATCAAGCGGACTCTGAATGCGATGAAATTTGACAGGCGGTCTACCTAATGTATAATAAGAACACACGCCAAGTTTCATCCCATTCCGAGAACATTTTTCGGCCACTCATAAAATAAATATTCGGAGGTGTCGCGGGCACGTGCAAGTGTGTCTGGGCTCCGAACGAACAACGGAGAGGACGAGGGAACTCGAGCGGATGCAAGTTTTGAAAACATGCTGATGCAACACACATGATGACAAGGCAAAGATGCACACGCAAGCAGATTACATGGCAAAGACAACGAATAACTGACTGACACCTGGCGCACCGGTCTCGGGGTGTCACAACACTCCCCTACTAACAAGAGATCTCGTCCGGAGATCTTAGGAACGAGATGGAAGGAAAAAGGAAGAACAAAGTTCTTCGAGGACAAAAGAGTGAAACCTAAGAACCTTGAGGGGTTGAGTCACTCGAAAGGAAGAACGCAACGGAGAAGAATGAGATTGAGAAGCTCCGGTAAAATGAGCAACAAGGCATAAGACAAGAACCAAGAGGATAAGATATGAAGCACGAGTTGAAGGAACAAGAATGAATTTGAAACCACTCCGGTTACTAAGAGATAGAAAGGAATCTCCACGACGGAATTCGGGCTAAAACTGAAAGAAATAGCACACCGGTTGACTTGAATGGAATAGGACAAGAACCTGAGGAGATGGAATAAAACATGACGAAATGAACAAGGCAAAGCCTCCGGAAGAATTTTAAGAGTGAAATGAAAAGAACGGAGAAGAAGATGAAAACTCTCACCACATATGAATTGAAAGAGCATCTTCAAAGAAAGACTCGAACGGATTTGTTGAGAAATCAACAACAAAATAATAAGCTTGGTTTGGACTTATTTAAACATCTCAAAAGTTGAGGTGAATTATGCCGCAACCAAAATATTGATGAGCTGAGAAGAGCGAAGAATGCCAAACTCCACTTCAAAAGAATATGGAGAATTATTTGCACTCGAGAGGCAAAAGAATAAGAATGCTTGAGCTTGAACCAAAGAATTTGGTGAACACTAGAAGAATGAATTAAATGATGAAGAACCACCATGAGGAACTTCGATAACAACAGGGATGATGATATAGAAATGACGGACGAAAAGAATAAGATTAAAGCCTTGCGATGATCAGACGGGGTTCCGACGAGATAGGCAAGAAACTATGAACTCCGGAAAGAAAAGATTAAGCACTTGGAACTAGAATTTATTCATCAAGAATAAACTCTGAAGAGGAGGATTAAATAGCTTGATGAAAAACGAATAAGAATTATGTTATGCTTATCCTCCACCAATTAAATTGATGAAAAGCAATGGATTTTCATACAACTTATTCGCGTTGAAAAGATTAAAGAGGGATATATCACAAACTTGCGAAAAATCTTCATGAACCACCGGTAGGATTGGAATAAAAAAGAATGGATTGAAATGATAATACCGGAAAAGAATTCTTGAGCGAACCACCGTAAGGAATTGAAACCACGTGAAGAAAAGAGCGAACCACCGGGAAGAATTAAAATTGAATGATGAAAGAGAACAAACCACCGGAAGGAACTAAAATTGAGTGAATACAAGAGAATGAATCACTGGGAAGAATAAAGCACTTGGGGAATTTTTAGATGCAAGAGAATGAAGAGATCACTGACGGATTAAAGAATGCTTGAACGAAGCATCAGAAGAATATGGAGACGAACGAAGAGGAATCAATGAAGAATATTTGGAGGACGAAGTTGAAAACTGAGAACGAATAAATCTTCTGCAATGATGGCATTCGGAGGAACACAATGAAAAAGAAAACAAGAAAAAACTCCGGAAGAATGAAAAGAATTAAGGTTGAACCAATGATGAAAAGAATTAAAAGCGATCTTGAAGAAGGCATATGACTGATGGAATCCATACTTACGTCACACTTGAAAAGAATTTCGGAACACTCCGGGAAATAGAAGAGTCAGGTAAGATCCTGGGAAAGACCTGTGGGTTATGAGCCCACCGAAGAGAAAACCACCGTTGGAAGGAAATGAAAGAAGATGATGCACTGGAACGATTGAATGACTCGAATGAGGTGGCAACCTCAAATTAATCGGAAGACAAATGAATCTCCCGAGATGTCTTCGGAACTCCGGAATAATTAAGTGGCGAGAGGTAAACGAGCAAGGGGGAAAACACTTGAGCAGAGAGAAAAGAATATGAAGAACACCTAATACTTGAGTTGAATCCACCGGAAAAAGAAGAAGAGGTGAAGAATATCAAACGAGAGAAGAACTCATCGGAGAAGAAAAGAGATGAAGGATGACGAACTAGAAGAGGAATCACCAGTTGAAACAATTGAGGGAAGAATGCAAAGGATTCACACGAGTAGGATGGATACTCGATTAAGGACTCCGACTTCGAGAAGCAAAAGGGCGGGTGGGTGGGAAAAGAAAAACCACTTAGGAAGGGGAAACAACATCGGTTGAAAAGGGACCGAGGTTGAACTTGCATATAAGAAGAGGGTTGAATCCACTTGACGAGAGATGCACCAGATGAAAGAACTAACAACGCAACGAACAAAAACTAACCGCGTGATCCTAAAAAAAATTGAATGGGAAGAGGAGAAATTCAAAACACCTACGTCAAGATTCCACACCAGAGCGACGAAGGGGCAGAGGAGTAAAAAGAATTCCTACTCTCCGATATAACTAGAGTCCGAAAAAGTTTTCTGCTAGACTCGAGAACGGCCAAACTACGATCAATCAAGGGGGCTCCTATGGTCGGTCGAGGCTCTGATACCAACTTGTCAGGCCCAAGATGCGATTCTATCCCGATCACATGACACTTACGTGATTGGGGCACAACCGCATTTCGGGCGCTTAGCAAGATGGATATCATTACATCATACCATTACATACATACATGGGGGATACAACAATACATACAAGTCACATGAATACAACACCATCAATACAAGGCATCCGACTACAGAATCAAACATGGAAAACACAATGACATCCATCTGCTATCCCAGGCTGCCGACCCGGAACCTAACCCAAGACTGAAAATGAAGAAGAAGAAAGAACTCCATCACAACGATCATCGCTCTCACGTCAAGACATCAGAAACCTGCACCTGCAACTGTTGTTGTAGTATCTGTGAGCCACGAGGACTCAGCAATCCCATAACCATGGGTAACAAGACTAGCAAAGCTTAATGGGTAGGAAGAGGTAAAGTGGTGAGGTTGCAGCAGCGGCTAAACAAAATGTATGGTGGCTAACTTACGAGTACAAGAATAAGATGAGCATCTACGCAAACGTTCACAAACTAGTAATGATCGCTAAAGATCCTGAACTACCTATGAGTCATACATAACCCCACCATGTTCTCTTCTGAAAGTGAAAAGAGATAGTCAGGGATACTCACATAGTTGTGTGTTTTATCTCGGATCCTCTGTCAAGTTTTCTACAAACGGACATTAACAAATTCCAATATGCCACATAACCGCGGGCACGACTTTCGAAAGATCATAACCCTGCAGGGGTGTCCCAACTTAGCCCATCACAAGCTCTCACGATCAGCAGAAGTAATAATAATATCACCCCTTATCTTAGGGAAGGCCCGATCAGACTCGGAATTCCCGGTGCACAAGACATTTCGACAATGGTAAAACAAGTCCAGCAAGACATCCCGGTGTGTCGACACCCTGATAGTAGCCACGCGTATCTCGTCTCAGGCCACGACCGGATGGGCGAAGCTACGAGTAAAACCAGCCCTCGGGTTTCCCCCAGGTGGCCCCGCAGGTTCCCCGTTTGGGACCAACACCATCAGCACTGGCCCCTCTGCTATGTAGAAAGAATCTTGAGGGCGCGACCCCCTATGCATGTTTAATTAATTAATTAAGTTTTTATTATGAGGCAAATTAATACCAATCTTGGGCCTTCCTGGAGGAGTTTTATTCAAAGACGAACTATCAAGGGGTCCCCATATACCCAACCGTGTAAGGAACGCAAAATCAAGGAACATAATGCCGGTTTATCTGCTCCTAAGGTGGCATGAGTGGAACAAAACACCGAGCAAAAGGCCAAGCCTTCCACCCATGCCTAGTAAATAGGTGTGTTAATATATATAAGACATATTGTGATATTCCCAAAACATCAAGATCTGACATGGATCAATCTTCACCTGCAACTAACAACGCTATAAGAGGGGCTGAGCAAGCGGGTAACATAGCTAAACAATGGTTTGCTAGGAGGGTGTCAAAGGTTAGAGGTTTCATGGCAACAAGGAGAGGGGCTAACATTAAGATGGGTAGCGTGACATATAACAATAGCATTGAGACAACTAAGCAAAGGCAATGATAGTAAAGGTATCCAAGGGTATGGTCATCTTGCCTGAGATCCCGCAAGGAAGAAGAATGAATCCGTGAAGAAGATGAAGAAGTAGCCTTGAAGACGAACCACAAGTAGACGAATGAATCCTCACGATCGCAACGGAACAAGCACTAACGAGAAGAAGCAAGCAACACGGTAAACACATAACACAAGAACATGACAATATGCTCAACCAAGTATGATGCAAGAAAAGTCTATATATGATGCAATACATGGCAAGGGATGCAGCACACAAGAAAAACACATGACAACAAGTTTTAATGAGGCCGGAATCAACATATAACAAATCCGGTAAGTCCTCATATGCACATTTTGAAATTAGTCTAGATCTGAACAAACCTTAAGTTAAAATTTTTAAACAGAAATTTAACATGTACCAAGATGATCTACACGAAATTCTAGTCAAGTTTCATATAAATTCCATTTAATTCGGAGCTACAGCCTAGAAGATATGAGAAACAAGACAAGCATGGCAACGGTGCAAGATGCACCCAAACATCAAGCAAACTCACTCCAGATATGAAAAAACATGATATTATGCTTCTACATGCAAAATCTCACAAGTTTCATATAGGGCACAATCAAAACGGAGCAACGGGCTAAAAGATACGAGCAAAACAAGTTACAAGCAAAGCTGAAGTTAACAGCCACATAATAACTTTGGAGCAAGGTAAATATAAGCTACAACACTCAAACATGGTAACAAGAAGCATGGACATGAAGTAGACATGTTACTTAACAAGAATGAACTTAGAACACACCCAAAAGCTTGCTGGAACATAATTAAACATGCATGGCAAGTTGCAATAAAATTACCCAGACTTAGCCAAAATCTGGGAAGGCAAAAACATCAACATGATGCTACCTTCGGAGGCACAAAACAACATGCATATCAACTCAACTAAGTATATAAAGAGCATGGATATGAAGTATACATAGCATACATTAAACAACTCCATTGGAGCAACTCCATAGGAGGCATGGATCAATAGCAACAAGCTCCACCATATTGAACATGTTGTTAAAATCCTGACAGGTATAATTTATAGCAACTTGAGAGCAAGAAATAAATAAGCTACAGCAGGGCATATGAGCAAGTAAGGTCATGAATGGATAGACAATAACATGGATAAAATGACATGATCATTGGCCACTCCAAAACAAGCATGGATTTGAGTGAGGCATCAAGCAAACATAGCATCAGGTTATAACAGATTCCAGACTTAGCAGTTTTTTCAATAAGTACAAAACAACAACAACAACAACATGGCATGTTTACAAGCTTGTTTAAGTCAACACAAGGCATATCATGTAAAGAGGTTTGCACCACAGCAAAGACCATATGATTGTGCTTCTAAAATATCTATACATGTGGCATGAAGACAAGCACACCAATAGCAATGAGCGAGTGAAATCAGCATCTCATAACAAGTTTCAGTACTTAACAGCCACATGCACTTTTGCAACAGAGATTAACATGGCAATATGAACTCAAACAAGCATGCTACAGCAACCATCATGTAGAGCACTTCACAATGAACATTTTGACATATCATATGCTCCATTTGGATAAACATGCACCAAGTTATCACATCTCAAACATGGCATAAAAATAACAAGTAACAACAGTTTATAACAAGTAGCACTCTTGCAACAGAGATTAGAGCATCTAGATGAACTCAAACAAGCATGGTACAATGGAACAAAGTGTAGAGCATGTCACCACGATCATTTAGACATATCATTCACTCAATTTGGACAAGCACGCAAAAAGTTACATGCATGCAAAGTATGCAACATTTTATGACATTTTCGGAACTTAGTCATTTTTGGCAGAGAGAAAAAAACAGGTGGGCACAAGTTAGTTATAACGCGCACGGGCGGGGCTTACTGGTTCTTACCATGGGCTTCGGCCCAAGGACGGAAGAGGCAGGGTAGGCCAGGGGGACAGGCCGGAGCTGGGCCCAGCCAGCAGGCCGGCCCACACGGGGGCGTTGTGTGTGCGCTCGCACGCACACGCGCTTGCGGACAGCAGCAGCAATGGCGCCGCGGCGGCGTGGTCCGGTGGCTTGGGGGGGCGGCAAGGGTCATCCAGGTCGACCCGGAGGTCGGGCTCCGGCGGATCTGGAGCAGCCGGATCCGTTCTTGGCGGCGGCAGGGCCGGACGGTGATGGTGGCGAACTGGATCCTGGCGGCGGCGCACTGCTGGGAGAGGGAGAGCTTGTGAGGTCGGGAGCAAGGAGAAGGGAAGGGAGAGAGAGCGAGGTGGGCCGCGACCTAGGGTCGAGATGGTCGGCGGCGGCCTTACTCCGGCGGCGAGGCGGCGGGGTAGGAGGCCGACGGCGGAGGCAGTTGCCTCAATCCCGATTGGATCGAGCGCTGTGGAGGCTCGAGCGGCGCGGACCCGCGGGAAAGAGCGAGGGGAGCGGGGAGGCGCGGGCGCCTTGGGCCCGGTTCGGCCTGGGGGCGGGCCAGGCCAGGGCCCCGACAGGCCGCGGTGGGTGGAGGGAAGCCAGGGCCAGGTGGCGCGCCCTGGTTGGGGGAGAGGCGCTGACTGGCGGCGGGGAACCAGTGGCTGGCTGCCACGTGTCGGCGACGTGGTGGTCGGCGCCGGAAATCAAGGAGGAGGCGGTAGGAGGCTGATGGTGGCACGGATTTCAAGGTGGATGAGGCTGGGAGGTTAGGGAAAGGGTCTAGGGGAGTCCAAAAATGGCATGGGGTGGTTTATATAGGGTAGGTGCTAGGGTTAGGGGTTTTTTTGCACCGTTTAGACCATCAGATCGCGATCGGATGGTCCGCAACGGAGGGGCAGTTAGACAGGCCTAGGTGGGCTGTGTAGATTAGTTGGGCTGAGATCAGAGGAGACGGAGAGGGGCCCGCGGGGGGTTTTCGGAGACCGAAAACGTCCGACGTTTAAACGGTGACTAGTGCCGCTATATATATCTGTTGGGCTATCAAACGGGCTCCGAATGCGATGAAATTTGACAGGCGGTCTACCTATGCTATAGTAAGACCACACACTATGTTTCATCCCATTCCGAGAACATTTTTCGGCCACTCATAAAATAAATATTCGGAGGTGCCCTGGGCACGTGCAAGTGTGTCTGGGCTCAGAACGGACAACGGAGAGGACGAGGGAACTCGGGCGGATGCAAGTTTTGAAAACATGCTGATGCAACACACATGACGACAAGGCAAAGATGCACACGCAAGCAGATGACATGGCAAAGACAACGAATAACTGACTGACACCTGGCTCACCGGTCTCGGGGTGTCACACAACATAGTGATGAACATCAACCATGCCAAAGCACAATGAGGTTGACAACCCTCAACGTTAAGAACGCCCTCCCAATAGGCAAGCAAACAATGACCAAAACCGCAATGGCAAGCTCATGTTCACAATGCTAAAGTTCTCCGGAAGAATTGATCCTGAAGACTGTCTCTCATGGGTATTGAAAGTTGACAAGATCTTTTGACTCCACAACTTTGATGCAGAAAAGAAGATCGCAATGGCATCCCTTGAGTTCCAAAAGGTGACAAGAAGATCTTATTTGGAGGGAGCAAGTCATCGAGCGAAGAGAAACAAAAGGCGAGCCACCCATCACTACTTGGAGTCAAATGAAGGATGTCATGAGAGCGCATTTTGTGCCAACGCACTAAAACAGCGATTTGTTCAAGAAGTTGCAACTCCTCTAGCAAGGAACCAAGTCCGTTGAAGATTACTACAGGAAAATGGAGATTGCAATGATACGAGCCAACAGCACGAAAGTTGAAGAGTAAACTATGGCTAGATTCTTGAAAGGACTCAACTATCCTATCAAGAAGATTGCGGATTTCCAACCATACACGAATCTCCTAGAGGTAGTACATCAAGAAACCAAAGCGGAGCGACAAGTACAAGAAGACTACAAGTACTCCAAGTTAACTTCCAAGAACTACGACTCCTACAACCAAGCTTCAACGACTTCGGCCCTCCTACCTCTACCAAACCATCTACAAGCATAGGTGACAAGTCAAGGAACAAGAATTCGACTACATCAATTCATCCTCCAACTACGAACAACTTCAAGCCGAGAGCATCATCATTTACAACTCCAATCGAGGATACCTCCAAGACGAGCTCCATCAAGTGTTTTAAATGCCAAGGACAAAGCCACAAGTCAATTGAGTGCAAGACCGTGCGAACCATGATCATCAATGACGATGGATCCTATGAATCTATGAGTGATGGAGAAATGGAAGCCCTTGAGCATTTAGCTATGCATAGCCAAGTCAATGAAGATGAAGACCATCAAGTCTTTTGCGTCAGTGACTCGAGTCCCAATCTCGTTGTCTCCAAGGTCCTGACACTTCAACATCATCAAGATGAAGATCAACGTTATCACATCTTCCACACCAAGGCCGACATCAATGGATGTTCCATCAAGGTTATCATCGATGGAAGAAGTTGTCATAACTTGGCAAGTGAAGAGATTTGCGACAAGCTACAATTGGTTAAGACGAAGCACCCACATCCCTACAAGGTCCAATGGCTTAGCGACGCCTGAACTGTTTTAGTCAAGCACACTGTGCAAGTATCCTTCAAGATAGGCGCCTACAAGGATACATTGGAGTGTGATGTAGTACCTATGTCCGTTTGCCACCTTCTCCCTGGAAGACCATGGCAATTCGATCGTGGAGTCACCCACAATGGACGTACTAACCATTATAACTTCAAGATGATGAGCAAGGAGTTTGTGCTACGTCCAATGTCACTAAGTCAAGTGGTTGCCGACAAACAAATTTTCTACCAACCATCATGGAGAGAATGGTGAGAGAGTGAACCACCAAAAGGAGAGTGAGATCCACAAGCCAAATTCGAGCACCACCACGATGAGCGACAAGAAGCAACTAGTGTTATTTGCCACCAAAAGTGAGATGAGAGAAGTGTGTGAGAACCCATCGAGTGTCTTTCACCTTGTGCTTCTATGCAAAGGGGAAGCAAAACCTACTAACACTTCACCACCTCTACCTTTAGTGTTGTCTCAATTGTTGCAGGACTTCCAAGATGTCTTTCCCAATGAGCTACCACCGAGACTACCTCCTCTTCGCTGCATCGTGCACCGCATCGACGTCATCCCTGCAGAACCTCTTCCTAAAAAGGCACCTTACCGTGTGAACCCGGAAGAGACCAAGGAGATGAAGGAAATATGCCCTAGAGGCAATAATAAAGTTGTTATTTATATTTCCTTATATCATGATAAATGTTTATTATTCATCCTAGAATTGTATTAACCGGAAACTTAGTACATGTGTGAATACATAGACAAAACAGAGTGTCCCTAGTATGCCTCTACTAGACTAGCTCATTGATCAAAGATGGTTATGTTTCCTAACCATAGACATGAGTTGTCATTTGATCAACGGAATCACATCATTAGGAGAATGATGTGATGGACAAGACCCATCCGTTAGCTTAGCACTATGATCGTTTAGTTTTACTGCTATTGCTTTCTTCATGACTTATACATGTTCCTATGACTATGAGATTATGCAACTCCCGAATACCGTAGGAACACCTTGTGTGCTATCAAACGTCACAACGTAACTGGGTGATCATAAAGATGCTCTACAGGTGTCTCCGAAAGTGTTCGTGGTGTTGGCATAGATCAAAACTAGGATTTGTCACTCCGAGTGTCGGAGAGGTATCTCTGGGCCCTCTCGGTAATGCACATCATAATAAGCCTTGCAAGCAAAAGACTAATGAATTAGTCACGAGATGATGTATTACAGAACGAGTAAAGAGACTTGCCGATAACGAGATTGAACTAGGTATAGAGATACCGACGATCGAATCTCGGGCAAGTAACATACCAATGACAAAAGGAACAATGTATGTTGTTATGCGGTTTGACCGATAAAGATCTTTGTAGAATATGTAGGAGCCAATATGAGCATCCAGGTTCCGCTATTGGTTATCGACCGGAGATGAGTCTCGGTCATGTCTACATAGTTCTCGAACCCGTAGGGTCCGCACGCTTAACGTTTGATGACGATCGGTATTATGAGTTTATGAGTTTTGATGTACCGAAGGAGTTCGGAGTCCCGGATGAGACCGGGGACATGACGAGGAGTCTCGAAATGGTCGAGACATAAAGATCGATATATGGGACGACTATATTCGGACATCGGAAAGGTTCCGAGTGATTCGGGTATTTTTCGGAGTATATGGGCCTTATTGGGCCATAAGGGAATAGAGGAGAAAGGCCAAAAGGAAGGAGGCGCGCGCCCCCCCTCTGGTCCGAATTGGACAAGGGGTGCAACCCCCTTTTCCTTCTCCCTCTCCACCTCTTTCCTTCTCTCCTACTCCGGAAAGGAAAGGGGAATCATACTAGGACTTGGGAGTCCTAGTAGGACTCCCCACACTTGGCGCGCCCCCTCTAGGGCCGGCCTCTCCCTTGCTCCTTTATATACGGGGGCAGGGGGGCACCCTAGGACACACAAGTTGAATTGTTCTAGCCGTGTGCGGTGCCCCCCTCCACAGAAACACACCTCGGTCATATCGTCGCAGTGCTTAGCCGAAGCCCTGCGCCGGTAGATACATCATATCTGTCACCACGCCGTCGTGCTGACGAAACTCTCTCGTGAAGCTCAACTGGATCAAGAGCTCGTGGGACGTCATCAAGCTGAACGTGTGCTGAACGCGGAGGTGCCGTACGTTCGGTGCTTGATCGGTTGAATCGCAAAGAAGTTCGACTACATCAACCGTGTCACTTGACGCTTCCGCTTCCGGTCTACGAGGGTACGTAGACACACTCTTCCCTCTCGTTGCTATGCATCTAGTTGATAGATCTTGCGTGATCGTATGAAAATTTTAAAATACTACGTTCCCCAACAGTGGCATCATGAGCCAGGTCTATGCGTAGATGATATGCACGAGTAGAACACAATGAGTTGTGGGCGATACTAGTCATACTGCTTACCAGCATGTCATATTTTGCTTTGACGGTATTGTGAGATGAAGCGGCCCGGACCGACATTACGCGTACGCTTACGCGAGACTGTTTTCACCGTTACGAGCACTCGTTGCTTAAAGGTGACTGGCGGGTGTCTGTCTCTCTCACTTTAGCTGAATCAAGTGTGGCTACGCCCGGTCCTTGTGAAGGTTAAAACAGCACATACTTGACGAAACATCGTTTTGGTTTTTGTATGCGTAGGTAAGAACGGTTCTTGCTAAGCCCGTAGCAGCCACGTAAAACTTGTAACAACAAAGTAGAGGACGTCTAACTTGTTTTTGCAGGGCATGTTGTGATGTGATATGGTCAAGACATGATGAGTTATACGGTTTTGTATGAGATGATCATGTTTTGTAATGTTATCGGCAACTGGAAGGAGCCATAAGGTTGTCGCTTTATTGTATGAAATGCAATCGCCATGTAATTGTTTTACTTTATCACTAAGCGGTAGCGATAGTCGTAGAAGCAATAGTTGGCGAGACGACAACGATGCTACGATGGAGATCAAGGTGCCGCGCCGGTGACGAAGGTGATCATGGCGGTGCTTTGGAGATGGAGATCAAAAGGACAAGATGATGATGGCCATATCATGTCACATATTTTGATTGCATATGATGTTTATCTTATTATGCTTCTTATTTTGCTTAGAACGACGGTAGCATTATAAGATGATCCCTTACTAAATTTCAAGGTATAAGTGTTCTCCCTAAGTATGCACCGTTGCGAAAGTTCGTCGTGCCGAGACACCACGTGATGATCGGGTGTGATAAGCTCTACGTTCAAATACAACGGGTGTAAGCCAGTTTTGCACACGCAGAATACTCAGGTTAAACTTGACGAGCCTAGCATATGCAAATATGGCCTCGGAACACTGGAGACCGAAAGGTCGAGCGTGAATCATATAGTAGATATGATCAACATAAGATGTTCACCATTGAAACTTCTCCATCTCACGTGATGATCGGACATGGTTTAGTTGATTTGGATCACGTGATCATTTAGATGACTAGAGGGATGTCTATCTAAGTGGGTGTTCTTAAGTAATATGATTAAATTGAACTTTAATTTATCATGAACTTAGTCCTCGTAGTATTAGCATATCTATGTTGTAGATCAATAGCTCACGATGTTGCTCCCCGTTTATTTTTTTATATGTTCCTAGAGAAAACTAAGTTGAAAGATGTTAGTAGCAATGATGCGGAATTGTTCCGTGATCTGAGGATTATCCTCATTGCTGCACAGAGAATTATGTCCTTAATGCACCGCTAGGTGACAGACCTATTGCAGGAGCAGATGTTGACGTTATGAACGTTTTGACAAAAGCTCGGTATGATGACTACTTGATAGTTTAAGTGCACCATGCTTTACGGCTTAGAACCGGGACTTCAAAAAACGTTTTGAACGCCACGGAGCATATAAGATGTTCCAAGAGTTGAAATTAGTATTTCATACTCATGCCCGTGTCGAGAGGTATAAGACTTCTGACAGTACTTTGCCTACAAGATGGAGGAGAATAGCTCAACCAATGAGCATGTGCTCAGATTGTCTGGGTACTACAATTACTTGAATCAAGTGGGAGTTAATCTTCCAGATAAGATAGTAATTGACAAAGTTCTCTAGTCACTATCACCAAGTTAGTAGAACTTCGTGATGAACTATAATATGCAAGGGATGACGAAAGGAATTCCCGAGCTCTTCGCGATGCTGAAGTCGGCGAAGGTAGAAATCAGGAAAAAGCATCAAGTGTTGATGGTTAACAAGACCACTTGTTTCAAGTAAAGGGCAAAGGGATAGAAGGGGAACTTCAAGAAGAATGACAAGCAAGTTTTCATTCCCGTGAAGAAACCGAAAGCTAAAACTCAAGCGTGAAACTAAGTGCTTCTACTGCAAAGGAAATGGTCACTGGAAGTGGAACTGCCCTAGATACTTGGCGGATAAGAAGGATGGCAAAGTGAACAAAGGTATATTTTGATATACAGATTATTGATGTGTACTTTACTAGTGTTCATAGCAACCCCTGGATATTTGATACCGGTTCAGTTGCTAAAATTAGTAACTCGAAACGAGAATTGCAGAATGAACAGAGACTAGTTAAAGGTGAAGTGACGATGTGTGTTGGAAGTGGTTCCAAGATTAATATGATCATCATCTCACACTCCCTATACTTTCGGGATTAGTGTAAAACCTAAATAAATGTTATTTGGCATTTGCGTTGAGCATGAATATGATTTGATCATATTTGTTGCAATACGGTTATTCATTTAAAGTCATAGAATAATTGTTATTCTGTTTGCATGAATAAAACCTTCGATGGTCATACACCCAATGAAAATAGTTTGTTGGATCTCGATCGTGGTGATACACATATTCATAATATTGAAGCCAAAAGATGCAAGGTTAATAATGATAGTGCAACTTATTTGTGGCACTGCCGTTTAGGTCATAATGGTGTAAAGCGCATGAAGAAACTCCATAGTGATGGACTTTTGGAATCACTTGATTATGAATCACTTGGTGCTTGCGAACCATGCCTCATGGGCAAGATGACTAAAACTCCGTTCTCCGGAACAATGGAGCGAGCAACAGATTTTTTGGAGATCATACATACAGATGTATGTGGACCAATGAGTGTTGAAGCTCGCGGCGGGTATCGTTATTTTCTGACCTTCACTGATGATTTGAGAAGATATGGGTATATCTACTTAATGAAGCACAAGTCTGAAACATTTGAAAAGTTCAAAGAATTTCAGAGTGAAGTGGAGAATCATCGTAACAAGAAAATAAGAGTTTCTACGATATGATCGTAGAGGTAAAATATTTGAGTTAGCGAGTTTGGCCTTCAGTAAAAACAATGTGAAATAGTTTCACTACTCACGCCACCTGGAACACCACAGTGTAATGGTGTGTCCGAATGTCATAACCGTACTTTATTAGATATGGTGCGATCAATGTTGTCTCTTACCGGTCTACCACTATCGCTTTTAGGGTTATGCATTAGAGACAGCTACATTCACGTTAAATAGGCACCATCTAAATCCGTGGAGATGACACCGTATGAACTGTGGTTTGACGAGAAACCTAAGCTGTCATTTCTTTAAGTTTGGGACTGCGATGCTTATATGAAAAAGTTTCAACATGATAAGCTCGAACCCAAATCGGAGAAGTAAATCTTCATAGGATACCCAAAAGAAACTGTTGGGTACACCTTCTATCACAGATCCGAAGGCAATGTCTTTGTTGCTAAGAGTGGATCCTTTCTAGAGAAGGAGTTTCTCTCGAAAGAAGTGAGTGGGAGGAAAGTAGAACTTGATGAGGTAATTGTACCTTCTCCCGAATTGGAAAGTGGAACATCACAGAAACTAGTTCCAATGATTCCTACACCAATTAGTCAGGAAGCTAATGATGATGATCATGAAACTTCAGATCAAGTTTCTGCTGAACTTCGTAGATCAACCTGAGTTCGTTCCGCATCAGAGTGGTACGGCAACCCGGTTTTGGAAGTCATGTTACTGCACCATGATGAACCTACGAACTATGAGGAAGCGATGATGAGCCCAGATTCTGCAAAATGGCTTGAGGCCATGACATCTGAGATGGGATCCATGTATGAGATCGAAGTGTGGACTTTGGTTGACTTGCCCGATGATCGGCAAGCCATAGAAAATAAATGGATCTTCAAGAGGAAGACTGACGCTGACAGTAATGTTACTGTTTACAAAGCTCGACTTGTTGCGAAAGTTTTTCAACAAGTTCAAGGAGTTGACTACGATGAGACTTTCTCACCCGTAGCGATGCTTAAGTCTGTCCGAATCATGTTAGCAATTGCCGCATTTTATGAAATCTGGCAAATGTATAACAAAACTGCATTCTTTAATGGATTTATTAAAGAATACTTGTATATGATGCAACCAGTAGGTTTTGTCAATCCTAAAGGTGCTAACAAAATGTGCAAGCTCCAGCGATCCATCTATGGACTGATGCAAGCATCTCGGAGTTGGAATATACACTTTGATAAGTTGATCAAAGCATATAGATTTATACAGACTTGCGGTGAAGCCTGTATTTACAAGAAGTGAGTGGGAGCACTACAACCTTTCTGATAAGTATATGTGAATGACATATTGTCGATCGGAAATGATGTAGAATTTTCTGGAAAGCATAAAGGAGTGTTTGAAAGGAGTTTTTCAAAAAAAGACCTTGGTGAAGCTGCTTACATATTGGGCATCAAGATCTATAGAGATAGATCGAGACGCTTGATAAGACTTTCGATGAGTACATACCTTGATAAGATTTTGAAGTAGTTCAAAATGGATCAGTCAAAGAAGGAGTTCTTTCCTGACTTGTAAGGTGTGAAGTTGAGTAAGACTCAAAGCCAGACCACGGCAGAAAAATATAGAGAGAATGAAAGTCATTCCGTATGCCTCAGCCATAGGTTCTATAAAGTATGCCATGCTGTCTACCAAACATGTTGTGTACCTTTCCATGAGTTTGTCAAGGGGGTACAATAGTGATCCAGGAGTAGATCACTATACAGCGGTCAAAATTATCCTTAGTAACTGGATGACTAAGGAAATTTCTCTCGATTATGGAGGTGATAAAGAGTTCGTCGTAAAGGGTTACGCCGATGCAAGCTTTGACACTAAATCCAGATGACTCTAAGTATCAATCTGGATGTATATTGAAAGTGGGAGCAATTAGCTAGAGTAGCTCTATACAGAGCATTGTAGACATAGAAATTTGCGAAATATATACGGATCTGAATGTGACAGACCCGTTGACTAAACTTCTCTCACAAGCAAAACATGATCACACCTTATTACTCTTGGGTATTAATCACATAGCGATGTGAACTAGATTATTGACTCTAGTAAACCCTTTGGGTGTTGGTCACATGGCGATGTGAACTATGGGTGTTATTAACATAACGATGTGAATTATCGGTATTAGATCACATGGCGATGTGAGCTAGATTATTGACTCTAGTGCAAGTGGGAGACGGAAGGAAATATGCCCTAGAGGCAATAATAAAGTTGTTATTTATATTTCCTTATATCATGATAAATGTTTATTATTCATGCTAGAATTGTATTAACCGGAAACTTAGTACATGTGTGAATACATAGACAAAACAGAGTGTCCCTAGTATGCCTCTACTAGACTAGCTCATTGATCAAAGATGGTTATGTTTCCTAACCATAGACATGAGTTGTCATTTGATCAACGGAATCACATCATTAGGAGAATGATGTGATGGACAAGACCCATCCGTTAGCTTAGCACTATGATCGTTTAGTTTTAGTGCTATTGCTTTCTTCATGACTTATACATGTTCCTATGATTATGAGATTATGCAACTCCCGAATACCGTAGGAACACCTTTTGTGCTATCAAACGTCACAACATAACTGGGTGATCATAAAGATGCTCTACAGGTGTCTCCGAAAGTGTTAGTGGTGTTGGCATAGATCAAGACTAGGATTTGTCACTCCGAGTGTCGGAGAGGTATCTCTGGGCCCTCTCGGTAATGCACATCATAATAAGCCTTGCAAGCAAAAGACTAATGATTTAGTCACGAGATGATGTATTATGGAACGAGTAAAGAGACTTGCCGGTAACGAGATTGAACTAGGTATAGAGATACCGACGATCGAATCTCGGGCAAGTAACATACCAATGACAAAAGGAACAATGTATGTTGTTATGCGGTTTGACCAATAAAGATCTTCGTAGAATATGTAGGAGCCAATATGAGCATCCAGGTTCCGCTATTGGTTATTGATCGAAGATGAGTCTCGGTCATGTCTACATAGTTCTCGAACCCGTAGGAGTTTATGAGTTTTGATGTACCGAAGGAGTTCGGAGTCCCGGATGAGACCGGGGACATGACGAGGAGTCTCGAAATGATCGAGACATAAAGATCGATATATTGGACGACTATATTCGGACATCGGAAAGGTTCCGAGTGATTCGGGTATTTTTCGGAGTATATGGGCCTTATTGGGCCATACGGGAATAGAGGAGAAAGGCCAAAAGGAAGGAGGCGCGCGCCCCCCCCTCTGGTCCGAATTGGATAAGGGGTGCAGCCCCTTTTCCTTCTCCCTCTCCACCTCTTTCCTTCTCTCCTACTCCGGAAAGGAAAGGGGAATCCTACTAGGACTTGGGAGTCCTAGTAGGACTCCCCACACTTGGCGCGCCCCCTCTACGGCCGGCCTCTCCCTTGCTCCTTTATATACAGGGGCAGGAGGGCACCCTAGGACACATAAGTTGAATTGTTCTAGCCGTGTGCGGTGCCCCCCTCCACAGAAACACACCTCGGTCATATCGTCGCAATGCTTAGGCGAAGCCCTGCGCCGGTAGATACATCATATCCGTCACCACGCCGTCGTGCTGACGAAACTCTCCCGTGAAGCTCAACTGGATCAAGAGCTCGTGGGACGTCATCAAGCTGAACGTGTGCTGAACGCGGAGGTGCCGTACGTTCGGTGCTTGATCGGTTGAATCGCGAAGAAGTTCGACTACATCAACCGCGTCACTTGACGCTTCCGCTTTCGGTCTACGAGGGTACGTAGACACACTCTTCCCTCTCGTTGCTATGCATCTAGTAGATAGATCTTGCGTGATCGTAGGAAATTTTTAAAATACTACGTTCCCCAACAGGAGATCCACCTGCAAGTCCAACAACTCATCGACAGCGGACACGTCCGCGAAAGCATGAGCCCTTGTGCCGTTCTAGCAATCCTTGTCCCCAAGAAAGATGGTACCTACCGCATGTAACGCCCCGGACACACTCGCCGGTGGTCGTTACTACTGGCGGGATCTAGACTCGCCCCACATATCAATACTAGTATTTTCTGTGCACTTTATCCTCACTCGTGCGCACCCGGGAGCAACTTCCCGGTTGGTCACCCATCCTGAAATTACTCCAAGCTGAGCACGCTTAACTTTGGAGTTCTGTCCGAATGGGCTCCCGAAAAGAAGGAATTTCTTATTTATATGAGTAGTCTATCATCCCTAATAAGCCAGGCTATCACATACACCCCCACTCAGAGGAACCTACGTCCTCGTCGGGCCACAGGAACGTTCCCTCTTGGCACAAACGTCTATGCGTCCAGTACGATAAATGTGCCATGTCGTGTGCCACGACGGGTCACAAACGTCATGAACAACATGACCGAGCACCTGTTCGCAAACATCCATGTAACTGCGAGGGTCGGCTCTGATACCAACTTGTAATGCCCAGGATGCGACTATATCTCCTACGTGTCGAGGCGCGAGTTAGAGACATAAGCGCAGTCTGGATTGATCGCAAGCGTGGTATCTTTGCACAACTCATGTAAGATACAGGGATGAAAGAGTAAAATAGTTGGCTTACACTCGCCACGTCACACAATGAATACAATAGCATACATTCATCCAAATAACAGGGTCCGACTACGGACAAAATCCAAAAGAGAAAAGATACCACAACCACAAGTCATGATCGCCCCTAGTAGGAACCACTGTTGATCGTCGGGATTTAGAGCGAGACGAGAATATGTGCCAACGATCGCCAAATATGATCAATAAGTGATCCTAGCTACTCATGTTAATGCATAACCCCATCGTGTTCACTTTCCGAAAATCCCTTGGAAAAGAGACCATCACGGTACTCACACAGGTAGTGTATTCTTACGGATATGGTGTCAAGTTATCTACAACCGGATATTAACAAATTCCCATTTGCCACATAACCGCGGGCACGGCATTCGAAAGTTCATAACCCTGCAGGGGTGTCCCAACTTAGCCCATCACAAGCTCATGATCTGTGAAGTCGCAACTCCATGATGGGAAGACCCGAGTATTATCGGAATCCTGTGTTCAAGATATTTCGACAAAGGTAAAACTAATCCAGCAAGACCTCCCGGCGTGCCGACACCCTGATAGTAGTCACGCGTATCTTGTCTCAGGCCACGACCGGATGGGACATCCTACAGGAAAATACCAGCCCTCGGGTTTCCCCAAGGTGGCCCTGCAGTCCGCCTAGTTTAAACCAACACTCATTAGGAGCACTGGCCCGGGTTGTTGATTAAGAACTCGGGTTTATAACTCCCTATGCAAGTTTTAGTTGTTAGGCAAATGTAGTACCAAAGTTGGGTCTTGCTGGAAAAGCTTTAAGCAGTGCGAATTATCAAGGGGGGCCCATAAACCCCAACCGTGTTAGGAGCGCAAAATTAAGGAACATAACACCGGTTTACCGGGTCCTAAGGTGGCATGACTGGAACAAAACACCAAGCAGAAGGCCAAGCCTTCCACTCATTACCAATATATATGTGCATTAATTTAATTAAGATAAATATTGTGTTATCCCAATAAACAAGTCCAAAACATGGAGCAATCTTCAAACTTCACCTGCAACTAACTACGCTATAAGAAGGGCTGAGCAAAAGCGTACTTGGCCAAATCAACAGTTTGCTAGGAAGGCAGTTAGAGTGTTTCATGGCAACATAGAAGGCTGACAAGACAAGAATAGGCATCGAGGCATAGCTAAATAGCGAGACAACTAGCAAGGCAAAGATAGAGGTGATATCGGGGAATAGTCATCTTGCCTGTTAATTCCTCGATGGGATGGTAAGACGGCTCCTCAAACTCAGTCTCAACAATATCCTCGAACTCGGTATCGGCTCCCGGCTCTACCCAACACAAGAGCACAACAACGGTACAAGATCAATCACGGTGCAATGCACAAACAAAATGATGCAAGACATGTCATGGGATGCAAGTCATGATGTGCGTATGCATGAAGATGCACTCGAGCCTAAAGGATAATATGTTGGAAATGGCCTCATCTTGGGCAAACAAGCAAGCCACTGTATAGAGGTGAAGATTTCGGTCGAAATCAATATAAAGATCACTGGAAACGGATGCACGGTTTGCAAATGACAAGCAAAACACTACACAATGCAATCTGCCAAAAACAGCAAGTTTCCCACTAAGTGACCAAGTTTAAGTATGCTACAGCACTCCAACAAGCAAGCAAAAGGCATGGCAATAACATAAATAACATGCTCTCCAAGAATAACCACATGGCTACTCCTACAACATACTAGAACATGTCACAAACAGCATGGCAAAAGTGCAAAAGTTTATCCAGACTTAGAGAAATATGGGCATGCTGACAGAAAACATTTTGAAGCAACTAGAGGGCCTCAAAAGAACAAGCTACGACATGGCATCTTGGCCAACAATAGCGTGGATATCTAGAGCATAACATAAACATCAAGGAACACCCACTGGACAACTGTAACCATGCACAACAATGACGGTAGCATCATGGAAACATGGCATAAAAATTAACAAATTCAGCCTTAGTAGAAACTTAACATCATGATGGCATGTTAACAAGCTTGATGCACTCATCTCAAGACATATTATGAAAAGCTAATTACATCACATCAAAGATGACATGATTGTGCTTCTAAAACATATTGACATGTAGCTCAAACAAAAATCACACATAAAGATATGAAAAAGACAAATCAGCATCTTATAACAAGTTTCAGCACTTAACAGCCACATTCGCTTTTGTAACAGGGTTAAACATGGCATAATGCAACCTAACATGTATGAAAATGCATCCATCATGCAGAGCATCACAAGACGAACATTTTGATATATCATACACTCCATTTGGACCAACATGCACAAAGTTACGACCTCACGAACATGCTAACATATCACACCACATGTGTTTGGATTGTCGTCCCATTAATGCTATCACTGTTAGATATCATCACCGAATACCACGCTTAGATGATATGCTTGATGATCTTAGTGGAGCCACAATCTTTTCCAAGATTGATCTCAAAAGAGGCTATTACCAAATCCACATACAAGAGGGTGATGAGTGGAAAACCGCTTTCAAAACGAAGTTCGGGTTATATGAATGTCTTGTTATGCGTATGGGTTTATATGAGGCACTCGACACGTTTATGAGAGTGATGCTCTATGTTCTTAAGCCGTACATTGGAGTCTTTGTAGTAGTCTACTTTACTGACATCCTCGTGTTTAACAAGTCTCTAAAAGATCATGTGAATCATCTTAGCACCATTTTGCAAACTCTCCACAAGGAAACACTTTATGCCAACATGGAAAAGTGCAAATTCGGTGTAGAGAAACTTCTTTTCCTGGGATTTGTTGTGTCATCCAAAGGTGTGTATGTAGATGAAACTAACATTGAAGCAATTAAAACTTGGGCAACTCCAACGAACTTGCATCAAGTGCATAGTTTCTTAGGCCTAGCCGGATTCTATAGACGATTTGTGAAGGACTTTAGCACAATTGCTATGCCTCTACATGCTATGAGCAAGATTAACGCACCCTTTGTTTGGGTTCCTTCGCAAGACACCGCGTTCAATGAGCTTAAAACTTTGCTTACTCATGCACGTTTACTTGCTTTACCAAACTTTGACAAACATTTTGAGGTACATTGTGACGCTAGTGGTACCGGCATAGGAGGCGTGTTAATGCAAGAAAAGCACCTGATTGCGTATTTCGGTGAAAAACTCTCTGGAGCGCAACCTAACTACCCAATCTATGATGAGCTCTATGCCTTAGTGAGAGTTTTGCAAGTTTGGGAACACTATCTCCAACCTCATGAATTCATTCTTCACACGGACCATGAGACACTAAAGTATCTTAAGGGTCAAACTAAGTTGAACAAGCGTCATGCTAAGTGGAGTGAGTTCATAGACTCTTTTCCCTATGTCATCAAGTACATTCAAGGCAAAGAGAATGTTGTGGCGGATGTGCTTTTCCGCAAATGCATGCTTGTGACCCAACTTGAATTGAATGTTATTGGCTTTGAACACATAAAACATTTGTATGAGCATGATGCTTTCTTTGCAAATTATTATGCTAAGTGTGTGACGCATACTTCTTAGGAACGATATTACATCAAGTATGGTTATCTTATGAGAGCTAACAAACTTTTCATTCCCGTGTCTTATCTTCGTTTGAAAATTTTGCAAGAATGTCATGGAGGAGGACTTAATTATGGGACATTTCGGACGCGACAAGACATTTGCAACGCTCTCCAAGAACTATTATTAGCCCAAGATGTTCTGTGATGTCTCAAACTTCACCAAGTAGTGCTCTACATGCCGCAAAGCTAAGTCCAAAGCTCAATCCCACGGTCTTTACATGCCACTTCCTATTCCACATCAACCTTGGGAAGACATTAGCATGGACTTTGTACTTGTTTGCCTAGGACTCAAAATGCCAAGGATTCTGCTTTTATTGTTGTGGATAGATTTTCCAAAATGGCTCATTTCATTCCATGCAACAAGGTAGACAATGCTTCTCATGTTGCAAATCTCTTTTGTAGGAAAATCTTGCGCCTACATGGAGTGCCCAAGACGATCGTCTCGGACCGCGACGTCAAGTTCCTAAGCTACTTTTGGAAGACTCTTTGCGCCAAGCTCAGAGTCAAGCTACTATTATCTTTGGCATACCACCCACAAACCGACGGCCAAACGGATGTGACGAACTGCACACTTTCGGTGCTTGTTTGTGTGTTGATCAAGAAGAACATCAAGGAATGGGAGCAATGCTTGCCCATTGGAGAGTACGCCTACAACCGCGCAAGACCCTCAACAACCGGCAAGTCCCCCTTCGAGGTCGTCTACGGCTTCAACCAGTTGTCCCCATTGGACATCCTACCTCTTCCTCTCCAAGAGCGCATCAATATGGACGCAAGTGCATGAGCAAGCAATCTCCAGAAGATGCACGAAGATACAAGGCACACTATCAAGCATCAAGTACAACCCCTCGCGTCCAAGATCAACATCCACAAACAACCCATCACCTTCGACATTGGAGATCTTGTGTGGCTACAGCTTCACAAGGTACGGTTTCCCAATGGGCGCAAGTCCATGTTACTACCTCGAGCAGTCGTTCCATTCAAGGTGTTGGCATGCTTCAACAATAATGCCTACAAGATCGACATCCCATGCGACAAGTACTCGGTGAGCAACATCTTTAATGTGAAGGACAGATCTCCCTACCATGGTGATGAAGCTTTTGATCCGAGGTCGGGTCTCTCCCAAGGGAGGGGGCTGATGTGGAGCATCCCACGAGCATCCCCATGGACGTATCGACATCTCCTATGACACCACTTGGACCAATGAGAAGAGCTCGAGCAAGGGCTATCGAAGATAAGGTGAACTCGCTCCTATCCAAGCTACCACTTTCTTCACATGAGACATGGCTACTACCTAAGGCAGAGATACTATGCATGATCAGGTATCAAGAGAACGAACGTGAAGGTGCTACGCCAAGTGATTAAGCTGGCGAGGACAAGTGTGAGGGCCAAGAGATGGAGCTACCAGAGAAATCCCAGCCAGAAGAGGCCGGAACAGAACGTCCGGCGCCTGAAGGATGCCCCAGCCAGAAGAGGCCAGGACAGAACACGCTACAGCGGTTGGACGTCCGACAACTCCCAGGCTCCGGATGTCTGAGATCCACCGGACGACCGGCCACCACCGGACATCCGATGTTTCACGACAGAATGAAATTAGCGAAACGTCGAAGACTTCCAGATGTCTGGTCCCTCTCGAGCCACTAGACATCCGGTAGCCAGTGCACGTCCGCTACCTGGGCGCACCAAAACGTTTAGGGCCAAGGACCATGTACCCATTCGAGTACCTAGACTATATATTCTCTTTCTTCTCCTCCTTGCTAGGGTTAGCATTGTCTTAGCTCATTATAGACCTAGAGCTTTGCTTATCTAGTGGCTCTACTCCTTTGAGAGACCGTGGCCCCTCTTGGGAGAAGATCCACACTAGACTCAAGACCTCCTTACAGAGAAGACCCTCGCGGGATCAAGTCCTCCTCACGGAGAAGACTATCTTTTGTATCGTCCATTATTGTGTTCGGATCATCATGATACTCATGTTGTGCATCGTTCTAGCATATGTGTAATTTTTCTTGTCGTTCTTGAGTGTTTCCTCTTTGTGATTTCTCCTCGTGTTCATCGTGTTCTTCATGAAATCCCTCCTTTTCGTGAAAGATCGTCCCCCAAGGGTTCCACCCTACACCAGTCTCAGTCGTCCGGAGCTTGGAAGTCGTCGGACGTCCTATACTTGACGGTCGTGTGGACGCTGTAGCGTGTTCTGTCCTGGTTTCTTCTGGTTGGTGCACCCTTCAGGCATCGGACGTTCGGTCCCGGCCGGTCGCCGGTGGCTGTGACATTTCTGGCAGCTCCTTCTCTTGGCCCTCACACTTGTCCTCACCGGCTTGATCACTTGGCGTAGCACCGTCACGTTCGTCCTCTTGATACCTGATCATGCATAGGATCTCTGCCTTAGGTAGTAGCCATGTCTCATGTGAAGAAAGTGGTAGTTCGGAGAGGGGCGAGTTCACCTTATCTTCGATAGCCCTTGCTTGAGCTCTTGTCATTGGTCCAAGTGGTGTCATAGGAGATGTCAATACATCGATGGGGATGCTCGTGGGATGCTCCGCATCATCTCCCCGCCTTGGGAGAGATCCGACCTCGGATCGAAAGCTTCATCACCATGGTAGGGAGATCGGTCCTTAACATTGAAGATGTTGCTCACCGAGTACTTGTCGCATGGGATGTCGATCTTGTAGGCATTGTTGTTGAAGCATGCCAGCACCTTGAATGGAACGCCTACTTGAGGTAGTAACATGGACTTGCGCTCATTGGGAACCGTTCCTTGTGAAGCTGTAGCCACACAAGATCTACAATGTCGAAGGTGACCCGTCAAGTTCATCTACGTGTGTACGACTACCTCCGGCGAAGACCTGTGTACGACTACAGATCCAGAATGCGACAAGTACCATGACGACTATTCTTCGCCAAGTACATCTCGGAGTCAAGTCCAACGACAACTATGTACCACTACCGTCGACCCTGCGGACGTCAAGCTCCTCGCCGTGACCCCGAACATCTACGGAATGTGTACGACTACACGATACGACACCAAGCACCACTACCATCGCAAGAACCGAGATCGGCAAGTCTGATGACCCAAGTACCACGACAACCTTATAGGGTTCCGATTCGACAAGTTCCTCTTCAAAAACAAGAACGACTCCTTCCCACTACGCCCCGTGAACAACTAATTCCCACTACGAATGTGTACAACTACTTTCCTCGACGTCTCGAACCACCTCGAAATGCACACTCCGAAGTTATACCGCGAGACGACACCCGAGAACGTTTGCTTGCGGTGTATGAGATGCATCCCTTGTTTGCACCGTGTCCATTTTGCCCCTCTTATGTCGCCGACCCGTGGGAACCTGTGGGGACCCCGACTTAGAAGTCGAGATCACCGAATGCACGTGTATAGTGATCCCAGAGATCAATGCTCACTGAACACACAGAAGCTGAATAACAAGAGTCTTACATCCATACATATCGTCTTACACAAATTAAGGCCATTATGGCCAAGTCTTACATAGATAAAGCCTCAAGGGCTGAATAGCAAATAACTCAAATAGCGGAAGTCTTCGATGATAAGTAGAACCCATGCCATCTGCCTTAACCCTACAGGCATTCTGACTGGGATAGCGTCCTAGTTCGCATGTTCGTCTCCATAGAACTCTTCTTCATATTCCTGTTCCTCCATGCCTGCCCAATTAAATAACCAGTGGCAAGCCAATGAGTACTTTGAATGTACTCGCAAGCAACCCATGATTTGGTTCAAAGTAACAATGCAATGAATAACAATGATCAATCTAGCTACGAGCTAGAATAAATATTCTGCTATCAAGTTTATGCATCAATAATTTCTCGTAACCTCGAGGACAGGTTACCGATATCAACATGAATGTGATTCAACTCAACGAGTCAAGTCAACATCTTGACTCATCACACACACATACTTTCACCGATGATGTAAAATTATGGACATAGTTTAAGTAGCACCACCCAACCGTCCATGACCGTGGACACGGCTATTCGAATAGTTTTACACTCTGCAGAGGTTGCGCACTTTACCCACAAGATCCGGGAAGCTTTCGTGTCACCCATGATCCTGCAGTACCTCAATTACTCGGGGGAAGCACCCGATCATTATCTTTCCTTAGACGACACTAACATAGAGTCCACTCGTTGGTACACGACCCTCGAGTACAAACAATAGATCATGGGACTTGCCCTAATTTCAATGTCACGCGTACCCGAAGGGACCCACGGTGTGTCCGGTGCCCTGTAAAAACAGTCATGGTCGTCTATCCAAGCACGACCCCGTCCCGGGAAAGACCTCAAGTCTTCCCGTCACTAGTAATGCGGGCACCATGCTAGTATCGGCCTAAGTAATCAATAAAGCCCCGTCCAATAAGGTGTAGTGTGGTTGCACATGTTTGGTTGGGACGGTAGTCACACATAAATCTAATCCATCATTTCACCCATGCACAAGATCTTTACCGGCACATCACTTCTTCCTCAAGTGATGACCTAACTCAATATCACCCTCAGGCATTAGGGGCACCCGATGGGTTTATGAAAAGAATGCAACCACGAAGGTTACATGGCACACATGCATCACCAAGCATCACTACTAACCACATACATTGCATCTAGCACATAGCAAGATCAAGAGTAAAGCATGCATCACATGGTGGTTTTAAACTAGGTCACCATCATAACTCTTATCATCATGCATTCGGAAACAAACGGGTTCCGAAGAACACAAGTGTATCATGGTCAAAGGGCTGCTTGCCTAGATTGGCTTGGTCTTCAAAGTCTTCAAATCCTTCCCCACCTTATTCTTCAGCAACCTCGTCAAATACGGTATCTAAACGTCATAAAGTAACAACGGGAAAATAAGACCATAATAAAAACAGAAAAATCAAAGTGCTCAGAAAATTGTCAACTGATTTTTGTTAAATACTAGAGGGAAAACTAAGATGGCAAAAATTCTTAGTTGGAGTTTTGGAGTTGCAGAATGGGATCTAAGGATTTTTGAACAGAAGTTTTATTGCTCAAATATGAATTTCAATTTGAACAGAACAGAAAAGGTTCATGGATATGTGTGAAAGTGACTCCATTAAATAGGTTGGAATTTTACAAGATTTTAGGAGTTGGAATTAATTCATTTGGACAATTATTTAATTCTGTGAAATTATTAGAAATAATCACAGAAAAGAATAAAAGGAAATGGCCCTGTGCCACTGGGCCAGAACGGCCACAGTGCACGGCCCAGGGCAAATAGCCCACCGCACGGGAGCCAGCGCGCGCGCCAGGTTTTTGAACCTGACGGGCGGGGCCTGGCGGTCAGTGGCAGAGAGGGGAGAGAGAGAGGTGAGGATGACAGGCGGGGCCCGCCTGTCATCTTCAACCTCACGGCCAGAGCGACGGCGAGCTCACCGGCGGCGATTCCGGGCACGGCGGGGCAAGCGGAGGGTAGGAACGGGCTCAACAGTGAGTCGCGGATGCAGTGGTGCTGGAGTTGGCCGCCGGAGAGGCCTGGTTCGTCGGCGGCGAGGTGGAACGGCGGAGGAGCGTCGGGAGGTTGCTGTGTGGCTCGCTCCGGGCTGCAATAGGAGTGGGAGAAGGAGGGGAACGGGTCAGTGAGGTATGGCGGCTCTAGATCGAGCAAGAGTTGGGGCTGAGAGGGGCTGTACTGCGAGATCTCCGGTTGCCCGACGCGGCGGAGCTCCGGTCAATCCCGAGCACTGAGGCTCTCCGAGGGCGAATGGGTGATGCTGGAGTGTTACTGGGAGTGTGGGGAGGAATTGGGTGTCGTTGGAGAGGCTCGGGGCGTGCTTATATAGCCGAGCCCCGGTCCACCGTGGACTCGTGCGCCGGCGAGATCACGGGCGAGGCCAGAGGCCGTGCATGCGCTCGTGTTCGAGTCGGGGAGGTTCATGGGTGAGGTCTACGCCTAGTAGAAGGGAGAGGAGGAGCGGGGGATGCTCCAGAGCGCGCGCGCGTGTGAGGCCGACGAGTGGAGCTTGCGGGCGGCCAGCGCGCGTGCGAAGGCGGCCACTGGAGGGAGGAGGAGGAGGGGGATAGCGCCGGGGAGAGTCGCAGACGTCGAGGTGCATCGTTTGGCTTGAGGGGGGAGCACGAGGAGGTCGGAGGCGCTGGATTGGGCGAAGCTACAGTGCGGGTGCGCACTGTAGCGTGCTCTAGAACATGCTAATTGCATGCCATGGCATGCCATTGGCTCCCTGGGCGTGTCCGCCGTGTCTGGGGGGTCCAGCACAAGGTAAATAACTCCGGTGTGGCCTTGGATGCTCTGGAGGTGCAGTGAGAGAGGAGTGAAGCTGGTAACTAGGTAGAATTTAGCTGCCCAGCAAGGTGAATTAGGGTTTTCACCCCTCAATCATGGAGCTGGGGACATGGGGAAGTTACTGGAGATAGAATGTAACTAGATGAAGCTGTGGTAGAAAGTTGAGGCAAAAGTAAATAGTAAAAGAGGCAAAGATGATGGTTTTGGTAAAATGGCAGAAGGTGTTTGATCAAGTTTTGGACAAGAAAATGATCTCCACTAGCCATGGAACTTAAAACGATTGAATGTCATATGGAAATAGGGTGTTTCACCAAATTTGGGCTTGTTTGAAGAAACTAGCCAATGTAACTTTGGTGAACCCTAGAAATCAACAGAAATGGCTCCATCTTGTTTAAGTCAAGCTAATCATCTCCCCTTGATGCACCACTTGGTGTAGTTTCATAATTTGGGGTATTGATCATGCCCACAAAGTTTGAAGCTCCAGGTAAAAAGTTGGTAATGTAAAGTTGTTCAGATTTGCATTTGAACAGAAATGGTATTGGGGTATTCTGATCAAGTTGCCCTACTACAAATCTTGTGCCATTTGGTCTAGATGCCTTATTAGGCCTTTCTAGCATGTGCACCAAGTTTGAGAGCATTTGGACAAGTTTGGCAATGTAAAGTTGCTCAAACTTCAAATATGGACAGAATGGTTTTGAAGGGTTTTGAGGATGTTGTCTTGCTTCCCAGGGCATGGGGCTTGGCAAGATCATCGAATATGTCATATATGACATTATAGAATTTCCCTGGAATTTTTGGAGAATATTTCCTTTGTAAATATTTCAAAAGCTTGAAATATCCAGAAAGGGTTTTAGAGGGATTAGCTCATTATTTTGAACATGACCAAGTGTTGAAACTCTTATATATGGACAATATATGTCCTATGAGTCTCCCTGAATTTTGACAAATATTTTTGAAATACTTAAATAATTTTTCCCTATTAAAGACCATTTCTGGCCTTAAGAAAAAGCTGTTAAATAAAATAGGAAAATAACTTTTAAAATTATACTTTTGTGGTTTGTGGGAGTCCTATGACTACTAGGTCTCAAATATACTTTTTGAAATAATTTTCTCATCCTATATCAAGCACTTGCAGTGCAAACCTCAATTCAGGGGTTTTTGGAATACTAAATTTTTAAAATACACTTTGGCCAAATTATTTTTATAAGAAAATACTATACTGCTATAAACACTTGGTATGATCATTGGGCAGAAGTTTTGGGTATGGAGATGCATTCTACAAGAGGTAATAGTTGACTTTAATGAGCACAAGAAAAACACATGAGGCAAAAAGCTTAATTCAAATAAAAGCCAAATGATGCCAAAAAATTTGCTGGTCCAAATTTTAATGCTTCATTGATGCAAATGACATGTTACAAAATGCAGGGTGTGACAGACCTACCCCCCTTACAAGAATCTCGTCCCCGAGATTCCTAAACTAGGTCTTAAAAGAGATCGGGATACTCGGATCTAAGATAGTCTTCACGTTCCCAGGTTGCTTCTGCTTCCGTGTGGTTGCTCCACTGGACCTTGAAGTACTTGATGGTGCGGCTTCGTGTCCGTCGTTCTGCTTCATCCAGAATGCGAATGGGCTTCTCGCGGTAGGTCAAATCAGGCTGGAGATCAATGGCTTGGTGATCAACATCCTTGTAGAGATCAGGCTTGTTCGGAACTTGGAGGCATTTCCGGAGTTGTGACACGTGGAATACGTTGTGCACATCGGATAGCTCAGGTGGTAGTTCCAACTGGTAAGCCACTTCTCCTCGTCGTGCAGTGATCTCAAAGGGTCCAATGAACCTTGGTGCGAGCCTTCCCTTGACATGGAAACGCTTGGTTCCCTTTAGAGGAGTTACCCGCAGGTACACATGGTCCCCGACATGGAAACTCATGTCCCGACGGTGAGTGTCAGCATAGCTCTTCTGCCTTGACTTGGCTTCCTTCAAACATTCTCTGACTAGTTGGACTTGCTCTTCTGCTGCGCGGAGAATATCCGGTCCAAAGACTAGCCCTTCTCCAGTTTCTGACCAGTTGAGGGGTGTGCGACATCTGCGTCCGTACAACACCTCAAATGGTGCCATCTGAAGGCTCGACTGATAACTGTTGTTATAGGAGAACTCGGCAAAGGGGAGGCAATCTTCCCACTTGGTTCCATATGCCAAGACACAGGCCCGGAGCATGTCTTCGAGAATTTGATTTACTCGTTCTGTCTGACCTCTGGTCTGTGGGTGGAAAGTTGTGCTGAAAGACAACTTGGTTCCCAAGGCTTCTTGGAACTTCTTCCAGAACCTTGAGGTGAACTGGGTTCCTCAATCTGACACAATCTCCTTGGGAACGCCGTGAAGGCTTACGATTCTGTCGATGTAGAGAGCTACCAGCCGGTTGCCATCATAAGTAGTCTTGACAGGAATGAAATGGGCCACCTTGGTCAAATGGTCGACTATGACCCAGATGGAGTCATGTCCTCTATTCAACCTTGGTAATCCAGTGATGAAGTCCATACTGACCTTATTCCACTTCCACTCAGGAACCTTGAGTGGTTGAAGCAATCCAGCGGGTCGCTGATATTCAGCCTTCACCCTTTGGCACACATCACACTTTCCAACATAGGTTGCAATCTCTCTTTTCATCCCGTGCCACCAGAATCTTTCCTTCAAGTCTTGATACATCTTGGTTCCTCCAGGGTGGATGGAATACGGAGTGTCGTGGGCTTCTTGCAGGATCAGTTTCTTTAGCTCCATCTTGTTTGGTACGCAGATGCGGCCTTTGTACCAAACAATCCCATGCTCGTCTTCGGAGAATCCTGGGTCCTTGCCTAGCTTCATCTTCTTCTTGATGCCTTCAATGCTTGCATGTCCGCCTTGTGCCTTCTTGACTTCATCCATCAGGGTCGGTCTGACTTCCAAATGATCCAGAAATCCAGTGGTGACCAATTCCAAACTGAATTGCTCGAGTTCCTTAATCAAGGCTGGCTGCCTCTCTTGAATAATGGCATTCAAAGAGCAAGCCTTCCTGCTTAAGGCATCGGCCACCACGTTAGCCTTCCCGGGGTGATATTGAACACTGAGGTCATAGTCTTTGATGAGTTCCAACCATCTTCGCTGCCTCATGTTCAATTCCTTTTGGGTGAAAATGTACTTCAGACTTTTGTGGTCTGTGTATATCTCACACCGTTTCCCTAGGAGGTAATGCCGCCATGTCTTCAAGGCATGAACCACTGCCGCTAACTCAAGATCGTGAGTAGCGTAGTTCTCTTCATGAGTTTGTAGCTCCCTGGAGAGGTAGGCTATGACTCGGCCTTCTTGCATCAGAACGCTTCCCAATCCGGTTCGAGAGGCATCACAATATATAACGAATTCCTTGTGAATATCAGGTGTTGCCAGAACTGGGGCGGTGGTCAATCTCTTCTTGAGCTCTTGGAAGCTCTCTTTGCATTTCGGAGTCCACTCGAACTTCTTGTCCTTCTTGAGGAGCTGAGTCATCGGCCGGGCAATGCTAGAGAATCCTTCCACGAATTTGCGGTAATGGCCCGCAAGTCCGAGGACGCTTCTGACTTCCTTAACGGTCGTTGGAGATTGCCATTGGGTCACAGCTTCGATCTTCGCGGGATCAACTGATAATCCTTCTTCGGTCAAGACATGACCTAAGAATCCAACTTTATGCAGCCAGAACTCACACTTGTTGAATTTGGCGTATAGTTGGTGCTCCCGAAGCTTGTCTAGGACCATCCTCAAATGTTGCTCGTGTTCTTCCTCTGTCTTCGAGAAGACAAGAATGTCATCGATGAAGACAACAATGAACTTGTCAAAATATTCCATGAAGACTTTATTCATGAGATACATGAAGTAAGCTGGGGCATTGGTTAACCCAAAGTACATGACCGTGCACTCGTACAAGCCATATCTGGTCACGAATGCCGTCTTCGGAATATCTTGGGGTCTGATCTTCAGCTGGTAGTACCTAGATCTAAGGTCGATCTTGGAGAACACCTTGGCTCCGCTGAGTTGATCAAACAGATCTTCAATCTTGGGAAGTGGATATTGGTTCTTGATTGTAACTTCATTGAGGGAACGATAGTCAATGCATAAGCGGATGGTACCGTCCCTCTTTGCCACAAACAGAACGGGTGATCCCCAAGGGGAGGCACTTGGGCGGATAAATCCCTTCCTCAGCTGCTCTTCCAGTTGCTTCTTCAACTCAGCTAATTCTTCCGTCCCCATTCTATAAGGCTTCTTATAGATGGGTCCTGCCCCGGGCACGAGCTCGATGATGAACACAATGTCACGGTCAGGAGGCATTCCCGGTAGTTCATCCGGAAAGACATCGGGATACTCACATACTACCGGTACTTGCTCTAGCCCGACTTCAGATAGACAGTTGACTTGAACGGCTTGAGCGGAAGAGGAGTTGGGAGCAGACTTGACTTTGACTCCTTGGTCATTGCTCACAGTGACTGTCCGATTGGCACAGTCTAACAAGCCTTGGTGCTTGCTGAGCCAATTCATGCCTAGGATCACATCCAAGCCTTGTGATCTCAGGACAATGAGGTCTGCTAGGAAATCTACACCGTTAATGGTAATACTGACTCCCTTACAGCCTATCTTGGCTCTCATCTCCGCTCCGGGGGTTTGTACCACCATGGGGTTATTCAGGGGTGTAGGGGTCATGCCACTTTTTAATGAAAATCTTTGAGTGACAAATGAATGCGTTGCTCCAGAATCAAACAAGAAAGTTGCAGGTGCTGAGTTGACAAGGAACATACCCAGCACGACGTCCGGGTCTTCCTGGGCTTCTTCAGCAGTGACGTGATTCACACGCCCCGTCCCATGGTTAGGCGGGTTGCGAGGAGCTGGGTTCCTTGGTGGCATCCCGCGGACTTGTCCTGGGTTCTGTGTATTGGGGCGCGGGGCATCAGGCTTCTTGTTGGGGCACACCCTTGAGATGTGTCCTGACTGACCACATCCAAAGCAAGTGACTTGCTTTGGATTGTTGATCTTGTTGCCACCACTGTTATTGGGGTTGAAAGCTGGCCTTGGGTTTGCATACTGCTGAGGCTGATAGTTGGTGCGAGGTGCAGGAGCTCTTGGTTGCGGATAGGTTGGCTTGGCCGGGGCTGACTACCACGGGCGAGGCTTCTGGTTGATGGAACTTCCCTTGCTGACCATCTTGCGCTTGCGAGTGTCTTCTAGATCACGCCGCTTGTCTTCAAGCATGAGTGCTTTGTTCACCAGGTCAGGGAAGGTTGGGCAGTCGCACACGACAAGCGAGTACTGCAGAGTCTGATTGAGGCCTTCCATGAAGCCCTCCCTTTTTGTAGCATAAGTGCTGACATCTTCAGGGGCATACCTTGACAGAACACTGAACTTCTGCATGTACTCCTTGACAGTGCCACTTCCTTGCTTCAGGGCTCGGAATTCGCGCTTTTTGATAGCCATGATTCCGGAAGGAATGTGGGCTTTGCGGAATTCTGCCTTGAAGTTGTCCCAAGTGATGTCTTGTCCAGCATGCATGACCTTGAATCCATCCCACCAAGCTCTAGCAGCCCCCCCCCCCGAGGCAGTGGGCTGCATAAGCCACCTTCTCGCGGTCTTCGGTGCATCCGACTAGTTCTAGCAAGTCCTCAATGGTGCGGACCCAGTCGTCTGCATCCAGGGGTTCAGCAGTCTCGATGAAAGTTGGCGGTGCATGCTTCTTGAACTCTGCCAACGTGGAACGTCCATTGCCATTCCCCGCCGGTTGGCGGTTGTTGGTGACAGCTTGAGCAATCAACTGAAGGGCTGCAGTGTTGGCTTGGCGTTCCTCTCGGAAAGCTTGGAGGAGCTGAGCCATGTCCATGTTCGGAGGAGGAGGTGGTGGTGGAGCTTGGTCGTTGGTTTGGTCGTGGCCGGCCTCTGACTGAGCGGATGCTCCGGCTTCAGGCTGCTGGGTAGAGGTACCAGTACGAGTTACAACAGGCATCCTGTTGGAGCGGTAAAAGGTCTCATGACTCGGAAGAGGGAAAGCAATATAGATGGGTGCCTAGTAAGGGGGTGGGTGTGACACTAATCAAATCATGCAAGGGCCGAAAGGCCAAAACACATTCATTAAAATCCAAATAGGTGATGTAGTCGTTTACATATTCCCGAAGGAAGAATACGACATACATCCAAACACAACAAAAGCAAAGACTAGATGGTTTCATATGAAGCATACAAGGACTCGACTGCGCAAAGGGGTTACACGACCTATCCTACCGTAGAGGTCACGAACTGGCATATCCAAGTAGCGAATAATGCCTAAGCAGCGGAATGCTCTGTCGCGTATTCTGGCACTTCTGGGTCTTCCTCCTTGTCTTCATCTGTCTGGGCCCCCTTGTCACTTGAGGGTGTGGGGGAGTGGAAGAGTTGGATATGATGGTGCTTTGTCGGTGGTGCAGGGAAAAGCTTGTGATATTCCCTTGCCGTAATACGATGTCGCCGAGGTGGTTCTTCATCCTTGGAAGATACATCTCCGGAGGGCCTTCCGCCTTGGTATGCGATAGCGGACTGTCCTGGAGGCGCACCTTCCTTCTTGATCCTATCTGTCTTCTCTTGTGCTCGACGAAGAAGTGCCTTCTTCTTGTGAAGTTCTTCTCGGAACTTCATCGATTCCGAGGCCAAATCTTGTGCCAAGCTGTCGGCACACAGACTGAAGTAGGTCTGGAATCGAAGCGGGAGTCCTTCCTTCAGTGGAGGGGCTAGTGCGCTGCTCTCATCTTCACCTTCCTTCCGGTAAGGCAAGAAGCGGGTTGTCATCTTGGCTGCCATCTCCGGAAGAAGCTCGCGGAGACGGGTTAGTGCCTTGAGTGCAGCAGCCTCGACAGCGAGAGGTAGTGTTGCCATCTGGGGTCCCTCGAAGAACCAACTTGTGGGAGGATCGTTTGCCTTCACGATCACTTCCACATGGTATTCCACCTCAGTGTCGCTAACCCAATGCTCAAGGTAGGTGAGGATGGGTGCTCGGTGGAACTGGCACTCCTAGAGGCTATCCTCGAGAAGCAAGGGAAACCCGGTGGTCAGGTGCTCTTCAGGTACAGCGGCCATCTACAAAGGTTGATTAGGAGAGGTTAATAAGCTGATGATATCTCAGGTTTAGAAAAGAAGAGAGGTTCAGAAGGTTTTTGAAAAGGGGTCTCATCTAACTAACGCCCATGCTAACTAAGGCTTCCTACAGTCAGGACGGCTCTGATACCAGCTCTATGGGGACCCCGACTTAGAAGTCGAGATCACCGAATGCACGTGTACAGTGATCCCAGAGAGCAATGCTCACTGAACACACAGAAGCTGAATAACAAGAGTCTTACATCCATACATATCGTCTTACACAAATTAAGGTCATTATGGCCAAGTCTTACATAGATAAAGGCTCAAGGGCTGAATAGCAAATAACTCAAATAGCGGAAGTCTTCGATGATAAGTAGAACTCATGCCATCTGCCTTAACCCTACAGGCATTCTAACTGGGATAGCGTCCTAGTTCGCATGTTCGTCTCCATAGAACTCTTGTTCATATTCCTGTTCCTCCATGCCTGCCCAATTAAATAACCAGTGGCAAGCCAATGAGTACTTTGAATGTACTCGCAAGCAACCCATGATTTGGTTCAAAGTAACAATGCAATGAATAACAATGAGCAATCTAGCTACGAGCTAGAATAAATATTCTGCTATCAATTTTATACATCAATAATTTCTCGTAACCTCGAGGACAGGTTACTGATATCAACATGAATGTGATTCAACTCAACGAGTCAATTCACCATCTTGGCTCATCACACACACATACTTTCATCGATGTAGTAAAATTCTGGACATAGTTTAAGTAGCACCACCCAACTGTCCATGACCGTGGACACGGCTATTCGAATAGTTTTACACCCTGCAGAGGTTGCGCACTTTACCCACAAGATCCGGGAAGCTTTCGTGTCACCCACGATCCCGCAGTACCTCAAGTACTCGGGGGAAGCACCCGGTCATTATCTTTCCTTAGACGACACTAACATAGAGTCCACTCGTTGGTACACGACCCTTGAGTACAAACAATAGATCATGGGACTTGCCCTAATTTCAATGTCATGCGTACCCGAAGGGACCAACGGTGTGTCCGGTGCCCTGTAAAAACAGTCATGGTCGTCTATCCAAGAACGACCCCGTCCCGGGAAAGACCTCAAGTCTTCCCGTCACTAGTAATGCGGGCACCATGCTAGTATCGGCCTAAGTAATCAATAAAGGCCCGTCCCATAAGGGGTAGTGTGGTTGCACATGTTTGGATGGGACGGTAGTCACACATAAATCTAATCCATCATTTCACCCATGCACAAGATCTTTACCGGCACATCACTTCTTCCTCAAGTGATGACCTAACTCAATATCACCCTCGGGCATTAGGGGCACCCGATGGGGTTTATGAAAAGAATGCAACCACGAAGGTTACATGGCACACATGCATCACCAAGCATCACTACTAACCACATGCATTGCATCTAGCACATAGCAAGATCAAGAGTAAAGCATGCATCACATGGTGGTTTTAAACTAGGTCACCATCATAACTCTTATCATCACGCATTCGGAAACAAACGGGTTCCGAAGAACACAAGTGTATCATGGTCAAAGGGCTGCTTGCCTGGATTGTCTTGGTCTTCAAAGTCTTCAAATCCTTCCCCATCTTCTTCTTCAGCAACCTCGTCAAATACGGTATCTAAACGTCGCAAAATAACAACGGGAAAATAAGACCATAATAAAAACAGAAAAATCAAAGTGCTCAGAAAAATGTCAACTTATTTTTGTTAAATACTAGAGGGAAAACTAAGATGGCAAAAATTCTTAGTTGGAGTTTTGGAGTTGCAGAATGGGATCTAAGGATTTTTGAACAGAAGTTTTATTGCTCAAATATGAATTTAAATTTGAAGAGAACAGAAAAGGTTCATGGATATGTGTGAAAGTGACACCATTAAATAGGTTAGAATTTTACAAGATTTTAGGAGTCGGAATTAATTCATTTGGACAATTATTTAATTCTGTGAAATTATTAGAATTAATCACAGAAAAGAATAAAAGGAAATGGCCCTGTGCCACTGGGCCAGAACGGCCACAGTGCACGGCCCAGGGCAAATAGCCCACCGCACGGGCGCCAGCGCGCGTGCGCCAGGTTTTTGAACCTGACGGGCGGGGCCCGGCGGTCATTGGCAGAGAGGGGAGAGAGAGAGGTGAGGATGACAGGCGAGGCCCGCCTGTCATCTTCAACCTCACGGCCAGAGCGACGGTGAGCTCACCGGTGGCGATTCTGGGCACGGCGGGGCAAGCGGAGGGTAGGAACGGGCTCAGCAGTGAGTCACGGATGCAGTGGTGCTGGAGTTGGCCGCCGGAGAGGCCTGGTTCGTCGGCGGCGAGGTGGAACGGTGGAGGAGCGTCGAGAGGTTGTTGTCTGGCTCGCTCCGGGCTGCAATTGGAGTCGGAGAAGGAGGGGAACGGGTCAGTGAGGTACGACGGCTCCAGATAGAGCAAGAGTTGGGGCTGAGAGAAGCTGTACTACGAGATCTCCGGTTGCCCGACGCGGCGGAGCTCCGGTCGATCCCGAGCACTAAGGCTCTCCGAGGGCGAATGGGTGGTGCTGGAGTGTTACTGGGAGTTTGGGGAGGAGTTGGGTGCCGTTGGAGAGGCTCGGGGCATGCTTATATAGCCGAGCCCCGGTCCACCGTGGACTCGTGCGCCGGCGAGATCACGGGCGAGGCCACAGGCCGTGCAGGCGCTCGTGTTCGAGTCGGGGAGGTTCATGGGTGAGGTCTACGCCTAGTAGAAGGGAGAGGAGGAGCGGGGGATGCTCCAGAGGGCGCGCGCGTGTGAGGCCGACGAGTGGAGCTTGCGGGCGGCCGGCGCGCGTGCGAAGGCGGCCACTGGAGGGAGGAGGAGGAGGGGGACAGCGCCGGGGAGAGTCGCTGCGTCGAGGCGCCTCGTTTGGCGCGAGGGGGAGCACGATGTGGTCGGAGGCGCTGGATTGGGCGAAGCTACAGTGCGGGTGCGCACTGTACCGCGCTCTGGAGCATGCTAATTGCATGACATGGCATGCCATTGGCTCCCTGGGCGTGTCCGCCGTGTCTGGGGGGTCCAGCACAAGGTAAATAACTCCGGTGTGGCCTTGGATGCTTTGGAGGTGCAGTGAGAGAGGAGTGAAGCTGGTAACTAGGTAGAATTTGGCTGTCCAGGAAGGTGAATTAGGGTTTTCACCCCTCAATCATGGAGCTGGGGACATGGGGAAGTTACTGGAGATAGAATGTAACTAGATGAAGCTGTGGTAGAAAGTTGAGGCAAAAGTAAATAGTAAAAGAGGCAAAGATGATGGTTTTGGTAAATGGCAGAAGGTGTTTGATCAAGTTTTGGACAAGCAAATGATCTCCACTAGCCATAGCACTTAACAAGATCGAATGTCATATGGAATTAGGGTGTTTCACCAAATTTGGGCTTGTTTGAAGAAACTAGCCAATGTAACTTTGTTGAACCCTAGAAATCAACAGAAATGGCTCCATCTTGTTTAAGTCAAGCTAATCATCTCCCCTTGATGCACCACTTGGTGTAGTTTCATCATTTGGGGTATTGATCATGCCCACAAAGTTTGAAGCTCCAGGTAAAAAGTTGGTAATGTAAAGTTGTTCAGATTTGCATTTGAACAGAAATGGTTTTGGGGTATTCTGATCAAGTTGCCCTACTCCAAATCTTGTGCTATTTTGTCTAGATGCCTTATTAGGCCTTTCTAGCATGTGCACCAAGTTTGAGAGCATTTGGACAAGTTTGGCAATGTAAAGTTGCTCAAACTTCAAATATGGACAGAATGGTTTTGAAGGGTTTTGAGGATGTTGTCTTGCTTCCCAGGGCATGGGGCTTGGCAAGATCATCGAATATGTCATATATGACATTATAGAATTTCCCTGGAATTTTTGTAGAATATTTCCTTTGTAAATATTTCAAAAGCTTGAAATATCCAGAAAGGGTTTTAGAGGGATTAGCCCATTATTTCGAACATGACCAAGTGCTGAAACTCTTATATATGGACAATATATGTCCTATGAGTCTCCCTGAATTTTGGCAAATATTTTTGAAATACTTAAATAATTTTTCCCTATTAAAGACCATTTCTGGCCTTAAGAAAAAGTTGTTAAATAAAATAGGAAAATAACTTTTAAAATTATACTTTTGTGGTTTCTGGGAGTCCTATGACTACTAGGTCTCAAATATACTTTTTGAAATAATTTTCTCACCCTATATCAAGCACTTGCAGTGCAAACCTCAATTCAGGGGTTTTTGGAATACTAAATTTTTAAAATACACTTTGGCCAAATTATTTTTATAAGAAAATACTATACTGCTATAAACACTTGGTATGATCATTGGGCAGAAGTTTTGGGTATGGAGATGCATTCTACAAGAGGTAATAGTTGACTTTAATGAGCACAAGAAAAACACATGAGGCAAAAAGCTTAATTCAAATAAAAGCCAAATGATGCCAAAAATTTTGCTGGTCCAAATTTTCATGCTTCATTGATGCAAATGACATGTTACAAAATGCAGGGTGTGACAGAACCCGGAAACCGGGAGCACCCCATCATCTTGCATGTCACGCTCACGTCGATCCTTCTTTTGCACCGGTCTCTCAACGAGTTACCAGAACCGATATGTTGCTGTGGCATCATTTTCGGATTCGTTGCCATGGCACCCCTTTCCACCACTGTGATAAATACTTCATATCTCTTATGTCAACTTTTAACAAATTGCATTAAACTTGAAAACGTCATCCACATCATGATAACAACATTAAAATGTTTAAATTGTTGTTTGCTTTTATAATTGCTAAATATGCACATGGGGAGTTTCCGGGAATTGTTGTTGTTATTTCCGGCCTCATTTAAAATGCCTAGATAATGTAGTTTTGCCCAAGCTCCACCTCTTGCCATGTTAACAAACATTAATTCTTGTCTTGTAAATAAACGAGAGTAAACTAAATAAATAAAATGTGGTGTTTAGCAACTCGTTGCATATTGAGCTCCACATAACTTGTAGTTTTGTTTGTGCACTTTGCCGTTACATGCATATTTAAACCGGGCATGCATCATACTTGGTTGTGCATCATATGCCATGTTTATGCTTGTGTGTTTACCATATTGTTTGCTTCTTTCAGGTATGCTTCTTTTCGTTAGCTTCGGTTTCGTTCTGGAGTTTTGAGGATTTGTTCGACTACTCCATGGACTTGTTCTTCTTCCTTGCGGAATCCAAGGCAAGATGACCATCACCTTGGATATCTTTACTATCATTGCCATGCTAGTTGTCTCGATGATATCGCTATATGTCGCGCTACCTATCTATTTGTTAGCCTCTCCTTGTTGCCATGAAACCTCTAACCTTTGACACCTTCCCATCAAACCATTGTTTGGCTATGTTACCCGTGTGCTCAGCCCCTCTTATAGCATTGTTAGTTGCAGGTGAAGAGGAAGATTGCTCCAGGTTGGAACATGTTGTTGGAATATCACATTATATCTTATATATCTTAACACACCTATATACTTGGCAATGGTGGAAGGCTTGGCCTTTTTCTCGGTGTTTTGTTCCACTCATGCCACCTTAGGAGCCGATAAACCGGCGTTATGTTCCTTGATTTTGCGTTCCTAACATGGTTGGGTATATGGGGACCCCTTGACAGTTCGTCTTTGAATAAAACACCTCCAGCAAGGCCAAACATTGGTTTTAATTTGCCTCATAATAATAACTTAATTAATTTATTAAATTTGCAAAGGGGGTCGCACCCTCGAGGATTCTTCTACATAGCAGGGGGGCAGTGCTGATGGTGTTCGTCCCAAACGGGGAGACTGCAGGGCCACCACGGGGAAACTTGAGGTCTGGCTCCCATAGGATCACCTATCCGGTGGTGGCCTGAGACGAGATACGCGCGGCTACTATCAGGGTGTCAGCACGCCGGGAGGTCTTGCTGGACTTGTTTTACCATTGTCGAAATGTCTTGTGCACCGGGATTTTCGAGGCTGATCGGGCCTTCCCTAAGATAAGGGGTAATATTATTATTATCTCTGCTGATCGTGAGAGCTTGTGATGGGCTAAGTTGGGACACCTCTGCAGGGTTATGACCTTTCGAAAGTCGTGCCCGCGGTTATGTGGCAGATTGGAATTTGTTAATGTCCGGTTGTAGAAAACTTGTCAGAGGATCCGAGATAAAACACACAACCGCGTGAGAAACCGTGACTGTCTCTTTTGATCCGAGATAAAACACACAACCGTGTGAGTAATCGTGACTGTCTCTTTTAACTTTGAAAAGATAACACGGTGGGGTTATGTTTGACTCGTAGGTAGTTCAGGATCTTTAGCGATCATTACTAGTTTGCGACCGTTTGCGTAGATGCTCATCTTATTCTTGTACTCATCAGTTAGCCATCATACATATGCTTAGCCGCTGTTGCAACCTCACCACTACCCTTTTCCATACCCATAAAGCTTTGCTAGTCTTGATACCCATGGTTATGGGATTGCCGAGTCCTCGTGGCTCACGGTTACTACAACACCAGATGCAGGTACCGCTGAGAAGAGTGCAGGAGATGGTTCAGAACTTCACTGGGAGCTTGACGAAGAGAGTGGCCGTATGTATGTGACATTTTTCGACGATGAGTAGTGCTTCCTACTAGGGGCAATCCGACCTTGTGTTTATGGTATCTTTCTCGTTTGGTTTTCGTCCGTAGTCGGACCCTTTGTTATTTGGATGATGTATGTTATTGTATTCATTGTGTGACGTGGCGATTGTAAGCCAACTATCTTTTCTATTTCATCCCTGAATTTTACATGAGATGTGCAAATATACCATACTTGAGATCATTCTAGTATGCGCTTATGTCTTTAAGTCGTGCCTCGACACGTGGGAGACATAGCCGCATACTGGGCATTACAAGTGTCACACACTTAGAATAAGAATATGCAATGAAATGATCATGCTCATACAAATATTTTATGTGCTCAAAGCCAATAACATTCAATTCAAGTTGGGTAACAAGCATGCATTTGTGGGAAAGCGCATCCGCCACAACATTCTCTTTGCCTTTGATCTACTTGATGACATAGGGAAAGGACTCTATGAACTCATTCCACTTAGCATGACGCTTGTTCAACTTAGTTTGACCCATAAGATACTTAATTGTTTCATGGTCTGTGTGAAGAATGAATTGATGAGCTTGGATATAGTGTTCCCAAACATGCAAAAATCTCACTAAGGCATAGAGCTCTTTATCATAGATGGGGTAGTTAAGTTTCGCTCCGGAAAGTTTTTCGCTAAAATATGCAATCTAGCGCTTTTCTTGGATTAACATGCCTCCTATGCCGATACCAATAGCGTCACAATGTATCTCGAAAGGTCGTTTGTCAAAGTTTGGTAAGGCAAGTAAAGGTGCGTGAGTAAGCAAGTTTTTTAGCTCATTGAACGCGGTGTCTTGCGAAGGACCCCAAACAAAGGGTGTGTTCTTCTTGCTAAAGTCCTTCACAAAGCGTCTATAGAATCCGGCAAGGCCTAAGAAATTACGCACTTGATGCAAGTTCGTTCGGGTTTGCCAAGTTTTAATAGCTTCAATCTTAGTTTCATCTACATGCACACCATTGGATGACACAACAAATCCTAATAAAACAAGTTTGTCTACACCGAATTTGCACTTTTCCATATTGGCATAAAGTTTTTCATTGCGGAGGGTTTGCAAAATGGTGCTAAGATGATTCACATGATATTTTAGGGATTTGCTAAACACGAGTATGTCATCAAAGTAGACTACTACAAAGACTCCGATGTATGGCCTAAGAACATAGTGCATCATTCTCATAAACGTGCTGGGTACCTCGGATAAACCCATAGGCATAACAAGCCATTCATATAACCCCAACTTCATTTTGAAAGCGGTTTTCCACACATCAGCCTCTTTTATGCAGATTTGCTTATAGCCACTTCTGAGATCAATCATGGAAAAGATCGTGGCTCCGCTAAGCTCATCAAGCATATCATCTAAGAGCGGTATTGGGTGACAATATCTAATGGTGATAGCATTAATGGGACGGCAGTCCGAACACATGCGGTAGGTACCATCTTTCTTCGGGACAAGGATTACTGGAACGGCACAAGGGCTCATGCTTTCGTGGACGTGTGTGTTGTCGATGAGTTGTTGGACTTGCTGTTGGATCTCCTTAGTCTCTTCCGGGTTCACACGGTACAGTGCCTTGTTAGGAAGAGGTGCTCCGGAGATGAGGTCGATGCGGCGCTCGATGCCGCGAAGAGGAGGTAGTCCCTGGGGTGGCTCGTAGAGAAAGACATCTTGGAAGTCCTGCAACAATTGAGAGAACACTAAAGGTAGAGGTGGTGAAGTGTTAGTAGGTTTTGTTTCCCCTTTGCATAGAAGCACAAGATGAAAGACACTCGATGGATTCTCACACACTTCTCTCATCTCACTTTTGGTGGCAAATAACACTAGTTGCTTCTTGTCGCTCATCGTGGAGGCGCTCGAATTTGGCTTGTGGGTCTCACTCTCCTTTTGGTGGTTCACTCTCTCACCATTCTCTCCATGATGGCTGGTAGATACTCGTTTGTCGGCGACCACTTGACTTGGTGACATTGGACATAGCACAAGCTGTTTTCCCTCCATCTTGAAGCTATAATGGTTGGCACGTCCGTTGTGGGTGACTCCACGATAGAATTGTCATGGTCTTCCAAGGAGAAGGTGTCAAACGGACATAGGTACCATATCACCATCCAATGTGTCATCGTAGGCGCCTATCTCGAAGGATACTTGCACGGTGTGCTCGTCTCGAATAGTTCTGGCATGGCTAAGCCATTGGACCTTGTAGGTATGTGGGTGCTTTGTCTTGACAAATTGTAACTTGTCGCAAAGCTCTTCACTTACCAAGTTATGACAACTTCTCCATCGATGATAACCTTGACAGAACATCCATTGATGTCGGCCTTGGTGTGGAAGATGTGACAACGTTGATCTTCATCTTGATGTTGTTGAAGTGTGAAGACCTTGGAGACAACGATATTGGGACTCGATTCATTGTCGCAAAATACTTGATGGTCTTCATCTTCATTCAGTTGGGGATGCATAGCTACATGCTCAAGGTCTTCCATTTCTCCATCACTCATAGGGTCATAGGATCTGTTATCATTGAGGATCATGGTTTGTACGGTCTTGCACTCAAATGACTTGTGGCTTCATCCTTGGCATTTAAAACACTTGATGGAGCTCCTCTTCGAGGTATCCTCGGTTGGAGTTGTAGATGATGAAGCTCTCGACTTGAAGTTGTTCGTAGTTGGAGAACGAGTTGATGTAGTCGAATTCTTGTAGCTTGACTTGTCACCTATGCTTGTAGATGGTTTGGTAGAGGTAGGAGGTGCCGAAGTCGTTGAAGCTTGGTTGTAGGAGCCATAGTTCTTGGAAGTGAGCTTGGATTACTTGTAGTCTTGTTCTACTTGTCGCATTGAGTAGACATGTTGGCGTTGATGGTGTCGAATTTCTCTCTTGTGCACTCTTCGGAATGTCCCAAGTCAGTGGCAACATGCTCAATGCGCTCTTGCATAGCTTCATTCTCTTGATGTAGAGCTCGTTGAACACCAAATAGATGTAGTTTGGTGACGTAGTTGTTCAATTCTTGAGGATCATCAAATAGTGGGTTCGTTGATGTACTTAGCCTATCCATCATCGCAAGAAAAAATGTGAGTGGAAGAAAGAAAAGATAATACCAAATGTACCTTGACCGAAATTGAGAATGCATCCAAGATTACTCAATGTTGTTGCAAAGAAATAGCACAATTGGTATTGTATCTCGTCGATCTCTCAGACCTACACAACAAAAGCTTTTGGTGGAGCTTGGTTAGTATTGTGTACCAAAGTATGCAATCGTCAATAAGACTCAATGATGTTGAAAATGATTCAAAATTTGCCAAAACAACAAGAAGACCAATAGCTATATAGGTACAAGGAAACACACGCGCAAATAGATAAATGGGGATGTGCAAACGAAGGTTGAGCGCACAATGTGGAATCCACGTAAAATGCTCTTGTTGCACACCTCTAGAGAGATGCTAACAAGATTGTAGAATAGGCGGATACGAGACTTGTGCATGACATACTAGGCAAAGATGCAACGACTTGTATCCCAAGTATGATATATGCTTCTTCTTTCGATCAAATGATCCAAGATGATCCAGTATGGCAATCTTAATGTTGCTATGGTTCTTGCTTAAAAGATCTTTGCTTATCTTTCTCTTTTGCTCAAAAGCTTGGTTGGCTCTTTTTCTTTGAGATCTTTTGCTAGGACACTTATGCGATGCTTTTCGAACCAAGATAGCAATTGTGTATATGCTATGGCAACCTTGTGACACAAGAGATGATGATAAGATACCTAGATGATACCACGATGTTATATGAAATGCAACCGAAGCTTCTATATATGATACTAAGATGACTTCTATTATGATACGGTGTATCTCGATGATAACTAATGTGCACAAGTGTTGTTGCCCGGCAATACTCGAATGGCTAGTCTCTAAGGGAAAGCTACGCAAAATGGTCGAGGAGGGACTATCAAATGCAAAATGCAAGGTAGGATATACAAGGTGTCATTGATGTTACCATCCTTGCCGAGGTTGAGAGGTGGTCTTGTTGATGTCGTTCGGTTCCAAGATAGCTAAAACACAACCAAACGGATGAGCCAAAACTCAAATGATCCAAGAAAAAACGAGGCAAAATCGTTGTGAAGGCGGGTTAACGATGGTGGTTGCGGAAAGCGTTTTTGGTTTGCGGTATTGCAAATGTAGGCAGTGTCGTATGGGTATGTGTATCGGTGGAGTAATAGGGTATATGTGGAAGTGGGTATGGGTATGTGTGTGCGGAAGCTGGGTCGAAAACTAAAAAATTCAGTTTCGTCAGAAAATGTGAGACGTCCGGTAGTGGCCGGTCGTCCGGTCGTCGGACGTCCGGTAGGATGGTGGACTTCCGGTGCCTGGGCGATTACGGGCTCGGACAAAACTACTAGGGTTCATGGAAACGGTGGCCAAATAGGTCAAAATTGGCCGAAGTTGTGGGTGAAATTTGGGGAAACTCTGCATCCACTCGTGGCAAAGCAAATCCACGGATCAAATCCAACAAAATTTCGTCAAATCAGCAAATCATTGAGAAAAGATTGGGGCTATTATTGCGGGGAATTTTCGAAATTGGGACGAAATCAACAAAACAAGGCTAGAAAACAAGGTTAGGGGCTCCAAATTCGTGATCAACCAAGAATCATGATACCAAGATGGTGTAGGTCGGAACCCTAGGGGGGCGATCTTTTACAAAAAGGAGGGATCCAACAAAGAACACGATGAACACGTGGAGAAATCACAAAGAGGAAACACTCAAGAACGACAAGAACAATTACACCTATGCTAGAATGATGCACAACACGAGTATCACGATGATCCAAACACAATAACAGACGATACAAAAGATAGTCTTCTCCGTGAGGAGGTCTTGATCCCGCGAGGGTCTTCTCCGTAAGGAGGTCTTGAATCCGGTGTGGATCTTCTCCGAAGAGGGGTCGCGGTCTCTCAAAGGAGTAGTACTACTAGATGAGCAAAGCTCTAGGTCTATAATGAGGTAATACAATGCTAACCCTAGCTAGGAGGAGGAGAAAGAGTATATATAGTCTAGGTACATGAAGGGGTACATGGGCCCTAAATATTTCGGTGCGCCCCGGTAGCAGACGTCTGCTGGCTATCGGATGTTCGGTGGATCGAGAGGGATCGGACGTCCGAAAGTCTTCAGACTTTAGCTAATTTCATTCTGTTGCAAAACGTCGGACATCCGATGGTGGTCGGTCATCTGGTCGTCGATCTTCCGGTGGGTCTCAGACGTCCGCAACATGGGTGCCGTCGGACATCCGGCCACTGTATTATGTTCTATCCTGGCCTCTTCTGGGTGGGGCACCCTTCAGGCGCGGGACATCCGGTCCCGGCCGGTCGTCCGGAGGCCGGGACTTCACTGGAAGCTCCATCTCGTGGCCCTTGCACTTGTCCTCGCCAGCTTGATCACTTGGCATAGCACCTTCACGTTCGTTCTCTTGATACCTGATCATGCAAAGGAACTCTACCTTAGGTAGTAGACATGTATCATGTGAAGAAAGTGCTAGTTCAGAGAGGAGCGAGTTCACCTTATCTTTTATAGCCCTTGCTCGAGCTCTTGTCATTGGTCCAAGTGGTGTTGTAGGAGATGTCGATACATCCATGGGGATGCTTGTGGGATGTTCCACATCAGAGATCCACCGGACAATCGGCGACCGGACGACTGGCACCTCTGGAAATCCGGTGTCACGCAACATAATAAAATTAGCGGAAGTACGAGACTTCGGACATCCGGACCCTCGCGAGCCACCAGATGTCCGGTAGCCGTTGGATGTCCGACACATGTGCGCATCGAAACATTTAGGGTCGAGGCCCATGTACACATTCGCCCCTATAGACTATATATACTCCATCCTCTCCTCCTAGCTGGGGTTAGCATTGTGATAGCTCATCTTTAGACCTAGAGCTTTGCTCATCTAGTGGTTATACTCCTTTGAAAGATAGCGGCCCTCTTCGGAGAAGATCCACACCAGATTCAAGACCTCCTTACGGAGAAGACCCTCGCGGGATCAAGACCTCCTGACGGAAAAGACTATCTTTTGTATCGTCCGTTATTGTGTTTGGATCATCGTGATACTGTGTTGATCATCGATCTAGCATATGTGTGATTGTTCTTGTCGTTCTTGTTTGTTTCCTCTTTGTGATTTCTCCCCATGTTCTTCGTGGGATCCCTCCATTTCGTGAAAGATCGGTCCCTAGGGTTCCACCCTACACCAGATCTTCTCCGTGAGGAGGTCTTGAATCCTGTGTGGATCTCTTGCATAGAGGCCACGGTCTCTCGGTGAAGTAGAACCATAATGGTTGAGCACTGCTCTAGTCTAAAATGATCTAATACAATGATAAACCTAATTCGGAGCTAGGGGATGAGTGCTTATAGTCCATGGCGTAAGTTGGGGGTTACATGGGTCGTAGCCCTGTTAGTGCGCGCACGCAGACCGGTCGTACCGGATATGTGAGCGGTTGTACCGCTAGGAGCTTAGGTACATGTTTCTGGGGGTGTTCGGGGATGAAGGGACCGGCTATACCAGTGGGAGGACCGGTTTTACCTGTCATGCTGATGCTGGGGGAACAACCGGGGCTGTATCGGTCTTGCACCGCTCGTTTACAGAACGCAGACCGGTAGTTGGGCGGTAGTTGAGCGGTTGTACCACCCGGGCTGTAGTTGGGTGGTACATTGGAGGTTGTACCTCTATCTTTGCACTGGGAAAATCCCTCTCCATGCTCTTAGTGTCCATCTTGCACCATTCCTTCTCCTTGTTGGTTCCCTAGTACCTAAGCACACAAAGTGTCTTTGTTTGTGGTAGTAGCCATGTTACATGTGGGTCCAAGGGAAGTTTAAGAAGGAGAGAGTTCACTTTATGTCCAATGGCACATGCTGGAGCTCTAATCATAGGTGCACTTGGGGCATGGGGAGTAGTAGGAGTCTACCTTGGGATGACCACAGGATGCTCTGCATTATCTCCCCCCCTTCTTGCTGCTGCTACTGGTTTTGGCGATGAACGTATAGGAGTGAGGGGAGCAAGAACAAGATGACCCTGACGAAAGGCGTTGCTGGGCATTGGCAGCCTAGCCGAGCTTCAACCAACACCAGCCCCTACCTCCATCTCTCTCCCTCCACCCCCTCCCCTTGTGATGGTGGCAGTCGACTGGGAGGTGGAAGAGGAGGACGAGCCGTGTCGCCACAAATCTTGGTCCTCCTTACCGCTACTTCAAGCCGTGTCAGAGTCCAATTGGCGAACGGTCAAGAGCAACCATTCTTCACCATGGACAACCTCGACCAGCTCCGCGGCATCCAGCCACAGATGCTTCTCCCGTGCTTGCCACTGTCGTCGATGGCAAGGAGGAGAAGGTGGGTGGAGGAGCCCCTACCTCGTGCGTGAAAGGACGGAGCTGAGGGCCTGTCGGGGAGGACGGAGACGTTTGTAGGTCGGGGCAAGAGAGTGGAGAGGAGTGCGTGATGACCGATAAGTATAGGGTATCTATCGTAGTCCTTTCGATAAGTAAGAGTGTCGAACCCAACGAGGAGCAGAAGGAAACGATAGGCAGTTTTCAGTAAGGTATTTTCTGCAAGCACTGAAATTATCGGTAACAGATAGTTTTGTGATAAGATAATTGGTAGCAAGCGACAAAAGGTAAAAGTAAATAGGTGCAGCAAGATGGCCCAATCCTTTTGGTAGCAAAGGACAAGCCTGGAAAAACTCTTATATGTAGGAAAGCGCTCCCGAGGACACATGGGAATTATCGTCAAGCTAGTTTTCATCACGATCATCTGATTCGCATTCGGTACTTTGATAATTGGGTATGTGGGTGGACCGGTGCTTGGGTGATGTACTTACTTGGACAAGCCTCCCACTTATGATTAACCTCTAATGCAAGCATCTGCAACTACAAAAGAAGTATTAAGGTAAACCTAACCATAGCATGAAACAAGTGGATCCAAATCAGCCCCTTACGAAGCAACGCATAAACTAGGGTTTAAGCTTCTGTCACTCTAGCAACCCATCATCTACTTATTACTTCCCAATGCCTTCCTCTAGGCCCAAATAATTGGGAAGTTTCATGTAGTCGACGTTCACATGACACCACTAGAGGAGAGACAACATACATCTCATCAAAATATCTAACGAATACCAAATTCACATGACTACTTATAGCAAGACTTCTCCCATGTCCTTAGGAACAAAAGTAACTACTCACAAGGCATGATATTGTTCATGATCAGAGGGGTATTAATATGCATAATGGTTCTGAACATATGATCTTCCACCAAATAAACCAACTAGCTTCAACTACAAGGAGTAATCAACACTACTAGCAAACCAGAGGTACCAATCTGAGATTTGGGTACAAAGATTGGATACAAGAGATGAACTAGGGTTTGAGAGGAGATGGTGATGGTGAAGATGTTGATGAAGATAACCCTCCCCAAGATGGGAGAATTGTTGGCGATGACGGCGGTGATGATTTCCCCCTCCCGGAGGGAAGTATCCCCGGCAGAACAACTCTGCCGGAGCCCTAGATTGGTTTCCGCAAGGTTCCGCCTCGAGACGCGATGTCTGGTCCAAAAATCCTCCTTATGATTTTTTTCCAGGTACAAACACCTCATATAGGAGAAGATGGGCATCGGGGGCCATCGGGGGCCCACGAGGCAGGGGGCGTGCCCAGAGAGGGGGGCGTGCCCCCTACCCTCGCGGACAGGTGGTGGCCCCCCTGGTGATCCTCTTTCGCCAGACATTTTTTATATTTTCTGAAACGGTGTCCTGCGGAGTTTCGGGGATTTTTGAGTTGTGCAGAATAGGTTTCCAGAGTTTGCTTATTTTCCAACCCAGAATTCCAGCTGCCAGCATTCTCCCTCTTCATGTAAACCTTGTAAAATAAGAGAGAAAAAGCATAAGTATTGTGACATAACGTGTAATAATAGCCCATAATGCAATAAATATCAACATAAAAGCATGATGCAAAATGAACGTATCAACTCCCCCAAGCTTAGACCTCGCTTGTCCTCAAGCGGAAACCGATATCGAAAAATATGTCCACATGTTTAGAGATAGAGGTGTCGATAAAAATAAAATATGCACATGAGGGCATCATGATCAATCTTATAACAGCAACACATATATATTGTCATATGATTCTTATGCTAAGGTAACAATTCATTCACAATGTCAAGTATGAATCAAAAAATTCATTGAAAACCAACAAACTATGATCTCGGTCATTGAAGCAATTGCAATTTATTGAAACATCGGAAAGAGTCAACATAAGATCTTTTCAGCAAGCCTACATACTCAACTATCATATAGTCTTTCACAATTGCTCACACTCACGCAATACTTATGGTTATGAAGTTTTAATCGGACACAGAGAAAGATAGGGGCTTATGGTGTTGCCTCCGAACCTCTTACCTCAAGGGTAATGTCAACAGTAATAGACCCTGATAACTTACATCCAATTGGGTATATATGTCAGGATCTTTCCAACACAGTGTGCTTGCCAAAGGATAAAATGTAAAAAGGGAAAGGTGATTTTCACCTTGACTCTTATAAGGCAGAGATAAAAGATAGGCCCTTCGCAGAGGAACGTAGAGGTTGTCATGTGCTTTTATGGTTGGATGCACAAAGTCTTAGCGCAAAAGAACGTCACTTTATATTACCACTTGTGATAAGGACCTTTATTATGCAGTGCGTCGCTTTTATTACTTCCATATCACAAGATCGTATAAAGCTTATTTCCTCCACACTAATAAATCATACATAATTTAACGAGTTTGCAACATGACAACTTACTTGGAAGGATCTTACTCAATCCATAGGTAGGTATGGTGGACTCTCATGGCAAAACTGGGTTTAAGCATGTATGAGAGCACAAGTAGTATCTCTATTTGGTGCGAGGAGTTTTGGCTAGCATGAGGGGGAAATGCAAGCTCAACATGTTGGATGATCCATGACAATATACTTTATTTTAGATATAAGAAAACATAACCCATTATGTTGTCTTCCTTGTCCAACATCAACTCTTTAGCATGTCATATTTTAATGAGTGCTCACAATCATAAAAGATGTCCAAGATACTATATTTTTATGTGAAACCTCTCTTTCTCTATTACTTCCTATTAATTGCAATGATGACCAAAACTACATTTGTCAACTCTCGACAACTTTTATTCATCACACTCTTTATATGTGAAGTCATTACTTCACATAAGATCAATATGACCTCTTTGATACTATTTATGTTTTCTTTTATTCTATCATGTCCAAAGTGAGGAAATCAAGCCCTGAACTCAACACTAATCTTTATTATAAAGCTCACGGACTCGATTACAAAGGGTAAAGATCAAAAAGCAAAAGCTCACAACTAGATCATGCTAACTTTATTCTCCTAGATGAAGATACTACCAAAAGGATCGAACTAAGAAAAACGGTAAAGATAGGAGTGCGATGGTGATACGATACCGGGGTAACTCCCCCAAGCTTGGCAGTTGCCAAGGGGAGTGCCCATACCCATATGATTATGTCTCGTTCTTCGGGGCTGGTGATGATGGGGTTGAAAGTAGTGACGCCGAATCATCATACATCGAGCGTAGGAGATCCTCCAACTTGCAGATAATACCTTTAAGTGCAGCTATATGCTCCTTCAACAAAATATTTTCACTTGTGAGATACTTGTTTTGAATTTGAGCTATCTCAATCATCTTGAAAGCTTCAATCTCAGTTGAAGTATAGAGGTTGGGAAGGGGTTGATGGATGTCTTCTTCTCCTGTTGCCAGAGCCTGATCTTCCACCACCTTCTTAATCCTTTTCTCCTTGTTTATCTTCTTGGGTCCTTCCCTCTTCAGATCTATCTTCATTAGCCAAGCATTGTTGCCCTCATTGCTGGAGGAGGAGGACGACATGATGCCTGGCCTTGTCAACCCTAGCAAAAGAACAACTCGAAACAAGAACAGAGGATTTTTGCGTGATACGGTGGTCAAAACCTTCGGGAGAATATATAATGAATTTTTACCGACCAAAAGGAGTAACATACAAGAAATCGGAGTCCGGGAGACACACGAGGTGCCCACGAGGAAGGGGGCGCGCCCAAAGGAAGGGGGCACGCCCTCCACCCTCGTGGATGGCTCGTGTCTCTTCCGGACTGCCACTTATTTTTCTATTTTTCCAACTATTTCAAAACGGTGAAAAATTGCCTTTAGAACTGTTTTGGAGTCGGTATACTTACCGTACCACATACTTCTTCCTTTTCAGGGTCTGAATTGTTCTGGAAAGTGTCTCTTACGTATTCCTCTGGGGTTACGGTTTCAATAACATTGGTTTCAACGTTTATAGGATTACCTGAGATATAATGTTTGATTCTTTGACCATTCACCACCTTCGGATTTGTGCCTTCGAAGTTGTTGATTTTAATGGCATCGGAACGATAGACCTCCTCGATAACGTAAGGTCCTTCCCATTTAGAGAGAAGATTTCCTGCAAAAAATCTTAAACGAAAGTTGTATAGCAAGACATAATCACCTACGTTAAACTCACGCTTTTGTATCCTTTTGTCATGCCATCTTTTAAATTTTTCTTTAAACAGCTTGGCATCTCCTAGGCCTGGGTTCTCCATTCATCCAGAGACCTAATGTCAAACAAACTCTTCTCACTGGCAAGTTTGAAATCATAATTGAGCTCTTTAATAGCCCAATATGCCTTATGTTCTAGCTCAAGAGGTAAGTGGCATGCTTTTCCATAAACCATTTTGTATGGAGACATTCCCATAGGATTTTTGTATGCAGTTCTATAGGCCCATAATGCATCATCAAGTTTATTGGACCAATTCTTTCTAGACCTATTAACTTTCTTTTGCAAAATTAATTTCAGCTCTCTATTGCTTAATTCTACTTGACCACTTATCTGTGGGTGATAAGGGGATGCAATTATATGGTTTACATCATACTTTGCAAGCATTTTACGGAAAGCACCATAAATAAAGTGTGAACCACCATCAGTCATTAAATATCTAGGGACTCCAAACCTCAATAAAATAACTTCCTTAAGCATCTTAATAGAGGTGTTGTGATCAACACTACTAGTTGGAATAGCTTCTACCAACTTAGTAATGTAATCAACAACAACTAAAATATGTGTATACCCATTGGAGGAAGGAATCGGTCCCATATAATCAAAGCCCCAAACATCAAATGGTTCAATAACAAGTGAATAATTCATAGGCATTTCTTGATGTCTACTGATATTACCAATTCTTTGACATTCATCAGAAGATAAGACAAACATACGGGCATCCTTGAAGAGAGTAGGCCAATAAAAACCAGATTGCAATACCTTATGTGTAGTTCTATCTCCAGCGTGGTGTCCTCCATAAGCTTCGGAGTGGCACTTGCGTAGGATCTGTTCCAGTTCATGATCAGGTACACAACGTCTAATAATACCATCTACTCCTTCATTATAAAGATGTGGGTCATCCCAAAAGTAATGTCTCAAATCATAGAAGAACTTTTTCTTTTGCTGGTATGTGAAGCTAGGAGGTATAAACTTGGCAACAATGTAATTACCATAATCAACATACCATGGAGCAGTACGAGAAGTATTTATGACAGCTAATTGTTCATCAGGAAAGCTATCATCAATAGGTTGTGGGTCATCAAGTATATTCTCTAGCCTAGACAAGTTATCTGCAACGAGGTTCTCAGCTCCCTTTCTATCAACAATATGCAAATCAAATTTTGGCAGCAAGAGAACCAATCTAATAAGCCTAGGTTTAGCATCTTTCTTTTCCATAAGATATTTGATAGCATCAACTTTAGCCTCATCAACTTCAATACCTCTTTCAGAAATTTTATGTCCCAAGACAATGCCTTCATTAACCATAAAGTGGCACTTCTCCCAATTCAAGATAAGATTAGTGTCTTCACATCTCTGCAAAACTCGATCAAGGTTAATTAAGCAATCATGAAAAGAAGTTCCGTAAACGGAAATATCATCCATGAAAACCTCAACAATCTTTTCACAAAATTCAAATAATATAGCCATCATGCATCTTTGAAAGGTAGCAAGTGCATTACATAAATCAAAAGGCATACGTCTATTAGCAAAGTACCGAGAGGACAGGTAAAAGTGGTCTTTTCTTGATCCCCTTTTGACACAGGTATTTGAAAGAAACCAGAATAGCCATCTAGAAAGCAAAAATGAGTATGTTTGGATAACCTTTCTAGCATTTGATCAATGAAAGGCAAAGGGTAATGATCTTTCTTAGTAGCTTTATTTAGTTTGTGGAAATCAATTACCATCCTATAACCTGTAACAATTCTTTGTGGGATCATTTCATCTTTGTCATTAGGAACAACAGTCATACCTCCCTTCTTAGGGACACAATGAACAGGACTTACCCACAGGCTATCAGCAACTGGATAGATAATACCTGCCTCTAGAAGCTTTAGTATTTCCTTCCTTACCACTTCTTTCATCTTAGGATTTAACCGTCGTTGATGAGCAATAACCGGTTTAGCGTTTTCTTCCAATTTTATCTTATGTTGGCATAAAGTGGGACTAAGGCCCTTAAGATCATCTAGAGTGTCTCATCCCTAGTCAGTGCTTGCATTAGGACTAGCTAGAGTGTGCATCATGTTTACTTTCCACAGACACTTGAAATGGGAATGATAGAAACCCCAGCACCCCTCTTCTAACAACTAGGGTTTGATAAAATCTTTTCCAATGTACCCAAAATGCCCTTCAAAAATGTTCATCATTTTTGCCTTGGTCTTAAGCCTCTGCCAAAAATGGTGCACAATTTTCTAGGACATCCAAAGGTCTCTGGATTAATTCTTATGGTAATTGCATTTGGGCATTTAAATGCTATAAAATATTTTATGTGCCCAAATAATCATAAACTAAAATGTTCCATACTGTTCAGATTATATACAGTGGGCATGACTAGTTTTATGAGCTATAAAAATGTTCTAGCATTTTTATTAATTCAAGAAAGTTGCAAAAGAAATGAAACAGAAAGTAAATAAAACAAAAGGGGAAGCAGAGACTTACCTGAGGCCCACTTACCTGCCTGGCCCAACACGGCCAGCCCACCAGGGGCATGCCCGTCTTCTACCCCGTGCCAGCGCACGAAGCAGCTCGGTGGCGAGCGCCGCCGACGCGCCGGCCACCTCCTGCCTGCCTGGCTACTCCCCCGACGCCCTGGACGCCCCTAGGCGACGCCACGCACCCCCCTGGCGCCTCTCTCACTCTCACCCGTGTCTTCCCCCTCCTCTTTCCACTCTGCCGAGCTCCACCGAGCGAGCTCGTCGCCGCCGATCGCTGCCACCGCGCCCTAAGCCACCCCCTCGCCTCCCCGACGCACCCTTCAGCTCCGCCGTATCGCCCTGGAGCTCCCCACCGACGCACACGCCGCCAGAAGACCTGCAACGCTGTCCCCGCCGTCGTCTTCAACCTTCGGCACCAGAGATCGCCGCCGCCCATACGTCGCCGTCCGACCTTCTCCAAGCCCACGTCGACACCCTCTGCGACCGTTGTGAGATCACGCATCGAACCCCCCTCTCCCCGGGCTCGATTACGCCATGTAGCCGCCGCCCCCTTGCTGACCGAAGCCCACCGCCGTGGCCACAGGCGCTGTGCCTCGCAGCCGAGCACGCCACTAGGATCAGTAACTCGTCGGCAAGCTAACGCCACCCCTAACTCCTCCTACCGTGCACCACAATGCCGTTCCGACCAACCCCATACGAGCGCTGCCGCGGAGGTGCTCGTCGTCGTCAACTCCGGTGACTTTTCGACCAACCAGTGGCACCGTTGGATGCGGCGCATCCCCAGGAGCACATAGAACCCATCCGCGCGACAAATGGTCGCCGGAACAAAGATTCGGGCGTGTCACTGCCGTGCGAAATGGTCGCCGCCGGCCAAACTCCTGCGAGCTAATGGTGATTAGTTTAACCACCACAGCCACTGACAGTGGGCCCACCACATAGCCAAACCCAGTCAACTCCAGTTTTGACGGGGATTAGCCTCTATGACACTGACATGCGGGACCCACCAGTCAGGTTTGACCTGGGCCAGGTCTGTTGACCTGCTGACGTCTGCATGATGTCATCCTGACGCAGTAAATGATTTTCTGGGATTATTTGATTTAAAAACAATTCAGTAAATTCCAGAAAATGCTTTAAACTTCAAAAAATCATATAAATTCAACAGTAGCTCAGATGGAAAATATTTATATATGAAAATTGATCAGAAAAATCCAATCTTTCCAATGGCACTGGTTTCATGCATGTTTGAGCAAGTTAACCTTGCTGTTCACATTAAAACATGATAATGCACTTAAATAAATAATAGTTTGGGTTTCAATTTGAATCTTTGATTCAAATGGGCTCAAACTCTTCTGTTTATAGATGCATTAGCCCAAAACACATGCATCTTGCCATATCATGAGCATGCATCATATTGTTGCATTAGTTTGCTTATTGATTGTATCGCCGATGTTCTCCGTGTTAGGTCCTGCTCCCGAGGATACCTCTGCATATCCAACCGAAGAGCAGTACCCGACAACCAGTCTGTCAGGCAAGCAATCATTGATCATTCCGATACAAACCCATCTTCTCGCTCCTGCTCTCTTTTACTGCATTAAGGCAACAACGTGTGAACTGCTACTTGCTGCGGTAGTTGAACCCTATTCCCTTGCATGACCTGTCTTTGCCACAATAAATAGTTGAAACCCACTAGCATGTGTAGGAGTTGATTGAGCCATGTGATGTGTGATCCACCATGCTATTTGTTTATGTTGCCTGCTATGCTTAGAGTTGTGTCAGGTCTGGTTCATCTAGGTGATGGATCAGAGTGAAGTGATCATACTCGGTAAAGAGAGGGAAGTGTGGAACATGTTTGGTAAAGGTATCGATGAAAGGCCATGTAGGAGTACATGGTGGGTTGTTTCATTGCAACCATCCATAGGACCTGAGATCTGTATGTGTGGTTCAAGTTACAGCTACTACCACACATTGGGCCCTGAAATACGACCCCGCTCGACTTATTGACTGCCCATGTTCTCTGTCCAGGAGTTGCAACTAGTTTCTGGTGTTTGTAGTTTACTGGTGGTCTTGCGCAGCGCTGACCCTCGGGGTGGGCTGTGATGCGACAGGTACGTGGCACGGTGTACCGGTCGCCCGTTTGGTGACTTGGGAACCCAGTACACATCGTTTGGGGCCGTGAGCGACACCCCAGACGGATCTCCCCATGGATGGAACCCAAATAGGCGATAAACCTAGATGAGAGACTTGAGTGGTTGGTTAGGTCGTGGTCTACACCCACGTCTGCTTTCGCTTGAAGTCTGCCGAGCACATGTCGTGTGCAGACGCTAAGTGGTGAAAACATGTGTGAACAAGTACACCCCTGCAGGGTTACCAATCTATTCGAATAGCCGTTGTTCGCGGTACGGACTACTTGGTTACTCTTTTAGTTCATAGACAAGTTGATGGATGCTACTAAAAGCCTCAAGACAAGTGTGAGTGCCGCGGATGGCCCTTCCGTAGGATGACGGAAGAGGGTCCACGGTGGTGTATTGTTGTGGTGACTAGAGGACTCGTGTACGTAGTATTATCTTGCAATCTTTTGAGGGTCGTAGTATAGGTTAGCCAAGAGTCAAAGCTAGCTTTCTGCTATGAACTCCACTACCCCTGTTGATAATGTTGCATGTATGATAGGTTCTGTTGTAAGACTTGCTGAGTACCTTTGTACTCATGTTTGCTTAATAACTGTTGCAGAGGAGAACCCTGCCCCTTCTGATGGGTTCTACATTGACGTTGACGTCGACGAGTAGCTTGCTACCCAGGCGCAGATCTGAAGCTTGTGAAGGGCCTTGTAGATAGTCAGGCTACACCTGTCACACCCTGATTTTCATGTCACATTGCTTAAGCTAATTTTCATGTTAAAAATGTGGATTTGCAAAAACTTTTGAGTGTTTTTGACTTTGCTTGATTTGACTTTTGTTTGCTGTTTGCTAGTGCTCTAAAAATCAAATAAATCCTCCAACTCTTATACTTCATCTCCTTGACCCAAAACCTTTTCCCAATGATCATGCCATGTGTATAGACCAGTATAGAATTTTCTTATAAAATATTTTGGCCAAATAGTATTTTCCAAAATTAGTTTTCCAAAAACCCCTAAATTGAGGTTTGCACTGCAAGTACCTTATTTAGGGTGTGAAAAATCTTTCAAAAAGTATATTTGAATCCTATTAGGTATAGGGCTCCCAGAAAACACAAAAGTATAATTTTAAAAGTTATTTTTATATTTTATTTAAAAGCTTTTTCTTAAGGCCAGAAATGGTCTTTAATAGGGAAAAATTATTTAATCATTTCAAAAATATTTGCCAAAATTCAGGGAGACTCATAGGACATATATTGTCCATATATAAGAGTTTCAGCACATGGTCATGTTCAAAATATTGGGCAAATCCTTTCAAAACCCTTTCTGGATATTTCAAGCTTTTGAAATATTTACAAAGGAAATATTCTCCAAAAATTCCAGGGAAATTATATCATGTCATATATGACATATTTGATGATCTTGCAAAGCCTCATGCCTTGAAGATCAAGGAAACATCATTTAGTCCACTCAAAACCATTATGTCCATACTTGAAGTTTAAGCAACTTTACATTGCTAAACTTGTCCAAATGCTCTCAAATTTGGTGCACATGCTAGAATGGCCTAATAAGGCATCTAGACCAGATGGCACAAGATTTGGAATATAGCAACTTGATCAGATCACCCTAAAACCCTTTCTGTTCAAATTCAAATTTGAACAACTTTACATTGTCAACTTTTTATCTGGAGCCTCAAACTTTCTAGGCATGTTCATAAACCCAAATTATGATGCTACACCAAGTGGTGCATCAAGGGGAGATGATTTGCTTAACTCAAACATGGTGAAACCATTTCTGTTGTTTCTAGGGTTCACCAAAGTTACATTGGCCACTTTGCCCAAATGAGCTCAAATTTGGTGTAGGGGCCTAATTATATGTGACATTTGATCCTGTTAAGTCCCATGTCAAGTGGAGGTCATTTGCCTCCCCAAAACCTGATCAAACACCTTCTGTCCAATTGCCAAAACCAGTGTTTCAACCCCTTTTACTTTTTCCCTTTGCCTCAAATTTCTACCACAGCTTCTCCTGATCATCTTCTACCCTCCAGTAACTCTCTATGGCCTCAGCTCAATTATTGGAGGGGGGTGAAACCCCAAATTCACTATTCTGGCAGCAGCTTTCACCCTCTTCTTCACCTCCCTCCTCATTCCAGTGGCTCCCTAGAGCATCCAAGGCCACAGGACATTTGTTTACTACCCCCTCGACCCCCCAGACAGCTTTGGGCATGATGGACACGACCAACACGGCGGGGGCACGGCCATGCCAGCCAAACGAGGAGCGCGCTACAGTGCCCTGGCGCACTGTAGCCTCACCCAACCAGGAGCCCCCGACCACCTCGGGCCTCCTCCTCGTGTCCCCCGAGGTCCCCTCGACGTCCACAACCTGCCGGGCTGTCGGTCTTATCCTCCTCGTCCCTCCTCCCCTCTCCACGAGCTTGCCCGAGCACGTCCATGGACGAAGCTCACGGTGCACCGCGGCTGCGCTTATATAAAGCCTCCCCCCAAGCGCCCTTCGCCTCTTCTGGACCCTCCTCTCTCCCGTGCATCTCCTAGACATGCCCCCTCTTCCCCTAGTGCTCTCATTCCCTCGCCATGGCCACCATGGTTGCCGTCGGCCTCTGCCCGGCACTGATGAACCAGAGCCTCTCCTCCTCTTCCTTGGCCACCAGGAGAACCGCAGCAGACCGGCGGATCTCCCCCACCCTCTATCTCCTACTCTGGTGCCGTGTGGCGCCGCAACCTTCTTCCCCCGACGCCTCGTCCGCCGGCGTCAGGGTCACCGTCAACCTGGACCTTCCCAGCCTGCGAGGGGGCCATAGATGGGCGCGGCTCGGCCTCACGAATCCGCCGGTACACCGGGCATCGTCGGGGGTGGCCGTAGTCGCCGGCACGGGAGTCCACCGAGCGCCGGACCCGTCGGCCTCCACGAACGCAAGGAGCACGCCGCGCCTCCCTGCAACCTCTCATGCGGACGCGGCTATGCCCCGCGGCTCTGTCCCCACCGCAGGTCGATGTCGGCAGGCCGAGCAGCGCCGGCGGCAAGCAAGGCCGGCACCCTCCTCTGTCTCCCGTCGGGAGGAAGAAGAAGGGGACATGTGAGAGGGAGAGAGCCCGGTGGGCCCTGGCTGTAAGTGACCCAACGGCCTGGCCCCACTGTTTAAGTGGAGACGTATTACATGAAGACCGTTTCTGGCAAACGGAGACGTACTCCCTGGAAGGCGCTATCGACGTTGCACCTGGGCGCTCGCGGCCGTGCAGCTGGGCCGGCCCATCATCTATCCCTCGCCCGGCGCGCAGTAAAAGGGTATAACCCCTTTTTCCCTTTTATTTTCTGTTTCCAGTAAACTTCAAAAATCTCCCAAATATTCAAATGAACTCCAAATTGCATGATTCAAATTTCTGGTAGCTTCTAAAATCATACTCTATCACATGATGCAACATGCACACTTTTCCAGAAACATTTCTTTCACAAATATTTATCAAATGCCCATATTCCATTTTCTGTGATGAACTTTAGAAAATCACAGAGAGCTCAATCTTGATCCAAATATAGTGATTCAAATTCCTAGATGCTTGTCATGTCCAAACTTAGTTTTGGAACATTTTTAATAATAGTTTTTGTACCCCACCAAATATTGAGCCAATTCTTCATATTTATCAGCTTTGCAAAATCCTAGAAAATTCAGTTGAATTCCAAATCCAGTGAAACCAACTCCTAGATGCTTCAAAAATCATGACTTGTTGATGGGTGCCTTTTCTCATAATTCAAGAAAATATTTCTGTATACTTCTTCCAAATCCATAAACCTTTTGGTTCCATCACATTGAAATGTTCCAAACTACCTGTTGATCCAACACCTATGAAACCACCTTGGTTATTTTTCATATGACCAGAGGTATCCCAGAAAAGTCCAACTCCTATTTTTAGAGCACTTTTATTTTTGCTTTGATTGTGTTGCTTATTATGATTGTTTCCATCGTTAGTTGACGTAATAAACGGAGTATTCGGAGATGGACCAGAAGATTTGAAGCCTCGGAAGAATAAGGCAAGCAGCCCTTTGACCACGTTCAAGAAACCTTTTTATGCATGTCTCATAGCACCTTATTATTAAATGCATCGGAATCATGTTGAGGTGGAAACCACTTTGGTTGCTACCCCTGTTACTTTACTGTTGAAACTTGCATCAAACATGACCCTACCTTCCTACGAGGGTTATGTGGGTGGGAATTGATAGATGAATGCTATAGTAGTTGGCTACGCAAAATGGGTCGGGGTTATGCATTGAGTGAAACAAGTGTGGTCTGACATACTTGCAAAAGACCCGGTGGGTGCCACTAATGCCCCTGGGAGCTGATGAGGAGCTAGGGCACTACTTGGTGAAGAAGTAGTGTGCCGAGGCTTGACGGAAGTGTTGTTTACAGAGATGGATTAGATTTATGAGTGACTACCGTCCCAACCAAACATGCGCAACCACTCTACCCTTATATGGGAAAGGGCATTATTGATTACCTAGGTCGATACTAGCATGGTGCCCGCATTACTAGTGACGGGGGTGACATGAGGTCACTCTCGGGACGGGGTCGTGCTTGGATAGGCGGCCATGACTGTTTTCACAGGGCACCGGACACACCGTTGGTACCCCGATCTTGTGGTATGTGATGAATATGGGAGCGAGTCTCCCCAATTATTAAGATGTGAAATGTGGGCACGGGGATTACTACCAATCGAGTGGACTCTATGTTAGTGTCGTCTAGGGAAAGATAGTGATCGGGTGCTTACCCCGGGTACTTGAGGTATCGCGGGTCGTGGATGACACGGAAGTTCCCCGGATCTTGTGGGTAAAGTGTGCAACCTCTGCAGAGTGTCAAACTATTCGAATAGCCGTGTCCGCGGTCAAGGACAGTTGGGTGGTGCTACTTAGACTATGTCCATAAGTTTCTGGAAAACAACACGGTATGGTGGTATTGTTGATGTGATTGTGAGAAAGTCACAATGAGCATGAACGTGAGTTGATCACAACTCTTCCTTGATATTGATGTCTGTGACCTCCTGATACTTGTTGCAGACACATGCATGTCCATGTTATATGTTGATCATATTTGCATATGAAAAACTAGCTTTCCGCAAAACCGCCAACTTAGCAGTAGAGCCTTGCATAATTATTCCGTTATCACACTTGGGTTGCTTCCGAGTACATTCAATGTACTCATTGGCTTGCCACTGGTTATTTTATTGGCTAGGCAGGAGAGAACAGGTTATGATGAAGATTTCTTGGTGACAAGCATGCGAGCTAGGACGCTTCCCAGTCAGAATGCCTGTAGGGTTAAGGCAGATGGCGTGGGTCCAAGTTGTTATTGAAGATTTCCGCTGCGATGATATACTCAAGGCTTGACCATAATGGTCCTATTTGTGTAATACGGTATGTATGGATGTAAGACTCTTGTTATTCAGCTTCTGTGTGTTCAATGAGCATTGATCTCTGGGATCACTGTACACGTGCATTCGGTGACCACGACTTATGAGTCGGGGTCCCCACAGAGCTGGTATCAGAGCCATCCTGACTGTAGGAAGCCTTAGTTAGCATGGTCGTTAGTTAGGGTAAAACTATTTCCAAAACTATTAGTAGTTTTCAAAACTATCTATACTCCTCTTCCCTTCTCATTTTTTCGAAAACTAGGCTATACTTGATCTCTTCCCCTTCAAAACCTTGGTCACTAGAACCCTTATGCCCCAGACCACCGGATTTTCTGTATTCCTCGTGGAGTGCACCTTGTCGAAGACTCACCCACCACTTTTGCACGCAATATTGGTGACACCACGACAAGACGGTACCAACAGAAACTACAACCTCGATGAGTGAGGACATGAAGACCCAGAAGATGGTGGTACCCTTGACAGTGTCCCAAGAAGATGCAATGTTGGCCTATGATGACCAGGGTATAGGTTATGCAAAATCATGATATACATCGCCAATAGAGTAATCATGTTACTACCGTTGTTGTATCGGCAACCACCGGTGGATGAGAACCTCGCCATTTGGTCCGCCTCACTATAGTGAGCAGGAAAACGGTTCTCTTCATCCCCCGCTCTTGGTGTCGATGTTTTCATCAACGAACCCGACATGGTGGACCTCTATTATGCCTTGTTAATTGTCATTGCATATGGATTGCCTACCTGGTACCCTCGACGCCCCAGAAGGCACAAGGGATCGTCATGATTAAAGAGACAAGAGAAGACCAAGTCAACACCAGCTACAAGGAGGCACCTTCACCGCCTCACCTCATCAGGCGAGAAGCTGTTGAAGATTCTTCAGGCTCAACCTGGATTGTTCATCAAGCAACTACAAGGGACATAGTAACACCTGAGGCAGCTCAGAAGACTGCACGAGGCACAAGTCACGGCACTGAGTCCGAGAACCCCTAGGGTAGGATGAGTCGTGTACCCCCTATGCGCAGTCGAGTCCATATGATGGTTCGAATAGAACCATGATTGTGTGTTGTTTGCTTTTATTCGTTCGTGTTTTGATATAAGTCGCTCTTTTGCCCCAGGCAACAAGTGCATGGCTATATCACCTTCCTTGCCTTGTTTCTTTTGTTTCGACCTTTTTGCACCTGTTTGTTGCACCTGCACTATAGAACCCCCTTTAGGCATTTCCCTCCTCTACGCTGCTTCTTCCCTCTATTCTCTCTCTCTCCCCAACTGAAGACCCGCAAGACAAGATGCACCAAGGATTCTACCTCGGCAACCAACTGGCACTGAAGACTTCTGCTACAACCTCCACGATCAATTGCAACCCCGTAGAATTATGTTTAACCCTCCAGACCAGTAACCCTCTTCCCAGACCCTTTGATACTTAACGAGACACTCCAACACGAATCCTTAACCATGTGCCTAACCCAAGGTAAAGCGAGAGAACCAGTTAAGCCTTTATAACCTTGCACAACACTGGGTTCGTAAAGGAGCTAGTGGACACGATGAGCGAGCACATTTTCATCCTAATATAGCACGAGGTCCGACGATGCCATAGATACCAGTTCGAGGATATTGGACAGACGACTTGGTGGCTTAATGTCAATAACTTCGAGGAATTATCTGAGACCTTGGTGGATTGTGAGATTTCATATTTGTGGGATCATGACTTTGGGAAGCGTATATGGGTTCTCGTTGGGCATGAGATTTGGATTTATGTAGGTGATTCTGGTCGGTATAATGCTGGATATGTCTGCATGGTTCGGAGTGAATTGGATTTAGACCGATGATCTTGATCATGATACCATGCTTCTCGGTGAACAACAACCTAGGAGATTGGATTATTTGTCGAAGTTGATCTAGGGATTTATATAATCATGACCTTGGAGTTACTTGACCCGGAGGATGGGAATTTGGTGGACATACTATCGTGATGCATAGTCCTTCCAAGTATTTGGGTATTATAGAGACTTGAGATCTTGTGGAACACCGTAGACATCGGATTTGTAGAATTGTTGGATTATGTGGTGATTGATGGTAATTACCGGGCTATTGGAGGTGATCTATAGGAAGGAAACAAATCTTGGAGTGGCATATGACGTGTTTCCTTAGATTGATGATGCATTATCGTGAGCCTTGCAAGATTAGGTTGAGTGCTTGGATTGTGGAGTTTAATTTAAGCTCCGCAGCATGTATGATCTACCTTTGGATTTTAGAGGTAGGCATACATATAGATTTGGGGATCATAGACAGTATAATTTTGTTAGACCGTCTCTTGAGAATCATGAGGATATGTATGGCATGAGTGGTGAATAAAGTTGGTCTATGCGAGAGAAGCTTTTTTGTTCGGAGTGCTAAATAGAGCTAATGGCATCTCAGAAACTGTGCTTAAGGATAAGATGATATAAGTTCACTCACTCACTAGAATCCTTGAAACCCTTAAGCCCCACCGAGCCATAACCTGGTCAGATCCTGACCACGGGCCTTCGCTCTAAGTCAGGAAGGCCTCTGCTAATACTCAGCCGAGACCACCACCAATACCCAGCCTACCTTTCGTACCCCCCATAGACCTCATGGAGTAAGTGGACAAGTTGGGTAACATCATTATTTGATGGCCTACTTGTCTGCCCGAAGACAAAGAAGAGACGGACAGCTGGATAGAAGACATTTGAAGACCGCCCTGTCAAGAAGGAAGATCTACACCGACCACCGTCATCAAGAAGTAACTTCCGCGTCGAAGACCGGGCGTATCTGCAAACCACTCCTCTCAAAGGAACGCTCACACCAAGATGTATCAAGACTTGAAGGCACGATTCTGGTGGCACATGATGAAAAGAGAGATTTGCAACCTATGTTGCAAAGTGTGATGTGTGCCAAAGGGTCAAGGCTGAACATCAGCGACCCGCTGGATTGCTTCAACCACTCAAGGTTCCTGAGTGGAAGTGGGATAAAGTCGGAGTGGACTTCGTCACTGGATTACCAAGGTCGGATAGAGGACATGACTCTATCTGGGTTATAGTCGATCATTTGACCAAGGTAGTCCATTTCATTCCTGTCAGGACCACTTATGATGGCAACTGGCTGGTAGCTCTCTACATCAACCGAATCGTAAGTCTTCACGGCGTTCCCAAGGAGATTGTGTCAGATCGAGGAACCCAGTTCACCTCAAGGTTCTGGAAGAAGTTCCGAGAAGCCTTGGGAACCAAGTTATCTTTCAGCACAGCTTTCCACCCCCAGACCGGAGGTCAGACTGAACGAGTCAATCAGATTCTCGAAGTCATGACTCCGAGCCTGTGTCTTGGCATATGGAGCCAAATGGGAGGATTGTCTCCCTTTTGCCGAGTTCTCCTATAACAATAGTTACCAGTCGAGCCTTCAGATGGCACCATTTGAGGTGTTGTACGGACACAGATGTCGCACACCCCTCAACTGGTCAGAGACTGGTGAAGGACTAGTCTTTGGACCGGATATTCTCCGCGCAGCGGAAGAGCAAGTCCAACTAGTCAGAGAACGTTTGAAGGCAGCCAAGTCAAGGCAAAAGAGCTATGCTAACGCTCACCGTCGGAACATGAGTCTCCATACCGGGGACCACGTGTACCTGCGGGTAACTCCTCTGAAGAGAAACAAGCGTTTCCACGTCAAGGGGAAGCTCGCACTAAGGTTCATTGGACCCTTTGAGATCACTGCAAGTCATGTAGTAGACGGCTCCCCAGCTAGATCTACCACCAGAGATACCCTCCGTGCACCAAATCTTCCACGAGCCCCCCACTCTGGAAGTACTTCTTACCTCCTAGCTAGCCCGATGCCCGCAAGGACATCGATCACCGAGCCTTTGATAGCTAACCCAACCTAACCTATGCAAGAGACTCCTCAGCAACCTCCATCAAGGAAGGCATCAAGCAAGAAGCCATACCATCAAGCACTTCAGGATTCCAAGGAGCACCGCTCGGAAGCGGAACCAACAAGAAGAAGTGAAGACTACCCCGTATCCAAGACTCCGCCTTTCTTTCCACGCCTAGTCTGGGAATCTCGGGGACGAGATTCATGTAAGGGGGGTAGGTCTGTCACACCCTGATTTTCATGTCACATTGCTTAAGCTAATTTTCATGTTAAAAATGTGGATTTGCAAAAACTTTTGAGTGTTTTTGACTTTGCTTGATTTGACTTTTGTCTGCTGTTTGCTAGTGCTCTAAAAATCAAATAAATCCTCCAACTCTTATACTTCATCTCCTTGACCCGAAACCTTTTCCCAATGATCATGCCATGTGTATAGACCAGTATAGAATTTTCTTATAAAATATTTTGGCCAAATAGTATTTTCTAAAATTAGTTTTCCAAAAACCCATGAATTGAGGTTTGCACTGCAAGTACCTTATTTAGGGTGTGAAAAATCTTTCAAAAAGTATATTTGAATCCTATTAGGTATAGGGCTCCCAGAAACCACAAAAGTATAATTTTAAAAGTTATTTTTATATTTTATTTAAAAGCTTTTTCTTAAGGCCAGAAATGGTCTTTAATAGGGAAAAATTATTTAATCATTTCAAAAATATTTGCCAAAATTCAGGGAGACTCATAGGACATATATTGTCCATATATAAGAGTTTCAGCACATGTTCATGTTCAAAATATTGGGCAAATCCTTTCAAAACCCTTTCCGGATATTTCAAGTTTTTGAAATATTTACAAAGGAAATATTCTCCAAAAATTCCAGGGAAATTCTATCATGTCATATATGACATATTTGATGATCTTGCAAAGCCTCATGCCTTGAAGATCAAGGAAACATCATTTAGTCCCCTCAAAACCATTGTGTCCATACTTGAAGTCTGAGCAACTTTACATTGCCAAACTTGTCCAAATGCTCTCAAATTTGGTGCACATGCTAAAATGGCCTAATAAGGCATCTAGACCAGATGGCACAAGATTTGGAATAGAGAAACTTGATCAGATCACCCCAAAACCCTTTCTGTTCAAATTGAAATTTGAACAACTTTACATTGTCAACTTTTTATCTGGAGCCTCAAACTTTCTGGGCATGTGCATAACCCCAAATGATGATGCTACACCAAGTGGTGCATCAAGGGGAGATGATTTGCTTAACTCAAACATGGTGAAACCATTTCTGTTGATTTCTAGGGTTCACCAAAGTTACATTGGCCACTTTGCCCAAATGAGCTCAAATTTGGTTTAGGGGCCTAATTATATGTGATATTTGATCTTGTTAAGTCCCATGTCAAGTGGAGGTCATTTGCCTCCCCAAAACCTGATCAAACACCTTTTGTCCAATTGCCAAAACCAGTGTTTGAACCTCTTTTACTTTTTCCCTTTGCCTCAAATTTCTACCACAGCTTCTCCTGATCATCTTCTACCCTCCAGTAACTCTCTATGGCCTCAGCTCAATTATTGGAGGGGGGTGAAACCCCAAATTCACTATTCTGGCAGCAGCTTTCACCCTCTTCTTCACCTCCCTCCTCATTCCAGTGGCTCCCTAGAGCATCCAAGGCCACAGGACATTTGTTTACTACCCCCTCGACCCCCCAGACAGCTTTGGGCATGATGGACACGACCAACACGGCGGGGGCACGGCCATGCCAGCCAAACGCGTGCTCTGGAGCGCGCTACAGTGCCCTGGAGCACTGTAGCCTCGCCCAACCAGGAGCCCCCGACCACCTCGGGCCTCCTCCTCGTGTCCCCCGAGGTCCCCTCGACGTCCGCAACCTGCCGGGCTGTCGGTCTTATCCTCCCCGGCCCTCCTCCCCTCTCCACGAGCTTGCCCGAGCACGTCCATGGACGAAGCTCACGGTGCACCGCGGCTGCGCTTATATAAAGCCTCCCCCCGAGCGCCCTTCGCCTCTTCTGGACCCTCCTCTCTCCCGTGCATCTCCTAGACATGCCCCCTCTTCCCCAAGTGCTCTCTTTCCCTCGCCATGGCCACCATGGTCGCCGTCGGCCTCTGCCCGGCATTGATGAACCAGAGCCTCTCCTCCTCTTCCTTGGCCACCAGGAGAACCGCAGCAGACCGGCGGAGCTCCCCCACCCTCTATCTCCTGCTCTGGTGCCGTGTGGCGCCGCAACCTTCTTCCCCCGACACCTCGTCCGCCGGCGTCAGGGTCACTGTCGCCCTGGACCTCCCCAGCCTGCGAGGGTGCCATAGATGGGCGCGGCTCGGCCTCACGAATCCGCCGGTACGCTGGGCGTCGTCGGGGATGGCCGTAGTCGCCGGCACGGGAGTCCACTGAGCGCCGGACCCGTCGGCCTCCACGGATGCAAGGAGCACGCCGCGCCTCCCTCCAACCTCTCATGCGGACGCGGCTAGGCCCCGCGGCTCTGTCCCCGCCGCAGGTGGACGCCGGCAGGCTGAGCAGCGCCGGCGGCAAGCAAGGCCGGGGCCCTCCTCTGTCTCCCGTCGGGAGGAAGAAGAAGGGGACATGAGAGAGGGAGATAGCTCGGTGGGCCCTGGCTGTAAGTGACTCAACGGCCTGGCCCCACTGTTTAAGTGGAGACGTATTACATGAAGACCGTTTCTGGCAAACGGAGACGTACTCCTTGGAAGGCGCTATCGACGTTGCACCTGGGCGCTCGCGTCCGTGCAGCTGGGCCGGCCCATCATCTATCCCTCGCCTGGCGCGCAGTAAAAGGGTATAACCCCTTTTTCCAAATATTCAAATGAACTCCAAATTGCATGATTCAAATTTTTGGTAGCTTCTAAAATCATACTCTATCACATGATGCAACATGCACACTTTTCCAGAAACATTTCTTTCACAAATATTTATCAAATGCCCATATTCCATTTTCTGTGATGAACTTTAGAAAATCACAGAGAGCTCAATCTTGATCCAAATACAGTGATTCAAATTCCTAGATGCTTGTCATGTCCAAACTTAGTTTTGGAACATTTTTAATAATAGTTTCTGTACCCCACCAAATATTGAGCCAATTCTTCATATTTATCAGCTTTGCAAAATCCTAGCAAATTCATTTGAATTCCAAATCCAGTGAAACCAACTCCTAGATGCTTCAAAAATCATGACTTGTTGATGGGTGCCTTTGCTCATCATTCAAGAAAATATTTCTGTATACTTCTTCCAAATCCATAAACCCTTTGGTTCCATCACATTGAAATGTTCCAAACTACCTGTTGATCCAACACCTATGAAACCACCTTGGTTATTTTTCATATGACCAGAGGTATCCCAGAAAAGTCCAACTCCTATTTTTAGAGCACTTTTATTTTTGCTTTGATTGTGTTGCTTATTATGATTGTTTCCATCGTTAGTTGACGTAATAAACGGAGTATTCGGAGATGGACCAGAAGATTTGAAGACTCAGAAGAATAAGGCAAGCAGCCCTTTGACCACGTTCAAGAAACCTTTTTATGCATGTCTCATAGAACCTTATTATTCAATGCATCGGAATCATGTTGAGGTGGAAACCACTTTGGTTGCTACCCCTGTTACTTTACTGTTGAAACTTGCATCAAACATGACCCTACCTTCCTATGAGGGTTATGTGGGTGGAAATTGATAGATGAATGCTATAGTAGTTGGCTACGCAAAATGGGTCGGGGTTATGCATTGAGTGAAACAAGTGTGGTCTGACATACTTGCAAAAGACCCGGTGGGTGCCACTAATGCCCCTGGGAGCTGATGAGGAGCTAGGGCACTACTTGGTGAAGAAGTAGTGTGCCGAGGCTTGACGGAAGTGTTGTTTACAGAGATGGATTAGATTTATGTGTGACTACCGTCCCAACCAAACATGCGCAACCACTCTACCCTTATGTGGGAAAGGGCATTATTGATTACCTAGGTCGATACTAGCATGGTGCCCGCATTACTAGTGACGGGGGTGACATGAGGTCACTCTCGGGACGGGGTCGTGCTTGGATAGGCGGCCATGACTGTTTTCACAGGGCACCGGACACACCGTTGGTACCCCGTGCTTGTGGTATGTGATGAATATGGGAGCGAGTCTCCCCAATTATTAAGATGTGAAATGTGGGCACGGGGATTACTACCAATCGAGTGGACTCTATGTTAGTGTCGTCTAGGGAAAGATAGTGATCGGGTGCTTACCCCGGGTACTTGAGGTATCGCGGGTCGTGGATGACACGGAAGTTCCCCGGATCTTGTGGGTAAAGTGTGCAACCTCTGCAGAGTGTCAAACTATTCGAATAGCCGTGTCCGCTGTCAAGGGCATTTGGGTGGTGCTACTTAGACTATGTCCATAAGTTTCTGGAAAACAACACGGTATGGTGGTATTGTTGATGTGATTGTGAGAAAGTCACAATGAGCATTAACGTGAGTTGATCACAACTCTTCCTTGATATTGATGTATGTGACCTCCTGATACTTGTTGTAGACACATGCATGTCCATGTTATATGTTGATCATATTTGCATATGAAAAACTAGCTTTCCGCAAAACCGCCAACTTAGCAGTAGAGCCTTGCATAATTATTCCGTTATCACACTTGGGTTGCTTGCGAGTACATTCAATGTACTCATTGGCTTGCCACTGGTTATTTTATTGGCCAGGCAGGAGAGAACAGGTTATGATGAAGATTTCTTGGTGACGAGCATGCGAGCTAGGACGCTTCCCAGTCAGAATGCCTGTAGGGTTAAGGCAGATGGCGTGGGTCCAAGTTGTTATTGAAGATTTCCGCTGCGATGATATACTCAAGGCTTGACCATAATGGTCCTATTTGTGTAATACGGTATGTATGGATGTAAGACTCTTGTTATTCAGCTTCTGTGTGTTCAGTGAGCATTGATCTCTGGAATCACTGTACACGTGCATTCGGTGACCACGACTTAGGAGTCGGGGTCCCCACAACACCAAGCCTGTTTTATTTTCTAAGTTGTCTGTACTCAGACATGTGAGCTTCCGCTTGTGCTTGTATGACTGTATGACTTGAGTGTTGGGTCATGTGACCCCTACCTGTATGGATATGTTATGTATGGCTCTTTGGAGCCTCTTAAATAAAGTACTTTGAGTCATAGAGTTCTGCTGTGATGCAATGTTGTATTTGCACATATTGAGCATATTGTGTGTATGATTGAAATGCTTGGTATGTGTGGGATTCGACACCTAGTTGTTTCCCTTTGGTAGCCTATCTTACAGGGAAATGCCTCCCAGTGCTTCCAATGAGCCTTGGTAGCTTGCTACTGCTCGAAACACGTAGGCTGGCCGGCATGTGTCCTTCTTCATTCCTGTGTCTGTCCCTTAGGGGAAATAGCACACATTGTTCCTTTAAGTCCATGTAGCTTGCTACGACTTCATACGTTGATGACCGACACGTTCGTTGCTGGGTCATGAATGCATGTTTCTGTAATTTAGTGCCACTTTTGGTTTATAACTAGCCATGTCGGCCCGGGTTCTCTGTCATATGGATGCTAGCGACACTGTCATATACGTGTGCCAAAATGCACAAACGGTCCCGGGCCAGGTAAGGTGGCACCCCGTGGAAGATGTCGAATACCTCTTAACTGGTCAGAAACCAGGGAAAGATAATTCTTTGGTCCGGATATGATCCAGGAAGCCGAAGGGCAAGTTCGCATCGTTCGTGAGAAATTGAAAACAGCCCAGTCTCGCCAGAAGAGCCAATATGATAGTCATCATAAGGCTGTGACTTTTGAAGTTGGCGATAAGGCTTACCTTCGGGTTACTCCTCTTAAGGGAACCCATCGCTTCGGTATCAAAGGCAAATTGGCCCCTTGTTACATCGGTCCTTTTCGCATTCTTGCCAAACGAGGAGAAGTTGCCTACCAATTGGAACTACCTCCGCACCTTTCCAGAGTTCATGATGTCTTCCACGTATCTCAACTCAGGCGTTGCTTCTCGAATCCTATCCACGGAGTGGACCATGAAACGCTTGATCTCCAGGACAATCTCACATATCGAGAATACCCCCTTCGTATTCTTGATCAAACCGAGCGTACCACTCGACGTCGTAATATCAAGTTTCTTAAGGTTCAATGGTCACATCATTCCGAGAGTGAAGCTACTTGGGAAAGGGAGGATCGTCTTCGACTTGAGTACCCCACCCTCTTTCCGGAGGAACCCGAATCTCGGGACGCGATTCTTTTGAGTGGGGGTGAGTTGTCACATCCCTAGTCAGTGCTTGCATTAGGACTAGCTAGAGTGTGCATCATGTTTACTTTCCACAGAAACTTGAAATGGGAATGACAGAAACCCCAACACCCCTCTTCTAACAACTAGAGTTTGATAAAATCTTTTCCAATGTACCCAAAATGCCCTTCAAAAATGTTCATCATTTTTTCCTTGGTCTTAAACCTCTGCCAAAAATGGTGCACAATTTTCTAGGACATCCAAAGGTCTCTGGATTAATTCTTATGGTAATTGCATTTGGGCATTTAAATGCAATAAAATATTTTATGTGCCCAAATAATCATGAACTAAAATGTTCCATACTGTTCAGATTATATCTAGTGGGCATGACTAGTTTTATGAGCTATAAAAATGTTCTTGCATTTTTATTAATTCTACAAAGTTGCAAAAGAAATGAAACAAAAAGTAAATAAAACAAAAGGGGAAGCAGAGACTTACCTGAGGCCCACTTACCTGCGTGGCCCAGCACGGCCAGCCCACCAGGGGCATGCCCGTCTTCTACCCCGTGCCAGCGCACGAAGCAGCTTGGTGGCAAGCGCCGCCGACGCGCCGGACACCTCCTGCCTGCCTGGCTACTCCCCCGATGCCATGGACGCGCCTAGGCGACGCCACGCACCCCCCTGGCGCCTCTCTCACTCTCCCCCATGTCTTCCCCCCTCCTCTTTCCCCTCCGTCGAGCTCCACCGAGCGAGCTCGTCGCCGCCGATCGCTGCCACCGCGTCCTAAGCCACCCCCTCGCCTCCCCGACGCACCCTTCAGCTCCGCCGTATCGCCCTGGAGCTCCCCACCGACGCACACGATGCCAGAAGCCCTGCAACGCCGTCCCCGCCATCGGCTTCAACCTTCGGCACCGAATATCGCCGCCGCCCATACGTCGCCGTCCGACCTTCTCCAAGCCCACGTCGACGCCCTCTGCGACCGCTGTGAGCTCACGCATCGAACCCCCCTCTCCCCGGGCTCGATTACGCCTTGTAGCCGCCGCCCCCTTGCTGACCGAAGCCCACCGCCTCCGGCCAACTCGCCGATGTGGCCACAGGCGCTGTGCCTCGCAGCCGAGCACGCCACTAGGATCAGTAACTCTCCAGCAAGCTAACGCCACCCTTAACTCCTCCTCCCATGCACCACAACGCCGTTCCGGCCAACCCCGTGCGAGCGCTGCCACGGACGTGCTCGTTGCTGTCAACTCCGGCGACTTTTCGACAAACCAGTGGCACCGTTGGATGCCTCGCATCCCCAGGAGCACATAGAACCCATCCGCACGACAAATGGTCGCCGGAACAGAGATTTGAGCAAGTTAACCTTGTTGTTCACATTAAAACATGATAATGCACTTAAATAAATAATAGTTTGGGTTTCAATTTGAATCTTTGATTCAAATGGGCTCAAACTCTTCTGTTTATAGATGCATTAGCCCAAAACACATGCATCTTGCCATATCATGAGCATGCATCATATTGTTGCATTTGTTTGCTTATTGATTGTATCGCCGATGTTCTCCGTGTTAGGTCCTGCTCCCGAGGATACCTCTGCGTATCCAACCGAAGAGCAGTACCCGACAACCACTCTGTCAGGCAAGCAATCATTGATCATTCCGATACAAACCCATCTTCTCGCTCCTGCTCTCTTTTACTACATTAAGGCAACAGCGTGTGAACTGCTACTTGCTGCGGTAGTTGAACCCTATTCCCTTGCATGACCTATCTTTGCCACAGTAAATAGTTGAAACCCACTAGCATGTGTAGGAGTTGATTGAGCCATGTGATGTGTGATCCACCATGCTATTTGTTTATGTTGACTGCTATGCTTAGAGTTGTGTAAGGTCTGGTTCATCTGGGTGATGGATCAGAGTGAAATGATCATACTCGGTAAAGAGAGGTAAGTGTGGAACATGTTTGGTAAAGGTATCGATGAAAGGCCATGTAGGAGTACATGGTGGGTTGTTTCATCGGAACCGTCCATAGGACCTGAGATCTGTATGTGTGGTTCAAGTTACAGCTACTACCACACATTGGGCCCTGAAATATGACCGCGCTCAACTTATTGACTGCCCATGTTCTCTGTCCAGGAGTTGCAACTAGTTTCTGGTGTTTGTAGTTTACTGGTGGTCGTGCGCAGCGCTGACCCTTGGGGTGGGCTGTGATGCGACAGGTACGTGGCACGGTGTACCGGTCGCCCGTTTGGTGACTCGGGAACCCTGTACACATCGTTTGGGGCCGTGAGCGACACCCCGGCCGGATCTCCCCATGGATGGAACCCAAATAGGCGATAAACCTGGACGAGAAACTTGAGTGGTTGGTTAGGTCGTGGTCTACACCCACGTTGGCTTTCACTTGAAGTCTGCCGAGCACATGTCGTGTGCAGACACGAAGTGGTGAAAACATGTGTGAAGAAGTACACCCCTGCAGGGTTACCAATCTATTCGAATAGCCGTTGTTCGCGGTACAGACTACTTGGTTACTCTTTCAGTTCATAGACAAGATGATGGATACTACGAAAAGCCTCAAGACAAGTGTGAGTGCCGCGGATGGCCCTACCGTAGGATGACGGAAGAGGATCCACGGTAGTGTATTGTTGTGGTGAGTAGAGGACTCGTGTACATCTTGAAATCTGTTGAGGGTCGTAGTATAGGTTAGCCAAGAGTCAAAGCTTGCTTTCTGCTATGAACTCCACTACCCCTGTTGATAATGTTGCATGTATGATAGGTTCTGTTGTAAGACTTGCTGAGTACCTTTGTACTCATGTTTGTTTAATAACTGTTGTAGAGGAGAACCCTGCCCCTTCTGATGGGTTCTACATAGACGTTGACGTCGACGAGTAGCTTGCTACCCAGGCGGAGATCTGGAGCTTGTGAAGGGCCTTGTAGATAGTCAGGCTACACCAAGCCTATTTTATTTTCTAAGATGTTTGTACTCAGACATGTTAGCTTCCGCTTGTGCTTGTATGACTGTATGACTTGAGTGTTGGGTCATGTGACCCCTACCTGTATGGATATGTTATGTATGGCTCTTTGGAGCCTCTTAAATAAAGTACTTTGAGTCATAGAGTTCTGTTGTGATGCAATGTTGTATTTGCACATATTGAGCATATTGTGTGTATGATTGAAATGCTTGGTATGTGTGGGATCCGACACCTAGTTGTTTCCCTTTGGTAGCCTATCTTACAGGGAAATGCCTCCTAGTGCTTCCAATGAGCCTTGGTAGCTTGCTACTGCTCGGAACACGTAGGCTGGCCGGCATGTGTCCTTCTTCGTTCCTGTGTCTGTCCCTTAGGGGAAATGTCATGCGTTGTTCCTTTAAGTCCATGTAGCTTGCTACGACTTGGGTTCATACATTGATGACCGACACGTTCGTTGCTGGGTCATGAATGCCTGTCTCTGTAATTTAGTGCCACTTTTGGTTTATAACTAGCCATGTCGGCCCGGGTTCTCTGTCATGTGGATGCTAGCGACACTGTCATATACATGTGCCAAAATGCGCAAACGGTCCCGGGCCAGGTAAGGTGGCACCCGTGGGGATACCGTGCGTGAGGCCGCAAAGTGATATGGCGTGTTACTAGCTAGATCGGTGTGACTTAGGATCGGGGTCCTGACATAGAGTATATCCAATAGCAGCACGGTGCTTCTTCAGAGATTTTAATAATTTTTCTTCTTCCTGCTCTGAAAGGTTAACACTAATAATAACAAGATATTTCTTCTTTTCATCAAGATAAACATACTTAATATTAACAGGTAAAGGTTTAAGTTCAAACACGGGATCACCCTTGGGTGGAAGAGGATCCCCTAAGATTTCAACAGGCAAGTTGTTTTTCAAGACGGGTCCCTGCTTAAAGAATATTTCATCTATTTCCCTTCTCTCATTCATATACACATCATTTTCACGGTCTAGTTGATATTGTTCTAAGGGATCATTAGGAGGCACAACAATAGAAGCAGGACCAATAATTTCATCCTTACTAGGTAATTTTTTATCGTGGGGTTGTCTACGAAATTTAGCAAAGTTAAAATCATGAGACATATCCCCTAAACCAACAGTGACAATATCTTTCATGCAGTCTATCTTAGCATTAACAGTATTTAAGAAGGGTCTACCAAATGTAATGGGACAAAAATCATCTTGTGGGGAACTAAGAATAAGAAAATCAGCAGGGTATTTAACTTTCCCACACAAAACTTCAACATCTCTAACAATCCCAACTGGTGAAATAATGTCTCTACTAGCAAGCTTAATAGTAACATCAATCCCTTATAACTCAACAGGTGCAATATCATGCATAATTTCTTGATATAGGGAATGAGGGATTATACTCGCACTAGCACCTACGTCACATAAACCAGGATATCAATGATCTCCTATTTTAACAGAGATAATAGGCAAGCCTACAACATGTCTATGTATATTCCTAGCATCAGGTTTGGCTATTCTAGCAGCTTCCTCTCGGAGGTAAATAACATATCCATCTAAATTTTCAACCAAGAGATCTTTAACCATAGCAACACTAGGTTCAACTTTAATTTGCTCAGAGAGTGTAGGTGTTCTAGTACTACTCTTACGAACCACGGTTGAAGCTTTAGCATGATCCTTTATTCTAACAGAGAAAGGTGGTTTATCAATATAAGCAGTAGGAACAATAGGATCAACATTATAAGTGATAGTCTTTTCTTCAACTTTAATAGGTTGAACTACTTTTACTTCAATGGGAGGATGGTATTTAAACCACTTATCCTTGGGAAGATCAATATGAGTAGCAAATGATTCATGGAAATAAGCTACTATCTTAGAGTCAAGTCCATATTTAGTGCTAAACTCACAGAAAACATCGGTATCCATAAAAGCTTTAACACAATCAAACTTAGGGGTCATATCTCACTCCTTACCTTCGTCGAGATCCCAATCTTCAGAGTTTGAAAGTGCAGTATATCGACTAGAGCGGGGGTGAATAGGCGATTTTTATGAAATGCTTCAAAACATGGAAGTTTCGAAGACAAAGGATAAATCCAATCCTATTTATATGCAGCGGAAAGTAGACTACACTAGACAAACAATAGTCAGGTATTCAATAAAGTGAAAGCATGAAGACTAATAGCAGCTAGGCAGTAAGGATCAAGATGGAAGAAGGAATGAAGCCAATCAGAACAAGTAGTCACACACAGTGAAGTCAATCAGATAAGGCAAGCAGGCAATGACTTCACAACATAAGACAGTAAGTAAAGGGAAAGAAAAGGATAGAACCAGTAGCTCGGGGAAGACAGCGATTTGTTAGACCAGTTCCAGTTGATGTGACAAGTGTACGTCTGGTTAGGGAGGCTGAGATTTAACTCAGAAGACCGCGTCTTCACCTTATACCCTTGAGCTAAGGACACCTAGTCCTCGCCCAATCACTCTGGTAAGTCTTCAAGGTAGACTTCCAAACCTTCACAGACTTCGTTCACCGGCGATCCACAATGACTCTTGGATGCTCAGAACGCGACGCCTAACCGACTGGAGGAAACACAGTCCTCAAGTGTAATAAGTCTTCAGGTCACACAGACAGAAAGACTTCAGCGATGCCTAACACTCTTTGGCTCTGTGTGTTGTGGCTTTGTCCTCGCAAGTATCTCTCTCTCAAATGCTTCGGAGGCGGGTTGCTCTCAAACGACAAAAGTCGTGCAATAACTCTGAGCAGCCACCATTTATGGTGTAGGGGGTGGGCTATTTATAGCCACTGGGCAACCCGACCTGATTTGTCCGAAGTGACCCTGGGTCACTAAGGAACTGACACGTGTTCCAACGGTTAGATTTCAAACACTCACACAGCAACTTTACTTGGGCTACAAGTAAAGCTGACTCATCCAGCTCTGGATAAGATTTGCTCTCATAGTCTTCGCTCGAAGAAATAGGATTTGGTTAAGCATCACTTCAGTCACTCTGACTTAGTTCACTTGGACCCCACTTAACACTACGGTGGTTCCTATGACTCAACAAAGAAGAAAAAGAAACAACGAAACATCTAAGTCTTCGCGCTCCATAGTCTTCACACAATGTCTTCTCTTGTCATAGTCTTCAATATGATTATCTTCATGTACCACCACCGTTGTCAATGTTTTCATACATTTTTAGGGGTCATCTCCGGTAGGTAAACCGAATCAATGAGGGACTACTACCTGTGTTATCCAGCAATTCTCACAAACACATTAGTCCCTCAACCAGGTTTGTCATTAATACTCCAAAACCAACTAGGGGTGGCACTAGATGCACTTACAATCTCCCCCTTTTTGGTGATTGATGACAAACTGGTTGAAGTTTTCAACGGGGATAAAAGTATGTGAAATTGTAAAGGATAAAGGTATTATCTTCGTAAGTAGCAAAAAGCTCCCCCTCAAGATGTGCATATAGTTGATTTGTCTTTGAATGCAAATGCACATGGCGGGTTGTACTTGTGCAGATCCTCTTCAACTTATGAAGACAATTCATCATGCACAATTGATATATAATGATATGCATAATGAGAAATGGACGTCTGCAAAAATGACTAAGTGCGGAATATAACGTAGCACATGCGGAATTTATCATCGCATTACAGAGTACCAGAAAACGTAGCAGACGACCATCAGTTTAAGTGTTACAACTCAAAGAACCAAATGTAGCAAAAATGAGACTTGTAAGCACTAGGCAAAATATAAAGCACCCGCCCATATGGACCCGCTTGAAGACTATCAACTCATATGCTTCTCCCCCTTTTGTCAGTAAGGACCAAAAAGGTTTGAAGACATAGAGCCTCTACTCGTTCCTAGTTGGAGCAGGAGAGGATGCAGGGTCGGCGTTGGTGTTTGGCGGTGCAGAAGTAGTTGGTGCAGTGTCGACACGCGCTGAAGGAGGAGGTGGTGAGGTAGCATCATCTTGATCCTCTATCACCCGGGCGTCAACCGTTGCAGCGGAGGAGGAGTAGTCAGTGTCTTCAAGACATGGAGTTCGACACAGAACATGATTCCTTGGAGGAGTGTGGTCAAACTTGAATCTTTCTGTGAAGCCATCGTCTTGAAGATCCGCTTCAGCACTCAGCAAAGTTAAACTCTTCCATGACCTCTGACAGGTTTCATGTGCAACAAAGGCATTCTTGGTGGCAAGATTGCGAGTGCGATTGAGGTCCACCAAGAGGCTTTGCATATGACGCTTCATCCAGTAATGATGCTTATGCTGTTTCTGATGGAGGGCAACCAGATGCTCTCGGTTATTGAGAACACGAGAACGCTTCTGAGGCCTTTGGGCAATGGTGCTCTCTGTAGCTTTAGTCTCAGCATGTCGAGGTAGACGAGTACGGCCAGCCAGAGGATAAACGCGAGAGACTGCTGGGACTCCTTCAATTTGCTGAGTGAAGCCCTGGTGATCAGCGTTGTGAAGACTAACATGCTCTTTTACAGGCTCTTGATATTTGGCTTCAGCTGACATATCAACCTCTGGCAAGAATATATGATGGTTGCGAGCAGAAGGCTGATAGGTGATAGCTGAATGAAGCTTGATGAGGCGCATAATCCATGGAGCATAGAACTTGAGACCAAACATATCAGAGCCAGACACAGCGAACTGTCGGATGAAGAAATCTTGAGCATTAAAGTTGATGCCATTGAAGATATAGAAGACCAATGTCTTAATTGTGCCTTCAAGCTTGGCTGATGAAGAATGCCCTTTGACAGGCCATAGAGTACGCCTGATGATATGATAGATGGTTCGTGGCAGATACTCTAGGTCTTCAACAAAGAATTCCTTTGGATATTCAGCATCGCTGGGCAAAGGCTTCATCATGCTCAGCATTTGGCTCATGTTGGGCTTGCGCTTCTGAAAAATACTCTCCAAAGCTTCATTGTGCAATTGACAGCCAGGTTCATACAATTCACCTGGAGTGGGCAGGCCAGTAAGCTCAATGAGATCAAAGGCTTTGGCTTCATGATGGACATTGACTGTCATCCACTCAAGGACCCATGTCTTCGGATCCCTGCTGTAGCCTCGAATGTGGAGGGTTGCATAGAATTGCAGAAGCAACTCTTCATTCCAATGCTCCTTGCTAGTCACAAAGTTGAGCAGGCTAGCATCACGGAAGCAATCAAGAGCTTCCTCAAGACTGGGCAGTCTGTCACATCCCTAGCTAGCACTTGCATTAGGACCTGACTAGAGTGTGCATCATGTTTACTTTCAAAGAAACTTGAAATGGGATTAACAGAAACCCCAGCACCCCTCCCCTAACAACTAGGGTTTACTAAAATATTTTCCAATGTACCCAAAATGCCCTTCAAAATGTTCATCATTTCTGCCTTGGTCTTAAACCTCTGCCAAAAATGGTGCACAATTTTCTAGGACAATCTAGGGTTTTGGATTAAATCATATGGTATTTGAATTTGGGCATTTAAAATCTATAAAATATTTTAAATGCTCAAATAATCATAAACTATAATGTTTCCTACTGTTCATATTATATACAGTAGGTATGACAAGTGTTATGATTTATAAGAATGTTTAGGCATTTTTATTAATTAAACAAAGCTGCAAAAGAAATGAAATGGAAAAGAAAATAGAAAAAAGGAGAGAGAGAGAACTTACCTGGCGCCCACCCGGCCCACCTGCCGGCCCAGCCCAGCTGCCGCTCCAGCGAGGTGCTTGGCTCGGCCAGGCAGGCAGGTAGGTGCTCGACGGCGACCGCACGGCGCGCCACGCAGCTGCCCGCCACCCTGCTTCGCCCCCTCGCCGTTCTGGAGGCATGGATCGAACGTCCACGTCTCCCTCGACCCCCCAGACACCTCCGCTTCTCCCCAGCTCCTCTCCTCCGCTCTCCCCGCGTCATGGCCGACGCCGCCGTGATCGCACCGTCGTAGAAGCCGCGTCCACCGTCGTCCCCGAGCTCCGCCGTGTTGTCCCTCGTCTCCGCCGACCTCGACTGCTTCGACAGGCCGAGCCCCGAGCGCTCGCCCGCCCTGGAGACGCCCCCGAGCTCTTCTTCCCCAACTCCGGCCACGGAGATCCCCCGCGTCGTGCTGCTCAGCTCCGACCACCACCGAGCTCGCTTCGGTGCTTGCTGCAACCGCTATGAGCCTAGCTACCTCCTCCCCCTCTCCGTTGGCTTCCTCTTGCCCTGTATCACACTGCACGTAGCTCGCCCGCACGCACCGCCGCCGTGCTCGTCGCCGGTGATGCTCCGGTGACCATTTGGTCACCAGCACCCGTCCATCGCACTCACCACAGCACGTAGATGCGAACGGTGCTACGCACGCATCGCCTAGGCCCCTGCAGCCGCATCTCCACACACGCCCGACGCCGGTCGCCGCCGTCGAGCTCGCTGCCGTCGTCTCCGGCCACCCCAGGTCCGGCGACCACCTCCATCCGATGCGGAAGAGCAAGAGCTCTCCAACGCACCCAACCGCAGCTCGAACCGTGCACCGTAGACGTTTTCCGAAGCACGCCGCCGCGTTTGGCCTCGCCGGCGGCTAAACGCCGGCGAGTTGGACCTGTTTTGACCACGGGTTTGACCCCCTGGGTCAATGACATGTGGGCCCTGCCCGCAAGTCAAACTTAGTTTAGGTGTTAATTTAATATTAACTAGATAATTAGTTTAGTCAATGACACGTGGGCCCTGGCCCCACTGATAGCTAATTAGTTTTAACTAAACTCTAATTAACTCAGTTAATTAGCTGTGACACTGACATGAGGGACCCACTGGTCAGGTTTGACCTGGACTGGCCCTGTTGACTGGCTGACGTCAGCATGATGTCATGCTGACGCAGTAAAGGTTTTTCTGGGATTTTTAGATTTAAAATAATTCAGGAAATTCCAGAAAATACCTAAAACTTCTAAAAATCATATAAAATCAACCATAGCTCAGATGGAAAAGATTTATATATGAAAAATGATCAGAAAAATCCAATCTTTCTAATGGCACTGGTTTCATGCATGTTTGAACAAGTTAACTTGCTGTATATATCAAAAACATGATAATGCACTTATTTAAATAATAGTTTGAACTTCAATTTGAATCCTTGATTCAAATAGGTTCAAACCCTTCTGGTTCTAGTTGCATTAGCCAACACACATGCATCTTGCCATGTCATAAACATGCATCATATTGTTGCATTTGTTTGTTAATGATTGTATCGTCGGTATTTCCTGTGTTAGGTCCTGCTCCCGAGGATACTGCTGCGTATCCAGTTGAAGAGCAGTACCCGACTACTACCTTGTCAGGCAAGCAATCATTGATCATTCCGATACAAACCCAATCTTCTCGCTCCTGCTCTCTTTTACTGCATTAAGGCAACAGCGCGTGAACTGCTACTTGCTGCGGTAGTTGAACCCTATTCCCTTGCATGACCTGTCATTGCCACAGTAAATAGTTGAAACCCACTAGCATGTGTAGGAGTTGATTGAGCCATGTGATGTGTGATCCACCATGCTATTTACTTATGTTGCCTGCTATGCTTAGAGTAGTGTCTGGTCTGGTTCATCTGGGTGATGGATCAGAGTGAAATGATCTTACCGATAAAGAGAGGGAAGTGTGGAATACGCTTGGTAAAGGTATCGATGAAAGGCCATGTAGGAGTACATGGTGGGTTGTTTCATTGGAATCGTCCATAGGACCCGAGATCTGTGTGTGTGATTCAAGTTACAGTTACTACCACACATTGGGCCCTGAAATATGACCCCGCTCGACTTATTGACTGCCCTTGTACTCTGTCCAGGAGTTGCAACTAGTTTCTTGTGTTTATAGTTTACTGGAGGTCGTGCACAGCGCTGACCCTCGGGGTGGGCTGTGATGCGACAGGTACGTGGCACGGTGTACCGGTTGCCCGTTTGGTGACTCGGTTACCCTGTACACATCGTTTGGGGCCGTGAGCGACACCCCGGCCGGATCTCCCCACGGATGGAAGCCAAATAGGCGATAAACCTGGACGAGAGACTTGAGTGGTTGGTTAGGTCGTGGTCTACACCCACGTCGGCTTTCGCTTGAAGTCTGCCGAGCACATGTCGTGTGCAGACGCTAAGTGGTGAAAACATGTGTGAAGAAGTACACCCCTGCAGGGTTATCAAACTATTCGAATAGCCGTTGTTCGCGGTACGAACTACTTGGTTACTCTTACAGTTCATAGACAAGTTGATGGATACTACTACAAGCCTCAAGATAAGCGTGAGCGCCGTGGATGGCCCTTCCGTAGGATGACGGAAGAGGATCCTCGGTAGTGTATTTGATGTGGTGATTAGTGGACTCGTGTTCGTAACAATATCTTGCAATCCGTTGAGAGTTGTAGTATAGGTTAGCCAAGGTCAAAGCTGGCATTCTGCTATAAACTCCACTATCCCCCTTTGATAATTTTGCATGTATGATAGGTTCTGTGGTAAGACTTGCTGAGTACCTTTGTACTCATGTTTGCTTAATAACTATTGCAGAGGAGAACCCGGCCCCTGCTGATGGGTTCTACATAGACGTTGACGTCGACGAGTAGCTTGACACCCAGACGGTGATCTGGAGCTTGTGAAGGGCCTTGTAGATAGTCAGGCTACACCAAGCCTGTTTTATTTTCTAAGTTGTCTGTACTCAGACATGTAGCTTCCGCTTGTGCTTGTATGACTGTATGACTTGAGTGTTGGGTCATGTGACCCCTACCTGTATGACTATGTTATGTATGGCTCTTGGAGCCTTTTAAATAAAGTACTTTGAGTCATAGAGTTCTGTTGTGATGCAATGTTGTATTTGCACATATTGAGCATATTGCGTGTATGATTGAAATGCTTAGTATGTGTGGGATCCGACACCTAGTTGTTTTCCTTTGGTAGCCTATCTTACAGGGAAATGCCTCCTAGTGATTCCAATGAGCCTTGGTAGCTTGCTACTGCTCGGAACACGTAGGCTGGCCGGCATGTGTCCTTCTCCGTTCCTGTGTCTGTCCCTTATGGGAAATGTCACGCGTTGTTCCTTTAAGTCCATGTAGCTTGCTACGACTTGGGTTCATACGTTGATGACCGACACGTTCGTTGCTGGGTCATGGATGCCTGTCTCTGTAATTTAGTGCCACTTTTTGTTTATAACTAGCCATGTCGGCCCGGATTCTCTGTCATATGGATGCTAGCGACACTGTCATATACGTGTGCCAAAATGCGCAAACGGTCCCGGGCCAGGTAAGGTGGCACCCGTGGGGTTACCGTGCGTGAGGCCGCAAAGTGATATGACGTGTTACAGCTAGATCGGTGTGACTTAGGATCGGGGTCCTGACAGCGTTGGCATCAGAGCCGGACTGCCTGTAGGTTTCTCAAGCCAAACTGGTCGATGTTGAGTCTAGAAAAAATCTTAGTTATATGTAGGGGAATTGATTGTCGAAGGGAACGTAAGGCTCTTTTTACTCCTTTACCTTATGCCCTTCTGATCTGAGTCAGTCTATTCTTTCTACGGGGATTTAGGACTAGGCCTCTTATCCTTACTAGGTTCACGTGTTACTAATCCGTAGACTCTTAGGATTGTTGGTTTTAAGCCTCAGTTCAGTTTCTATCCTTTTGAGTATGATGATTGTTGAACCCGGAACCTTGATATGGAATTGTTGAGTGGCTATGCTATCATTTGTATGATGTCTCAAATCTTTGTTTGAGCATTTATAGTTGTTATGCTGCCCGATTTCTTTCAGAAACACTAATGCCTTTGCATTATTTCGTGTTTCAGATGTCTGGCCGCATCCCTCACCAAGTGGTTCGTTTGACTCGGTGCATTAATGTGCCCGGTCACACGGCCATGCTAGTCCGTGTGATGACTGAGATCGGTTATCGCTGGTATCCTGAATACACTTTGGAGGAACAGTATCGGGATTTCAATCAAAGTCAGTTTTTCTGCACAGTCCGGATATACCCCTCATATCCCGGAGCAAATGATCCCATCCATTGGTCTTATGGACTCGGGATTACCATCGAGATGGCAGTACAGGATGCCGCTTATTCGATGATGACCATTCTCCGTGCTAGGCATGCCCTGTTGCTGAACACTGAGTTCTGTTACATGCCAGCTTCACTCCCCGGAGAAGAAAGCTACTACACTGGTCTGTATACTGATGCTGCTCATGAAGAGCCACTGCTTCAGACTACTGTTCAGATGTTGGAGGATAGGGACCGTGAGGTCCGTGCCCTCCGAATGGAGCTGTATAACACCCGAGCCGCTCACTGGACTACTTTGACACGGCTTGCACCTGCTGTGCACGCCGGATATCTGGACATGCGGGATTTGTATCCTGGGCGGACTCGTCTGCCTGATCGCATGGATTGGCGTGACGTTGGGGGTATTACACCTCCACGTGGGCGTCGGTTACCACCAGCATCGAGACCGAGACCACACCCATGCCCCTATGGTCCACAGCCTTCGAGTGCTCGCGAGTTCCAAGATCCGTCTGTACCACTTCCAGGCTACGGTGGTAATCTTTACGAGGATTACTACGCGAATGTCTGAGCTAGTCCGTGGTAGTAGTGGTATTGTAGTGGTTGTATTTCCACAGTCCTGCGTGCCTTGTGGAATATAACTTAGTGTGTACTGAATTCCGGAGGTGTAGTTAAATAATGTATAGGAGCTTGGAATGCCTTTGATGGGATGTATCGTCTTTCACCGCAGTTGTACTTTAGCCTTGGCTTGTACTAAACTTTGCATGGTGTGTATGACCACTGGTGTATATATAGCAGTTCCTATATTACCATGTCGTACGGATGAACATCTCTGCATTCTGTGTCATCCATTACATTCTGCACTTCTATGTCAAATTTTTGCCATCCTTGTCTAAACCGTTGTTTTGTTTTCCTAGGATGGTCAACACTCGCAACACTCCTGCTGCTCAGGAGCAGGGTGAGGCTAGTGGGGCTAGAGATGGGAATCTGCCCCAGCCACCCTCTTTGGCGGAAGTTATGCTTGAAGCAGAACGGAACAAGAGAGAGACCAACCGTCTGCTGGAACGCATAGAGCAAAACACTGGGTTCCGTCAGAGGAATGACGTGGTGTCAATCCACGATTTTATCAAGATGTGTCCACCGAAGTTCCATCACTCCACTGAACCTCTGGATGCTGATGACTGGCTACGTAGTATCACCCACAAGCTACACTTTGCCCGCGTGGCCGAAGCTGACAAGGTTATCTACGCCGCCTACCATCTTGAGGGCCCTGCCAGTCTTTGGTGGGAAAACTTTGAAGCTATGCGTCCTGCTGGCCAAGTCACTACCTGGGCTGAGTTCAGTGAGGCATTCCGTGAACATCACATTCCGGAAGGTCTCATGGATCGCAAGCGGGAGGAATTCTGCAATTTCACCCAGGGTCGTTTAACTGTGGACGGCTATAGTCGTGAGTTTGGTAATCTGGCACGCTATGCACCTGAGGAAGTATCCACCGATGCCAAGAAACAGGCGAGGTTCCGCAAGGGACTCAGCCCTGAACTTCGTCGAGATCTATGTCTGCACGAGTGCACCTCTTTCCAGAAGTTGGTTAACAAGGATATCAGTGCTGAGACAGGCCAGACCGACTTCGAGGCCACCCGCAAGCATACTCGAGACCTTGGTTCCTCATCCGGCTCTGGCTCTCACAAGCGCCGTGTGTGGGTTCCCAACACTGCTCTGCCACCCAAGTATACACCGAGGCCATCCTATGAGGCGCCTCGCCCAACTCAACAGTCTGCACCTGCTAAGACCTATGGAGGTCCACCCTCCAACTTTGCTCCACGCACCACCACTGTGACATGTTTCAAGTGTGGAGAACCGGGACACTACATGCGTGATTGTCCCCAGAATCAGCCAGGAAAACCCGTTGGCCGTGGCAAGCCAACCGGGAAGGTGAACTATGTCAAGCCAATCCCCACTGCACGTGGTCATGTCAACTATGTTTCTGCCGAAGAAGCTTATGAGGATCCTAACGTCGTCCTTGGTACGCTTCTCGTAAACTGCCATCCGGCATCTGTTCTTTTCGAGACTGGAGCATCCCATTCGTTCATATCTGAGAGCTATGCTCGATTGAACAACATGACTTTTTGTGACATGCCTACTTCCATGGTTATTCAAACTCCTGGTTCAAAGTGGCAAACCTCTAGGGTAAGCCATGGAAATGAAATCCTTGTTGATAGACTTGTTTTCCTTGCATCTTTAATCGCTCTCAAGTCCTTGGACATAAATATCATCTTGGGTATGGATTGGATGACAACTCATTATGCCAAGATTGATTGCTTTACTAGGACCGTTCAACTTACACATCCATCCGGCAAGATAGTCAATGTCTTGACTCGAATGGCTGAACGTCAGCTCTACTCTCTTAATGCCAGCCCTCTACCAGAACTCGAAGATATCCCGGTAGTCTGTGACTTTCCGGATGTTTTTCCAGAAGAACTGCCAGGAGTTCCACCTGACAGAGATGTCGAGTTTGTAATAGAACTTATTCCTGGAACCATCCCAATCTCTAGGAGACCTTATAAGATGGCACTACTAGAATTAGCTGAGCTAAAGAAACAACTCGATGAGTCCTTGCAAAAAGGTTTCATCCGTCCTAGTTCTTCCCCTTGGGCTTGCCCCGTCCTCTTCGTCAAGAAGAAGGATAGAACGGAGCGGATGGTTGTAGATTACCGACCTGTCAATCTGGTCACCATAAAGAATAAGTATCCGCTCCCCAGGATCAACGACCTGTATGATCAGCTCGCTGGATCCTCAGTCTTCTCTAAGATGGATTTGAGGTTGGGCTACCATCAAATCAAAATCAAGAACGGGGACATTCCTAAAACGGCTTTCGTTACTCGTTATGGCCAATATGAGTACACCGTCATGTCCTTCGGATTAACCAATGCCCCAGCTACTTTTTCTCGGTTAATGAATTCTATATTCATGGAGTATTTGGATAAATTCGTCGTGGTATACCTCGATGATATACTCATTTTCTCCAAGAACAAGGAAGATCATGCCGAGCATTTAAGGCTGGTATTGACGAAACTTCGAGAGCACCGCCTTTATGCCAAATTCTCTAAATGTGAATTCTGGTTGCCAGAAGTAACCTATCTAGGTCATGTGATCTCTGGCAAGGGTATTGCTGTTAATCCCGAGCGAGTTCAAGCCGTCCTTGATTGGACTCCCCCTGAATCGGTCAAGCAAGTTAGGAGTTTTCTTGGCTTAGCGAGCTATTGCCGACGTTTCGTCGAGAATTTCTCCAAGGTTGCTAAACCTCTAACCGAACTCCTCAAGAAAGATAAAAAGTTTGAGTGGACCCCACAGTGCGAGTCCAGTTTTCAGGAACTGAAAAGACGCCTGACATCTGCACCTGTACTGGTACCACCAGACTTTTCCAAGGATTTTATAATCTATTGCGACGCCTCGCGACAAGGACTAGGTTGCATTCTTATGCAAGATCGTCAAGTGATTGCATACGTATCCCGACAGTTGCGTCCACATGAGGATAACTATCCTACTCATGATTTAGAGCTTGCAGCTGTAGTCCATGCACTCAAAACATGGCGACATTACCTCCTTGGTAATCGCTGTGAAATCTTCACTGATCACCAAAGCTTGAAGTATATCTTCACCCAACCGGATTTGAATCTCAGGCAAAGACGTTGGGTTGAGTTGCTCACCGACTACGACTTAGGAATCACTTACACTCCTGGAAAGGCCAATGTCATGGCTGATGCACTAAGTCGTAAGTCATATTGTAACAATTTAATGTTACAACAAAGTCAACCACTTCCCCACGAGGAATTTCGTAAACTTAACCTTCACATTGTTCCTCGAGGATTCCTTTCCACCTTGGTGGCGAAACCTACCCTTATGGATCAAATCATAGCTGCCCAGAAGCGTGATAAAGGTGTATCATGACTCCAAGAGAACATCGCTAGCGGACTCGCTAAAAGTTTCTCCATGGATGATCGAGGTGTTGTTTTCTTTGAGAACCGTGTAGTGGTTCCCAAGAACCACCATCTACGGCAATTAATCCTTAAGGAGGCTCATGAATCTCCTCTCACGATTCATCCCGGTAGTACCAAAATGTATCAAGACCTACGTCAAAGATTCTGGTGGACTAGGATGAAGAGAGAAATCGCTCAGTTCATTGCTAACTGCGAAGTTTGTCGTCGAGTTAAAGCAGAGCATCAACGGCCTGCTGGCACCCTTCAACCTTTAGCTATTCCTGAATGGAAATGGGATAAAGTCGGTATGGACTTCATTACCGGGTTTCCCAGGTCCAGGAAAGGGAATAATGCTATCTTCGTCGTTATCGACCGCCTCTCTAAAGTAGCTCATTTCCTGCCTGTTCGAGAGAGCATTACCGCTAGCCAGCTAGCAGACTTATATATCTCTCGGATAGTATCACTTCATGGTGTACCATTGGAGATTAACTCAGACCGTGGAAGTCTTTTCACTTCACGATTTTGGGAAAGTTTCCAGAATGCTATGGGAACTCATCTCTCTTTCAGTACTGCCTTCCATCCGCAATCAAGTGGTCAAGTGGAACGAGTCAATCAAATTCTGGAAGACATGCTTCGAGCCTCTGTCATTTCTTACGGTATGGAATGGGAAAAGTGTCTTCCATTTGCCGAATTCGCTTATAACAATAGTTATCAAGCCAGCTTGGGTAAAGCTCCCTTCGAAGTTCTATATGGACGAAGGTGTCGAACACCTCTTAACTGGTCAGAGACCGGGGAAAGACAATTCTTTGGCCCGGATATGATTCAGGAAGCAGAAGAACAAGTTCGCTTCGTTCGTGAGAGATTGAAAACAGCCAAGTCTCGCCAAAAGAGCCAATATGATAGTCATCATAAGGCTGTGACTTTTGAAGTCGGCGATAAGGTTTACCTTCGGGTTACTCCTCTTAAGGGAACCCATCGCTTCGGTATCAAAGGCAAATTGGCCCCTCGTTATATCGGTCCTTTTCGCATTCTTGCCAAACCAGGAGAAGTTGCCTACCAATTGGAACTACCTCCGCACCTCTCCAGAGTTCATGATATTTTCCACGTTTCTCAACTCAGGCATTGCTTCTCGGATCCTATCCGCGGAGTTGACCACGAAACGCTTGATCTCCAAGACAATCTCACATATCGAGAATACCCCGTTCGTATTCTTGATCAAACCAAGCGCACCACTCGACGCCACAATATCAAGTTTCTCAAGGTTCAATGGTCATATCATTCCGAGAGTGAAGCTACTTGGGAAAGGGAGGATCGTCTTCGACTTGAGTACCCCACCCTCTTTCCGGAGGAACCCGAATCTCGGGACGCGATTCTTTTAAGTGGGGGTGAGTTGTCACATCCCTAGCTAGCACTTGCATTAGGACCTGACTAGAGTGTGCATCATGTTTAATTTCAAAGAAACTTGAAATGGGATTAACAGAAACCCCAGCACCCCTCCCCTAATAACTAGGGTTTACTAAAATATTTTCCAATGTACCCAAAATGCCCTTCAAAATGTTCATCATTTCTGCCTTGGTCTTAAACCTCTGCCAAAAATGGTGCACAATTTTCTAGGACAATCTAGGGTTTTGGATTAAATCATATGGTATTTGAATTTGGGCATTTAAAATCTATAAAATATTTTAAATGCTCAAATAATCATAAACTATAATGTTTCCTACTGTTCATATTATATACAGTAGGTATGACAAGTGTTATGATTTATAAAAATGTTTAGGCATTTTTATTAATTAAACAAAGCTGCAAAAGAAATGAAACGGAAAAGAAAATAGAAAAAAAGGAGAGAGAGAGAACTTACCTGGCGCCCACCCGGCCCACCTGCCGGCCCAGCCCAGCTGCCGCTCCAGCGAGCTGCTTGGCTCGGCCAGGCAGGCAGGCAGGTGCTCGACGGCGACCGCACGGCGCGCCACGCAGCTGCCCGCCGCCCTGCTTCGCCCCCTCGCCGTTCTGGAGGCATGGATCGAACGTCCACGTCTCCCTCGACCCCCCAGACACCTCCGCTTCTCCCCAGCTCCTCTCCTCCGCTCTCCCCGCGCCATGGCCGACGCCGCCGTGATCGCACCGTCGTAGAAGCCGCGTCCATCGTCGTCCCCGAGCTCCACCGTGTTGTCCCTCGTCTCCGCCGACCTCGACTGCTTCGACAGGCCGAGCCCCGAGCACTCGCCCGCCCTGGAGACGCCCCCGAGCTCTTCTTCCCCAACACCGGCCACGGAGATCCCCCGCGTCGTGCTGCTCAGCTCCGACCACCCCCGAGCTCGCTTCGGTGCTTGCTGCAACCGCTGTGAGCCTAGCTACCTCCTCCCCCTCTCCGTTGGCTTCCTCTTGCCCTGTATCACACTGCACGTAGCTCGCCCGCACGCACCGCCGCCGTGCTCGTTGCCGGTGATGCTCCGGTGACCATTTGGTCACCGGCACCCATCCATCGCACTCACCACAGCACGTAGATGCGAACGGTGCTACGCATGCATCGCCTAGGCCCCTGCAGCCGCATCTCCACACACGCCCGACGCCGGTCGCCGCCGTCGAGCTCGCTGCCGTCGTCTCCGGCCACCCCAAGTCCGGCGACCACCTCCATCCGATGCGGAAGAGCAAGAGCTTTCCAACGCACCCAACCGTATCTCGAACCGTGCACCGTAGACGTTTTCCGAAGCACGCCGCCGCGTTTGGCCTCGCCGGCGGCTAAACGCCGGCGAGTTGGACCTGTTTTGACCACGGGTTTGACCCCCTGGGTCAATGACATGTGGGCCCTGCCCGCAAGTCAAACTTAGTTTAGGTGTTAATTTAATATTAACTAGATAATTAGTTTAGTCACTGACACGTGGGCCCTGGCCCCACTGACAGCTAATTAGTTTTAACTAAACTCTAATTAACTCAGTTAATTAGCTGTGACACTGACATGAGGGACCCACTGGTCAGGTTTGACCTGGACTGGCCCTGTTGACTGGCTGACGTCAGCATGATGTCATGCTGACGCAGTAAAGGTTTTTCTGGGATTTTTAGATTTAAAATAATTCAGGAAATTCCAGAAAATACCTAAAACTTCTAAAAATCATATAAAATCAACCATAGCTCAGATGGAAAAGATTTATATATGAAAAATGATCAGAAAAATCCAATCTTTCTAATGGCACTGGTTTCATGCATGTTTGAACAAGTTAACTTGCTGTATATATCAAAAACATGATAATGCACTTATTTAAATAATAGTTTGAACTTCAATTTGAATCCTTGATTCAAATAGGTTCAAACCCTTCTGGTTCTAGTTGCATTAGCCAACACACATGCATCTTGCCATGTCATAAACATGCATCATATTGTTGCATTTGTTTGTTAATGATTGTATCGTCGGTATTTCCTGTGTTAGGTCCTGCTCCCGAGGATACTGATGCGTATCCAGTTGAAGAGCAGTACCCGACAACTACCTTGTCAGGCAAGCAATCATTGATCATTCCGATACAAACCCAATCTTCTCGCTCCTGCTCTCTTTTACTGCATTAAGGCAACAGCGCGTGAACTGCTACTTGATGCGGTAGTTGAACCCTATTCCCTTGCATGACCTGTCATTGCCATAGTAAATAGTTGAAACCCACTAGCATGTGTAGGAGTTGATTGAGCCATGTGATGTGTAATCCACCATGCTATTTACTTATGTTGCCTGCTATGCTTAGAGTAGTGTCTGGTCTGGTTCATCTAGGTGATGGATCAGAGTGAAATGATCTTACCGATAAAGAGAGGGAAGTGTGGAATACGCTTGGTAAAGGTATCGATGAAAGGCCATGTAGGAGTACATGGTGGGTTGTTTCATTGGAATCGTCCATAGGACCCGAGATCTGTGTGTGTGATTCAAGTTACAGTTACTACCACACATTGGGCCCTGAAATATGACCCCGCTCGACTTATTGACTGCCCTTGTACTCTGTCCAGGAGTTGCAACTAGTTTCTGGTGTTTATAGTTTACTGGAGGTCGTGCACAGCGCTAACCCTCGGGATGGGCTGTGATGCGACAGGTACGTGGCACGGTGTACCGGTTGCCCGTTTGGTGACTCGGGAACCCTATACACATCGTTTGGGGCCGTGAGCGAGACCCCGGCCGGATCTCCCCATGGATGGAACCCAAATAGGCGATAAACCTGGACGAGAGACTTGAGTGGTTGGTTAGGTCGTGGTCTACACCCACGTCGGCTTTCGCTTGAAGTCTGCCGAGCACATGTCGTGTGCAGACGCTAAGTGGTGAAAACATGTGTGAAGAAGTACACCCCTGCAGGGTTATCAAACTATTCGAATAGCCGTTGTTCGCGGTACGAACTACTTGGTTACTCTTACAGTTCATAGACAAGTTGATGGATACTACTAAAAGCCTCAAGATAAGCGTGAGTGCCGTGGATGGCCCTTCCGTAGGATGACGGAAGAGGATCCTCGGTAGTGTATTTGATGTGGTGATTAGTGGACTCATGTTCGTAACAATATCTTGCAATCCGTTGAGAGTTGTAGTATAGGTTAGCCAAGGTCAAAGCTGGCATTCTGCTATAAACTCCACTATCCCCCTTTCATAATTTTGCATGTATGATAGGTTCTGTGGTAAGACTTGCTGAGTACCTTTGTACTCATGTTTGCTTAATAACTGTTGCAGAGGAGAACCCTGCCCCTGCTGATGGGTTCTACATTGACGTTGACGTCGACGAGTAGCTTGACACCCAGACGGTGATCTGGAGCTTGTGAAGGGCCTTGTAGATAGTCAGGCTACACCAAGCCTGTTTTATTTTCTAAGTTGTCTGTACTCAGACATGTAGCTTCCGCTTGTGCTTGTATGACTGTATGACTTGAGTGTTGGGTCATGTGACCCCTACCTGTATGACTATGTTATGTATGGCTCTTGGAGCCTTTTAAATAAAGTACTTTGAGTCATAGAGTTCTGTTGTGATGCAATGTTGTATTTGCACATATTGAGCATATTGCGTGTATGATTGAAATGCTTAGTATGTGTGGCATCCGACACCTAGTTGTTTTCCTTTGGTAGCCTATCTTACAGGGAAATGCCTCCTAGTGATTCCAATGAGCCTTGGTAGCTTGCTACTGCTCGGAACACGTAGGCTGGCCGGCATGTGTCCTTCTTCGTTCCTGTGTCTGTCCCTTAGGGGAAATGTCACGCGTTGTTCCTTTAAGTCCATGTAGCTTGCTACGACTTGGGTTCATACGTTGATGACCGACACGTTCGTTGCTGGGTCATGGATGCCTGTCTCTGTAATTTAGTGCCACTTTTGGTTTATAACTAGCCATGTCGGCCCGGATTCTCTGTCATATGGATGCTAGCGACACTGTCATATACGTGTGCCAAAATGCGCAAACGGTCCCGGGCCAGGTAAGGTGGCACCCGTGGGGTTACCGTGCGTGAGGCCGCAAAGTGATATGACGTGTTACAGCTAGATCGGTGTGACTTAGGATCGGGGTCCTGACACAGTCCAGCAATAGCTTGAGTGTCAAGACGCATATGAGGGAAAATGCTCCCTTGATCATACAGTACTCTTGAGTAATAACAGTGCTGCTGATGGCTCCAGAACCTATCTGATGATATTCTTGGCTTGGAATAGGGGTTCTTGGCGCTGTCAAAGAATGTGTTGTGCGTAGTGAAGCTATTGTCATTGAAGGACCCTTGAGAGGTGGCAATACCTGGAAACCTTGGCAGTCTTGGCTTAGGCTTCTGAACCTGAGGCCTGTGCTCAACATGATGGTCAAATTGAGGACCAGCAGCATGCGGTCCAGCAGCAGGTGGAGGAGTCAGAATGGGCCATCGTACATAGATGAGCTGATCATCTTGGTTGTAAGCTTGCTCAATTGTATGGGGCCTTCGAGGCGGAACCGGAGTAGAGGCAGTGGCTTCAGGCTGCTGATTTGCTTCAGGTGCAGCACTTGCTTCAGCCGCCATCACTTCAGGCACCATAATGACTTCAGGTGCCACATTGGCTTCAGCCATGACCACGTCATTGGCTTCAGTGTTGGCGGTGGCAGCCTCTGAATGTGTAACCTCCACTTCAGGAGTTGGAGGGTCGAACACGTTCTCCTCGAGAAGAGGGGGTGTGGCAGTACGTGCTTCTTCTTCTTGGGGTTGTTCTTCTTCGGCTGATGCAGCCGGAATATCCTAAGCCGCTTTGGCTTCATATTCTAAGAGGTTCACCGTAGGAGTAGCTTCAGGAACTGATTGTTGCTTTTCTCCTTCTTGAACACTTGGGGTAACGACTTGAGGTCTTGGTCCTTTGCGAAGCCTGCGAAATGCTGGCAACGCCTGAGGGGATGGAGTTGGGTGGACCTCAAAATCTTCATATTCAAGCACCGAACTGGTGACTTGAGTTGGGGGAGTTGCTGGTGTATCTTGTGGGTGATCATCCCACGAGTCATCCTGTGCAATTGGTGTCAATGGACGACCAATGCTGATGCGTTCGCTGTTCGTAAGACAGCCGAAGATTACACATTGTACTCGATCTGAGGAAGGACTTCATCATCTTCAACATTGTCATGAGGACCAATGTCTTCAGCTGTGGTGGGGTCAACAGCTGGAATGTCTTCAGCCTCTGTGGGAGCAGTCTCATGAACTGCCATGCGACGTTATCGGTGTGTAGATGCAGGACGAGCAACTGATATGGGCTCGACAAAGATGGGCTCTATGGAAGCAGTCTTGTCCTTCTTTGTCTTGCGCTTCTTGGTGGGTAAAGCATCATCAGTTCTTTGCATGCGCTTGCGAGCTTCAGCTTCAGCCACCTTTGTCTTTTTGAGCTCGGAAGCAGCTGGGGTGACCTTAGGCTTCGTGCCAGTCATGCTGGCAGGGAAGACAATGCTAGGCATTTCCTGCCTGGATTCTTCAGCATCGGGCACAGGTTGCTTCTTCTTCTTCTTGGCAGCCATCCTAGGGTCAATGCCAGGATGCCCAAGGGCCTTGCGCTTTTCAGCTTCATTATATGCTTGAACGCATTTGGAAGCCAAGGCCTTGATTCGCTCACGAGAACATTTGGCTTCTTCACGCCTCTTGCGAAAGGCTTCCTTGAGCTCATGCATCATGACCTTGAAGTTCTGGATCTCTTGGACGCTGAGCTTGTCCACATGCTTCTTGAACTGATCCTTTTCAAAATCAATCTTTTGCTTCAGCTCAACAATTCTCTGAGCAAGAGCTAGCTCAGAAGCAATGGCGCCATGAAAGGAGAAGCTGAGGCCTATCGGAAGCTGTAGATCGTCGATGCTGAGGTTGGGGGTGTCAAACCATTCATCGATGAAATTGTTTAGCACTTCCACGTCGAAGAGCGGCAAATCATTGACGATTTCTGCGTCTTGCTTTCTCTTGATCAATTGCTCCAGAGCATCGTCACCTAGATCTTCATCGCTCTAGAGATCAATGGCTTCATTGGCAATCTTCAGAACAGCGTCAGGAGTGAGAGCTGGACGGGGGTTGTGCAAGGGCTTCCTCCTTAGTTGTCTGCTCTTGGAGATGCGAGAGTGCTCCTCAGACTGCGCACTTGGTGCTGGTGGAGTAGTGGCCAAAGGCTTCACTCTCGAAGCAATTGGTGGAGTGGTCTTCGAAGCCTTGGATTTCTTCTTCTTCTTGGGCTTCGGAGTTGCAGGCGCTTCATCAGAATCAGCGTCATCTGCAGGTTGATCCACATCCGCCCCTTGAACCCTGATGTGACTGATGAGGCCTTCTAAGTTGTAGAAAGGCCCAACCAGGTTTGGTTCAGCTTCGCGCGTACCATCAACACGGGGTGCAGAGGGGCCAGGATTGAAGTCCAATCCCCAGTTCTTCTTGTTCTCTTTGGCTGAGTTCTTGGCATATTGATGATTTCGCTTGAACAAATTGTCGTCGCGACACCAGAGCAGAGAAGAAGGATCGGCATCAGCTAGTTGAGGCCCTCTGACCATGCAAGGGTAGAATCCTTGAGCAATGGCTTCAGCTTGATTCTTGTGTGGAAGATTCTTGTACGTAATATCTCCCCATGGACGCTTGATGGCATTCTTTTCAGCATACTCTTGGGTCACGAACCTCTACTTGAACCACTGTTCAGCCCAATATCTTCGAATCCATTGGATTCGTGTCTTCCTCTGATTGTAATCCTCCTATGGATTAGTCTTGTACATTTCACATAGATCAGGAGGCAAATATTTAGAGGTGTTGCCACGGCGCTGTCTGCCACCCTTCCTAACTGACTTGTCGGTTGCCATTGGGTTCAATCTGAAAGGCTTCAAACTGAATGGCTTCAACACTGGAAAATGCTTCGGTCTGCTGGTCAGACAGGAACTGGCTTCAGGAGAGTGAATATAACACTGCAAGAATTCTGCAAATGAATGCAGACTATGAGAACCAAGGGATTCTCCCACGGACATGTACGTGTGACAGCATTAGAGATGCGAGGGAAGGGGAAGAGGTCATATGCATTCCCAGAAGTTTTTGAAGATAAATCAGTTTAGAAGAATTTGACCTCATAGCGCGAAGACATTCACTTATATGATGAGAGTTGGTTCCAGATTTGTACGAATTCATGAATAGGTACAAGTGAGGAATCTAATTATGTTTGAAGCATATGTGAATGTTCTAGGCAAGATATGAGATGCAGACAGGATATATCTATATATGTGTAGGCAGAAACTTCTTGTGGTAAAAGTGATGAATCTTTCTGAATCAAGAAGATGGTAAAAAGAGAGTTTAATTTACCACACAATGAACTGCTTAGACGAAGAGGAGTTGGATGCCCAGCAGTTCCATCTTCACTGCCCTAACTAGGCGACGGAGGACAGCTACGGCGACGGCGGAGAAAACGATGTCCGCGGTCGGCGTGAAGACGGCGTCGACGAGGTCGCGGCAGCGAAGCGCTTCGTCGCCGGCGTCGTCGAGAGCTAGCGGAGGCGCTAGGGTTGGTCGAGGTGGAGAGGTGGTAGAAGAATTTTTGACCGTGATGGGACGCGCATTTATAAGCATGGGAGACGGCACAGCGCAATTACGCAGGTGCCCTTGGCGGTTCACATCTGAGGGACACGTGGCTGACGTGTAACACATTGGGAGTTGTTCCACGATCCCACGTACGCGCACGACTGTCGGAGTGGTAGTTCCGGCTTCTCCGGGTTTCAGGCATAAAGGATGGAGCATTAAAATCAGATTTAAAGTTTGTCTCCGTATCTTCTGTTGACAAGGACGCAGAGAAGATATTCGACAGTTCTAACAGAATGCATATGATTTGGATAGACAGAGTTTGAGATGAGAGAGCATAGAGAGGTTAGGGTCCGATCACATTCACTTAGTTCAAAAGATTCAAATAAGAAGACATAGCTATAAGTGAATGCTGTAGAGGACATAACACAAGTCTACATATGTCTAATATGAAGATAAACCAAATGCAAAGACTATGCAAATGTAACGCCACGAGAAACACTTCAAACAAAGATTTGGTGGTGGCATTACCCACCGTATAGGAAGTATTAGACCCAGACACGGCGCAAAATTATCGTGGCGCTCCGAAGTCAAATTCTGCGTTAATGTATTCACACTTAGAATGTAAGTCTACATTGATTGAAGATATAATTTACTTCGTGTGTTGCACATCTTAGTCATCAATATGCATAAGTGTTAGGATGTGTGCCTGATTATAGGACATTTGAGGATTCTAAGATATTTAGCTCACACCGCAACTTGCAAAACCTTTTCTCATCCAAGGGCTTTGTGAAGATATCTGCCAGTTGCTCTTCAGTGTTGACGTGTATGATATCAATATCTTCCTTCATGACATGATCTCTGAGAAAGTGATGACGAATTTCAATGTGCTTTGTCTTCGAGTGCTGAACTGGGTTGTTGGCAATCTTGATGGCGCTTTCATTGTCACAGTAGAGTGGCACATGTTTCAGATGGACACCATAGTCCTTGAGTATTTGCTTCATCCAGAGAAGTTGAGCGCAGCAAGATCCAGCAGCAATGTATTCAGATTTAGCAGTGGAGAGTGATACATAGTTCTGCTTCTTTGAAGACCAACAGACAAGAGATCGTCCTAGAAAGTGACATGTGCATGATGTAGACTTGCAATCAACTTTGTCACCAGCATAATCAGCATCTGAGAATCCAACTAGATCAAACTCTGAGCCCTTTGGATACCATAATCCTAGTGTTGGGGTGTAAGCCAAATATCGAAGTATTCGCTTCACGGCTAAGTGATGCGACTCCTTTGGTGCTGCTTGATATCGAGCACACATGCAAACATTAAGCATAATATCTGGCCTAGATGTACATAAATAAAGCAAAGAACCAATCATGGAGGGGTATACCTTTTGATCGAACTCTTTACCATCGGCGTCGGGACCCAGATGGTGTTTAGCTGGCATAGGCGTCAAGTACCCTTTGCAGTCTTGCATTCCAAACTTCTTCAGGCAGTCTTTGAGGTACTTCTCTTGATATATGAAGATGCCATTGCTTTGCTGACGAGTTTGAAGACCAAGGAAGAACTTCAGCTCACCCATCATGGACATCTGATATTGCTCTTGCATCATGTGACCAAACTCATCATTGTATCTTTTGTCAGTGCAGCCGAAGATAATGTCGTCCACATAGATTTGGTAGACAAACAGTTCATCATCATATGTCTTCATGAAGAGTGTGGGATCTAGGGATCCAGGTTTGAAGCCTTTGCTCTTCAGGAAGTCTTTGAGTGTGTCATAGCAAGCACGAGGCGCTTGTTTGAGGCCATACAGTGCCTTGTTCAGTTTGTATACCATATCAGGACGTTTTGGATCTTCAAAGCCAGGTGGTTGTGCAACATACACCTCTTCTTCAATCCTTCCATTGAGAAAGGCACTCTTTACATCCATTTGATACAGAAGTATGTTGGGATGATTTGCATAGGCTAGCAGTATACGAATAGCTTCAAGTCTAGCCACAGGAGAAAATGTTTCATCGAAGTCAATCCCTTCAACTTGATTGTATCCTTGAGCAACGAGATGAGCTTTGTTTCTGACAACTTGACCATGCTCATCTTGCTTGTTGTGATAAATCCATTTTGTGCCTATTATGTTGTGCTTGCGAGGGTCAGGACGCTTGACAAGTTCCCACACGTTGTTCAGCTCAAATTGTTGAAGCTCTTCTTGCATTGCTTGAATCCATTCGGGTTCCATAAAGGCTTCAGCAACTTTCTTGGGTTCAGATATTGAGACAAAAGCAAAGTGCCCACAGAAATTTGCAAGCTGTGTTGCTCTTGAACGAGTAAGTGGACCAGGTGCATTTATGCTGTCAATTATCTTCTCAACTTGTACTTAATTTGCAACACGAGGATGAGCTGGACGAAGATTTTTCTCTTGATGTACATTGTCATCATCAGGAGGGTGGTCTTCAGGCTGAGCATTGTCGTCAGGTCGATTTGGAGCAGAAATGATGAGTTCCTCGTCAGGCTGTGCTTTAGAAGGCATGATCTCACCGGTTCCCATTAGCTTGATAGATTCATTTGGTGAAGCATCATCGAGCACATTTGGCAGGAACTCTCTTTGTGAACCATTCGTTTCATCAAACCGCACATCCACAGTTTCAACTACTTTATAGAGAAAGATGTTGAAGACTCTGTAGGAGTGTGAGTCTTTTCCATATCCGAGCATGAAGCCTTCATGTGCTTTTGGTGCAAACTTTGACTTGTGATGTGGATCCTTGATCCAGCACCTAGCACCAAATACTCTGAAGTAACTTACGTTTGGTTTCTTTCCAGTGAGGAGTTCATAGGACGTTTTCTTCAGAAGCTTGTGAAGATAAACACGGCTGATGATATGGCATGCAGTATCAATAGCTTCGGGCCAGAACCTTCTTGGTGTCTTGTATTCATCGAGCATCGTTCGAGCCAGCTCAATTAGGGTTCTGTTCTTGCGCTCTACGATGCCATTCTGCTGAGGTGTGTACGGGGCTGAGAACTCATGAGTGATTCCCATTGTATCCAGATAAAGATCAAGGCCGGTGTTCTTGAACTCAGTGCCATTGTCACTTCTAATATGCTTGATCTTGACACCATAGTTGTTCATGGCACGATTGGAGAAGCGTCTGAAGACATCTTGCACTTCAGTCTTGTAGAGAATTATGTGCACCCATGTGTATCTTGAATAATCATCAACAATGACGAAGCAATAGAGACAAGCTGTGGTAGAGAACGTGGAGTAGTGAGTAGGGCCAAATAAGTCCATGTGAAGCAGATCGAAGGGTTTGGATGTCGTCATGATTGTCTTCGAGGGATGCTTGGCCCTAGTGATGACCCTCAACCGTAAGGGATCTGTTGCAGCGTTTTCGATAAGTAAGAGTGTCGAACCCAACGAGGACCAGAAGGTATTGATAAGCGATTCTGAGCAAGAAATTACTGCAAGCACTGAAAGATAACTTTTAGGGGTTTTCTCGATATAAGCAACAAGAATGTAATGGCGAGTAATGAAAAAGGTACTGAAAGTAACAAATGGCCCAATCCTTTCTTAGCAAAGGAGAGGCCTAGCAACTGAACTTATAATGACTAAGCGTTCTTGAGGACACATGGGAGAGGCAGTCATGTGCTTTCGTCATATTCCGTATCGATACTATGTTATGTGTTGATAAGTGTTGGTGGGTGGATCTATGCTAGTGCACTCTCTAGACTAAGATGAATGCACTCTTATGATTAAACACCTTGCAAGCATCCGCAAATACAAGATAGAATTTAAGGCAAAAGCCTAACCATAGCAATACGATCGAGGATCCATAATTCCCTTATGCAAAAGCGTGCGAACTGGGGTTCAGGTTTCTGTCACTCCGGCAACCCACTATAAGCATTATTTATACACAATGCATTCCCCTAGGTCCTTAATAAGGCGAAGTGTTGGGTGTTCGACTCACACAACACCACTAGTAGAATGACAACACAACTTAAGTATCAAACAACACATATTACTTCAACAGCATATGACTACTAACAACAGGACTTTCCCCATGTCCTCAAGAACTAAGGTAACTACTCACAAGACATAAAAGAGATCATGATCAGAGGGGATAAATATGTGATAAACAATCTGGACATAATAATATTTCTCCAACAAAACTCAATAGCATTCACCACAAAGTAGTAATCAACACCGATGGAGTAGAGAGGATAGGTAGTACAAGTTACAACACGAGTTGCGATGGAAAGATGAGATTTGGATGAAGATGGAGATGGTGCTGGTGTTGGGGATGATGTTGATGATGATCTCGATGATGCCCGTGATGATGGTGATGACGATGGTGACGATCTCCCCTTCCGGGAGGTGATCTCCCCGGCGGAATCTGCCCGCCGGAGATGCCCTTTTCTTCTCTGTAGGTTTCCGCCTCGAAGCGGCGGCGGAACTCCGAAAAAAGTCCCGTGTCTAGGGTTTTCGGGAGACGGAGAGCATATATGCAAAAGGGGGCGGCCAGAGGTGGGCCAGGGGCTCCAGGCGCCCCCCCCCCCCCGGCGCGGCTAGGGGGGGTGGGCGCGCCCCCAGGCCGCCTGGGCACCATGTGGCCCCCCTCTGACTCCCCTTTTGCATGTCTTTGTTATTCTTCTGAAAAACACGTCCCGTCAATTTTCAGGTAATTTGGAGGTGTTCTTCTTCAGCAACTTAGTATCCACTTTTTCCTGCTGAATCCTGTGTCTGCTGTTTCGGCATCGGAAAGTTGCAAACTGTGTAAAATAGACCAAAACAACATAAGAACATCATCATAACATGGAATATATCAATGAATAAGGATAAATTATAATATAAAATAGTGATGCATTTTGGACGTATCAACACCCCCAAGCTTAGACCTCGCTTGTCCCCAAGCGAAAATGAACTCGGTAAACCTGTCCACAAGTTTAGAGAGTGAAGTGTCGATAAATAGAATACGGACAAGAAGCATCATAGTCTCTTCACCAACTCAAATATCCTCAGCAACAATCTTCAACTCATAAGGCTTTTATGAAAGAGTGTCAACACTTATCCTCGAAAGTAGGACCAATAGAAACTCATTATATCATGGCAAACATGTCCTTTGGTCAAGGAACAACAAATAATTTTAACTTTTGCTTTTAATGGGATTAAATTGAAGCTTTTTGAAATAACAAGTTAATAAGCAAGAAGTGAAAGTGTTAACACAAAGGAAGATATTTGTCTTAGCTGGGCATGACAAACAACTTGCTTATCAAATGATAATGTCAACAAGGATATGATATGACAAATTAATGCAGCTTTATATGCATGAATCCTTATCAACATCAAACGTTTGCTCTCTTTGAGAAATAGAAGGAAGTAGGAATAACTGCCTCAACTTAAAATTAAAAGATAGGCCCTGCTCTAGGGTAGTAGGGAAAACTCATGTGCTATCCTCAAATCAAACAGAATGAAAACAATTTTTTGAGAGGTGCATGATTTGTCAACGAATGCTAATAGATAACTCAATTGTTTCTTGAACTGGACAAGTTTCGAGGAACGGCTCCCGTATGAGGACGATAACATCCTCTTATTCTCCTTTGTTTATCACTGCCAAAGTTTTCTGATTTCTCATGAACAAAGCGTGAAGGAGGGTTTGTTTGTTATATTATTTTTAAGCCGGGCGCACTCAATGCCAGTTCCTGTTCGTATTATGGGTTTGCACATTATACATGCAATCCCGGGGTGAAGCTTGTCCAACTCAAAAAGGTCATGAATTAGCCACTACTTCCTCATGAGCTAAAGCAGAGGCACAAAATAAAAGATTTTGAACATTTAAGGATAACACATAAATTATATACTTTTAGGAGGTGGTAGTGTAGTACCACGAGTAGGTAGGTATGGTGGACTCATATGGAAGGTATTGGCTTAAGGGTATGGATGCACAAGCAGAATTCCACTTAGTACAGAGTTAGGCTAGCAAAGGTTTTGAGAGAGCAGACAATCGGTGATGACTAAGATGCAAAGCAGTATAAAGCATGAACATTTGAAATAAGCATAACACATCAAGTTGTCTTCCTTGTCAACATAACACTTCAAGTATAATAACATAAAGGTTTTGGCTATGTTGATACTCTAAGAGAATCATGCTTGTTGTTATGACCAAAGCTATGTTTGCCAAGATTAAATAAAGTTTCATAGCCATACCTGACATAAGGTCAATACTCCCCATAAGAATCATCATATAAGGTCGATTGCATGAAGAGAATACCGAGTGTAGCAAAAAGGAACCGATAAACTTCTCATTAATATTCCATCATAGACGACTCCACACACACGGATACAATTCTTCACCAAGGGGGCGATAGACCTCAATGCACACACCTATCTCATATAATAACTTCCCTAGACATGATACGACTCTACTTGACTCCTGCAAGACACAAGGTAAAAGATAAAGATACCGGGCACTCCCCCAAGCTTGGAACAAGCCAAGGGAATGCCATTACCCACGGAGATTTCTCCCATATTTGTTGGCGTTAATCACGTAGTCCTTGGCGAAACGCTTCCATGGATATCTTGCTAAAGTCTCTTGTGAGAGGCTCATCTCCTGAATCCTGCATTCAGCACCCAAACTCATGCGCATAAATCTTAGTTCATACTCACAGTTCTGGTTAGATAGATCGTTAATTTGCCCTTGGAGTTCTATGATTCTGTCTTCAGACGCGGCAATTCTTTCCCACATCTCCTTCATCTCCTTCAGAAAGTAGTTCTTCAGCTCGCTGGTGATGTCAAAGTTAGCTTCGACACCACGCTCGGTCATCTTCTTGTACTTGAAGACTTCTTGCTCCACTTCTTCCAGCCTGGCTTGGACGCTCCCCTCCTTGATAGGTCCCTTCAGATCTTATTGATGAAGGACGCCCTCCTTCATCTGAACCACCTGAGGGTGCTTCTTCACCTCAGCGAGGTAAGGATTGATGACGTTGACGACGAACGTGTCCTTGGGGGAACTTGGAGAAGCCATGGCACCTAAATTTAGCTGAAAGATCTCCTGGCAGAAACAGATCGAAGAGAAAACACGCGAAATCGCAAGATACGTTGCCGGAACAACCCGGACAAATATATAGGAAAAATTTATGCACAGAAAGGAAGGTAACAGACCAAAGCGGGGTCGGAGTCGGGCACCAGGGTGTCCAGGCGGCCTGCCGGCGCGGCCCAGGGGGGGGCGCGCCAGGGGGGCGCCTGGACTCCCTGGTGGTCGTCTCCGGCTCCACTTCGACTCGGAATTTTACTATTTTTTCAAAAACGCGTAATACGGAACTTTTATGATGTTTTGCTGTGTTTTCTTACCGTACTACGCACCTTTTCTTTATTCTGCTTCTGCTGGCGTCTGAAACAGGGCTGCAACATGTCCTTCGTGGGTTGTTGTGTATATTATATTCACATCAACATCGACATGGTCTCCTGCTATGTAATGCTTAAGTCTTTGCCCATTCACAACTTGAGGTTTGGTGCCTTCAAAATTATTAATCTTAATCGCACCAGACCGATAAACTTCTTCTATATGAAATGGTCCTTCCCACCTGGAAAGTAGTTTACCTGGGGAAAACCTGAAATGGGATCTAAACAACAAAACTTTATCACCAACGTTAAATTCACGTTTCAGAATCTTCCTATCATGCCACTTTTTTACCTTTTCTTTGAACATTTTAGCGCTCTCGTAAGCTTCACTTCTCCATTCATCTAGAGAAGTCAAGTTCATGAGACGCTTCTCACCAGCTAGTTTTGGGTCAGCGTTAAGCTCTCTAACAGCCCAGAAAGCTTTGTGCTCTAGTTCTAATGGCAGATGGCAAGCCTTGCCATATACCATCTTATATGGGGACATACCCATGGGGTTTTTGTAAGCAGTTCTATATGCCCACAAAGCATCTCCCAATTTATTTGACCAATCCTTCCTATTTCTGTTTACTGTTTTCTGCAAGATCAACTTAATCTCTCTATTGGTGAGCTCAACTTGCCCACTAGTTTGAGGATGATAAGGTGAAGCAATTCTATGATTAACATCGTATTTAGCCAAAGATTTTCTAAAAGCTCCGTGCGTGAAGTGTGATCCTCCATCGGTCATGAGGTACCTTGGTACACCAAACCTAGGAAAAATTACATCTTTAAGCATTTTCAAAGATGTTTTGTGATCAGCACTTTCAGTGGGGATTGCTTCAACCCACTTGGTCACATAATCAACAGCTACTAAAATGTGAGTGTACTTGTGCGAAGAAGGAAAAGGACCCATAAAATCAAAACCCCAACAATCGAAAGGTTCAATCACTAGTGAGTAATTCATAGGCATATCATTCCTTCTACTAATGTTACCAACTCTCTGACATTTATCACAGGCTAAAACATAATTTCTAGCATCTTTAAAGAGAGTGGGCCAATAAAAACCTGATTGAAGAACCTTATGTGCAGTCCTCTCACCGGCGTGATGTCCTCCATAGGGACTGTCATGGCACCGTCAGAGAACGTCCTTCTACTCATGTTCCGGAATGCATCTTCTCACGATCCCGTCGGGACCTTCTTTGAAAAGATGTGGGTCATCCCAAAAGTAGTGCCTCAAATCATGAAAGAACTTCTTCCTCTGCTGAAACGTTAGACCTGGAGGCAAATACTTTGCAACAATAAAATTAGCATAATCTGCATACCAAGGATCGGAGAGAGGTTGTACTTTTACAACGGCAAGTTGCTCGTCTGGAAAACTATCGTTAACTGGGATGGGATCATGCGGTATATCTTCCATTCTTGAAAGATTGTCCGCTACCGGATTGTCTTCTCCTTTCCTATCAACAATCTGCAAATCAAATTCTTGAAGAAGGAGTACCCATCTGATAAGCCTTGGCTTAGCATCCTTCTTTGTCATAAGATATTTAATGGCAGCATGATCAGTATGAATAATAACTTTGGAATCAACAATATACTGCCTAAACTTATCACAAGCAAAAACTACAGCTAAGAATTCCTTCTCAGTAGTAGCATAATTTCTTATCAACCCTTTGTCCTAAGACAGCTCCAACAGCAAAATCACTTGCATCACACATAATTTCAAAAGGTAAGTTCCAGTCAGGTGGTTGTACTATAGGAGCAGTTATTAAAGCTTTCTTAAGGATTTCAAAAGCTTCCTTACAATTTTCATCAAACGCAAAAGGAACATCCTTCTGGAGAAGATTAGTGAGGGGTCTCGAGGTTTTAGAAAAGTCTTTAATAAATCTTCTATAAAAACCTGCATGACCGAGAAAACTGCGAATACCTTTGATGTCCTTTGGATAAGGCATCCTCTCAATAGCTTCGATCTTGGCTTTGTCCACTTCAATTCCCCTTTCGGAAATCCTGTGACCAAGAACAATTCCTTCATTAACCATAAAGTGGCACTTCTCCCAGTTGAGTACCAAATTTGTCTCCTCGCATCTCTGCAAAACTTTATTAAGGTTGTGAAGACAATGGTCAAATGAGGTTCCATAGACGGAGAAATCGTCCATGAAGACTTCCATAATATCCTCGCAGAAACCATGAAAGATAGCAGACATACACCTTTGAAAAGTAGCAGGGGCATTACATAAACCAAAAGGCATACGTCTGTAAGCATAAGTACCAAAAGGACAAGTAAAAGTGGTCTTCTCTTGATCGACAGTGTTAACATGAATTTGAGAGAAGCCAGAATAACCATCGAGATAACAAAAGTGGGTGTTTTTGGATAACCTTTCAAGCATTTGGTCGATGAACGGCAACAGGTAGTGATCCTTCCTGGTTGCTTTGTTCAACTTCCTGTAATCAATACACATTCTATATCCAATAATAATTCTCTGAGGTATTAGTTCATTTTTATCATTAGGAACTACAGTTGTACCTCCTTTCTTAGGAACACAATGTACATGACTTACCCACTTACTATCAGCTATAGGGTGGATAATACCTGCGGCTAGAAGCTTGAGAATCTCAGTTCTCACGACATCCATCATCTTCGGGTTCAACCGTCGTTGATGATCAACAACTGGTTTAGCATCAGGCTCAAGGTTGATAGTATGTTGACAGATAGATGGACTAATCCCCTTAAGGTCATCAAGGGTATAGCCAATTGCGCCTCGGTGTTTACGAAGTACTTCCAATAATTGCTCTTCTTCATATCCTGAAAGGTTAGAATTGATAATAACATGATATACTTTCTTTTCATCTAAATAAGCACACTTGAGCGTATCGGGAAGAGGTTTAAGATCGAACACCGGGTCTTCTTTCGGTTTTGATAAAATTCCCAAAGGTTCAACCGGAAGGTTGTGCTTCAGGATAGCAGGCTGCCTCAAGAATATTTCATCTAGTTCATTTCTTTCCTGCATATGCAAATCATTCTCGTGGTCCTCCATGTATTGCTGCAAAGGATCATCAGGAGGAATAGCAATAGAGGCAATACTTTCAATAATTTTATCATCACTAGGTAAATTAGTACCACGAGGCTGCTTAGAGAACTTAGAAAAATTAAATTCATATGGCTCACCATTGAATTCAACAGAAACTTTACCTTTCTTGCAATCTATTATAGCTCCACAAGTTCTAAGAAATGGTCTACCAAAAATGATGGGACAAAAATCGTCCCTGGCTGAACCAAGTACCAAAAAGTCGGTAGGGTATTTTACCTTTCCACATAGGACTTCAACGTCCTTCACAATTCCGATAGGAGAGATAGTTGATCTATTTGCAAGATGAATAGTAACATCAACTTCTTCAAGTTCACAAGGGGAAATCTCACCGATGATTTCTTCATAAAGTGAATAAGGAATAGCACTTGCACTCGATCCCAAATCGCATAGGCCATAATAATTATGATCTCCTATTTTAACAGATACCACCGGAGTACTTGAAATTGGGCCTTTGTTCTTGGCTGTGACAAGGTTAGTGGAAACAGCACAAAAAGTTATATTGGAATCCAAAACATCATCAGTAACAAGGTCTTTAATCAATGCAACTCGAGGATCGACCCTAATCTGGTCCTTAGGTTCATCAACTTTTCTCTCACTTTTATTTATTATGCCTGTTACAAGAGAGTGCTCCTTTATCCTCGTGGGAAAAGGAGGCTGTTCATATATAACTGCAGGCAAAATAGGCTCAGCAACATAAATATCAATAGGTTTTTCTTTAAAAGGTGCATGGTGCTGGTCTCTATTCTTTTTAAAAGAATCAACATGAGAGGCAAAGTTCTTACATAAATCAATCACTAGATGGGAATCAAGACCAATCTTAGAGCAAAAAGTATTGAAGTAATCAGTTTCTACATAGCTCTCAATATAATCATGTTCATAAGTTATAGCGGGTTCAATACCTTTATGAATTTCCCAATCTTTGGTATTCCTCTGGATTCTTTCAAGGAGATCCCACCTTTCTTCAACACTCTTCTTCTGAAATACCCCACTAGAGGAGGCATCCAGCATCTCTTTATCCTGACGAGAAAGCCTGGCATAAAAATTTGTAAGTATAATCTCCTTGGGAAGCTTATGAATAGGGCATTTGAGCATTGGAGACTTCAGTCTCCCCCATGCTTGAGCAATGCTTTCTCCGTCACGAGACCTAAAGTTATAGATATAATTCCTGTCTCGATGAATTTCATGAAGAGGATAAAATTTAGTATAAAAGAGAGACATAAGCTCCTGCCAGTCCAGCAAGTGTGGGTTATCGAGAAGCCCATACCAATCTGAAGCTTTATCTATAAGGGATACGACAAACAATTTCCTCATGACAAACTCCCTCGATACACCTGCAAGCTTAAATAATGAACACAGTCGTGACAAATATAGCAAGTGTTCACCGGGATGTCTGTCTCCTGCATACCGATTAGCCAAAACATAATTGATAATGCCAGCCGGTATTTTATAAGGCACAATTTCAGTAGGGGGAGGATCAACCACCACAGGTGTGGGGTGTCTTACCGCAAGCAATGCTCCAACAATAGGGTTATCCATAAGGACAGAGGATAGCAATAAAAATAAAAAAACAGAATTATAAAAAGACTTTCTTACCAGTTTCACTTTACCAATAGCGCTACGCTCCCCGGCAACGGCGCCAGAAAACGGTACTTGATGACCCTCAACCGTAAGGGATCTGTTGCAGCGTTTTCGATAAGTAAGAGTGTCGAACCCAACGAGGAGCAGAAGGTATTGATAAGCGATTCTGAGCAAGAAATTACTACAAGCACTGAAAGATAACTTTTAGGGGTTTTCTCGATATAAGCAACAAGAATGTAATGGTGAGTAATGAAAAAGGTACTGAAAGTAACAAATGGCCCAATCCTTTCTTAGCAAAGGAGAGGCCTAGCAACTGAACTTATAAAGACTAAGCGTTCTTGAGGACACACGGGAGAGGCAGTCATGTGCTTTCGTCATATTCCGTATCGATACTATGTTATGTGTTGATAAGTGTTGGTGGGTGGATCTATGCTAGTGCACTCTCTAGACTAAGATGAATGCACTCTTATGATTAAACACCTTGCAAGCATCCGCAAATACAAGATAGAATTTAAGGCAAAAGCCTAACCATAGCAATACGATCGAGGATCCATAATTCCCTTATGCAAAAGCGTGCGAACTGGGGTTCAGGTTTCTGTCACTCTGGCAACCCACCATAAGCATTCTTTATACACAATGCATTCCCCTAGGTCCTTAATAAGGCGAAGTGTTGGGTGTTCGACTCACACAACACCACTAGTAGAATGACAACACAACTTAAGTATCAAACAACAAATATTACTTCAACAGCATATGACTACTAACAACAAGACTTTCCCCATGTCCTCAAGAACTAAGGTAACTACTCACAAGACATAAAAGAGATCATGATCAGAGGGGATAAATATGTGATAAACAATCTGGACATAATAATATTTCTCCAACAAAACTCAATAGCATTCACCACAAAGTAGTAATCAATACCGATGGAGTAGAGAGGATAGGTAGTACAAGTTACAACACGAGTTGCGATGGAAAGATGAGATTTGGATGAAGATGGAGATGGTGCTGGTGTTGGGGATGATGTTGATGATGATCTTGATGATGCCCGTGATGATGGTGATGACGATGGCGACGATCTCCCCTTCCGGGAGGTGATCTCCCCGGCGGAATCTGCCCGCCGGAGATGCCCTTTTCTTCTCTGTAGGTTTCCGCCTCGAAGCGGCGGCGGAACTCCGAAAAAAGTCCCGTGTCTAGGGTTTTCGGGAGACGGAGAGCATATATGCAAAAGGGGGCGGCCAGAGGTGGGCCAGGGGCTCCAGGCGCCCCCCCCCCCCGGCGCGGCCAGGGGGGGCGCCCCCAGGCCGCCTGGGCACCCTGTGGCCCCCCTCTGACTCCCCTTTTGCGTGTATTCGTTATTCTTATGAAAAAGACGTCCCGTCAATTTTCAGGTAATTTGGAGGTGTTCTTCTTCAGCAACTTAGTATCCACTTTTTCCTGCTGAATTCTGCGTCTGCTGTTTCGGCATCGGAAAGTTGCAAACTGTGTAAAATAGACCAAAACAACATAAGAACATCATCATAACGTGGAATATATCAATGAATAAGGATAAATTATAATATAAAATAGTGATGCATTTTGGACGTATCACCTAGTCATCTTCCCAGCTTCACAGGCACCACATAGATGATCTTTCTTGAACTTGACGTCCTCGATGCCTACGACGTGCTTCTTCTTTGCGAGAGTGTGCAAGTTCCTCATGCCGTCATGTCCTAGCCTCTGATGCCAGAGTCAGCACTCTGAAGCTTTTGCTAGAAGACATACGGCCATCTGCGGTCCAGTTGAGAAATCCACCATGTACAGATCACCTTTTCTGTATCCTTCAAATACTAGAGACTTGTCAGACTCCATTAGTACAAGGCAGCGAAATTTTCCAAATATCACAATCATGTTTAAGTCACATAGCATTGAGACCGACATTAAGTTGAAACCAAGAGATTCAACAAGCATGACTTTATCCATGTGCTGATCCCTTGAGATTGCAACTCTACCTAGACCCGACACTTTGCTTTTACCAGTATCAGCAAATGTGATGTGACTCTTGTTAGATGGACGCAAGGTTGAGTCCATGAGAAGACTTCGATCTCCGGTCATATGATTTGTGCATCCGCTGTCCATAATCCATTCTGAAGACTTTGGTGTCACTCCCTACAATGCAGTTAGGAGGATAGGCTTCACCAATAGTCATTGTGAAGCATAGACATTTGACGTACAAGTGGATTATGAAAGCTTAGATACAAGTTAGGACATATAAGATGATTAGAAAGCAATTCATGAACAAAATGGATAGTTAACCATTTGGGCATTTGATCTTGTGCCCTACAAGTGTTTTAGGTCCCCAGCAATAGCATCAGACGCTTTTGATTTTCGGCTGGAGACCTTTCCCTACAAGAGAAAGTTCTTCTTAACCACCCACATCTTCAGGGGTGGCTTAGAAGCAATGAGTCTAAGAGTAGCATCTGGGAATTTTGGCTATGGAGCCCTAACAAATAGTCTTGCAGGAGGATAATAATACTCATAAGAATAAGCAGAAAAACTCTTTGTTTTATGAATATAGTGGTTTGAGGAAACACGCTCATATTCATGGGTCTGAGTATGGTTTCCGTGCAAAACATTGGCGTTAGGGTGACTCAGGTGAGTTCTTTGTCTGTATGAAGCCTTAGGATCATATGAAGCCTTTGGTCTGGGGTTTGTCTTCTTCCCTGGTTGTGTCATGATAACATTTGCTGGAAGTTTCTCAAGACAACCTTTGGGAACCCACATCTTCTTCATAGATGGCCCGTTCCTGCAGTTAGTACCAATATACCTGGCAAACACTTCGCCATTTTGATTCTTAAATAGTTTATAGTTTGCATCAAAGGATTCATCAATGATAATAGGATTAGCACAAGTGAATCCAGATAGGGTAGATGGATCCACTGAAGGTTCCTTTGCCGCAACCCATGTGGTTTTGGGATACTGCTCAGGCTTCCAGTATGAACCATCAATATTCATTTTCCTGTCGAACCCAACACGCTCTTTCCTAGGGTTTCTGTTTAGTATCTGCTTTTTGAGGACATCACATAGAGTATGATGCCCTTTGAGGCTTTTGTACATCACTGTTTCAAGCAAAGTCTTCAACCTAGCATTTTCATCAGCAATAGTAGTGGTATCTTCAGCAGAGGGGTTAGTTACCACATCATTAGTTGAAGATATTGCAACAGTGGCAGCAGTAGAATATTTAGCAACAGATGTAGCGTTATCACGCTCAAGCATTTTAGACATGGTGGTTCAAACTCTTCCTGAGAAGCACTGATTTGTTGAGCGAGTAATGAATCGCGCTCCTTCTGAAGATCTTCATAACATACTCTTAGCTCTTCATGATCAGATAAGAGAGTGTTATGATGACTTTGATGTGTGTTTAACTTAGTCTGAAGTCTCTGAAGACTTTCAGCCAAGTTTTTCGACTGATCCATTTCTTCACCCAACATATCATTGCTCTTATTAAGCATTTTTTAGCCTTTTCCAAAGCAATCTGTTGTTTAGTGGCAAGGGAAGCAAGGTTGACATAGCTGGGTCCAAATTCAACCCCAGATTCATCATCACTAGACTCAGATAGATAGCATTCGGTTACCTTGGCACCTTTTGCCATAAGACCTGGTGCAGAGGATGATGGTTATGGATTGAAAGTCATCATCTTGAGAGATTCTTTGAAATCCTCAAACCTGGAATCATCACGAGTTCGATGACCCTCATAGACTTCAGAGAGACGGTCCCAGATAAGCTTCGCATGATCGAGATGCATGACGTTCCTGAACTAATTTTGAGACAGACAGGAGCAGATGACATCCTTCGCTGTGAGGTTGAGAAGAGTGAACTTGCGAATGTCATCAGCTTCTGTCATCTTGCACAGATCGGTAAGACCAATCTCAGTGACGATCCACAGCTCACTATTAATTGCCATGAGACGTTTCTTCATCATTGCCTTCCACTTGGGATACTCTTGACCGTCAAACATGGGGCAAGACACTGTCTTCATTCCTGAGGTCGACATAGCTAAAACTCCAGGTGGTTAAACCGAATCACACAGAACAAGGGAGTACATTGCTCTGATACCAATTGAAAGTGCAGTATATCGACTAGAGGGGGGGTGAATAGACGATTTTTATGAAATGCTTCAAAACATGGAAGTTTCGAAGACAAAGGATAAATCCAATCCTATTTATATGCAGGGGAAAGTAGACTACACTAGATAAACCATAATCAGGTATTCAATAAAGTGAAAGCATGAAGACTAATAGCAGCTAGGCAGTAAGGATCAAGATGGAAGAAGGAATGAAGCCAATCAGAACAAGTAGTCACACACAGTGAAGTCAATCAGATAAGGCAAGCAGGCAATGACTTCACAACATAAGACAGTAAGTAAAGGGAAAGAAAAGGATAGAACCAGTAGCTCGGGGAAGACAGTGATTTGTTAGACCAGTTCCAGTTGCTGTGACAAATGTACGTCTGGTTAGGGAGGCCGAGATTTAACTCAGAAGACCGCGTCTTCACCTTATTCCCCTTGAGCTAAGGACACCTAGTCCTCGCCCAATCACTCTAGTAAGTCTTCAAGGTAGACTTCCAAATCTTCACAGACTTCATTCACCAGCGATCCACAATGACTCTTGAATGCTCAGAACGCGACGCCTAACCGGCTAGAGGAAACACAGTCCACAAGTGTAATAAGTCTTCAGGTCACACAGACAGAAAGACTTCAGTGATGCCTAACACTCTTTGGCTCTAGATGTTGTGGCTTTGCCCTCGCAAGGATCTCTCTCTCAAATGCTTCGGAGGTGGGTTGCTCTCAAACGACAAAAGCCGTGCAATAACTCTGAGCATCCACCATTTATGGTGTAGGGGGTGGGCTATTTATAGCCACTGGGCAACCTGACCTGATTTGTCCGAAGTGACCCTGGGTCACTAAGGAACTGACACGTGTTTCAACGGTCAAATTTCAAACACTCACACAGCTACTTTACTTGGGCTACAAGTAAAGCTGACTCATCCAGCTCTAGATAAGATTTGCTCTCATAGTCTTCGCTCGAAGACATAGGATTTGCTTGAGCATCACTTCAGTCACTCTGACTTAGTTCACTTGGACCCCACTTATCAGTACGGTGGTTCTTATGACTCAACAAAGAAGAAAAGGAAAAAACAAAACATCTAAGTCTTCGCACTCCATTGTCTTCACACAATGTCTTCTCTTGTCATATTCTTCAATATGATTATCTTCATGTACCACCACTGTTGTCAATGTCTTCATACATTTTTAGGGGTCATCTCCGGTAGGTAAACCGAATCAATGAGGGACTACTACTTGTGTTATCCTGCAATTCTCACAAACACATTAGTCCCTCAACCTGGTTTGCCGTCAATACTCCAAAACCAACTAGGGGTGGCACTAGATGCACTTACAGAGTTGCGTTTAAATCTCTCTAATAAATCCCATTTGAATTCAACAGTCTTCATCATAAAGGAGCCATAACAAGAATGATCGAGCATGGTGCGATTATTGAGGAAAGCCGAGCATAAGAATTTTGAATGATCAATTTTCTTGAGAGCTCATGATTGGGGCATGAGTATAACATTGACTTAAGCCTCCCCCAAGCTTTAGTGATGCTTTCTCCTTCGAGAGGCCAAAAATTATAAATATAATTATGATCACGATGAACCTGGTGCACAGGGTAGAACTTCCGATGAAATTCCAACTTCAGACGATCATAGTTCCATGATCCAATATCATCACATACCCTAAACCATGTCAATGCATCTCCCTTCAAAGATAAAGGGAAGACCTTCTTCTTGATAACATCCTCGGGCATACCTGCTGTAATGCCCCAGATGTAACACTTTCCATATTGGGCAATATATGAAACTTTGACTTCGTCAATTCCATTCTGGGCTCTTCTTCCATTTCGGGTTTCTTCGTTTTGTCATGTGCGTGTGTGCATTTCATCCATGTCATGTTGTCATGTGAATTGCATTGCATTTGTGTTGTCCCTTGCACCCGGTCCCACTCGTCTCTTCCCGTTGTCCGTTTCGAGTTCCGACGCACACACACGTGCCCGTGGCATCCCCGAGTCCTTCTTTCGTGTGTGGCCGTGTAACGTTTCCGGAATGACGTGAGACTTGTCGTGCGTTGTTGTTTTGGTACGTGTAGGCCGCCTGTCAAGTTTCGTCGCGTTTGGAGTTCGTTTGGTACTCCAACGGTTAACCTAGTGGGCTAAAAGAACCTCTTCTTTGAGGCCCAAGACCCCCTCCACAACAGCCCACCAACCCAGCACAACCCTTCCCATAATCTCGGTCATTGAATCGTGATCGCGTGGCCGAAAACCGCTCCCCATTTGGAGTCTCCTAGCTCCCTATGCCTATAAATTAGCCCCCTACGTCCATTTTTGCGTCCAAACCCTAATTTTCCGCCCTCCGCGCCGCCGGACACGTCCGGAACGGACCGGACACGTCCGCCCGGACGCGCCCAACCAATCACCGACCGCCACGTGGCAAATCCGTCCCCGCCGCCGCCGCTTCCACCACACTGGCCCGCGGGCCCGGTTCGTGCCCTCGCGGCCCGTTCGATCCGCCGCCGCGCCGCGCCTCTTCCCCGCCGCCTCCGGCGATCGCCGTCGCCGCGCCTCCACGGAACCACCGCCGCCGGAACGCAACCACCGCCGCCGGGCCGCCCCGCAGCCGAGCTCCACGAGGCCCTCGCCGCCGGCCCTCGTCGCCGCCCCGACCAGAGCCCGCCGGTCTCCTCCGGCTTCGGTGGCTCTCCGCCCCGCCGCCGCGAAGCTCCCACCGGCCGCCGCCGATTCGCCGCGAACCGCCGCCGGGCCGAACCCTAACGGGTCGGATCCGGTCCAATCCGACCCGATCTACCCCGCCGCGCCCGATCCGCGAGGTTGATGTTATTTTTTTTCACTAAGTCTATTAAACTTGTTGTCTGATGGCATCTTTGCATGGCTGTATCTTTTATTGTGCTTGTCCAAATTGTGCATATGATATATCAAAATGATCGTGGTGATGTGCTCTACGTTTTGTTCCATTGTGGCATGCACGTTTGAGTTCATCTAGAGGTCCTAATCATCATGACAAGAGTGCTACTTGTTATAAACTACTGCAACTTGTTATTTTCTTGCCATGTTTGAGATGTGATAACTTGGTGCATGTTTATCTAAATGAAGCAAATGATATGTCAAAATGTTCATAGTGAGATGCTCTACATGATGGTTGCTGTAGCATTCATGTTAGGTTTCATATTTCCATGTTAAACTTGGTTGCAAAAGTGCATGTGGCTGTTAAGTTATGAAACATGTTATGAGATGCTGATTTGAAGTGCTCGTTGCTATTGATGTGTTTGTCCCCATGTCACATGTCAATATGTTTTAGAATCTCCATCATATGGTCTTTGCTGTGGTGCAAACCATTTTCCATGATATGCCTTGAGGTGACTTAAACATGCTTGTAAACATGCCAACATAATTATTGTATACTTAGTGAAATTTCTGCTAAGTCTGGAATCTGTCATATCCTGATGCTATGTTTGGTTGATGCCCTAGACAAATCCATGCTTGTTTTGGAGTGGCCAATGATCATTCCTTGTTGTACATGTTATTGTCTATCCATCCATGCCATCACTTGCTCATATGGGTTGTTGTAGCTTATTTATTTCATGCTCCCAAGTTGCTATAAATTATATCTGTCAGGTTTTTAACATCATGATCAATTTGGCGTAGCTTGTTGCTATTGATCCATGCCTCCTATGGAGTTGCTCCAATGGAGTTGTTTGCTGTAGGATATGTCTACTTTATGTCCATGCCTCTTGTCATCATGTTTGGGTGCTGTAGAGTATATATTTCTTGCTCCATTGTTGCTATGTGGCTGTTAATTTCAGCTTTGCATTGTATCTTGTTTCGAGTGTATGTGTTGAACCGTTGCTCCGTTTTGAGCGTGCCCTATAAGAAACTTGTGTGATTTTTCATGTAGAATCATAATATCATGTTGTTAACATGTTTGGAGTGTTTTTGCTTGATGTTTGGGGTGCATCTTGCACCGTTGCCATGCTTGTCTTGTTTTGCTCATATCTTCTAGACCGTAGCTTCGAAACTTGACTAGAATTTCGTGTAGATCATCATGGTGCATGTTAACTTGCTATTTAACAACTTTAACTTAAGGTTTGTTCAGATCTGGATCATTTTCAACATATGCATATGAGGACTTACCGGATTTGCTATATGTGGATTCAGGCCTCATTTAAACTTGTTGTCTTGAGTTGTTCTTGTGTGCTTCATCCCTTGACATGTATTGCATCATATATGCATCATACTTGCATCATGTTGATTGTGCATTGCACCTTGTTTGATTCTCGTGCCATGTTGTGTTCTTGTGTTGAGTAGAGCCGGAAGCCGAGACCGAGACCGAGAACGAGGTTGCTACCGAGGTTGAGTACAACGAGCCGTCTTACGATCCCATCAAAGAATCGACAGGTAAGATGACCTGACCCAGATATCATTACTATCTTTGCCTATTGCTAGATGTCTCGCTCTTTAGCTCATTGCCTCGATGCCCATGTTTGTTTGTCAGCCTCCTATTGTAACCATGAATCTGCCTAACCACCCAACCTAGCAAACCTTTGTTTGGCTAAGTAAGCTTCGATCAGCCCCTCTTATAGCATTGCTAGTTGCAGGAGAAGATTTGAAGATTCTTGCTTCATGTTGAAATTATTTGGTTGGGATATCACACTATATAAACTCGTAAACTAAATTATCTATATATTGGTAATGGGTGGAAGGCTAAGCCTCTTGCTTGGTGATTTGTTCCACTCATGCCGCCCTAGGAATCGTATAAACTGGTGTTATGTTCCTTGATTTTGCGTTCCTCACATGGTTGGGGTTATGGGACCCCCTCGATAAACCGCTTAGCGCTAAGGCTTTTCCAGCAAGTCCCAACATTGGTACTACATTTGCCTAAACAACTAAAACTTGCATAGGGAGTTATAAACCCTCTTCTTAATCAACAACCCGGGCCAGTGCTCCACATAAGTGTTGGTCCAAACTGGGGGTCCTGTAGGGCCACCTTGGGGAAACCCGAGGGCTGGTAAAAACCTGTAGCATCGCCCATTCGGTCGTGGCCCGAGACGAGATACGCGCGGCTACTATTAGGGTGTCTCCACGCCAGGAGGGTTTGCTGGATTAGTTTTACCTTAGTCGGAGTATCTTGAGCACGGGATTCCGAGAATACTCGGGCCTTCCCACCTTGGAGTTGCGACTCCGCACATCGTGAGCTTGTAATGGGCTAATTTGGGACACCCCTGCGGGATTTTGAACTTTCGAAAGCCGTGCCCGCGGTTATGTGGCAGATGGGAATTTGTTAATATCCGGTTGTAGAAAACTTGACACCATGTTCAGAACACACTACCAGCGTGAGTAACTGTGACGGTCATTTTCCGAAAAGGGGTTCGGGAAGTGAACACGGTGGGGTTATGATTGACATGCATAGATAGGATCACTTCGTGATCACTTTGACGCTCATGGCACTTCTCTTCTCGCTCTGAACACGTAAGCTAGTGCTAGTGCAGCTGCAACGTTTATCTTTCTTCAGTCTTGTTCCACACCCAAGGCTTAGATAGTTTTGCTACCCGGGAACGGGATTGCTGAGTCCTCCGTGGCTCACAGATTCTACACAACACCAGATGCAGGTACTATGGTGAACTACACAGGTGACGGCACCGAGCTGTACTGGGAGTTCGATGAAGAACGTAGTCGATACTATGTGCACTATCCCGATGATCAGTAGTGGCTTCTACTTGGTGCGATTCGGACCTTGTGGCTTTATGTATCTGGTATCTTTCATTTGGATCTTCGTCCGTAGTCGGACTGTGATGTTATTTGGATGATTATTTGCTTATGTAATGTATTGTGTGACGTGGCGAGTGTAAGCCAACTATCCTTTTGCAATTTCATCCCTATTTTTACGTGAGTCTTGCAAAGATACCATGCTTGAGATCATTCTAGTATGGGCTTATAACTTTAAGTCATGCCTCGACACGTAGGAGGTATAATCCCATACTGGGCATTACAAGTTGGTAATCAGAGCCTTCTCCGACCTCGAAGCCCCCACTATTTGATCGAACCGTTGACGGTTGAGTCTAGGCACACACTAAAAATGTTTTGAGTCCTATATATATATCGGAGAGTAGGATTTCTTTTGCTCGTCATCTCTTTTCACTCTGGTCAGGACTTCTCACGTTTACTCTTGTCTCTTCTACTCTCCAAAATTCACCAATTTTTTTAGGATCACGCGGGTATTGTTTGGATTGTTTCGATGTCTTTGTGACGAGAACATTGTTCTCGATGCCTCCTGTCATTTAGGGGTTGTGGCAGTGTCCCGGGGAGTTGAGCTCCGAGGTGTTGTCGTCACAAATATATCGCAGCAGTTCTGGAATACTTAAGACGGCCGACATCGAAAACTCTCCTATGCGGTTAGTGGCAAGATAACCCCGACATCACCCAGTACTGGGGAGGTAGTTCGGGAGTATTGCCATAGCTTGTATAGCAGATGCGTTTCGAAGGTCCGAGGTAAACGGTTTCTGGAAATAACTGGTTATGTGTTGAAGGATGGATACAGCTGGATGTAGGATTAGAGTTGAGTGCGCGATGCTTCCCCTATATCCCCAACACCTGATTGCATAACTGGAAACTTTCGGAAATTAATAGGTGAGTTCATCTAGTAGTTCGTAGGCATTCTTCCAACGAATGCGTGATATGGAGTTTGAGGTTCTATATTGAGTGAAGTAGTTTTATGGGTGTTGTTCCGATCGAGAGTTGCATCTTAAAGGTTCCTTGGCTATGCTGATCCGGGGATTGCAAAACCCTTTTGTAACACGTTCCATAAGCTTTCAGCACGAATATGTCGAACGAAGCTTCTATCTTGTATTTGTTCTATCTGTTCCTTGTTGTTTTTATTTACCTTTTGTTCTCCCAAGTGGCTTCTCAAGAAGATTGTTGTACCATTTAACTGTGGATTACATTCGTTCATTTTGTTCGAATGTTTTTGTGAAGACTTATGTTGCAATTTCTAGCCATTGATTCAGCTTATATATTTTCTCAATCAATGGCTAATAGTTGTCATCTCATTCAGGATGGCTCCTAAAAGGGTTCCCAACGCTAACCCAGAGGGTGAAGAAGTTCCTGATCGTCCTCCTTCCCCTCCTCCTCCGTCTGAGGCCTAGAGAGCAATTATGCAAGCGACGAACCAGAACATCTAGATGCTTATGCAAATGATGCAGAACATTCAAGCAAATCAAGCAAATCAAGGTGCTCATGGGAACCAAGGCCAAGGCAATTTGTTCAACCAACCTCACTTTGCTACACTCAACCAGTTCCTGGCAAACCAACCGAACGCATTCAGTTACTGTGTGGACCATCTAGATGCTGAAGACTGGATAACATATATCAAGAAGCATTTCGAGTGCAGTAACGTGAGACCTAAGGACTATGTGAAGTTTGCCACCTTCCAACTCAAGGACCAAGCCGCTGATTGGTGGCAGCAGTACAAAGACTCCATAGAAGGGCGTGAAATCTCGTGGGCTGACTTCTGCAAGGATTTTCGCTCTCACCACATTCCAACAAGTGTCATCGAAGGTATGCGTGAGCAATTCCGCAACCTGAAGCAAGGCTCAATGTCTGTTTATCAATACAATGTCAAGTTCCAAAACCTTGCCCGCTATGCCAAGAAAGACATCCCAGATGCCAAGAGCAAGATTTATCAGTTCCGTGGTGGTCTGAAGGATGAACTCCAACTATCCCTCACCTTGTTCGAGCCTGATGAATTTGATCAATTCTATAACATGGCACTTAAGCAAGAGGCATCCCAGCTCAAGATGGAAGCTTCCAAAAAGAGGATGAGAGATGATGTTCACTCCTTCTCTTCTTCCCAAGTGGTCGTAAAGCAACAAGAGTTTTGGCTTTCACCTCCTCCACTGATCCGACCTCCCAACAACAACAACAACAAGCATTCTGGTGGCCATGGTTTCTCCCACCCACCCAACCTAAGCAATCAGTCAAAGAATCACTTTCAAGCTTCGAAGTCAAGTGCTCCTTATCACCATCCTCTCTCAGAAGTGGTTTGCAACAAGTGCACTCAGAAGGGTCATTATGCTAACAAGTGCCCCAACCCAAGGCGCCTTCCGCCTCCTCCACCTGTCAGCACTGCTATTGTCAAGCACAATCCAAAGGCAGCAAGAGTGAATCTGATGAATGCAGCTCAAGCCGAGAATTCTTCAGATGTGATACTTGGTAACCTTCTAGTTAACTCTATTCCTCCAAAAGTGTTGTTTGTTTCAGGTGCATCATGTTCTTTCATGTCTCATCCATTTGCAACCAAGCATAATGTTGTCACCAAAATTTTTCCAAGGGAGTTATCAGTTATTTCTTGGGGGAGACGAATGCATTCTAGTGTGTATGCTCCGGATGTATCTATTCGCATGGGTGATTACCGCTTTCTGGCTTCTCCGGTTGTTCTCGACAACTCCGACATTGATCTTATTCTAGGGATGGATTGGCTTTCCCAGCATGATGCTCACATTGATTGTGCAAATAAGGAAGTCAAGCTTACTCATTCCGATGAAGACGTGATTATCTTCGCCTCTCGAGATAACACAATCAGGCTATTCTCTCTCAATGACAAGGGCGAGATTAATGCCATCTCTCAAATTCCGGTGGTCAATGAATATGAAGATGTTTTCCCTGAAGAGCTTCCAGGCATGCCTCCGCATCATCAAGTTGAATTCGTCATTGAACTCGAGCCCGGTACCGAGCCAGCATGTCGGCGTCCGTACAAGCTTTCCCCTGATGAGTTGAAGGAGGTGAAGAAACAACTCGATGAGCAAGAGCGTATGGGTCTAATCAGGCCTAGCACTTCTCCTTGGGGTTGTGGTGTCTTATTTGTCAAGAAGAAGGATGGCACGGAGCGCCTTTGCGTTGATTACCGGCCATTGAACAAGAAGACAATAAAGAACAAGTATCCGCTCCCCAACATCAATGAATTGTTCGAGCAGCTCAAAGGAGCAAAAGTGTTCTCAAAGCTCGATCTCCGGATGGGTTATCACCAGATCCGTATCCATGAAGAAGATATTCACAAGACTGCATTCAGAACAAGCTACGGCTCCTATGAATACACAATCATGTCTTTTGGCCTCGCTAATGCTCCACCCACCTTCTCGAGGATGATGCACTACATATTCAACCCCTACACCAACGAATTTGTGCTCGTCTATCTGGATGACATCTTGGTATTCTCCAAGAATGAAGAGGATCATGCCAAGCACCTCCGTTTGGTTCTCGACAGACTCCGTGAACATAAGTTCTATGCCAAATTCTCTAAATGCGAATTCTGTCTCGATAAGGTCTTATATCTTGGCCATATCATCTCCGCTGAGGGTATCTATCGTGGAATTAGCACGGCAGATGTCCGGTTTGGAGGACTTAGGTGTGGAGCCATCGCGCGGGTTAGCTTGAAGAGGTTAAAAGCACAAAAAGGACACAGAGGGTTTATACTAGTTCGGCCCCTTCGATGAAGGTAAAAGCCTACGTCTAGTTTGGTTTGGTATTGCTTGGGCGTCGATGAACAGGGAGCAGATTGCTTGCCCGTCTCTCGACGGATTGTTGCTTATCCTTGAACCGTCGCCGGGTCGTTCCTTTATATAGGAGGCAACGCCCGGTCCGGTTTACAGAGTCCCGAGGCCGGCTCATAATCGTGTCCGCCTCGGCCTCTACTCTTTCTTCCCTGTACCTTAAGTTACATAATAGGACGGTTTATAAACCGTAAAATTTACACATGGGCCCTAGGCCTTCATGGGCCATAACCTCTACTGAGCTTATAACAACACAGCTACATTACCGTAATCCGGATCTCCCTAGCCGGTTTATACCTGCTAGTAATATCCCTGACATTAGGCCCCAGAATGATTTGAACTTGTTCATGTCAGTCTTCTAAGTCTTGCATAAATTTCTTCTTTGTATCTTCTCTGCTTTGTAAACCGGCTATGACGTCATCTCCGGAAATCATTTTATTCGGTCATGACATCACCTCCGCATTTATTGCTCACAGCTGTTTGTTACCTTCGTTTAAAGGCTATCCCAAAAATCGAGGCGACAGTTGAATCTTTATCCAATCTCTGACCTCCTCAAATCCCGCGCTTGCCGTTTCACCTCTCAGCCTTTATAAATGTCGCTGAGCCTTATCATTTTCCTTCCTTCCTCTCTTCTTCTTCCTCCGTCGCCCGAAGCTCCGCTGCTGCCTTCGAGCTCGTCGCTGTCGTCCAGTCAGGCCGCTGCATCACCCTGAAACGCGTCCAGAGTATTCCGCCGCCTTCCCTTTCCTTCTCAGGTATTCCTGTCCTCTCGCTGCAGATCTTTAACCTAGGGTTCCTCCATTACTTCCGCCATGAGACCTCGAAGCTCTGCTGTTCATCTTGTAGTTTATGTCTGCAGTAGATTCCAACCATAGATTTGTTTCAAATCCGCTCATTCTCCGTAGTTTAAACTTAGATTCGGACCTTTAGATTCAACCCTTGGATTCATTTGCTCTGTAGAAAACCTTCGTAGTTCTTCCTGTGTCAGACTTGCATATATTTCATCTTTTTCTTACCGCTCAGATCCATTTTTACTTTAGCCTTCTGTAAAAACATGTTTCTTCGTCTTGATAGATCTGCAAGTTACTCGCCGGTTTAACCAATCATATATTCCTCTTGCAAAACATCAATCATGAGCCCGATGGTTTAGCTTCCTCTTTTTTGTTATCATAAACCGGTAGCAGTTCGTCTCCCATCTGCTTCCGGGTTGTCAATGCCATTAGTCCTCCGTCTAAACCGTCGATGTAATTTGATAACACGCTCCGGTTTATGCTTCAGCACTTGAATAATTCGGATTTTGCACTTTACTTTTTCAGCGTTTTCCTTTTGCTCATATGGCTGCCAAGCAGTTCGTTTCTTGCAACTGGGTTCCTTGCCGCATTACGGAAGAGGATTTAACCAATGCTTCTTCGATTGGTATTCTGGGCCCCCAAGCAGTTCTGAAATGGCGGGCCCCAGGGGATGAGTGTCGTCCTACCCCCAAAGAAGGAGAAGTTATTGTTTTCTTTGACCATCTGGCCCAGGGTTTTAGCCCTCCCGGTTCAAAAAATTTCCGGGATGTGTTGGCCGCTTTTCAACTCCATCCTCAGGATATAGGTCCAAATTCCATATCGAACGTCTGCAATTTCCAAGTCATCTCCGAGGTGTACCTTCAAGAAGAGCTGTCAGTGGACTTGTTCCGGGATTTTTTCCACTTAAACCGGCGGACAGAGTTTACTGCCAGACCGCATCAAGAGCTGGGCGGTGTCAGTATTCAGAAGAGAAGAGACGTGGTCTTTCCTCATGCTGCTCTCCATACACACCCCAAGGACTGGAACCAATCTTGGTTTTATTGCAAGGATACCTCGCCTGAAGGAGAAAACCCACCGCCGGGTTACCGCGAACATCATCTTCCGGAAGATCATCCCTTGCCACAACGTCTTAGTTCCTCAGAGCGAGCCCGGTTTGCCCCTCAGCTTGCCAAGCTCAAGGCCTTTATGGCCAACGGTTTGACTGGAGTCGATTTCGTGCGTTGTTGGCTTGCCTGGAGTATCCTTCCTCTGAGCCGGCGCTCCGGTCTGATGTATCAGTATACCGGAAAGACGGATGACCCTCAACGCCATATCGACGTAATGCTTCATGAGAAGGAAGTTACTGAATCCGCCAAGAAACTACTTAATATCTCTCTGGAAGAATGCAGCCAAACCGGATTGGCTCCATACTATGAGAAAAACAAACTGCCAGCCGTAAGTCTAATCTCTTCGGTTGGTTTCTAATCCGTTCATATCAATTACCTTTGTATTTATTTTTCCTCTTCTGCATAGGCCAACGATCCATTTTGGAAAAGAAAATCTCAGGACAAGTCAGCTAAACAGCCACGCCGGAAGACGTGCGCTGTCAAGAAGAAGAAGAAGGCCGCTGGCTCCGGTTCACATCTTGAGGAGGATGATCCGGATTATGAGGTATGAGTTGATCTTGATATGTTTTGATCTCTTTTTATCCAGATTTATGTTTAACAGTGTCTTCTCACAGGATTTGGCTGAAGGAAGTAAAGCGGCAGAAGTTGAGGTAATCTCTCTTTCTTCAGATTCTGAACCGCCGGTGCCCAAAATTCGTAAGGCATCCCGGAAGTACCCTTTTTCTCATCCTTACGCTCAACTGGACCCCAAATTTCTTTTGAAGAAGCAGCAACATGAAGCCCGCCGGACTACACGCCATAGTGGCCATGTAGTAGAGTCTTCCAGAATATCTCTCACTCCGGCTCGGAGGCGCCGCTCTGAGGTTTTACTTTTTCCAACTCTTCTCCATCCAAAGGCCAGGCTTATACACAAACCGCTTAAACCGTCTGATCCTAACTATCAGGAGACACCTTTGTCATCCTCTGGTGAATCGACTGCCACGCAGGTCCCTGTATTGAAGACTGTGCCTGGGTAAGTCCCTTTCTACATCCGGTTTATATTTGCATTTGTTCCTTGATAATTTTTATTGTTCCTTCAATTTCTTTCAGCAAGCCCAAGCCTAGCAAAAAGGCGAAGGCCACCAAAGCGGCTGCCGAGACTGCTACTGCTGATCCGGCGGCTGATCCGGATGAAGTCATCCCTCCAGAGAGCGAGCCTGCAATTCAGCTTGATGATCCTGCTCCCATGGACCATGATTACATTGCTGCTCCTGAAGATACAAATATAGAAGATGTCCTTGAACCGGCTAGTCCTGTCCGGGCTAGCCCTCCTCGGACTAGCCCGGCTCTTGGTAGTCCGGCTCGTGCTGCTGCCCCTTCGCAGCTCACCACTGCTTCTTCTCTGGATGTTCAGGTAACCGGGACAGGTTTTACTGCTCCTGCTGAGCCTATCATCTTGGCCAAGCATACTGCTAAAGCGGAGAAGCTTCAACAAGAGAAGGGCAAGTGGAGCACGGACTTGTCCAATTATGCCGAACTGAGTGCCCAGGAACTTTATTCCGGGTATTTAAACCGGCTTCATACCAGCCGCGACTATGAATTGGGCTTGGTAAATATGATGAAGGACAAATACGAGGTACCTTACTTGTCTTTGCTTTGCCTTCTTTATACTTCTGTCTTTATACCATAATAGCCCCCAAGTACCGGTTTAGCTTCGTTGTAGGTGAACCGGTACTTCCAAATGAATGAAAATGAACTTACATTAGCCCCCAAGTGCCAGGGGCATAACTTGTTTTATGTGCCTGGGACTTGTCTGAATCTCTCTATTGATACTTCAACTACCCATTAGCCCCCAAGTGTCAAGTAGATAACTTGGTTATGTGCTTGAGACTTGTCTGAGTTTTCTTGTTTGATACTTCAACTGCCCATTAGCCCCCAAGTGTCAAGTAGATAACTTGGTTATGTGCTTGAGACTTGTCTGAGTTGCCATCTATTCCACTTGATTTTCTTGTAGGCTGACTTGACCCGGAGGGCTGCAGAAGTAACTAAGCTCCAGAATAGACTTGCTATCACTGAAACTACTTCTGCCAAGGCCAAAGATGATCTGGCGTTGAGCATAACCAATGCTGAACAATTGAAGAAGGATTTTGAAGCGGAGCGGACAGCCTGGGAAGTGCAGAGGAATGCTCTTGAAAAAAGAGCAAAGGATGCTGAAGAGGCCCTTAACCCGGTGACGCAAGAGCTGGCCGGTTTAAGGCAGCAAATAGAGCTTACGACCTCTGTTGTCTTTGGTAAGTACTTAACGTGCATATGCTTTCATCTCTGCAATCTTAATCTTGCACCGGTTTAACTAGAATAATCATATGCAGGGCGACGCGCCACCCATCTTGGGGATGACCTCCGGAAGAAACTCAAGGCCTCTTATACTCTGGTTGAGCAGCTGTATTCCGGCGCTCAAAGGATTATAAGTGCGATGTCCCATTATAAAGCGGCCCCCACTACTATCCAAGGTACTTTGGAGAAGCTTTCTATACTGCCTGTACGCTTGGAAGAAGTGAAGAAATCTGCTGTCTGGGCCGGTTCTCTTGTAGCTCTGACTAGAGCCAAGGCGTGGGTTCTGGACTTTGATCCGGAAGAAGCTATGAACGGGTACCCCAGCAACAAGGAGGATGGATCTGCCTTCTCTGGCAAGGACCTTCATGCTTTGACTAAAGAAATGCGTCCTCTTGCCAGCAAGCTCGTTGATGAAGCGGACTCGACCAGGTATCATCCGGCGTATGACTTAAAGAATGAGCGGGTGGATCGGCCGGTTTATGATACCGAAAATCAAATCCCACCAGTTCGCACCCATACTTTCGCCACAGATGTTGATCCGTTCGATCTCATTACTGAAGAGATGTACTTTCGTGCATTATCCAAGATCAACTGGCGCGTTCTTGATTTTCAGCCGCTTCAAGAGGACGAAGAAGTTCCGAAACAAGTCAATCCTCAGCCTTCGTAGCAGGAAGGAGCATAAATCGCTTCTCTTTATTTCTATCTGCTATAATCTGTTGCCGAAAAACTTTAATCCGTCCGGACCTTCAAGTGCCTTGTAATAGGATAGCTCGAAAACATTTTCTGCCTTAATCCGGATGTCAGAGTTTTGATTTGGCATCTGCCAATTTTAATCCCTTGTCTGCTATGGTTGATCCTTTATATTACCTCCATCTGCATAGATAACATTGAAAAAATGTCCTGGCGGTTTACCGCCGGACCGATTAAAGTGCTCTCATAGGCATATATATATCGAACAAGTATCTGCTTTATACCTTAGAAATACTTTCATACCTTTAACTTAGTATGCTTGACATCCTTAATCCGGTGGACATTGTAAATTCTGAGGAAGCTCTTGGCTCTGTTGTTATTTGCCCAATGATTATTCCGGGTTATAATAACTACCGGTTTAAATAATGCTGGAGATCTATGGCCAGACTTTTGTAAATACGCGGTCAACTTTGAAGTTGTCCAGCTCCGGATCAAAAAACCATAGAAAACATTGAAAAATCACAAAACACAAAACACAGTTTGCAAATAAGACCATGTAGTCGAGGCTTTTTACGAGCTGCCAGGCTCCATATGTGCCAATCAATGGGTGCGACCCAAAGGGCTATGATTTTTTCTTTTGCCATCAAAGGATGTACTCCAAGGGGCAAGAACTGTTTCTTTTGCCATCAAAGGATGTACTCAAAGGGACAAGAACTTTTTCTTTTGCCATCAAAGGAAGTGGTCAACCAAGGGACAAGAATTTTTGCATTTGCCATCAAAGGAAGCACCCCTAGGGACAAGAACCGTTTTTTCTTTTGCCATCAAAGGAAGTGGTCAACCAAGGGGCAAGAATTTTTGCATTTTCCATCAAAGGAAGCACCCCTAGGGACAAGAACAGTTTTTTCTTTTGCCATCAAAGGAAGTGGTCAACCAAGGGGCAAGAATTTTTG